>JAKOOJ010000040.1:1037500-1637500 GCA_022577455.1 Arizona elegans | reverse complement strand
GAATGAATGAATGAATAAATAAATAAATAAATAAATAAATAAATAAAATCAGCCTTAAAGGTATCAGAATATTAGTTTTTTTGGCTGTTAGTTTTAATTTGTCTCCAACCCTTTGCATTTATTTAGTTGTTTGGACAGCTCAGTCATCTGTCCATTTTTATGCTCTTCCACATCTACTTTATTTATCTTTGTTTCCATTTTCCACACGATGCAATTTTTTATCTGTGTCCATGTGCATGCCTTCTCTTTAAATGCACTCTTGTTGTAGCTCAGGATAACCCACCAGATATCCCTTTGCACAATAGTATCTACCAACATGAGTCTGGAAGTTTGAATGGACATTTCTAGGTAAGCATCAAGGACAAAGTTAACTGAGAAAAAGGTTATTCCAGAAATATAATGAGATGTAGGGTCCATTAACTATCTGGCTCTTTTCATGCTTTAATTAACTTCTAAGCTGTTGTAAAAGAAAGTAGAGAGTTCACAGGCTTGGGCAGAGTCAACATTGTAAATGTTTTCTCTTCTCCATTTGCTGTTTATTTTTATTGGTGCCATAAAAGGAGGAACAGCTGGTTGGTATTGGAATAAGTGGGTGGGTTAACCACCAGAAAACAGATGTCTCTTTCTGAAGCCAGGATCTTCCTTGAAACTCCCAAACTATCATTTTGGCTTAGAAGACAACTCTGCCAGATCTTCTCCTTTTAAAGAAATACTCAAAGAAAATCCCTCTTACATTGCCCTTTAATTATCAATTCTGGATCCTCGTTCTCCCATACTTGTTGAAGTTGCTCAGCCTCTCCTTTGAAGGGTTACTTTTAAGATGTGATCTTTCTACTCTGGGTGTGTACTTAACTTCGTAACAAGGGACATATCTCTCTCTTTTGTCTGTCCCCTCCCATTCTCTCTGCTATTGGCAACATGGAAGTTAGACCATTTGCACCAGTGGTGGGTTTCAAATTTTTTTTCTACCAGTACACACCCATGCTCTGTGAGCATGGCTTGGTGGGCGTGGCTTGGTGGGTGTGCCAGGGGAAGGATACTGTAAAATCTCCATTCCCACCCCACTCCAGGGGAAGGACACTGCAAAATCCCCATTTCCTCCCAATCAGCTGGGACTTGGGAGGCAGAGAATAGATGGGGGTGGGGCCAGTCAGAATTTTTACTACCGGTTCTCCGAACTACTCAAAATTTCCGCTACCGGTTCTCCAGAACTAGTCAGAACCTGCTGAAACCCACCTCTGATTTGCACTGAGGAACTCACTAAATGTTGTTTTTGAACACACCACGCTCATGATCTTGATTTCAGTTTTGTGAGATTGATGGTTAGCAAAATAATAGCACAAAAGAATAACACAGTTACTGGCTAGTATTCTTTTTTTTTTTTTCAAATCAGAACTCCCACTATTTTGACCTATAAGTTCTCCTATCTCTTCTTAGATTTTTGGTTTCTTAAGGCAAGGTGAACTTTTCCTAGGTTTTGACCATGAAAACCACCCATTTGCAAAGGAGTATCTTCGCAAATTTATTAGCTAGTATGAGTGCAAATCAATCATTTTGGAATACATGTCATGTCTCCCATTTTTAGGAAGAGATGTGTACGTATTCCATTCTCCCAAACTTTTAAACCTTGAAAGACAAACTCAAAGAACTAGCTATTTTGACAGTAGCAGTGAAAGAATGTTAACAGTGCATTCTTTGTTATCCTTACATGACAAACTCAGTTGTCACAATTCTTTTATTCATTCATTAGATTTGTACCTTGTCTTTCCTTCAGGTGCTTAAGACAACATACATAATGCTCTTTCCTTGCATTTTTTACATAACACAATACTATTAAAATATCAGCCCAGTGAATTTCCATAGCTAGGGGTGAATAGCTGAGTTTCCACAGATTCCAGTCCAACTAATCCTTATATGTCAAGGTGGTTTTTGTCTTCCATATAATCATTATAAATCCTCATCTTCTGTATCTGATTTTACCATTATAGGAAAATCACATATCATCAGACAATGTCCCTATATTATAGATAACTCATGATCTGGCTGCTCCTTATTGCTTGTGGCACCATAGTGGAGAACAAATAATACTCAGGGCTGAATTATTTCTTGTTGTTTTTGGAGCTTGCTTCTTTACTGATGATGTTACCTAACTTGGTAATGAACTGTCTGCAGAAAGGGAATCTTCTTCAGAGGACACCAAGAACAGATGTGGTATTCAAATCCCGGGGCTACCAGTTTGCTGTCGGTAGCGTACAGGCAAGTGCACTCGCTTTGCGAGCATGCGGTGCTTCTGTGCATGCGCAGAGCGTTTTTGATGATGTCTGGGTGGGTGGGCGGAGCCTCCCGCTGCCACCAGTACCGGTTCGCCCGAAGCGGGGTGAACTCAACAAATATGTGGTTCCTTACACTG
This sequence comes from Arizona elegans, assembly GCA_022577455.1. Lineage (NCBI taxonomy): Eukaryota > Metazoa > Chordata > Lepidosauria > Squamata > Colubridae > Arizona > Arizona elegans. The sequence goes on along the minus strand of JAKOOJ010000040.1, from coordinate 1,635,090 downwards.
GAAAAAGTGAATGGGTAGGCAGAGGTTCCTTCTGAGTAGACTATTCTGTCCACAAAGATTTCTGGGTAAGGAAGAGCTATTTTTGCACTGAACCTAAATGTTCTATATATGCCAGTGATGGCTAACCTTTTCCGGACCAAGTGGCCAAAGTGCGCGTGCGAGTGCACCCGAACCCCCCAAATGCAATGCGTGAGACCCCGCACATGCCCTGCGCATGTGTGTGTGGCCCTGCTGCATGCGTGCACCCATCCATCCACCCACCCGCACGCACCCGACCTCCATACACGCACGGCAGAGACCATAGGTTCGCCATCATGGGTATATGCCATTACAAGAAGTCCTCAACTTGGTCAGTTTTGCTTTTCAGAAAGCCTTCTTCTTGCTGACACAGGGAGTTAATAGAAATTAGCAACTGTAAGAATTTCATTTGGTGATTTATTTCTGCTATCTTAATGGTGAAGATAAGATAAACAGAGTCTTTTCTTACATTTACAAAGAAATATATGTCCCTATGTTTATGTACATCCTCTGGCCTTTATGTAACAATTCAGTATATGTTCAAAGAACCATAGAGGACTTGAGGACAATGGATTACTAAATTACGTGGTAGACCTAATCCACAAGGTTAGTAGAGTCACTTCAGTTTATTTGAAAGTTCTTCCACAGAGATTTCCCTTCTGCAAATTCTCTCCCTCCCTCCCTCCCTCCCTCCTTTCCTGCTCTTGGACAGAGAAAACTTTGGACAGAGAATAGTTCCCTCTTTATATCTACTGATTTTCAAAAGATCATTTTTCTTCCAGTCCTCTAAAATGATACAATCCAGGAAGAGCTGTAACACTAGATTCTAGAACCAAAATGAGAATAAACTATAACCTTTCGGGGTAAAAGAGAAAAAATGTACTCTCTCTCATGAATGCCATTGTACAGTAAATATAGATACTATTATCCTGAAAGAGTATACTATGTTAAGAACAGGCTGTATGAAAAGTGCCAAAGGACATTTCCCGTCTCGCCCGCGATTGTTATGTTTACGTTGTGGAAAATGTTTTTGCAAAATCAAATCAAATTCATAAACTTGATCAATTTTATTTATTTCTTTATCCTATTTATGTGGCTGCCTATCTCACAAAAATCTGACTTTGGGTGGCATACAATAAAAAAAATGAAATGATATTTTTAAAAACCCACTATTAAAATGTTATTGTTATTAAAAGGCTAAGTGAGAGCATCAGATGTTAAAAACAATAAGACCACCTCATTAAATCACCATTTCCTTCAGACCCATAAGCCCGTTGACACTTCAAGTTTTGAGGGACATTTGAAATGACAACTACCATGTTTCCCCCAAAATAAGACTGTCTTATATTTTTTTGAACCCTGAAATAAGCACTTGGCCTTATTGCCATGTGCTCAAAAGCCCGATTGGACTTATTATCAGAGGATGTCTTATTTTGGGGGAAATAGGGTAGAATGGGGCCAGTCTCACCTGTGGTGGTGGTGGGAGATGATGCTCCATAGGGCAGGTGTCACAGAAGAAAATAAAATATTCTAAAGACAAAGCAGGAATCATTTGCATTTACATTACTAAGAATACTGGATTTACTAACTGGCACTATGATGTTGTTGAGCTGTTGCAATTTGAGGCTGCAGAGAAAGTATTTGCCACTGGTCTACACTGTGTCAAGTTTCCTTTGGCATTTTGTCTCCTCCCTATGACGTTCTACTACTACCTTCAGCCAAAAAGACTGAACTTTTCCCAGAGGACAATGGTTCAGCCTTGTACTCTTTTCTGATCTATGATCGTAATAAAAACATTTGATTTGATTTAATTCATCGTGGACTCTTGCACGCTATTAACTCTCAGAAAATCTGGACCTGTATTTCAATTGGACAATTTTGACCTACTTATCTTTTGTAATCATCTTTACTCTTGAGTAATTTTTCCACAGCTCATAAATTAGATTTATGCCTACAGGGTAGATAATAACAAGTGAGCCTAATTCTCATGAATGTTCTTTCACAAAATGGTTGCCAGCCTGTCTAATCACAAAACAACCATAATGGTGAAAGTATTGGACTAAGCCTGGGAAGGTCCAGTTTCACATGGAAACTCAGTGTGTAACTTTTGGGCCAATAACTCATACTCAACAATCTTGTGGCGATCAATTGCAGGGATAGCCCCAGTGGTGGGATTCAGCCAGTTCGCACCACTTTGGGAGAACCGGTTGTTAACTTTCTGAGCAATTTGGTGAACTGGTTGTTGGAAGAAATCATTAGGGCAGAGAACTGGTTGTTAAATTATTTGAATCCCAATACTGGATAGCCCTATATACCAGTAAGCTATCTTGAGCTCTTGGAAGAAAAGCAGGATAGAAATATAATTAATAAGTAATAAATGACAGTAACATAAGAATAATATAAAGTAAACAAGACAAACAGAATGATAATATTTTTTAAAAAACAGAAGCATCACTCCTTTGGGGAGTATATTGCTATTATGAAGAAAATGATTCGTCCTGAGTCTCAGTGGGGCAATTGACCATCTGGTTTGTTATTTCCAAATTAGCAATTTGGAAGACAAGGACCAAGGAGGAAGAGTAAATTAAATGCAGTGAAATGATGACCAGCCAGTCTGAAGGCAAACTTTCAGTTACTCAATCCATCCATCTTTTCTGACCAGGATTGAAAAACGTGGCGGTGGGGTGTTACCAAAATCAAGTGGCAAGCAGGCTGCCTTTGTTTCTCTGGAGGTCACAGGTGAGGCAAGTTTTCTCTAGAAGACAGGTGAGTAGCCCTTCAATTGCAAGCTAGATCTTACCCAGGCCAAGGACACAACTCAGGTGGATCTGCAGGGACTTTGGCTCTCCTTCTTTCCTTCCTAGGCATTCCTGCCCTTATATGGCAAAGGCTGGTGGCGACAGAGGGAAGGAAGGAACAAAGGTCGCCCTGGCACTTCCTCTGTTCAGGCACAGTCTTTCTCCAAGGTGCTGCGTGCCCACTAAGCAGACACCACAGCCAAGGTAAGAAGTTTGTTCTGCGGATCTAGAGAGACAGCTCCTGGCACTGGCCTCACTGGGCCTGATCAGGAACTGTGGGGGGTGGGTTGAGGGGAGGGGGTTTGTTGCATTCTGGTGGAGCCTGATCCCAGCTTGGTCTTGCTCCAACTTGGTTTATATAACACCAGGGTTGCCCGTGCACCAAGATAAGGACTGAAAGCTGTGTGTTTGCAGTGTGATAGCTGAGAAAAACCACAAGCTTTACAATCCAAACAGGAGGTTTCTCTTGAGCTGCTGTCATCTCTTGAGCTCCAATGCTGTCATCGGTTCTCCCAGGATGAGAAGCCTTTCTGAATTGATGATAGCAGAATCCTCCTGCATAACTCTTAATTTTGTTCCAAAAAAAGGAGAATATTTGTAGCTCAGGGTTGAAGTGAGGGGTCCTTGGTGCTCTCTGACCTCGCTTGTTTCCTTGCAGAGGTTTCGTTACCTAAACTAGATAACAGCATCAGTGCACTTATGATGTTACATAGTTTGGGTAATGAAACCTCTGCAAGAAGACAAGGGAGGTCAGAGAGTACCAAGGACCCGGTGGTGAAATCCAATTTTTTTTATTACTGGTTCTGTGGGCGTGGCTTGGGGGCGTAGTGTGGCTTGGAGGCGTGACTTGGGGGCATGGCAGGGGAAGGATATTGCAAAATCTCCAATCCCACCCCACTCTGGGGCCAGCCAGAGGTGGTATTTGCCAGTTCTCTGAACTGCTCAAAATTTCCGCTACCGGTTCTCCAGAACATGTCAGAACCTGCTGGATTTTACCCTTGCAAGGACCCCTCTTAAATTTGTGTTAGCACAAAGGCCAGCCACACGGTCTAGCTGGAGAAGCGGTGTGGACCTTTGGAGGGAGAAGGGAAGAGTCACGTTCAGGAAGGAAGGAAGAAGTTTCCCATAGGCCATAGGTGTGTTGGGTCATGCTTTGGATGAAAGGGAATTGGCAAAAAAATAATAATAATTGCAGAATGAAGAGTCTCAGATTCAGAAGGAACCAAGTGAATGAACCTCTCGGTGGGATTGTAAGGAGGTTCCTCTGAAGGCTGTTGTTTGAGAATCAGGAAGCCTAATGAGATAATAGCTGCATTTGTTTAGATTTGCCCTATTACAACCCACAGATGGGTAATGGTTTGACAGATATTGGAAAATGAGTTCTCCAACAACAGCTGACACTTTTAAGTCTCTCTTATCAGTCAGGTTTAACTATACAGGTAATCTTTGACTTATGACCACAATTGAACCTAACTTTTCTGTACCCAAGTAAGACAATGATTAAGTCAGTTTTGCCTCATTTTATGACCTTTCATGCCACAGTGAATCACTGCATTTGTAAAACAGTAATGTGGTTCTTAAGTGGCTCTAGCTCCATTTGAAGGTCATGACCCAGAGACACTACAACTGTCATGCCAGTTGCCAACCATCCAAATGTTGATCATGTGACCATGGGGATGCTGCAACCGTCATACAGATGAAAAACTGTCACTTTTTTCAGTGCCGTAGTATCTTCAAATGGTCACTAAATAAATGGTTGTAAGTCAAGGACTAGCTGTTATCACCACAGTTGATTATCCCTACTTCTTATATTGAGCCCTGATGTAAAGTTCAGCTACTTTGAGAAAAAGATTTCAATGGTTTAAAACTGAAGCAATTCAAAAATTGTATTATGTTAGCCAATGACGAAAGTTGCTCACTGTCAACATGATAGCAAACCATACCAGGCAGAGCAACCTCTCCCCATTGCATTGCAAAAGACATTCCTACCAGTGGTGGGTTTCAAATTTTTTTACTACCGGTTCTGTGGGCGTTGCTTGGTGGGTGTGGCATTGCTTGGTGGGTGTGGCAGGGGAAGGATACTGTAAAATCTCTATTCCCTTCCCACTCCAGGGGAAGGTTACTGCAAAATCCCCATTTCCTCCCGATCATCTGGGACTTGGGAGAGAATAGATGGGGGCGGGGCCAGTCAGAGGTGGTATTTACTGGTTCTCCAAACTATTCAAAATTTCCACTACCGGTTCTCCAGAACTGGTCAGAACCTGCTGAATACCACCTCTGATTCCCACTGATTCTGCTGCTATATTCCAGAGAATATTTATTACTGTTTCCAAGAGTGAGGGAATGAGTACAGCTCAGGAGTGCAAGTGGAAAGTCCCAAATGTAATTCCTGACCTCTCCAGATAATGCTGGAAGAGATTCCCATCTGAAATCATGCTGCCAGTCAACGAAGACAATATTGAATTAAATGAATCAGTAATTTGTCTTGATATAAAGCAGATTTCCATGCTCCTTTTCCAGAATTTGGGATTCTTTTCCTCAGAAATTATCTGAAATTGTCAAATGCATGACGACAACAAAAAGATAGTGTCTTCCAAGCATATTAAATCTATTTTTAAGATTTCTATGCTGTGTTTCTGTTATAGTATGTTACTGAAAAAGCACATACATAAGGAAACTACGCAAAGGTTCTGCAGCAGTATTGTGTATTAAGCGCATGGATAATTATATCCTACATTGGAAATTTTCTCCTTACTGGAAAATTCCCAACGATGCTTAAAGGAATGCCCAGAAACTCACAGAGTAGTTAAAGACAAAACCTTGTGTGCTCTCAGTCTCTCTTAAAATGCATACTTCACTGAGTTCATCTACCTAATAATTAAGATTGTAATTCTCCAAAACTGGAATTGCTAACTATTGATGCTCAAGCTGTACAGGTTTAGCATCCCAAGGAAGTGTGAAGCATTCATTTAAGGGCATGAGCTGAATGAATACAAATCGTAAGATATTCCGTGTTTGTCGTTTTAAAAAAATAAATAAGTTAATTCACAATATCCAACTAATTAGAATTGAGTACTGTAGAGATGAAGCTTGTGGATTCCCAAGGCTGTCTGAGTTACATCTAGAAAGTTCAAACGTCATTTGGAACATACTATTTTTGACCTGGGCTGTTGCTAATGTTCTTTTCCATTCCCTGTCCAAATCCAGCTACAAAGGATTAGTCACCATGCCAGAACTTAATACCAAAGTCACCAAGACTCTGAACAAAACCACACCTGGACTTCAGATATGGAGAATTGAGGTGAGAATGAATGTGAATATGCACAAAAAATGTGCATATTCACACGTGGATGGATGGACAGTACTCCGTAGAACAGATGGGCCGATGTTCACGTAGACGAAACTAGTTGGTGGCGATTTTACATCAAAGTATTCCACAAGAGCTATGCAGCTTGTAGTTTCCCAAAGCGTGAAGCCAGCCTCAGGAAAATCAAAAAGGTGTTACCAAAATCTAATATTAATATTACAGAAAAAGGGATTCTTTAAAACACAAGACTGAACATACTGGCTACATTTAATAAATTCAAATTTAAATGCTTATTTTGGCCTTATCTGTTAGGCTTTTATAGTAATTTTAGTATGGATTGTAATCATAACAGCAAAAACTAATGCAAACTGGGGGAAAAAATAGAAGGAACTGTTTACACTAGGAACCCAACGGCTGGTGGTTAATCTGCTATTTTAAGAAATAATTCAGGCATGTTTTATGGGAAATAATTTTCAGGGGAAAAAATTGTAAACATGTAAGTAGCAGTCAGGGAAAGGGTTAAGACTCAGCAGGCCTAAAGTGCTGCCCCCACCCCCCTTCCACCTTCTTGACATGGTTCCCAAATCAATTCTGCTCTACATATTTGACATTTATACAGGAAGCCTCTTGTGACTAGCCTGCTCTATGGAGTAAAGTATGCTAAGTAGGGCTAACTTATACCTTGACCTACAACCCTTCATTTAATGACTGTTCAAAATGACAAGTGCACTGAAAAGCGTGACTTCCAACCAGTCCTCACGCCCCGTGGTCATGTGATCAAAATTTGGTTGCTTGGCATCTGGCATATACTTATAATGTTTGCAGCCTCTTGGGGTTATGGGATCCCTACCTTCCTGGCCAAATTCTGGCAAGCAAAGTCAATAGGGAATGCTGGATTTGCTTAAAGGCCACAACATTCACTTAACCATTGCAATGGTTCGCTTAACAACAATGGCAAAAAAAGGTTGTAAAATTGGGTGCAACTTATTTAAAATTTGTCTTGCTTAACGATGGAAATTCTGGTCTCAGTTATGATAGTAAGTCAAGGACTATCTATAAGGTAAAAATGAAGGTTTTCTCCCCTGTCCAGTCGTGTCTGACTCTGGTGTGTGTGTATATGTGTGTGTGTGTGTGTATGCTCATCTCCATTTCTTAGCCCAGGGATCCAGATTTTATTTATTTATTTATTCATTTATTTATTAGTCATATTTCTATGCCGCCCACTCTCCCAGGACTCTGGGAGGCTTACACCAAATAGCATATTGCCCCCAACAATCTGGGTCCTCATTTTACCTACCTCAGAAGGATGGAAGTCAACCTTGAGCCGGTGAGATTTGATCCGCTGATCTGCTGAACTAGCAATCAGCTAAAGTAGCTGCAGTACTGCACTCTTAACCACTGCGCCACCTCGGCTCTAGTTATTGTTCAAAGACATTTCTGTGATCATGTGGCCAGCATGGCTATACGATGAGGCACATGATTCATTGTTACCTTCCCACCAAAGTGGTACCTTTTTATCTACTCGCACTTACATGCTTTCAAACTGCTGTGGGCAGGAGTTGGAGCAAGTAACAGGAGCTCCCTCCTTCATGATGCAGCATTTTGGGTCTCGAACCTGGGCTGTCAGTTTTCAGCTGATAAGATCAGACCCCACCCCCAGACTATCAGTATGGGCTGTAAAATCCAGGCAACTATTAATTGGTAGCAAAGGCCTTGATACCACCTAGAGACTGCCTGGATTTTTGCAGTCAAGTTAGGATAGTCCTCATGGCAGACCGAAGGGGTTTTTCTCTCCATGCAAAAGGCGGCTTTAAAGAAAGGATCCTCCTGCAAGTACAGCGGGGGGGGGGGGAACCACGATTGAATTATCCCATCTTGTTGACCAGCACAATTCTTTCAATATCTCTGGGTTCCAGGCCAGCAGATGCTATTTGCATGCATGGTTTTCTAAAATAAATTGGATCTCATTTTGTGGCTAAGCAAAACGATCAAGCTTTATTAGCCAATTCCAAGCTTGTTTGCTTGTGACCTGACCAGTGGGAACAGGGAAGTGGGCATGTTGGTGGAGGCTCTCCTCCTATGAAACAGCTCCATTCAGGGCCAAGAACAGCCCCTTCCCTTGTGGTGGCTCATTAAAAAAAAAATCTTTTTAAAAAAACCCTTATTCTGAAATGCCTTCAGAGAACAAGAATGCGACGCTGTGAATGAACGTTGATGGACAATGAGTGCATTGTACAGGGCTTGTTATTTTACACAATGATGATCGTTGTGTTGTTTCGATAACTGGTTTTAATGATGTGCATTGTTGAAGTATAAATGGCTTAGAGCCGTCTAAAACTCAGGTAATATGAAATTGCATAAATAAATCAAAAATGGCCGGGAATGTTATTCTGTATCACTCTCCCCTCTTTCCCCATGAAGAAAAACTAGGACTTTCAAGAGATCCTGTAAAAAAAAAATAGGGGAATTCTCTAAAGGAGAAGGATGGTATTTCGGAACATTACCTGGCTGCAGTATGGTTGAATATATAGGACTCAAGTGAAGGACATAAAAAGTTATTCCAAAGGTGCTTTTCAAAAGGCAACTCGACTTCCTTGGGTATTTTTTTTTCCTTGAAGACGTTTTGCTTCTCATCCAAGAAGCTTCTTCAGTTCTTCAGCTTCTTGGATGAGAAGTGAAATGTCTTCAAGGAAAAAAATACCAGAGGTGAAGTCCAAATTTTTTAATTACCAGGAGTAGCTTGATATGCGTGGTGTGGCTTGGTGCGCATGGCAGGGGAAGGATATTGCAAAATCTCCATTCCCACCCCACTGCAGGGGAAAGATATTGCAAAATCTCCATTCCCACCCCACTCTGGGGCCAGCCAGAGGTGACATTTGCCAGTTCTCTGAACTACTCAAAATTTCCGCTACCGGTTCTCCAGAACCTGTCAGAACCTGCTGGATTTCACTCCTGAAAAATACCCAAGAAAGTCCAGGTGTCTTTTGAAAAGCACCTTTGGGACAGCTGTGACCTAGATGACTGAGCATCTCCAAAGGCAGAAAAGATATATTTTAAAAACCGAAGAAACTTGCTGGAAGAACAAGCACAGCAATAGAGAGAATATAGGTAGTCCTCAACTTATAACCAGTCCTTTAGTGACCTTTCAAAGTTACAATAGCACTGAAAAAAAGTGACTTATGACCAGTTTTTACACTTAGGATCATTGCCATGGTCACATGATCACATTTTGGGCACTTGGCAACTGGCAATGCATGGTCCCAGGGTCATGTGGTCACCATTTGTAACCTTCCCATCTGGCTTCCGACAGGCAAAGTCAATGGGAGAAGCCCGATTCACTGAATATCCACATGATTCATTAATAACTGCCTTGCGTAGCAATGGAAATTGAGCTTAACTTTGTTGTAAGTCAAGGACTACCTGTATATTAGAGATCTTTTTTTAAAAAAGTCTCCTGATTCTTTTCCCCTTTTTCTTCCAGAACATGGAGATGGTGCCCGTACCACCCAAGACCTACGGGAACTTCTATGAAGGGGATGCCTACATTGTGCTTGCGGTAAAAGGAGCTAAGAAAAGGAGAGGGGTGTTTCATATCTCGTGAACCAGGGGTGAAATGCTCCCAGTTCGGACCGGATCGCCCGATCCAGTAGCGATGCTTTTAAAAGTAAAAAAAAAAAGCCTCTGATGATCGCGTGGCCCAGCTGGGATCGTCAGAGGCTTTTAAAAGCATTTTTTCTACAACCTCTTCGGCCGAAGAGGTTGTAGGAAAAAAAATGCCTTTAAAAGCCTCTGACAATCCCAGCTGAGTTGCCTGATCGTCAGAGGCTTTTAAAAGCATTTTTTTCTGCAACCTCTTAAGGTTGTAGAAAAAATGCTTTTAAAAATAAAAAAAAAAAGTTGGCCACGCCCAGCCAGTCACATTACCCCCCCCCTCCACCAAGCCACGCCCACAGAACTGGTAGTAACGAATGTTACATTTCACCACTGCCGTGAACTATGTGGGCTGAATGCTGGGACATATTAAGCTCAGAGTGAGCAAAAGTAGCTTACATGGAAGCTTGTGCACGGCTAGGGACAAATCTAAAAACATTTGACACAGATATGCAAAGCTTGCTTTTTTACATGGGAAGTTCAACTAATCCTGTACTACTAATGCGGAATTTGAACAGGAGGAACGTTACATGCTCTTATTACTGGTTATAAATTAACACTGGGCTATCTGCCAGAGCTTATGTGTAACTCTCATTAAATGGCAGGTAGTTTTCAAAGCCACACCTATTTAATGTTCCAACTTTTGATCATTTCTTTAGGTCAAAAAACATAACTTGGTTTTCTTTTCTTTTTTTTTGTCAAAACTTGCCATGATGGATCATTATATTGATTTTATATATCAGAGGTCCCCAGCCCTTGGGCCGCAGGCCTTGAGCCATTTGGAACCGGACCACAGAAGGGACACGACAGCATGTGCATGCATATTCCCACTTGCACGAGTGCTGTGTGAGTGCGTGCACACACTCCATTTGCGCAAGTGGCAAATAGAGCTGAGTGCACATGTGCGTTTGCCCGTCGCGTACACGGAACTGTCTCCTCTTCCCTGCCCCCACCACGGCCGGTCTGTAAAGCTGGAAAGGACCTCTGTTATATATTATGAAGTAGTAGTCGTAGTAGTAGATAATGCAAAATGTATAAGTACATAGGTCTCGCTTAAAATCTGCACATAGATGAAAAACTATTGAAAGCTGATGCAGCAGGTATTGCAGACTGTAATTAATCAAAACACGCCCAGTTCAAAGCTCATCTCTGGCATTAGTTTTCAGATGTGGTTCAGCACCACTCTTTCTCAAACTAGGAATAGCAATTTGTCTCTGCCTTATCTTAAAGGATTATTTTTGAATCACTACAAGATAATTGATTAGAGCTAAACTTAATTAGAATTGCCTATGGAATTTTCCAATGACTTCAATTAAACTACTATAGATATTTAAGTACAAAAAGAACGAATACTTTGAACAGTCTAAAGTCAAGTAATAAATAAAAGCTTAGTTTGCTCTCATTTATTTTAAAAGCTATTACACTTTAAATGTTCTTTAAATGTTAGCTCCTCTACTATACTGTTTTTGATTATTAGAAACTGCACTGAAAACTATATTTGACCAAAAACTAGGGTGGACACCCAAAATCTATTTCTCATATTCTATTCATTCCCACCTTTTTATTATTTGTGAAATGTGAGCATATACATCTCTTCACATTGTATATATTCCGGATTATTGCCACAATGACCCGACATGCAGATTCTAGTATAAGAGATGGGTAAAGGCACAGAAGAAATTGAGTTAGATCAAAGCCCAAATCCTGTAATACCTTATTCCTTTGCATATGGTTAAATGTTACAAGCTTACCAAGACAGCTGAGCATTAAAAAAGAGAACTGATCTGCTTCCTTATTTATTGTACTATATTTTTAATTGAATGCAAATTATTTACTTTACGCGTTGTCTTTATATTGTCCTCCTCGGGGGTTGGGGTGTTTTGTATAACAACAAAGTAATATAAGTGAAATGCAACAGTGAGTTGCTATTCATAATAGTAAGCAAGCTTCCTTAATAATCCTGTGTGGCATGATTATTCTGTGTTGTTTACAGAACTGAGTTGAACATTTCAGGATTTTGAAATGAACATACTTGATTTGATGTTAGCTAATATTCTTTTTTCTAACTCAGACACACAAGATTCAGAATACGTTCACCTATGACATCCATTTCTGGCTGGGCAGTTCATCATCTCAGGATGAACAAGGTGCAGCTGCCATTTACACAACACAAATGGATGAGCACCTAGGTGGAGTTGCCGTACAGCACCGTGAGACTCAAAGTTATGAGAGTGACACATTTCGGAGTCACTTCAAGCAAGGCCTTGTGTACGTTAACGCTCTGTGCCATCCTTTTGGGGCCATTCTGCATAATTCTGGTTTCTTTTTCTTCATCCAAGAGTAGAGCTGAACAGATCGACAGGTTGATTATCTTGACTACCACAATTGCCCGAAGTAGCTCTGCTGTGGATTTAGAAATATATGTCCATTTTTCATGTGTTTTCTATATGAAATTTCGGTCTCCAATATTTGGAATTAAGAAAAAACAAAACAAAACAGAACTAACTTGGATGGGCAGAGTTACCAGGGTTGTAGTGTGAAGCTTAGAGTTGATTTAGTAGTGGGATTGTAAAATCAAGTCAATTTTGTTATACTGTGTGTATATATATGTGTGTGTGTGTGTATCAAATATATATATATTTGTTGTTATTTATATTGGAGTGGTCATCCAATATATTAAAAAAAAATGTTTTCCAAAACAAATAGTTATTTAAAAAACGATAAGGGAAGAGAATCAGGTGCTCTGATCAATCCGAAGCTCTGTTATTGACTACAGAGGCCTTTAAAGGCCTCTGTAGCCAGTAACAGAGCTCTGGATCGATCGAGAACTCTATTTTTTTTTTTTTTTGCTTTGATTTATATGCCTCCCTTCTCTGGAGACTCAGGGCGGCTTACAATGCGTTAAGCAATAGCCTTCATACTTTTGTATATTTATACAAAATCAGCTTATTGCCCCCACAAACTGGGTCCTCATTTAACCTACCTTAGAAAGGATGGAAGGCTGAGTCAACCTTGAGCCTGGTGAGATTCGAACTTACAGTAATTGCAGACAGCTGGTGTTAATCACAATGCTATCAGTCTGCTGATCCACCAGGCCCTATTAGTTATCGGCTACAGAGGCCTTCAGGAAAATCTTGCTGGCTGCAGAAGAAATGGGGCCAGGTGTGCAAGGCTTGGCTGCAACTATCTGAAGCGGAAGAAGTTCCTGAAGGCCTCTGACAGCAAAAAGGAGGCCAGGGGCGACAGAAGTGAGGTGAGTCAGTGGATGACATCCCCCACCCCCCGAAAAAAAGACCTGGTGCCTTTTTTTGGTGGCAAAAAATATGACAGGGTCTTATTTGGGGGAAAACATGCTATGAATATTTGTGGATTTACAATTCTGATTTAGTTCATAGGGGGTCCAAACCCTGATATGCTTAGCTACCTTTTGTTGGATAAGCTATACTTGGTTGGGTTCACACAACATGCTAAGCCAGAGGTCTTCAAACTTGGCAGCTTTAAGACTTGTGGACTTCAACTCCCAGAATTCTCCAGCCAGCTATGCTGGGAGTTGAAGTCCACAAGTCTTAAAGCTGCCAAGTTTGAAGACCTCTGTGCTAAGCCATACATCATAGTTTCCATTCAGAATGGCTAGCCTCACACAAAAAGGAGCATGCTGTTTTATGACTTCAGGGGTGAAATGCTCCCAGTTCGGACCGGATCGCCCGATCCAGTAGCAATGGTGGCGGGTGGTTCAGAGAACCGGTAGCAAACATCCCTGCCCCCCCTCCATGCCCAGCTGAGCCGTGCAATCACCAGAGGCTTTTAAAAAAAATTAAAAGCATTTTTTCTACAACCTCTTCGGCAGAAAAAATGCTTTTAAAAGTAAAAAAACAAGCCTCTGATGATTGTGTGGCTCAGCTGGGATCGTTGGAGGCTTTTAAAAGCATTTTTTTTTTACACCTCTTCAGCGCAAAGTGGTTTTACAACCTCTTCGCGCACGGCCCCATTGCGAACCGGTAGTAAGTAGAACTCATCCCTGGGACTGAACTTATTATCATGGTGGAGTTACGTCTTTTGCAGTCCACAGTATGACCCTGTATTTCTTCTGCAGCTATAAGAAGGGTGGTGTGGCCTCAGGCATGCAACACGTGGAAACCAACACATACAATGTGCAACGGCTACTGCATGTCAAGGGGAAGAAAAATGTAATGGCTGGAGAGGTAAGTCAGAGATCAAAGGGGAAGGGGATGGTAAGGACTAGTAGATGAGCTATTAATAAAAGCTCCTGGGTTAATATACACCAGGTTCTTTAGATGCTTTTACCATTCATAAAGGTGCTAAAAATCATCCTCATTCCTGTACATTGGCATGATATAAATCTTCTATGAAATTTTAATTTTTTTAGAGGTACTAGCACTTTTATCCTCATGACATAGCCACGCGATCACTACTTTTGCAAATGTTGTGCTTCTGTCCTTGGTAATGTCTTCTCCCCCATCCAACCACCCCCCAGAACATCATTCCCTGAGAATCCAGCTGTGCTTCCTTTGCTTTTAGTCTTCTCTCATCTCTGCTGCTTGTCTTGAATAGGTGGAGATGAACTGGAACAGCTTCAATTTGGGAGATGTCTTCCTGTTGGATTTGGGGAAGCTCATCATCCAGTGGAATGGTCCTGAAAGCAACCGTTTGGAACGGCTGAAGGTGGGGCATGTGGAAATGGAGGAAGCTGGGTGGAGAGACAGGGAAAGGGGAGTTTGGATTTTGAGCTTTGCGCGATGATGGGTATAAGGAAATCTTGATACCTGAAATCTAAAAACAAGAACCCATGGGTTTCAATCTTTTTTACTACCGGTTCTATGGGCGTGGCTTGGTGGGTGTGTCATGGCTTGGTGGGTGTGTCATGGGAAGTTTACTGTAAAATCTCCATTCCCACCCCACTCCAGGGAAAGGATACTGCAAAATCCCCATTTCTTTCCGATCAGCTGGGACTTGGGAGGCAGAGAATAGATGGGGGCGGGGCCAGTCAGAATTTTTACTACCGGTTCTCCGAACTACTCAAAATTTCCACTACCAGTTCTCCAGAACTGGTCAGAACCTGCTGAAACCAACCTCTGCCATATAGCTAACAGAACATGCACATTAGAAATAGAAATTGGGAGCAAATGTAGCCACTACCAGTGTATCATCTGTATTGTTTTGTTTATATGTGTTCAGTGGGAGAAGAAGTTTTTTGATATTTCATTATATTGGGGTTTTTTGTTGTTGTTGGTTTGTTGGAATATGTTTATGTATTGTTAGCCACCGAGAGTCCCTGTGTTGAGATGGGTGATTGTATAAACCACTTAAAGGGGAAAAAAGGAAACAGAACAATGGGATAAATCTTTTTTTTTTTTAAAAAAAAAAAGGATGCCATGGAATATTTACTGAATCATTTTGAGAAATGCTTCACTTTGGAAGGAAACAGCCACTCAGGAATAGATGTAGTTCAACAGCCATTCATAAATTCAATGCATTCAGAAAGCTATTTTTCGTCATTTTTGTCCATTCTATTCTTCTAATAGGTATTCTTAACTTCAAGATATTGAAGTGTCTTTTAATTCTTATGTGAATTTTCAAAAAGAGAGAAAAGAAATAGAGATTGCTGCAATATTGGAAACGGTTCATCTTTTGAAATTTGCACCTCCCCTTAGCAATTTATTCCCCTCCCCCATAATATTCTGGACCTAAGATTTTTCAGGACATGCCCTTTGCATTTTTGCATCAATACTACAAATAAACAGCAGAGAGTATGAAGACTACTTTGAGTATGTACATGCTACGTGTTCAGTAATATAGCTTAGCCAAATTAAAATTTTTAGTGAAATGCAGTGACACAATCTAGTCATTTTAAAGCTGATGCTTTCCTTGTCCTCCTAGTTTATTTCTGCAACCATGAACAACTCAAGAATGCCTTCACTTTGAACAACATTCTCATAATTTATTTTCTTCAGAAATTTCTGCCCTTCTCCAAATTCTGTTGCATGAAAAAAGTCATACTCACTTTCTTCCTGTAGCAGGAATGAAATCAAATGTCAAGGACTCTACTGTACGATTGCTTCAAAATCTGGAGAGCTCTATGAGTTACTTGAAGTTGCCAAATTCTTAGTCTCCGTGTGGTGTGTGTGGTGTGTGTGTGTGTGTGTGTGTGTGTGTTACACAAGCATGTAGGCCTTGAGCCACAACCTAGTGCCCAGTCTTATTTCTGAATCTCTTTTATTAGTTCAGCATTATTCTGATTTTCTTTTGCAACTTCTGATGTTGGCTTGTGATGGTGACCTCTTCCACAGGGCATGAATCTAGCCAAGGACATTCGTGACCGAGAGCGTGGTGGCCGAGCACAGGTGGCTATAGTGGATGGTGAAAATGAAGATGCATCTCCTGCACTCATGAAAATCATGTTCTATATGCTCGGAGAGAAGAGGAACATCCAAGCGGCCATTCCAGATGCTATAGTGGACCAGAAACTGAAATCCTCTCTGAAGCTCTACCAGTGAGTATTACTGGCATGCTGTGCTGGGAGCCAGAGGTAGGCAAAGATGTTGCATGGACGATATAGTTGCAGGAAATAAGGACAAATCTTTAGGGTCAAATGGGAATGATAATTTCCTCACTATTCAAGAAAACAAAGATTCACTGTAAAGCATTTTTACCCTTTTAAAGCATTTTATCTGAAGTGACATTGCATTAGCCAAATAACTCTCTACTGAATAGGGGCTGTACTTAATGGTTTTGGAAAGATGAGGGCAGAAACATGGTAAGCGGGACAATAATACAAAGATGTCATATGATACATGTGGGTGAATCCACTATTTTGTTCTCTTGCACTTCTTACCAAATATTAGAGGATATTTACATGAATAAAATGCTATTTTAAATTTTTATGTTCCCACCTCCAAGTGATGAAAGGCCGCACTGCTGGTTGTGGGCAAGTGTAATTAGAGAGAAGACTGGAGGCCACAAGAAGAGGATTTGTGGGCAATCCTGATTCATCTCCACATACAACCATGGAACTTCAAGTGATTTCAGGATAGTTATTCTAACTACCTGAGAGTCCACCTTTGTTATTTAACAATACTAGTGTTGCCAAATGTTTCATAATTTCAGTTCATTAAAAACTACTCATGTTGTATGGTTTAGTAATAGTGGAAGGCATTTAACAGCCTACAACCCTCCAGCCCCCATCAACAACTGGTCATGAAAGAGAAGAGTTTGAGGAAGGTTACAAGCGCACACATGCACGCACAACTCCATTTGTGCATACGTATGTACACAAATGGAACGCACACACACTCATCCACTGCTCTCGCAAGTGGGGATGTGCCCGTGCACACATACTCACAGACTGCTTCCACGGCCCAGTTCCGAATGGCACATGGCCTAATAGTGGGCTGCAACCTGGGGATTGGGGACCCCTGTTGTAAGATTTGTTCTCTGACAACACTGTGCTTTTTTTCAAGCGTCTCTGATGTAGAAGGGAATCTACTTGTGCAGGAAGTTGCCATCCAGCCCCTTACCCAAGACCTACTGAAGCATGAGGTAAGATAATTCTTTGAAATTGAGCTTGAATGTTTGTTGGTGGAGGAGAAAAGCAATGAAACACCTCAGTGCCCAACTCTCATAAATGGATACCTTCTACTGCCACTTCAATCTCAAACTGAGAAACAAAAGAGGGTATACTTTCTTTAGGAGAGAATTTGACAATAATATCTGCCAGGAAAAAAATGTGTTCTGTTCACAGAGTTGTCTCCTAATAAAACAACCTTAACACGGGAACCTGCTTTGTCTCTTGTTAGGATTGCTACATCTTGGACCAAGGTGGTATAAAGATCTTCGTGTGGAAGGGCAAACACTCCAGCAAGGAAGAAAGGCAGCAAGCCCTGTCAAGGGCCTTGGTGAGTAAAGATGTCATTATGTGAACAAATGTCTTTGGGATGGAGGCAAAGCTGGGACCATAACAGAAAAGGTTCAGGAATCATGGCCATCCTAGGAAAGTGTTTCCATATTTCTTCTCTTAACTTTTAAAGAGATTGCAGTTCTATTGACTCATCATCATCCATATGATTTTGAACCAAAATATTGCTACTGCAACCTGTCTTTATTCTTTGCGTATTTTTTTCATTTCATAGGATTGGGTAGATACCAATAAAATAAAACAAGAAAGTATATAACATGCAAAGAAAACTTCCTCTATTCCTAATAGTAGGAATTTTTACAAGAATATTCTTGGTTTGGACAGCAAATTCCAGGAAATATTAACGCAGATTCCTCAAAGAATACAAAATGCCTGTCTATGAAATGTTAAGTGAAGTGCAACTACTAATGCTTTCTAGAATTAACTGGAGACAGTTAATTGGGGACACAAAGGGAAATACCTTTATATGAAGAAAAAAAATTATGTTTAGATAAAAGATAATCTTGAGTTCTTTTCCCCACTAAATGAGTAAAAAACCCCATAAATATTAAAATAGTTGCCTTTTTAAAAAGAAAATGATCTAAGGATCATCTTGTGCATGATACCTGAATTATAATTCATCAAATAATTCTAAATACATGCTTTATTGAAAGCAATTCTTTTCTGTTATAAAGGCATTTCTATTTTAGATTATTATTTTTATTATTATTATTTATTGAATTCATATACCACCCTATTCCCGAAGGACTCAGGGCGGTGAACAGCCAAAAGATAAAATACATATAATACAAATGTTAAAAAACCATTAAAAATAATTTACAGGAGATCAATAAGTTCTCTTGAATGAAACTATTGGCTGCCTATGGAAAAAAATGAGTATGATGCCTCTTGTGAAATTATCCATTTTCCATTTCAGGGTTTCATCAAAGCAAAAAACTATCCACCTACCACTAGTGTGGAGACTGAAAATGATGGCTCTGAATCGGCTGTTTTCAGGCAGCTGTTTCAGAAATGGACAGTTCACAATCAAACCACTGGCATTGGCAAGACTCATACAGTTGGAAAAATAGGTAATCGCTAGAGCAGAGGCGCAATTAGGCAGAGGCAGCTTCTGTCAAGTATGGACACAGCCCTTCCTTACTACAGGTTCTTTGCCAGCATGATTATATTGTAGCATTCGGAATAATAGAACAATAGCTAGAGGGTGACAAACAGTAGTGGATTTATATTAAAGTACTTTCTCACATATTCCAGCCATACAATCAAAGCCTGTTCCATCTTGTTGCTATCTACTCTTCATACAATAATCTGGGCTTGCCCAAAAAGCTGATCATTTCAAGCCTATCTACCTGTTAACCTTCTCTATTTTCCTTACAACAGCCAAGGTGGAGCAGGTGAAGTTTGATGCCACTAGTTTGCATGCCAGGCCAGAGATGGCTGCCCAGCACAAGATGGTTGATGATGGTTCTGGAGAAGCACAGGTAAGGAATATATTTGTTTTCCTATAAAACTCACAAAATATAGTATCTGTATCAGTAATCCCACTAGTTGAGAAGTGGCAACATTTATGCCATGTAGGTACAAAGACTTACCCAGTAATGGGGGAAAGCATACCACTTGATAGTCTGGAATTAGTATCAGTCCATGGACCAATTGACTGCTTTGAAATAATGAACCTTCCTATATTCCAATCTCATCAGCAAGATTCATTTGTACTATAAAGTTAGAATCTGTTAGATTCCTTGAAGACCATTTGATAAAACTATAGAAATGAAAGGTTTTAGCTAAATAACAAAATTCTACACTAGTGTGGGAGATAATCAAGCATCTGCAGTAAGGAAGCCATTGGTTAAATTCTAAATTCATTTATTCAGTTTGCATATGTTTCAGGATTACTTTTCTTAATCTTATGGCAGCCTTCAACTATGGTACAGCAGATGCTTATTTCTCAATATTCCTGACAGTAGAAATTTACTCAGCTGTTTTTGTCTTAAAATTTTGTGCAAAAAGATCCATATTGAAGCATATCACTCTAGCCACAATTGTTAAATTTGAGTTTGTAGATGGGTATTTTGTTTTAAATGATTCTTCCATTTTGCACCTATACTTAATTTATTGCCCTTTTAAAAAATAAATACAGCGAATCATCAATTGCACACAACACTGTTCTATATATTTATCACTCCCAATTTCCAAAGTTTGATACACTTTTCATTGTGTGAAGGATGTAATTTTTATAGTTGGGTGGGGAGACATGAGACCTTCTGTTTCCAGTCACAGGGATCCTTCATGTTAACTTTGCCCACATAATTGGTTATACAAAGGATTCTATTTTCTCCCATAATAGGCATCTTGCTCTAATTTTGTACTTTCCTTGACAGGTTTGGAGAATTGAGAACTTAGAACTGGTGCCAGTGGAGGGTCGCAGCCTTGGGCATTTCTACAGTGGTGACTGCTACCTTATCCTCTACAAATATTTAGTTTATAACAAGATACACTACATCATTTACATTTGGCAGGTGAGGATGCAAAGAAAGGAACAGATAGAATGAAAATGTAGCATAGGCAGAGAGGATGTAGATTGAGAATCAAATGCCACTCAGGAAATCATTTAGAAATAGAATCATAGGGCTGGAAGGGGCCTCAGAGGTCTTCTAGTCCAACCCTCTGCTCAAGACCTTATACCATCCCAGACAAATGATTATGCAATCTTTTCTTGAGAATCTTCATGGAGCACCTACGACTTCTGGCAAGTCGTTCCACTGATTAATTGTTCTTCCCTGTCAGGAAATTTCTCCTTAGTTTGATGTCACTCCCTTAAAATTAGTAAAGTATTAAGAAAGAATCCTAACCAAAGATGACTTTGGTCATGAGGCACAAATGTAATCCAGGAGGTATTTGCAAATTCTAGTCAACATGAAGCCTGAGGTTCATCAAGAAATGCACTACCTTGAAACTGTGCTACCTAAGCTCTTAGCATCACATATTCATCTTCAAAAGTTGAAACTGTAATTTCCAATGAGAAAAAGAACCAACGCTGGGAGTAATGATAATTGTACATTAATTTAAAATGAAATTTATTTATTTTTTTACTGTGATCTGGCACTTATTACTCAAAAGCCACATGTGACCTTTTACCAAAAGAAAGTTGTGCATCTCTGCACTAAATACAAATACAAAATTCACAAGACAATCAAGAATGGTAAAGTTACCAAGATTCCTTAATCAGAAATCCTATGAACTCCAGGGGAGGAATAACTGGAATCTCTCCGGAAGGGTTCAGTGAGTTTTCTCTCTGCTTCCCAAGGGCCGTCACGCCACCAAGGATGAGATTACTGCCTCTGCCTACCAAGCTGTCAATCTGGACCAAACATATAATGGTGAGCCTGTGCAGGTGCGAGTGACAATGGGCAAGGAACCTGCTCATCTTATGGCCATTTTCAAAGGACGCATGGTTGTGTATGCGGTAAGTAGGGGAGAGGCAGACTGCAAGATAATTTACCTGCTTTTATTCCCCACCCCACCATCCAATAAGATCTAACATAGAGATGGCGGAGATGATCTCTAATGGGTTATCTGGGATATGGCATTGGGATAGAGACATATCTTCCTTTTCCTGCCAAGCATTTTTCTAACCTCAGTTGTCTCCTTCTGAATGGTGTTATTATCAGCCCTTCTGTTGGGGAAGTTATTTACATTTGCTTACCATTATGGTTAGTAGCAGTTTCTGGCATGTGGGATAAGTGAAAGGACAGGTTAAGTATGGAGAAATGACAAGAAGTAAAGGATTAAGCAGTTAGTCTTCTTCTAACTAGATTTGGGGGGAGGGAGGGATGTTTCCAGTCAGCAATTTCCAGAGCCAAATTTATTTACTAACATATTTCTATCAAAGGGATGGTTTTTTACTCCTTAATACATTTTCTGTTCTGAAAGAAAACGAGAGATGAACAGGTACTCAGCTCTATTGTCCCCATTTAGGTTTTTTTTAAATTTTTCCTTCTTTCCCAGGGTGGTACTTCCCGAACTGGTAATACAGAACCAGAACCTCCCACCCGTCTTTTCCAAGTTCATGGGACTAATGAATACAACACCAAGGCTTTGGAGGTGTCTCCCAGGGCCTCCTCCCTCAATTCCAATGATGTCTTCATTCTTAAAACCCAGAGTTGCTGTTACCTCTGGTATGGTAAGGTAGGTAATGTACCGTGATGGGGAAGCTCATGCATTAGAAATAAGCACTGAAACCCTAATTTTAGCATTGCATGCAGGACAGTAGAATTTAATAAACAAGGACATGTGTCAACCAAGGACTAAGTAAGTGGATGGGTAGTAATTCCTAAGGGCCATAGTTTCCTAATAAGAGGAGGGAGACCATAACTGGCATCTAAATTGCAAGCTGGAAACAGGCAAAGTATGGTTTAAAAAGTAGCACAGTTCAGATACTCCCTGATGATTTTCACAATTTACTACATTGGTTCCTTCTACAGGGCTGCAGTGGGGACGAGCGAGAGATGGCCAAGAGCGTTTCCGACCTGATCTCCAGGACGGAGAAAGTTGTGGTAGCAGAAGGCCAGGAGTCTTCAGCATTCTGGGTTGCACTAGGTGGGAAGTCTCAGTATGCCAACAACAAAAGGTAACATCTTCCAAGCAATTGGAAAAGATGATCTATAAAGGGGAAGAGGGGAGGAACAATCTGCTCTAGTGCTGTGCAAACAACATTTGCAGTGGTGGCTCAGTGGTTAGAATGCAGCATTGCAAGCTATCTCTGCAGACTGCCAGGAGTTCGATCCTGACCAGCTCAAGGTTCACTCAGCCTTCCATCTTTCCGAGGTCGGTAAAATGAGAATTTTTGGGGGCAATATGCTGATGCTGTAAACTGCCCAGAGAGTGCTGTAAAAGTACTATGGAGTGGTATATAAGTCTAAGTGCTATTACTGTGGCTATTTGCTCAGGCTACATCATGGATGCTGAAACTCTGGTCTATCACTACAATTCCCAACTCTTCCAACCTGTGCGATTCATGGGATGCTGGGAGTTTTAGTTCTACACCTAAAAGGCCACCATTAATCCTATCCCCGCTTTAAAACTTCTGTTTAACCACATCTGTTTCTGAACTTCAGTCGCCAAGTCATAGTCTTTCTTAGTGATAAAGGCAGAATTGGATACAACAGCCACAAATTTCATCTTCAATCAGAACTCCAGAACACTAGTAGTTCTGGGGATTACATCTACACAGTCTGTTTAAAAGCAGCACCTTCCAAGCCAGCCGAACAAGTGCCAGGTTTTGGGCTCTTGAGACCCAGTTGGGTTTTTAGTTAATGTCTTGTTAATGTCAGGCAATTCTGTCGGAATTCAAAAAGGGGAAGTGATCCATGGGCTGTAGTCAGTTTGTAGAATTCAAGGAGCGATTTGATAACCGTTCTGTTTCATTCATGAAAATTGGGGCTGTGATTATGGTTGAATAGGAAGAGTTTGAGCAAAACAACAGAGAGCTCTTAATGATTTTCTACCCCGCCACTTCTCTGCTCTAGACAGCACCCATTTCAATGCTGCTGAGTGTGGAAATCCTTTACTGTATCATAATTTCCCCATTTTTGCCAGGAGGTTGTTCCAGCAGCACCTTGAAATGCTTTATCTATTTTATGTAGATTGCAAGAAGAAACCATTTCAATCACGCCTCGGCTCTTTGAGTGTTCCAATAAGACAGGCAAGTTCCTTGCCACGGAGATCACCAATTTTACTCAGGATGATCTAGAACAAGATGACGTGTTCTTGTTGGATGCCTGGGACCAGGTGGGTATGAACTTGGAAGATGCAATAGACAGAGGAAGACATTTATCCACAATGATTATTTTTCTTCCAGAAATAATTGAATCAAAGGTGCCTCCTATTATTGAGCAATTTGTATGCCCACCCACATCCCATCTGATCCAATTACTAATATAGTCTGCAGTTGATTGCAGTTGCCTGTGCTATATTCTCAAAGAACTTTTAGAACAGAATATTCTCTTCCTTTCACCCTTTATCACTTCCGTTTTTCACAGTCCTCACTTCTTCCTCATAACTGTCGTCCCCGTTTCCCCCCCCCCCCGCCCCCCTTTTGATCACAAATGAGTAGTTTAGGAAGAGAATGCTTATTGGAATTATTCTCTGGTACCAAACACCAATTCCCTTTCTGCTTTTTCCACTGTATAGCAGCAGTGGGTACCTTAACAGAACACGTACAGCCACCTAATCCTTATTTCTCCTTTTTGGGACCTTGCAGAGATTGTCACAGTTGAAATTCAGTTGCTTGTTGCCAGATCACAGAGGCATAATTTTCCATGGCAACATGTAGTAAAATACGTGTCGTCTCTAATAGGCCTAACACACATCATCTTTGATGGGAGTAGTTGGGCTTGAAAAAAGATTGCGTATCCCTGTCATAGAAGTGGCAAAATATGTCTGTTTCAAATGAAATCAGTGCACTCTTCTGCAAAACCTATGTAAAGCCAATAAAAAAGCCGGAATATCATTGCAGGAACCAGGCTCTGCCTTAACTTTATGCCAACCTATATACAGAAAACTGGATCAAAACATAAAAATGGAAAGCACTCAACTGCCAATCTAACAGGAAAAAAAAATCACAACTCTTAAGTATGTGAGTCTGCAGACCATTTCTAACACTCCCCCCCCCGCAATGAAATATATGCACCAAAGATCTTTTTCAGTAATAGATTATACATTTTCTGCTTTGCAGAACTGCTTGCAGGAATCAGTTGTTAAATTGTGCAGTTACCTGACAGATGAAGCCATCAAACAAAACAAAAATGAATTCCTTTATCTATAATTGCCAAAGCTAGGGTTCACTGGCCAGCACTGTTGTGTATCTTTGTGAATGTGTGTGATGATGTTTTTACTCATTCACCGGAAGGAATACACAAATAAGAATCTTTAATTCTTACTTTGACCTATTAAAATAAATTTGTATTTATGGAGGGTGAATGTCTAACAGGAAGAACTGTTTTACCCATGTATACTTCATTGCTTCAGAATCCTGATTTCCCCCCTAAATGTATACCTATTTCCATTGCATAAATTTTCCCTATGTACCTGAAGGAGGGATAGAGGCAAGTAGGGCTAGTATTTCTGACTCTCTTGAAGGAAGTAATGGTAGTGGTTTTACCTACTTTTTTGCTTCCATTCCAAACACTTTAATTATTTGACTCTCTTGCCCATTAACCCTCCATTGACACAAATACCCTTTATTACCACATTCTCAATTAATATAAACTGCCCTCCAATTTGTAACAAACATACTTCCAGTCATTGTGTTTGTTGGAAGACTTTAATTCTTTTTAATTAACACCAGAAAGCCACCAGTTATATACACTTTCGCTACTAATTTGTTAAGTGTGTTATAGTGTTGCCAGATTCCATCTTAATTCCCCAAATAATGTACATTCTTGCTCAGAGAAGAGGCAGATGGAAATTTGGAGATGGGATGAGAAAGTTGTTTTGAAAATTACCCCAAAAGCTTTTGTAATAAAGAGCTTTTGGATTGTTTACATTAATATGGATTTAGCTGATTTTTAAAAAAGGCCTGTTTTACAAGGTTCTGTCTTTACATAACTTTAATTCTATGTAATTCTGACCCACTTTTTATGCTTCCATGTGCTTATTCCTCATACCTGGATTCATTTTCAGCAGTGTAATTTTAATCTTGAAATAATGGTCCAAGCTCCATACTGTTTTTCATGATCAGAGAGACATTTCTTCTCCTCCCCCCGTCCCCCCCCCAGGTTTACTTCTGGATTGGTAAAGATGCAAACGAGGCTGAGAAAGAAGCAGCAGCTGTCACTGCCCAAGAATACCTGAGGACTCACCCAGGCAGTCGGGACCCTGACACTCCAATTGTGATTCTGAAACAAGGCAACGAACCTCCAACATTCACCGGCTGGTTTGTAGCATGGGATCCCCTCAAATGGACGGTAAGTGACAAAAGGCTCTTCTTCCGACTTGGAAAGCCTGTACTGTATGTGAAGAAAAGTGACCTATTCCTGTACTAAGATAGTCTGGAGAGAGAAGGGTAGATAATCATATATATCAGTGATGGTGAACCTTTTAGGCACTGAGTGCCCAAACCAGAAGGCATGCATGCCAGAGCTCCAGAAACCTGATGACCAGCTGGCTGGTGCACGTGTGCCTCGAAAACCCGACGACCAGTTAGCTGAGCTGGGGCAACAGCACGCGTACCCACAGAGAGGGCTCTGCGTGCCACCTCTGACACGTGTGCCATAGGTCCGCCATCACGGATATATATATATTGGATGAAAGGGGTTCCCTTTCTACCTTGTCTCTCCAGATATATATATATATGGTTGTGTGTATGTGTGTGTGTGTGTATGTATGTATGTATGTATGTATGTATGTATGTAGATAGATAGATAGAGAGAGAGAGAGAGAGATGGGGAGGGAGGCGGGAGAGAGAGATTGAGAAGAACCAACCTTAGTTTTCATGGAAGGAATGCCAGCTAGTGGTTCTCAGAATCTCAGAATGGACAACGTTCTTGAGAAAGTCTGTAACGTATTTTCATTGCCTGAGCTTTCAGTTATAAAGTAAAAAACAAAATTCGGTCTGTCTCCCTGCAGGACAAGAAAACCTATGAAGAACTGAAAGCCGAACTTGCCGATGATGACAGCCTTGACCAACTCACTTCTGTAAGTACGGCCGATAAGGCGAGCAGTAACGCAGAGTGTTAACAGCAAGATACTGTACTGCTTTCCACTGTGGAAGGAATAGGAAATCCTCTTTCAAATTATTTCAGTGCCTGTAAAAGAAGTGAAGCCTGCATTTACTTACTCCTGAAATACAATATCTACTTTCAGTTGAGGAGAAAAAGGAATAAAGTGAAGGAATATGAACCGAATATATTCTTAAAGGCCAAGCAAAAAAATGTGGACCTTAGTTTGCACAAGATCTTCACATTTGGAACTTTCTCTTATAGTATACTATGAACAAGGAATGTTGAACTATTTTAAAAATTAACATTAGGTATTATTTATTTATTTATTTATATGCCGCCCTTCTCCGGAGACTCAGGGCGGCTTACAATGCGTTAAGCAATAGCCTTCATACTTTTGTATATTTATAAAGTCAGCTTATTGCCCCCACAAACTGGGTCCTCAATTTACCTACCTTAGAAAGGATGGAAGGCTGAGTTAACCTTGAGCCTGGTGAGATTCGAACTTACAGTGATTGCAGACAGCTGGTGTTAATCACAATGCTATCAGTCTGCTGAGCCACCAGGCATAAACTTTAATGAACTAAAAACTCCTAAGACCATTTCTAGGGAGATTCTCAAATCATCCAGGGCATGGTTGTCCCAAAGGTGCTTTTTCAAAAGGCAACTCAACTGGACTTTGTTTTTCCTTGAAGACGTGTCAGTACTGACAGTCAGTACTGAAAAAGCTTCTTGGATGAGAAGCAAAACGTTTTCAAGGAAAAACAAAAAAGAAAAAGCATCTTTGGGACTCCTAAGAGCACATCATTCTATCTGGGGCATCAAATGTTATTACATTCATATATTTGTTGGTGTGCATATGCCACTTTGGAGGGACAGTGCAAAGATAGCACTGAAGTCAGTGAAATTGAAGAAAATATAGAAATTACAACTCTGACAATTGTATATTAAATGCATACACATTTCCCATCACTATTCAAGCAATATTGATGACACCACAAACATTCAGATGATTTATTCTTAAACCTAAAATAGTTTTTCATGAACATTGATGGTCCTCATTTAGTGACAATTAGAACTGGCATCTTGGTGGTTAAATGAAGTGGTCACTAAGTGAAACCACAACTGTGCTTATGATCTTACTTCCGCTTTGCTTTGCTTTACAGACCTGAGGTGCTCATGATAAGCATGGGAAGAGATCATAAAGTTAGTTTTTCATCACCATCATAATTGCAGTCACTAAAAAGGCAGTTACTAAACAAGGAAACCTGTAAAGCAAATTCAAAACAAGATTCAGGCACAGAATAATTATAATTTTTTAAGGATTCCAACTCTTATGTTCCATGGCCTAGGCATTGATAAATCTACAAAAAAACTCTGAAAGGTCACAGCAGGGATTTTTTTCATTCCACATCGGGGCGTGTCAATTCATGTATTTCATCTTCTTGATCTCACTATTTACACATAGTGAGTTGACTCCATGCTGCCACTCTTTAGCACAAAACTGCCTTTTTACGTTGCGTCAAACACCATTGGTTCCTCAACCACAGTATATTCATTAGTCATTTCCACTGCAGTGTCCCTTTTCAAATACACAACCCCTCCTATCTACAATCTCAAAGAGAATCAATTTAGAAAAGCCCAGCCTGTAACTCCTTTTTATCGAATTTAAACAAGGACAAAATGGACATGGGAATAGCTTTGGGGGCTTCCCCTTTTTCTATTTCAGGAAATCTTGGAAGGAAAAGAAATTTTTACTGCCAAGACAACTTTTGGCAAGTTGTCATTCTCTACATATCCCTTGGAGAAATTGGTGAATGTAGCTGGAGAAGACCTTCCCAAGGACATAGATCCCAGCCGGAAGGAGGTGAGAGATCAGAGGGCTATAGTCAGAGTTTCCACGGGGACAGTGAGGGTATTTCGAGAGTTGATGATATTTGCTGAAAATCCAGGATAAAAAAAAAAGTTGCTCGTTACAAAGTTTATTAAATGTCTTTGGGAACTTCCTGTAATCTGGTATGAAGTTAAAGCTCTATTCTTGCCTCCTAAAATGTTTAGCTTTAACATTTTAATTTGAACATTTGAGTTTTCATAGACAGGTAGTCAATTTACAACCACAATTGAGCCCAAAACTTCTGTTGCTGAGACAATTAAGTGAATTTGGCCCCATTTTACAACCTTTCTTGCCACAATTAAGTGAATCTTGCTTCCCCATTGACTTTGCTTGTCAGGAGGTCGCAAAGGGTAATCACATGACCCGGTGACACTGCACCAGTCATAAATATGAATTCGCCAAGCATCCTAATTTTGATCACATGACCACGGGGATGCTGCAATGGTCATAAGTGTGAAAAATAGTCATAAGTCACTTTTTTCAGTGTCATCATAACTTTGAATGGTCACTAAATGAACTATTGTAAGTCAAGGATTACCTGTACTTTTTAAATAGATGTTGACATTTTATTGTACACCACTTAAGAGTCCCTCTTTGAGATAAGGGGTTCAGAAATGTGAAAAATAAATATGAATAAAACATAAATGAAACAAAAAGGAATATAGGCCAACTGAGAATATTCTCACTTTAGTTCTGTGTACATGCAAACATTTTATCTTTGCAGTGATTTTAATAATGCCTAGAAACACAAATTTGTTAAGTGCAGCTTACGAAGAACTATGCAAAACCGCACCAGAATAGAAATGTTGCTTCCATTGTGACTTTTGGGGGGTGGGGAGACCCTATATTTAATAATTTACTTCATTTACTTTTCTCACTGTTTATAAATCTAGCTGTCACTTATCACATATGTACTTTTCTTCCATTCCACAGCAATACTTGTCAGAGGAAGATTTTTTTCAGATCTTTGGAATGTCCCAACGGGATTTTGCTGCACTGGCTTCATGGAAACAAATGTCTCTCAAGAAGGAAAAAGGACTTTTCTAAATGGAAATACGCCTGCCATTATTTTCCAGCCATTTGTACACCTTAATGTCATTTTTGGTAAAAGCTTGGTAGCAGAAGCATTCAGAATTTCCTACCACTAGCAGTTTTGCAAAGACAAAAGGGCTTCCTTTAAAAAAAAATATATAGATGATCTTAGTGCAGACCCAGAACAGCTGCTTTAACATACTTTCCTCGAGTTATGAAGCTGCCCAAAACTATGTTGAAATCATTTACTTTTTCCCAATAGCCAAGTTCCAATCTGACTTAGTGACAAAGCTGGCAAATGGGCCTGCCCTAACAATTTTATTGTGGAACAGATACAGGAAAGCAATTGGTGGATTTCCTGCTAGTGGAATGCAAAAAAAACCCTCCCATTTTTCTTAAAAGGAGGTTGGGCTTGGTTTTGAATGAGGCCCATAGCCATACATTTTGCTATCTGTCAGAACCTGACTTGTTGGGTGATTATTTTCCAACTACCCTCTTTATTATAGGGAACCCCTATTTGCACCATAGGATAAGTGTGCCAACCCTCCACCCACCCACGATTGCTCTTGTTCCCCTCCCATTTGCAGATGCTGTAGCACTCTCTTGCTCCCTCGGTCTCTCCACTGCCTCTTTCTCACACTCAGTGACTCTCAGTTATTTTGTCCAATCTGAGGAGACTCCCTGAGTGAACTCCTTGAGTGCTACTTTTCTGATCAATTGCCCTTGAAAGATTTTCCTACTTGGAATTTTAAAAACATTTTGGACCAAAATCTTTCAAGCAAGGACATTGCAATCTTGCAACCTGGCCAGAAATGACTTACAAGCAGCTAATTTATGCTGCTTAAAAACACAGCTTTGCCAATAGAAGTAAATATAACAGATCTAGGAGTATTGCCCCTCCAAGTCTGCCTTAATCTGCTCTTATCTATGATCATAGCTGTCTACATGATTATAATTAGAGTTTTCAACTGCCAGTGAAGAAGATGCCTCCAAAATAGTCTTTGAGGTGACCCATAAAGTAGAAGGCATCCCAGATGCAACCACTGTTCTCTTATGAAATGTATCCCAGTACAAATAAAACTTCTTCATGCAAAACGAGAAGCTATCCTTGTTTGTAAACAGCAAGTTATCACATCATTAACTCAGCAGGATAAACAGAATTGGGCCATTCTATTACCAGGCCATCGCCATTGTAAATATAGTTTAAAGTTAAACTATGTTAAAACACTATACCTAGTCCATTTGGCAGAAACAGTCTCTCCTCAAAGACAAAGCAAACAGGATTGACATTTTGCGGCTTACAATAGTAATTTTACCTTTAGAGAATGACAGCTATTGAAAATTAAGGACCCCATTGCTAATGAACATTTCTTTTCTATAATGAATTTTAGTATCTTTTTAAATATACAGTGATATCTTCTCCAACACGGTTATGCACTTTTAAAACAAACAAGAACAATTTTTAAATCAATCAAAAATGTGGAATATCTAAGCAAAATCAATGTGAAAAAATACCATGATTTTTGTAGTGCCAATTTTGTGGAGAAAAAACAGCAATCAAATGGCAGTAACGACAATAGAAAAGTAGTAAGGCACTGCATTGCTCTGGAAAGAAAAATCAGATTCAGCATTAATAAAGAGCGTTTAATTTCTCAGAAATTGATCTACACATTATTTTAAAAGAAAGAATAAAAGCAGAATTGAGAGGAATAGAAGAACAGATCTGCTAAAACACAGAAAACTGCTGCTCCACATTATGTCAAGGGATACAAAGTGATTCCCAACATATAATCAAAGCAATCTTCTCAATGCACCTGCTAAGATACCCTTGTCATTTTTATTTATTCCCTTCCACCAAGATTTTACAAAGTAACTTCTTAGAGTAAAAGCAAAGGAGTAGGTTACTGCTGCAGGTCAACAGCAAAGTGTTACGAACTTTCTTTGATTTCCATTCATGGGCTGTTAATTATCTATTTCGGATTAGTTTTTAAAAGCACCCTAACTGTTCTTTTTCAGAAACACATGGCAATCTTATTCCCAGAATATTCACTTCATGGTGAAATATTAATTTATGCAATTTTAAAACAATTATTCTGCCTTTTACTTAGTTGCAACGCAGCTTTCTCTTAGAATATCTAGCAACAGAGACCCATAATGTACAGAGCCATCCTTGAATGCTGTCAGGTCCTCGGGATGTGAAAAGGTAGCTCAGAATAGAGAAATGTCCCTGAAATTTTTGTACCTTGTCACAGATATGAATATTAGGCTTCATCCAAACAGAAGCAATGCTGCTTAATATTCTATAATTGCAGACTTTTGCATTTCATTAGAACAGTAGAGGCATCAATGCTTGGTGATTCTAAAGTTTGTTTTTTTAAAGTAAGCTACCTGAGCTACCTTTTAAATGTAACGTATGTACAAGTTTTGTTTTACTTTTCAGAAGAATTTAGTTACTTAGTGCAAACATGTTATGGCTATTTCTTGTATAAAAAATAAGTGCAGAAAAAGATTTGACAGATATAAGATAAAAGGAAGCGAGGAATTTAAAATATGCTGAAGTTCATCCATTACTGGATGAATTTATGGTTAAAGCTAGGCCTCATTTCAAAATCTAAAATCAGTAATCCTAGAATTAAGATATCTAGAGGTGAACCATATCATGCTGTTCCAGAAACATAGCATAACTAAATCCAGTTGTTTTTTTAAATAAGCATTTTTTAAAAAAAAAAATATCAGCAGCTGCAGTTCAGGTTCCCAAGAGATTTTCCAAACTCCTTGGTATAATTTCTCAAAAGGAAATATGATAAACCATTTAATGAGGGTTTAAATATAATCCAGTACGGTCAGCAGTTTCAGGTTAAATGTTAAAACTTAAAATAAGAAAAATAGATGAACTGCAGCACAAATTCATTGCATTGCCACAGAATTTGATCTGATTTGTAAAATGCAAATCCAGGCAGGATTAACAGTCACCACTTCTTACTGAATGAGAATTATTTTCTACCAAAGGTACATAAATTTATCTCAGGCTACATACTTTTCAGGTTTAGATGAAGCAAATCAGTCTTTACACACTAGGGGCAATTCTGCATTTTATTATAGAAGACACCAAATTAGAAACTGCATATATATTAGTTAATTTGGCTTCACTGTTAAGTATGGAACCAAAAACATAACTGCTTAATTACAATGGGTTGTGTAAGACCCTTCCATTCAGAGCAGGAAATGAAAGCTAACACCTTCTGCCAGAAGGGAGAATGGGAAATGTAATTTTATTTTATTTTCTTTTTCTCCTGAACCTGAGTTTGCTACCTCCCCTTATATTTAAAGGCCTCAGCTCTCCAGACCCCTTCTCAAGAGAACACAAGCACTGAAGAAAAATGCCACCACCCCACATTCCATTCATAAGGAAATCTAGGATGAATCTGGAGTTGGGGGTGGAGGCAGAGAAGGGACCAATGACTCGGTAACATTCACTTGAATGGAAGTTCAGCTATCAGTGCAATACCTGCTTTTTCTGAATTGTATTGATAACTGTTCAAGCAAAAAGAAATTCAGCTTCTTTTCAGATTCTGCCAAACATCTGAAGGGTTTTTTTTCATTAACAGACAGCTAGCCTTACTCTAGAATCAAGACTATCACATTCTGAGATACTCTTCTTTACAAAGAAAATCCCTTTATTCTTTGTTAAAAACACACCGAAATACCTTTGTGAACAGTACAAAATTATGACAGAAGTTAGCATATTATGCTTTGGTGCAGTGTAGTTTTTGAGAACTTTGTCTTCTACATCAGATGGCATTTTAATCTGTTGGTATCTTCTATATTTATGTATTTAGAGTTCTCCAATACTGCCTGCAATTATCAATAATCTTAAAACCTTTCAGCAACAAATAATTCTAATGTCTATGTGACTCGTGTCTACTCTCAAAATGTAGTTTCAGAAGGTTCCAATAGTAAAGAACAGAAAAATCCCCAACAAGTAGAGGTAAAATACATTTTTCCATGTAGCTACTATCTTTTTCAAAGAAAATATTTTTACTATGAAGCAAATCAAGAAACATCTCAATTATTAGCAATTTCATTGCTACGAAAGTGAAAATGGGATAACAGTTATTAACTTCCAGCACTAAAATGAGGGTTGGGCACAAATAATTTCTATATAATTTTTGCCAATATAAGCAAGTTATTCAAACACTTTTAAGTGTCTAAACTCCTCTACTGCTGCTCTGAAAAATCTTGCAAATGCTAATCATTTAAGAGTTTTGTTTTGTTTTTTCCAACCGCATGAGAAGAAACTGTTATATTTCCATGTTCCTGTTGCCCACTTTCAAGCACAATACAGCTCTGGAGGCCAGTGCAGAATTGAACTATTTCTGTTTCATTTACTGATTAGCATCAGCTCCAAAAGGGACTGCTGATCACCACCCAACCAGCACAACTCTTCCATGAAACACAAGAAATATAGATATATATACAAACCATGCACACTCAAGGGGAGAGGGAACTGTTCTGCAAATGACAGTACTTGGAAACTAATGCCTTCAAAAAGAATAAAAACTTTAAAAAGTTAAAATATACATATATGTATATATTATTTGAAATGATGAAAATGAAGGATTCTGGAGTGTTACAAATCATAGATGTTTAAGTCCATTTGTTTTAGAAAAAGACGGATCCTTCCATTTAACCAATCAGCCACCTGCACTTTCCACGGCATAGTATAGCTGTAGTATAGCTTATGCTTTTTTCTTCCCTTTTCTTCCACAGAAAGAAAGTCAACCTATGTGTAAGATCTTCTCCATTTGTTAATAATAGGTGATCTTGTGGTCTTCTCTCATACTATGCTTTTAGAAGTTTTGGAAGAAGTTTTTAAATTTTTCTAGCTTGATCGTCTCCGCTGCAGGTAAAATTCTTCGAGTAGCTCAACAGAGAACAAAACCAAAACAATAAAAAAAATCTGGATAACAGAAGATTGATTGCTGAAGTTCAAAGAAAGGGATGGAATGGCCCTTTCATATCTGAAGCAGCTTGTCTCTCAACTATACCTCGAGTTCCTCAGGTTTGTGTCTCCTGTGCATTAGGCAAAAGTTCTTAACTCTTTGTGCTCAGGTAAAGGGCCATTCTTCAGACTGGCTTCCCCACTTCCGTGCCAGGCAGTTGCAGGTTCTTTTCTGTTTCAAGCAATTCATCCAATATATCCCTAGAGAATAGAACACATTAGAAACCAAAGAGAATATACAAAGAGCAGCCAAGGCATATGATGTACCCAAGATGGCACTTAAAACGAATGTTTTAAAAGAAGTAAGAGAGATGCTGAATGGTACAATATAATCTAGCTTCTTATAAGGTCAGAGACATTTGAGTTCATAAGGACATTTGAAAAAAAATGAAGGTTTGTTTTCTGAATTAAAAACTTTAAACCCTTTGTTTATCTCTTTCTCTGTTACACACCCAAACTTTTATCTCATGACTCAAAATCTAGCTGGTCAGGCTTGGTATGAATTCTTAAAAAAATCAATGCCAAAAGCCATGATTGCAATACCCCATTTTGTGTCATGGCTCTAAATTACTACAGCTCCCTTCCACTTTTATAACTTCTGCCAACGTTTGACTAATTCCAGTTGAAGACTCTTCTCGAGCCTAGTACCTCTCCAGTCCCTAAAGAGTTCACATAGAACCCACCTTGTTTTAAGAACTATTTCTTGTTAACTGGTCTTCATTCTGGTATTTTTCACAAGATACACAAGCTGGAAATCTGAATAAAACCCATGGTTTTACAGTGTAGGTTTCAGTAATATCTTCTTTCACCTTGTCTATTCAGTTCTTTACACAAATGCATGGTAGAAGGCTAACACAATATCTTCCTTGCAACAGCTGTAAAATTCAGTTTTCTACAATTTTCATACTGAAAAACCAGGCAAGAGCTAGGAAATGGGGGGCGGGGGGGGGAGAAGAGTATTTTTCATCTCTTCACATGGATGGAAATGAAATAAAACATGCAAACAGTAAATAATATAAATAATATTTACTTGTGCATATAGAAGAAGATATAGCCACTTCGGTCTCTATCACTCTGGACGGAGGCCTCTTGAGTTCTTGATACAGCCAGGTCGTTGTATGTGAACCATGCCTGCTTGCGAATATCATATACATCACTAATATAGTGACCTTAAAAATAATGAAACAGACAAAAAGAATTATTTCTTTATTCATTCATTCATTCAGTTTGTGCACTGTCCAAATCAATAAGTGAGTCTGAGAGGCGAACTGTTTCAAAGTATTTTTTTTAAAATCCTGTTACAAATATAAAAAATTAAAATACACAATAGCTGAGGAAGATATCACAACTGACAGTCACTAGTACTGCAAAGGGTGGGGCCTTCTCACACTTGGAGCTCCAAGTTCTTAGGGCCTTACAAAAGACCAGCCATCCTAATCGCTACAGGAAAATGTTCCATGGGGCAAGTGCTATGGCAGAGATGGCAGGCCTCTGGTAACATCCGGGCTTCTGATGTCATTCATGCAGAAATATACAGACAGAAGTATTTAATAAATGACATCTCCTGCAGACAAATTTGCTTTTATTATTTTAAATGTGACTCATTTTTACTGCGCTTCAACTTCTTTTTATATGCCAGATTTATTGATGAATAAATAACAAATTGTTTAATGGCACTCCTCACTTTGTAAAACATGTATGGAAACTTGTTTTTAATAATAATATTAACATTTGCTAATTGTTGGTTGTTTTTAATATTAATTTTATAGTATTTATTTAAGTTGCCCAGAGTCATGTTTTGTGAGATACGCAGTCATATAAATATGATGGATAGATGGACGGATGGATTAAAATCAAGCATACAAAATTAACTGTTTTTATTGCATTTCTTTTTTCATCTTGAATTCTGGTTACCTGAAAAGGCCTTCAAAACACAACTTAGAAAAACAATAAGAAGGATAAAAAACGCAGCCTTTTTCTTACCTGAGGAGGATGTATCTCCAATGTGACTTACGATACTAATGAGACGATATGAATTAGGAAGTTCTCCTGTCTGTGAAAGAATTCTATTAGCTTTGGTTTGCTTCTGAATATATCAGGCATTTAACTTTATAAGAGACTTTATAACAAACTTAAGACACACTGTATCAAACACTAAAATAATTCATTTCAAATATGTAGTAAACTCAAATCAGCTTTATAAAAAATGTATTTTAAAAAAAATCAGTTAAATACAGGTAGTCCTTGATTTACCACAGCTCATTTAGTGACCGTTCAAAATTATAATAACACTGAAAAAAGTGACTGATAATTTTTCACACTTATGACCGTTGCAGCATCACCATAGTCACGTGAACAAAATTCAGACACTTGGCAACTAATTAATATTTATGACAGTTGCTGTGTCCTGGGGTCATGTGATCAGCTTTTGCGACCTTCTGACAAGCAAAGCCAATTTGGAAGGCAGATTCACTTAATAACCATGTTACTAACTTAACAAATGCAATGAGTCACTTAACAGTGACAAAAAAAGTTGTAAAATGGGTCAAAACTCATTTAACAAATACTTAGCAACAAAAATTTTGGGCTCCCTTGTGGATCAAGGACTACCTGTAATTCATCAGAGTGTGATCAACAACATCATTATCTCTTAGACTGAACTATGATCACAGACACTACTTAAAGTGACTGTCACATTTTTCCTTAACCCATACTATAGGGGAAAAAAATCTTTATTATTAGTTCACAAACACACTGCTCTTAAATGCACCTTTGTATGGTTAAAATACACTGAGTGGTAAACTAGGAAGGACTCAATCTATATTACCAATATTACTACTGAATCAACAATAATCAGCTTGCTATTCAGTAAATCAAGGGGTTATTATACCCCAATCTCCTTCCTTCCTTGAGGGAAGACATCCAACATGAGAGTACAGGCATAATGCAAACAAGCATCTTTGGACAGATATATTAAAGAGCTGCACTACAAGAAGCAATTCAAAGGTTTTTATGCAGTAATAAAAACAGGCAGGTGACATCCACTTGTCACTGCCCCTTCACCTACTCAACAGAAAGGCAGGTAATGTTAATTCAACTGGAATGCAACTTATGGCTCTCAATCCTCTTTCCAAGGTGTAACCCTGGCAAAAGTACATGGGCAGGCAAAAAAGAAAAAGAAGGAAATATAAGAAGGTAAGAAACCAATCCATAATTCGATTGTTGTGAACCATTAGAATCCTTGACAATCAGGCAGTGTACCATTTTAATAAAATATTTTTATTATTTCCTACCAGGTAATCAGTGGTAAGAACACAACACCAAGCAAATAACCCTTGCAGGAAATGGACCCCAGAAACCATTGCTCTACTCTCATTATAGCAGCACCTCATGATAGGAGGAAAAATGGAATAAGACAATCCTCTGCCAAAGCTCCATTTCCACCCCGACCCCATGTGCATTGTTAGTCCTGTTGGTCTGCCTAGGTCAGACCAGGAAACCAACTCCACAAGTTAGACTGGAACTATATTTTATTGATATAGGCTACAGAAACAGTACCTTGAAAGCCTGCAATTTTTCTTCCATCCCTCTTGTACCAATGGAAGTTAGGGTAGAGCCAGTAGCCACATAGCCAAAGCCAAGCTATCCTTATCCAGGTAAATTTAACTAGCTGAGAAAAGTCATTTCATGTTTCCAATGAATATTTTCATGTTTTCCCCAATTCTAGTTCTCATGACTACAATCCTTTCATTGTGAAAAACAGGACAGCCAAGGATGGAATTTTAGAAACATGGTGTAATGTAGAACTGCACTGAACTTGTGAAATGTACACCTTTTACCAAACCAAGATTTTTTTCCCTTTCAGGAAGAATGAAATATGGCCAGGCTTTTCAGTTGGGCATGAGGGAAACACATTTGCTGTTTCATTTTAGGAAGTACCATATTTTTTGGACTATAAAATGCTCCGGACTATAAGACACACCTAGCTTTTGGGGAAGAAAACAAGGAAAAAAAATCTGCCTCTGCCTCCCAGCAATTTGCCTCCTTGCAGCAAACAGTCTGATCAGCTTCAGCACAGCCTGATTTAGCACAAGCAGCTGATTGGCAGTTAGATCTGCCTCCTGGAATACCGCCAATCAGATGCTCCAGACTGCGGGGATTGCTGCCGCCACCTATTGCTGCTTCCCCACGCTCCATTTTCGGCCTCTGCATGCCCTGTTCCAGGTGGCAGGGATTGCCGCTGCCTATCCCTGCCGCCTGGAATGGGCTGAAAATGGGATATGCAGGGACGACGATACTGGCAGCCTGGAACAGCTGATAGGCAGTATTCTGGGAGGCAGATCCAACTGCCAATCACCTGCTTGTGCTAAATCAGGCTGTGCTGAAGCTGACCAGGCTGTTTGCTGTATGCTGCATGGAGGCAGAGGCTAAAGGGTGGGGGCCGGTGGATGAGTGGGGCTTCGGCAACATTCGCTCTATAAGACACACAGACATTTCCATCCACTTTTTTGGGGAGGGGGAAGGGCGTCTTATACACTGAAAAATACGGTAAATTATTTTTAGTCTACCCTGAAGTATAGATTTGAAACTGCTTCTCCAAGGGCCGATATTATCAACAATTCACTGTCGCTCACTGTTGGTCATCATTGAGAAAGCTTAATAAAGATGATCCAGTGTGCCATATTATGCAGACTGAACTATCCAAGCCACGAAACCTTGCTTAAGCATTTACCACCTGTTAAACATACTAGTGTTCTTCCCCTGGTTTCTCAGATCATCACCTCAGCATTTCTTTTCAGTTCCTCAGCTTCTGCTTCGGAGTACTCCATGTCTAGAAAATCCTCATTCCCAGAGTCATCATCAGAGCCAAGACTATCCAGGAGAGAACTGTTAAACTCTAAACAGCATGAAAAGGATACTGCATAAGATTCCTGATTTTGTGCATAAAACAGAGATGACAAAACTTTACATTCCAGTGCATGATACACTGTCTCACTAGAAGTGCAAAATATTTACCCTCTCTTTATTAAAGGAAATAATCTACTATATTAAATCTTCAGAGCCATAGCAAGCATTAAATATACAATAGGTACAAAGTTAAGATTTTTCAAATGCAAACAGATCAGTTTGAGGGGAAAGCTTTCTTTCCAAAAATGCAAGTTTTTAAATGTTTTTGCACTAACTTTAAAAGTAAGATACCACCAAAGTAACACAGAAACTGATTTGCATCAATGAAAAAAAAATACAGGATACATTGCTGCAAGAAACAGAAAAGGTATGCTAAATTCTTATACAACACTTTAACTGAAGAGAGTTTCAGTGAATTATCATAGCAAAATGCATAAAATATTTTGAAAAAATTACCGCTCATCTCCCACTGCTATATAACTAGCCCTACTTTGGAACCATGGCTGAACTAAAATACATAATTCTTACTAGTTTTTATAACTTGTTTTGCAGAACGTCAAACCTGAGAAGAATACCAGGAAATTAAATCTACAGTTCATAGAACCAATAAACCTTTTAGTAGAAACCTCTCATTCTCATTTTTCACAAATTAGGAATCCTGGGCAGACTTGCTTGCTTTATCTTGCTTAGGATTTATGAAATAGAGTCGAGCATGCTAAGACATAGTCAAATTCGGGTTAGAGAAATAAAACAGATTGGAAAAGAAGCCACTGAAAACTGCTGAGACTCTACATTCTGCTTATTTACAGGGCTCCAGCACCATATCCACTTCATACCAACGGCTAAAACATTAACTATTTTTGTTTGTAGTTTCCCTATACAACATTTGATGCCAACCAGTACTTTTTCCTATTCAGTTTTATGTGAATTCATGGACATATATTACATACCATGAAGTTGTATGTACTATTAGCTTCAGAAAAGAGAACAATTTAATGTCTTAAAATAAGAATGGTAACAGAGATTTACTGAAATTGGAAAATTACATTCTGGAAATATTGGGGGGTTCTGTGCAGCCACCTATGTC
This sequence comes from Arizona elegans, assembly GCA_022577455.1. Taxonomy (NCBI): domain Eukaryota; kingdom Metazoa; phylum Chordata; class Lepidosauria; order Squamata; family Colubridae; genus Arizona; species Arizona elegans. The sequence continues at coordinate 1,594,740 of JAKOOJ010000040.1, read as the reverse complement.
TATTTTTCAAGCAGAGAGGAATGGCTATATGCTGTGTACTCAGAGCCAACCACTAGAGTTTACTTGTATTGCAAAAGCAAATTTCACCCTTACTTTGAACAATTAAATTATGCTTTTAAAATATGTCCATTTTTCTGTTGTGTATCTCACCTTGTAGACTTAATTCAGTGGCACGTTTAAGATCATCATCCTCTTTCTGCTCCCGCGCCTCCTGCTGGGGTAGAGATTCAAGCTTAGTTCTCTGAGACACTTCCTGTTTTTATAATTGCTCTATTTTTCCTACCAATACTGCATGAAGTTAGTATGCAATGCAGCAAGTCCCTAATCTCACCACATGCTCCCAGGAAGAATGTGAACTACTTCTCAACAAAGTCCAAGAACAATTTATTTATTTATTTATTGGTTCGATTTATATGCTGCCCTTCTCCGGAGACTCAGGGCGTCTTACAATGCGTTAAGCAATAGCCTTCATACTTTTTGTATATACCTGCTTAGTAGGGCTTTCGGCCCCCCCAAAGCGGTGTTCTTTTTCTACAAAGTCATCTTATTGTCCCCACAATCCGGGTCCTACCTCGAAAGGATGAAAGGCTGAGTCAATCTTGAGCCTGGTGAGATTTGAACTTGCAGTAATTGCAGGCAGCTAAGTGCTACTTAACAGCACTTTAGTCCGCTGTGCCACCAAGGCTCCTGAATTCCGCCCCCCCTCTATGTAGCAGAATGTATAGTGTACTCAAAACTAGCTGAGTACACCATACATTTCTGAATAAACAGTATAGGAGAAATTGCCTTCATTTAGGAAAAAAAAAACTAGAATATCAAAGGCTTGCAGATGCATGGTTTCTGTAGGTTTAGGTGCCTCTCCTCTCACTGCTAAACAATAAATGGCCAAACACATTTGAAAGTTTTTCTTCTTTCTTAACCTATTCACATATGTTTCCATGTCCGTTTTGTTTCTTTATGCATTTGTAAATATTTATAAAAGTATATATAAGAAATATTTTAAGAAACTAGTAATGAAATGAAGGCTATCTCAAAGGACTATACTCTGCTGTTTTTACTATACTGAAAGATAGCTCCTCAGTGTGCAAATGGGGCCTTCCAAACTATGCAAAGATGCCTCAAGAGGCACCTTTTATATATCCCCATCTTTCTTTCCAGTAAAAAAGTGAGGCATTGTTTTTTTTCCTCATACACACTTCATCCTATTATTGATCTCTCCTTAGTTACTGTTCTCAGTTTTAATTGTTGATACTTTTTTTTTTACAAACATTTCTATTCTGCCTGCTCTTTTGATTCTAGGCCTCTTGTAATTTAGAAGCAACAAAATCGTAAGATCTGATCATAAAACCTAAAAAATTAAAAACAAAACTATTAAAAATTAGTAGTCTCCAATTTACAACCTCAACTGGATGTTGGACTGGAACATCCATCACTAAGTATTGTGGTTGTTAAGTGAGTCATCACATAATGATATCCAACTTTATTTACCCTTTTCCTATGGTCTTTAAACCAATCTGACCTCTCCCACTGATTCTCCACCCCCCCCACCCTTGTCAGAAGCTGGTTGGGAAGGCTGCAAATGGCGATCATTTGACCTCAGGATGCTACAACTGCTGTAATTACGTGTTAGCGTTGTCTTGCTGACGATTAAGTTGCATGCTGTTTCCCACCCATCCAATCTACTTTCTTACAACCTCTAGGCACCAAGTCAGAACTCTGATTGCATCTCCTGCTCAGCTTGGGAACAAATGAGAAACCTTGGTATCATTATCATATAGATTGTATTTAAATCAAAACAGAACTACGACCTCGAAACCTGACAACCTAGCTGTTTCAGACAGATGCTGAATAAGATGAGAGATGGGTCTTATTAATATTTGTGGATTGTGATTAAATTGTTTTTATTTGTATTTTTGGAGTTTTGTGCAGATTTCAAGAGTCTTTGAGACATAGGTTAACAAAATCTCATCCAAGGAGCAGGATTATAGTAAAATGAAAAATAGTTTAATTATGGATATCATGTCAAAGGAGACAACAAAAGCAAAACCTTCCAATAACGATTCTTCTTAACTCTGGAACTACTTTTTCCAAGGTATAATTTAGAAGAAAGGAAATTCCAACAGGGGATGGATACCTATAATAATTTAAATATGGATTCTTGAATACTAACTATTAAATGAGGAGAAACCATGGACTCAAAATGAATTACTATGTTATATTTTCAACTGCCCAAAGATCACAGAAATAAAACCTATGATCTCTTCCTTCCTGGTAATAAAAAAATATTTTCAAAAATATGAGAAAGGCCACTAGGGAATTTATTAGAAGTAATAAATTTTGAAAGACCATGAGAAAATAAAATAGGTAGAAACAAAATATAAGAACCCTGGTGGCACAGTGGTTAGAATGCAGTATTGGAGGCAATTCTGCTGACTGCCGACTGTCAGCAGTTTGAGTCTCACTGGCTCAAGATTGGTTCAGCCTTCCATCCTTCTGAGATCAGTAAAATGAACACCCAGATTGTTGGGGGCAATATGTTGACTCTGTAAACCACTTAGAGAGGACTGCAAAGCACTGTGAAGCAGTATACAAGTCTAAGTGCCATTGCTGTATAAGAAAAATTACAGAAGAGCATCTCTGATGGACAATGACCTAAATAGACTTCCAAATCCAAATTTGCTAAAATTGATGTTTTTAAAAAATGCATTAAATTCAGTAAAACATATCTTTGCTAAAGGGTTTCTATAAAAACCAGGTTCGTAAAAATAGGTTTCTAAGTTTGCAATTATGAAATAAAATCATGCAGTGCCATATTATAAAGTGAGGTTACAAAGAATTCTCTCCCTAGAAATAGTGAGACAGTCACATATCATCACGAAAGGTGCACTTGTTCTTACTTGTTCTTGGAGACTCTGAGCCAAAGCTTGCTGTAGTTCTTGTTCTTCCCTCTCCCTTTCCATATCATACTGTTGCAGCCAATCAACCTCCCCCTGAGTGCCTTCTGGAGTTTTGTTTTCCTTGTTTTCATCAAAATCTTTAGTTACCTTTGTCAAGTTGGCATAACCTATGGAAACAAAATGGTGTCTTAATTTTTTTGCATGAGTTGTGGGGGGCTGCTAACTGAATTGCAACTGGGTAAATTAAGGATGGATAACCTTTTAATGACCACTGCATTTAATAGGGAAGTGTAGGGTGGCCACAGAAGCCTATCACACATGTGAACAAGAAGTTGGACTAGTTTTTGTATGCACATTTTATATTCTCATATTGATGCTTATATCATCCTTACCTCAAAAAAGAGAACACTATGCTGGCAATTTTCAGCAGAAAAAGAAAGAACTTGAGAACTTCCTGCAGCCCCAGGACAACAGACTACCTTATTCCTGGGCTAAATCTTTTTCATGCTATTCAGATCTCAACAGCAAAATGAGCAAATTAGTCCATGATCATTTTGGGGGGGAAAAGGTTAAGAGGAAAGCAGAAAAAAATTGCTTTCAGTACTTATTTAGTGTTTTCCAATTAAGTAATTTGTGTAATTTACACACTGAAATACACACCAGAATATGATGGAAATCAGTATGTGAAATTTATCTCCCATTTTTGCTCTTGCCTTTCAAAATTGTGACTAAAGATTTTTTCAAAGACATTCCTACAGTAAAAAAAGACAGTTTTGCTTCATTTTCCAATTTTAGTTGAATATTATTGATAATTATGAATTGTAGAATGAAATATGCCAGACAAAAACTTCACTGCGCATTTTAAGATGCAAGCCATCATGACATAAGTATTCAATCTTTTTTAAAATGCAATTTAATACAAATAATTTTACAATAATAAAAATAGACTCAAAATAATTTTATCTATTGGTAGCACAGCTCTTGCTTTTCTCCCTTCCCCAAATAAAGATGGGATTAAAATATAATAGTTCAGGAAGGTAGACCATATCCCTACTCCAACTCTTAATACCTATCTTGCAACTCTGAAAATGAGCTGAAATTAAAGCACTAAAATGAGATGCCTACCCAACAGAATTTCAGTGGGGTGATTTTGAGGCTAAAAAAAGGATGAAAATAAAAGTAAAAATGGGAGTGAGTTTGGAATTGTGTTGATTTCCATCCTATATTCTCATCTCCCACCTGCAAAATAACAATAAACAAACAAACACCAAAATGAAACTGTCCATTCTGTAATGTCACCAAGTCAACAGATGGCTTTTTTTGTAGCCTACTGGAGAGTCAGAAATCTGAAGAGCTCACCATGCTACTCCATACACTGTCACTCAAATTCTAGCCTTTTCTTCCCCTCTTACCAGACTCTGCAGTAGCTTTGGGTTTATCAGCATCCTTAAGTTCCATATTATCTGGCAACTCTTGCATCTCATCGTCTCCAAAGCCAGTATCGGGGCTATTTGTTGGCTTATCTTCATCGTGGCTTGATGGTGATGCTTCACGTTTACTAATCTCCAGGACAGCTGCTAGAAGTTCATCTTCACTCATTGTTTCGAGTCCACTATTTACTGACTCTGGGGACTTGGGATTTTCTGTTTTACTTTTCTTTGAGCTCTGCAAATAAATAAAAGGCAAAACTCACTGGGATCCATTCTCTCTCAGGATACTACACCAATCACCGCAGTATGAACATATGTTAAGACATAAAAATGAGATAGACATTCTGAACATACAATCGTAATCCAACACTGCTTTGATATACAGAATTGTTCTGACATCATCGGAGAAAAGTCTGGCTTTGAGTGCTGAAGATAAGCTATATTAAATAAATAATATATGAATAATAAAAAAATTCAGCCCTGCTCCTCTTAAGAATATCCTTGTATATCTGCCATATCATCTGCAGCCACAAGAGGCCACTCTTAAAAGTTAAAAACAATACATTCCTCTACTTATGAATGAGTTATGGTCCAGTGTTCATAAGTGCAATTTGTCTGCAACTCCAAAAACAGCAACAAAAAAACCTGCAGTGCAGTTCTTGCCTGGCACGGGTGGCATGCCAATGGGCTTTGGGTGGTGGCAGGACGGGGTTGGTTTCTGGCACACTGTATATGCGCAGCATGCTGGAAGCTGACTCTTTCCTGCCTTTCCCCACTACTGCAGAGGGTTCACTCCACCCATCAGGTTTTGCTGCAAAGCTGTTGCTTGTGTGGAATGAGAACTGTGCTGCACCTGGCTGCAACTCCAGCTTACAGGGTGCTGGGGATCAGGAGTGGATAGGAGGGAATGTCACATATGTATAACAGTGCAAGAGAACCTGGCTATTTCCTGCCTTCCTAGTACAGGCAGGTTTATTTATATTGACAAAACCTCGCAACTCAAAAGTCCGTTACTAATGTTGCATCTAATTGCCACAAAAAGGTCATCAAACATTCTACTACCAAGCTCTTTTCTTACTTTCTCAAGCTCCTCTTGCTGCTGTTCCCTGCTCTGGAAATCACACTGTTTCTGACTGTTTGCAACAGGACGTTTTAGTGGTTCTTCTTCACTGTCTGAATCCAAATAATTTAAAATGTGACCTTTATTCTTGAATGAGTATTTTCTGAAAAAGAAACAAAAAACTTTAATTCACCATTTCAAAAAAGCCTTCTAGTGATGATTAATATCAGCTTAAAAAACATTCACAGAAAAGCTAGGCAGATGGCAAACTATAATTCCAGGAATATAGTATAAAGATTTATTCAAAAACTAATCCTCTGCAAAATCTATTAAAAACACTTTCTCAATCTAACATTTAGAAATTCTTTATAACATGAACATTAATATTCTTGGGTTTCTTGAGCAGAAAAAATGAATTAGTACAAATTTGGACTCAAACTTTTCTTGTTTTACAAAAGAGACATTTTATAATAGGCCAGTATAGATGAACTGGAGTATATATATATATATATGTGTGTGTGTGTGTGTGTGTGTGTGTACACACACACAGTATATTAACTAGAATGTTTCATGCAAAACTTCATTAAATATTTAATATATTTTTAAATATTAATCTTGTATTCACTATATTTTTCTCAGTTCTGGTAAAGGAAAACCAACATGTTCCCATAAAGCTACCATGTGATCTATCCAGAATAATTAGTGCCTTAACAATGCATTAGTAAAGGTGTTGCTAAATCAGACTACAGGCAGTCCCACTTAATGACCTCGCTTAATTCAGCAGCCAACCAAGTTACAAAAATCAATGTTAACAATATAAATTTTCTAAAATAGAAGGCAACTGTTTAATGCAAAATCAATTTCCAAAGACTTAAAACATTTTGGTCTTTTTTTCAGATACTTCAAAATCATGCTACTCACCGACAAGGTGTAGAAGTCATTACAGAGCAGGAATTCACCATCTGGGACACTTTTAATGGCCGAGAACTGTTTTTTAAAAAAAGTAGTATTTATTTCAGAAAATTATTACATATAGCCATTTTAATGGGGATCCAAGTTCATGCTACAGTTTTAAGAAACTATGACCAGCAGTCTTTGGATTAACTGTCACAGCTGGCACAAAATTTGCGGACATCTTTTAAATCTGAGTTCTCTACAATGTTGTTTCATAGATCAGCATCACAACATCTCACTTTTTCCCAACAGGCACCACTTAATCTTAATAACTTAGAAAAATCTAGATTCTCTAGACTTTTGTCCATTATTTCAGGAGTGATACCTGAATGTAAATTCTATCTATTGTATCCAAAGACGGTTAAACAAAGATAAATTAAAATTTCACTGTTAACAAAAATAAACCAATCTATAAATACTTATTACTAGAATAAGTGGAAGAACTCACATGGCTGATTGTGCACTCCATCCAAGATTAAGTGGGGGCTTTGTGCTTTCTGTACAGTGTGACTGCAGAGTCAAAAATCTTGGAATAACCACTTGCTGCCCTACTTTGTGATTGAGGGAGAGCACCACATTGAAACTGTACCGTTTCAGATGAAGTATTAAAACCCTTTAAGAGACAAGAAGGAATGGAAATGTATAGATTGTTTGCTATGTAGAAACAACTATTCTCTTTAGTAATACGTTAAAAACTATAGGCTCTCCCTGCTGTCAGTTCCTTATAAAAGTATGCATTCTTAACTTATAAATGCTGGAGATGGAACTAGTTTTTCTTGTTCCAAAGTATGGAATCAGAGCGAAATTCTATCCTATCCCCAGCCACAAGCAGAGGAAGGTAATGGTGCAGATTTCCTTTTCCTTCTGCAGTGTTCCCTCATTCTAGAATACCCCTCCTCACTATTCCACACTCCGAGAATCCTCTAGAGCAGGGGTGTCAAACTCGCAGCCTGCGGACTGGATGCATTACGTACTGGCCACGCCCACCCCGTTTAACAAAGTGGGAGAGGAAGTCACGATATGCCACAACGTGATGATGTTGAGTTTGATACCCCTGCTCTAGAGCAAATATTGGGGAATGAGGTGGGCAAATATTGGGGAATATTGGGGAATGAGGAGTAGAGCCTTCTCTGTGGGCGTGCCCACCCTCTGGAATCAACTTCCCTTGGGTCTTTGATTGGCCCCGGACCTTCGGACCTTCGTACCTTCCGCTGCCAGTTTAAGACATGGCTGTTTAAACGCCCTAGCCTGGACTGATGGGGTCTACTATTTTAAATTGGCTTTAGTCTGTTTTAGTATGTTTTAATGTGTATTCATTGGGATTGTTTCGCTGATGTGAGCCGCCCTGAGTCCTTTGGAGAGAGTGCGGCATATAAGTCCAATAATAATAACAATAACAATAATAATTATTGTTATTGTTGTTATTATTATTATTATTAGGAATCTGCAGAAGAAACAGGAACTTAGCAAAATCCTTACAACTACAGGAAATAGATTTGGGGTCCAACCTATCATTTTACACCTTGTAATTGTAAATATGTTACTGCTGCTTTGCCAGTTTTTAAAAGCAAAAGAATTTTGCTTTTAAAATTTGATGGAAGCATTGTCAAAATGTTTTACTAAACTCCTAATTTCCAAGAATGACATTCTGTTCAAAATTTAAATTAATGTAATTCAGTTATTCTAGGACTGATATCAAGCACCTGTTTTTGCCCTAAATATTTTTATCTCAGATTCTAAAAGTTGCCAGTATTTTGGTATAACTTTTGTACCAAGTTCATATACGTACCTGGGAAACCGACTGAATTTGTGTGTAACAAGAGCAGATTTTCCACTACACTTCTCACAGGAGTATTCTATTTCTTCTGCCTAAGAGATATAATATGTGCAAGGTTTGTAATCTGATTAAAAAAATTTTTAAATAAAATCTTTTCTTTTCCTGTTTTGGTATTCCTCCCTCCAAACAATTGCATTTATTTACACCTAAGAATAGACAATCTTTCATTACAATTACACCAAATATCCATGAAAAAATACAAAGAACAAGACATTGTAAAAGAACCAGAAACTCTGACTAATTTGTTTTTGAGATTAATCCAGTTAAAGTTGGCCCAAAAGTTACATGACAATTCCTACAGAGAATTAATACCTTCAGAATTTTTTTTACCATAAAAGATTCTCCCCACCCACCCCATTCTCAAAAAAAGTCCATGGAGAAACTTGAAACGAGCTCATGTAACTCTAACATATTTCCACAAGATTACTCTTCAACATATACTTGATTTGCATTCAACTTGCAATTTTAAAAAATGTACACAATACAAATAATATTCAGAAAACATTTACAAAAATAAGTAAAATTTAAGATATAATAATGTGTAGAAGGATATATATTGTATACCCGGAAAAAGAGGTCCAAAGAATCTTGGATTGATCGAGAAGGAAGCAGCTTTTTCCTTCGTGGCAAGTCAATGGAAAGATCATTAAATTGTTCCCGCTTGATGACAGTTTCATCACACCTGCAGGGAAAAGTTTTACCTCATTTAGTTTACCACATTTTTAATACCATATGCAGATAACATTTTAGCACAAGTTAAAATGCAACGTCTTTTAGTCCAACTGGGTCCTTTTTCTTTGACATTTATCTCTTCTCAGAATACTTTTCCAAATGCTCTGGAGGTTCCCATAACTTTCTTTAACAGATTTTTGGGGATGGGATATGGGTAGGCTAAAAAAAGAACAGCCAGAATTATTCCCATACTTCTTTATTGTGAGAGCATTTGCTGAATGAAAAGCTGTGCCATAAGAGGAATGGCACTACTGGATTCCTCACAAGAGTTCAAATGTTCTTAAATAAGAAGTATACAATATTAAAATACTGACTGTAGCTTTTTCCCTGGACAACTGCAATCTCTGTGTTGGCATCTGTTTTCTCCCAGATGTTTCTGAATTACAAATCCCAAGATGTCATTAATTGCAAGCTGAGGTTCAAAGCCAATGGTTGGAAACACTTGTCTAGATAAATTAAAATATGCCCATTTTTACTATTTTCAACATCTTTGAGAAAATATGTAGGGACTCCTGAATTTCAACTAAAGCAGGAATTTGAATAGGATGTTTATCTATATATTTTTCCAAGCTATGCTAGCAGTGCCCAGTGAATGATGCTTAGTTAGATTAGAATCATCCACTACTTAAATTGCTTGAGAAGCCAGGCCTTGTGTGTATTAACATCAAACTCAATGAGAATGATATGAGGAAAGGGACGCGACAGGAATGTGAAAAAAAGAATATCTTTAAAGACTTACATTTTACATATGATTGAATGCTGAACTTCAAATTCTAGATTTGCAACTACTGGACATGTATAAACTTTAGTGGCTGAAAAGTCATCAGATATGCGTCCGGACAAGTTGTCTTCACTAGAAATAGGCTCACTCTTCCACGTTTTGTTCAGCTTCTCCATATCCTCTTTCAACTGATCCAAGCACTGGCTTAAGAATTCATGAGCATCCTAAAATCATCAGTATGTTTCTTAAAAGTGCAGCTTTAACATTCCTTCAGCATATTTATACATAGTATAGATTCAACAGTATAGTAAAAATTATTTAAAGCTGGTTCAATATACTAGAACCCCTGCAGATAGTCCTCATTTAGTGACCACAATTGGGACCAGGAACTTGATCATTAAGTAAAACAGTAGCTAAGTAAAACACCACAATTTCATTATCTTACTTCAGTTTTCCTTTGCTTTAAAAACTTGTGAAATCATAAATTTGAGGATTGGTTACAAAGTTACTTTTTCATCACTGTGTAATTACGAACATTTGCTTAGCAAGGCAGCTGCTAAATGAGAATTACCTCTAATTCAACTAAAATTGGCAACATTGTGATTCATTGTAAAGAATCATTATAATAGTGGAAATTAAAAATTTTTGATGAATCCCCTGTACTTATTCATGTTTTATAATCATATTATTTCCTTTAAATTATATGCTTACATTTTTCTTCTTCAAATGACAAAATACATACCAAGATACAAAAAGTAAAGTTCAAGAAATAATTTCTGGACAGTGTACTAGAACTCCACACTCTTTCCAGTATTTGCTACATTTTAATTGTTCCATCTTAACTTAGCAACAACTAGTTTCCTAGACTGCCTAAATCTAAGCTATTCTCAATCACACTTTTGTTAAATTTGGCTAAATGCAAATAAATAAAACTCACTAATTAAAAAACAACAACTATGAACTTGTGAATTTAACAGACAATGCAGTTAGGTTCTAATATGCAGAGAGAAATGTCTCAAAATTTCCTCAATTATAACTGGATGTGTTGGTGTGCAATATCAATGCTATTTTAAGACCTACAAGCAGAAATTTCTCCCTTTTAAAATCTTTATGCAAGGGACAGTATAACAGACAATGAATTATATTCTCCACAAATACAACCTTATTGTAATTATATTTTTTTCAAAGGATTGTCAGAGTACTAGTCTGTTACCAGAGCAGAGGGCATGGTTTGAAACTTTAATTCAGTGTAAAGGCAATACAATTGAGGAAAAGATGGAAAATGAAAATAGACTATTCTCCTTTACTAAACAATAACATTTCAAGAAATGACGATCAGCTATCAATCAGCCTTATCTTCACTCAAATGATAATCTATTTGGTAATATATTTAGGTAAAATAAGTAAATGGTAATCTATTTAGGTAAAAACAATCATTTGTCAAAAATGCTCCTGTTATGAGATCCCCCTTCTTCTCCAATGCTGCATCTATCTAATATCTCCCAACTGTCTAACATAAAGTCATTATGGAGGTCTATTATTGAAGCTGTGCCAAAATTTTATGTACCTTATATCAGAGATCTCCAACCCCTGGTCCATGGACTGGCACTGGGCTGTGGTATGCCAGCAACCGAGCCATGCAAACAAGCAAAGCCCCATCCGCAGGATGAAGGCAGCATATGAAACCATGCCCCCTCCAGTCTGTAGAAAAATCTCTCTCCATGGAACTGGTCCCTGGTGCCCAAAAGGTTGGAGGGGATGACATGGCCTTATATGAACATCAGCTATGATAAATGTTAGCCACAGTTCTATCTAGCTGCAGGTATACAGTGAAAATCAAGATTCCATAGAGGAGAGATAATTAATAGGAGGGGAGGGGCGTGGGGGGTGGCGGTTATTATTAACGAGGATCTGGGTCCGAGGGAGACCACTGTGCCTCAGATAGCTGGATGTGAGTCCCTCCTTGTGAGGTGGGGCCGTGGGGTCCAGATGGGCTTGTTGCTTACGTACCTGGCTCCCTGCCGCGTGGCAACAGCCCTACCTGAGCTACTCGACGTGATAGCCACGGTGGCAGTAGATACACCCAGGCTTTTAGTCATGGGTGATTTCAACTTGCCATCCGTTGGTGAAACGTTTGAGGTGGCTTGAGAGTTCATAGCTTCCATGACGGCCATGGACCTGACCCAGTTAGTTCATGGCCCTACTCACAGGGGAGGTCATACTCTGGACTTGATTTTTGTCTCTGGCCAGTGGTTGACTGGTCTTGTTATAGGGGATATAGACATGGAATCCTTGTCATGGACTGACCACTCACTCCTTCGCCTAGATCTTCGAACCGCGACCCCTCGCCGCAGGGAGGCGGACCCAATTAGATGGATCCGCCCCAGGCGCCTGATGGATCCTGATAGGTTCCAGACGGAGCTTGGGCCATTTCCTGAGGATCTAGCACATGACTCGGCCGAGGACCTGGTAGCCGCCTGGGATCGGGCGGCTGGTGGAGCCTTGGACCGAGTCGTGCCTTTGCGGCCTCTGACCCGATGCCAATCCCGTGCGGCTCCTTGGTTTACTGAGGAGCTGAGGGAAGTGAAGCGCCGGAAAAGACGCCTGGAGAGCGGTTGGAGGGCCAGTCTTGCTGAACCTGATCGAACACTGGTAAGGTCGCATATTAAGGCCTACCTAGTGGCGATAAAGATGGCAAAATCTAACTACTTTTCCGCCTCTATTGCGTCATCAGGGAATCATCTGGCCGCCCTGTTTAGGGTGACCCGCTCCCTGCTCCATCTGGGAGTGTGGGAAGATCCCTTAGAAGGCAGGGCGGAGGATTTCGGACAATACCTGTATGACAAAATCGCTCAGATCCGGGGGGATTTGGACTCTGACTGGGTAAATCAGGGCAGGGTGACGAGGAACAGTCTTGAGAATGTTATCTGGGAGGAGTTTGATGCTGTGACTCCCGATGATGTGGACAGGATTTTGGGGAGATTTAGTGCGGCCACATGTTTACTGGACCCGTGTCCCTCCTGGTTGGTACTGGCTTCCCGGGAGGTTACACGAGGTTGGCTCCAGGGTGTCATTAATGCTTCGTTGAGTGAGGATCACTTTCCCGCTGCCCTGAAAGAGGCGGTGGTGAGGCCTCTCCTCAAGAAGCCGTCCCTGGATCCGGCAATATTGGCTAACTATCGTCCTGTCTCCAACCTTCGCTTCATTGTGAAGGTTGTTGAGAGTGTGGTCGCGCAACAGTTTCCGCAATTCCTGGAGGAAACATCCTATCTAGATCTGTTCCAGTCGAGTTTCAGGTCTGGGCACAGCACGGAAACGGCATTGGTCGCGTTGACGGATGATCTCTGGAGGGCTCGGGACAGGGGTTATTCCTCTGTTCTGGTCCTATTAGATCTCTCAGCGGCTTTTAGTATTTAGTATTAGTATTTATTAAATTTTTATACCGCCCCCTCTCCCGAAGGACTCGGGGCGGTGAACAGCCAGAATTAAAAACACACAATACAAATATTAAAATACATTAAAACAAAATTAAACTATCTTTGGCTTCTCCAATTTAAAATCCCTTACCCATAAAATTTACCCAATTAAAAATTTAACCCAGCCCGGCTTACTGAAATAAAAAAGTCTTCAGGGCCCAGCAGAAGGTCCGGAGGTCCGGGATTAGTCGTATCCCTGGGGGTAGCTCATTCCAGAGGGCGGGTGCCCCCAAAGAGAAGGCTCTTCCCCGGGGGGTCGCCAGCCGACATTGCCTGACAGACGGCATCCTGAGGAGGTCCTCTCTGTGGGAGCGTGTTGGCCGGTGGGAGGTTATCGGAGGCAGAAGGTGGTCTCGTAAGTAACCTGGTCCTAAGCCATGGAGCGCTTTGAAGATGAGAACCAAGACCTTGAAGCGCACTCGGAAGACCACTGGAAGCCAATGCAGCTCACGCAGGAGAGGTGTCACATGGGAGCGCCATGTTGCCCCCATAAGTACCCACGCGGCCGCATTCTGCACCAGTTGGAGCCTCCAAGTGCTCCTCAAGGGGAGCCCCATGTAGAGAGCGTTGCAGTAGTCGAGGCGGGAAGTAACGAGGGCATGAGTGACCGTGCATAGGGAGTCCCGATCCAGAAAGGGGCGCAACTGGCGTATCAGGCGAAGCTGATAGAAAGCCCCCCTGACCACGGCTGTCATATGCTCTTCTAAAGACAGCCGTGCGTCCAGGAGGACACCCAAGTTACGCGCCCTCTCCGTGGGGGCCAATGTCTCGCCCCCAATAGTCAGCGATGGCACCAGCTGATTATATCGGGACGCCGGCAGCCACAGCCACTCAGTCTTGGAGGGATTGAGTCAGAGCCTGTTCCTCCCCATCCAGACCCGCACGGCCTCCAGGCACCGGGACATCACTTCAAGGGCATCGTTGGGGTGGTCTGGGGTGGAGATGTACAGCTGGGTGTCATCAGCGTACAGATGGCACTGCACCCCAAAACCACGGATGATCTCGCTTAGTGGCTTCACATAAATGTTGAACAGGAGAGGCGAGAGGACCGACCCTTGTGGCACCCCACAAACCAAGTGCCTTGAGGTCCACCTCTGCCCTCCAGCCAACACAGACTGCGACCGGTCGGAGATAGGAGGAGAACCACCGTAAAACAGTGCCTCCCACTCCCAACCCCTCCAACCGGCGCAGCATGATACCATGGTCGATGGTAACAAAAGCCGCTGAGAGGTCTAATAGGACCAGAACAGAGGAGCAACCTCTGTCCCGAGCCCTCCAGAGATCATCAACCAACGTGACCAATGCCGTTTCCGTGCTGTACCCAGGCCTGAAGCCGGACTGGAACCGATCTAGATAGACGGTTTCATCCAGGTACTGTGGGAGCTATCGCGCAACCACACTCTCAACAACCTTCACCAAGAAGTGAAGGTTGGAAACTGGACGATAGTTTGCTAAAACAGCTGGGTCCAGAGAGGGCTTCTTGAGGAGGGGCCTCACCACCGCCTCTTTCAAGGCGGGAGGCAAGAACCCCTCACTCAAGGAAGCATTTATAATCCTCTGGAGCCAGCCTCGTGTAACCTCCCGGGTAGCCAGCACAACCAGGAGGGGCACGGATCCAATAAACATGTGGTTGCGTTCAACCTCCCCAGCATCCTGTTCACGTCCTCGGGAGTCACAGGGTCAAACTCATCCCAGATAACCGTCTCAAGACAGACCTCGGACAACCCGCCTGTACCTACCCAGTCAGAGTCCAAGCCTTCCCGAATTTGAGCGACTTTATCGTGCAGATAATGCGCAAAATCCTCAGCACAACCTTGCAAGGGGTCTTCCCGCGCTCCCAAATAGAGAAGGGAGCGAGTCACCCTAAACAAGGCAGCTGGGCGATTTTCTGCTGACGCGATAAGAGCGGAAAAGTAATTACACTTCACCGCCTTTATCGCCACTAAGTAGGTCTTGATATAAGACCTCACTAGTGTACTGTCTAGTTCGGAGCGACTGGCCCTCCAACTACTCTCTAGGCATCTTTTCTGGCGTTTCATCCCCCTTAGCTCCTCGGAGAATCAAGGAGCTGGGCAGATTCGGTGCCGGGTCAGAGGCTGCAAAGGCACGACCCAATCTAAAGCACCAGCGGCCGCCCTATCCCAGGCGGCCACCAGGTCTTCCGTCGAGTTGCGCGCCAGAGTCTCAGAAAATGGCCCAAGCTCCATTCGGAACCTATCAGGATCCATCAGGCACCTGGGGCGGAACCACCTGATCGGTTCCGCCTCCCTGCGGTGGGGCGTAGCGGTCAGGAAGTCAAGTCTGAAGAGAGAATGGTCCGACCATGACAAGGATTCAATAACTATATCCCCTGTATCTAAGCAATTCAACCACTGACCAGAGACGAAAACCAAGTCCAGCGTGTTTCCTCCTGTGTGAGTGGGCCCTGAATTAACTGGGTCAGGTCCATGGCCGTCATGGAAGCCATAAACTCCCGAGCCACCTCAGATGTTTCACCGATGGACGGCAGGTTGAAATCCCCCCATGACTAAAAGCCTGGGGGTATCAACCACCACCCCGGCTATAACATTGAGGAGCTTGGGCAGGGTCGCTGCCACGTAGCAAGGAGCCAGGTACGTAATCAGCAGGCCCATCTGCCTCCCACGGCCCCACTTCACAAGGAGAGACTCACAACCAGCTATCTGAGGTACAGTGGCCTCCCTAGGATCAAGACCTTCCTTTACAATAACCGCCACGCCCCCCCACCCCTACCCTGGGCCCTCGGCTGATGAAATGTGCGGAAACCTGGTGGACACATTTCTACGAGGGGGACCCCCACTCCAGGCCCAACCAGGTCTCTGTAATACCCGCCAGGTCCGCTCCCCCCTCCTGAATCAGCTCACAAATAGGGGGCTTTATTAACCACAGACCTGGCGTTGCACAGCATCAGCCTAAGACCCAGGCTCTGAGACTCTGGACAACCCAGGGAACGAGAAGAGCATTGGGAGCCGGAGCATGTCACCGCTTGGAGACAGCGGATACGTGCCCCCACAACATGATGTGGCCCCCTGCTCCCACCATACCTGCCCCTCCCACCCACGGTCCTGATGACATCGCCCTCTTCCCTACCAACACCAACCCCCTCCAATCCCCGCTCCGCACCTCCCCTAGCGCGACCCTGTGCCGGGCCTGGTCCCCTCCCCAGCAAATCACCCTCCCTATCCTTTGCCAAACAACCTCCCCCATCCCAAAACCCCTTAAAAGATTGGCAAATGACAATTTTAAAAAACCCCTCAACCCCCTCTTCGCCGCATGCCACCTCTCGGGATTCCAAAATCCGTCATCGAGGTAGGCCCTCGATAAAGTGGAGGGCCAATCCTGCGAGAGTGGGGAGTCTCGCAGAACAAGAAGCTCAACTGCCGAATACATCTTGCCACAGAGGATAAGTGACCATGTCCCAAGGGTCAGATGGAAAATAAGAGGCCCAAAGGGGAGCAAATAAGGTGGGGGCATCCAAAATCCGAGGTCCAAAGTCCACTGTCCCCTCACCACAGTGGGTAGGATCTCTTGCCAAGTCGACACAGTTCAAGGGGGATACAATCCAGCCACCCTCTCACAGTGATTGGTCTGATGGTCAGTCCCCTCTACTGGTGAGGTGAGATGGAAGTAGTGAACCTTTGCAATTTCAGTACAGCATAAGGGGTTAAAGTCCATAGCCACCCTCTCACAGTGGCTGGTCTAATAGTCCACAACCACCCTCTCACGGTGGTTGGTCTGATGGTCAGTCCCCTCTGCTGGTGAAGTGCAGATAATACCATACCGACTCCGCTCAAGGGGCACAAAAACCAAAACCACCCTCTCACGGTGGCTGGTATGATGGGCAGTCCCCTCTGATGGTGGGATGGAAGAAGTACACCAGCTCCCATAATCTCCCAACACAATTTACAGTCCCCTTCCATGGCAGGGGGAAGGGCTCTGATGAATATGAGCTGGATTTCAGTGCCAGCGAGTCCATAAACAGCAACTAGTCCGAGATAGGCATAATGCCAAGGGGAACGATGGAAAATAGGGGGAGAAATCTCCCAGCCCCCAAAATTCAGCGGAGGCCTCCCAACGACATGAGGGACTAACCCATCAACTGGGCAGCCCTCCCGCTGGTCATAGCCTGTCCCGGATGGTCGATGTTATAATTTGCCGTTAAGTCCCTCAAGCACCACAGCAGGGTTGATGGCCGACGCTCTCCTTCCCGCCGTTGCCAGACGGCCGCCATTGCAGCCACAGCTGACACCGCTTTCACTGCCGCTATCAAGGAAAAGAACTCTGGCAGCGACCCCGAGCTCACCAGGGAGTCCAACGGCCCCAAGGCAACTGGGGAACACCCCTGGGCCTGGGGCCGTCCCTAGGACCATCGACGACCTCAACGGACCTGTCGCCGCCACTGCTCCGACTTCTGAGCTGGCCCCGCCCAGAAAAACGCCGCCACCACCCAGCTGAGCACCGGATCGCGCCGACGCCGCCATCCCCCCCAGCCTCGATCTCCTGGGGAGGCAAACCCCTCAACCAACTGGCGGGGAGCTCCCACGACAGGGCGGGGGTCAGAATTGCTCAAAGGACCCCCGAAACGGACCCATGGGGCAAAAAGCCCCCATCCTCACACCGCGGCTCAGGCAGATGCCGCCATCTTGGACATGCGCAGGAGAAATGATACCATCGACCATGGTATCATGCTGCACCAGCTGGAAGAGTTGGGGGTGGGAGGCACTGTGTTACGGTGGTTCTCCTCCTTTCTTTCCGACCGGTCGCAGTTTGTGTTGGCAAGGGGGCAGAGGTCGACCTCGAGGCCTCTCATCTGTGGAGTGCCGCAGGGATCGGTCCTCTCGCCCCTTCTGTTCAACATTTATGTGAAGCCGCTGGGTGAGATCATCCGTGGCTTTGGGGTGAGATACCATCAGTACGCTGATGACACCCAGCTGTACATCTCCACCCCAGGCCACCCCAACGATGCTCTTGAAGTGATGTCCCAGTGCCTGGAGGCTGTGCGGATCTGGATGGGGAAGAACAGGCTCAAGCTCAACCCTTCCAAGACTGAGTGGCTGTGGCTCCCGGCATCCCGATATAGTCAGTTGACTCCATCACTGACTATTGGGGGCGAGTCTTTGGCCCCCACTGAAAGGGATCGCAATCTGGGTGTCCTCCTGGATAGGCAGCTGTCTTTGGAGGAATATCTGACGGCTGTTACTAGGGGGACCTTTTATCAGGTTCACCTGATTCGCCAGTTGCGGCCCTTTCTCGATCGGGATTCCTTGTGCACAGTCACTCACGCCCTCGTCACCTCTCGCCTTGACTACTGCAATGCTCTCTACATGGGGCTCCCCTTGAAGAGCACCCGGAGGCTCCAGCTGGTCCAGAATGCAGCAGCGCGGGTAGTGATGGGAGCAACATGGCGCTCCCATGTAACACCGCTCCTGCGCGAGCTGCACTGGCTCCCGGTGGTCTTCTGGTTGCGCTTCAAGGTGTTGGTTATCACCTTTAAAGCGCTCTATGGCATAAGGCCTAGCTATCTGCGAGACCGCCTGCTGCTACCGACGACCTCCCATCGACCCGTGCGCTCCCACAGAGAGGGCCTCCTCAGGGTGCCATCAGCCAAACAATGCAGGCTGGTGGCCCCCAGGGGGAGGGCCTTCTCTGTGGGGGCTCCCACCCTCTGGAATCAGTTGCCCCCGGAGATAAGGAAAATCCATGACTCAATGCCTTCCGTCGTTCCCTGAAAACCCATCTTTTCCAGCAAGCCAGGTTGGCTTAAGAAGAAATTTTTAAATTCTTTTAATCAGTCTGTGATCTTTTAACTTTCGGTCCAAAATTTATATATATTTTTAAATGTTTTAATATTTGTATTCTATGTTTTTTTTTATCTTGGCTGTACACTGCCCTGAGTCCTCAGGGAGAAGGGCGGTATATAAATTGGAAATTAAATTAAATTAAATTAAATTAAAAATTTACCACTTAACAGCTAAAAACCATATGTTTGTTCAGACCTTCCGAGATAGCTTTTTAACCTCCTGGGACATTTCTTTACAAACTCAAAGTAGCAGCAGTAAGGTCAGCACAACTGAGCATGAAATAACAGTTTATACATCAATAGGTTTCAGGCTATCTTAGGTCTAAACAAACAATAGTTTTCAACATTATAATGGTTAATTGATACAGAATTTGTATCCCATGGAACCTTCATTTGCATAACCATCCAGTCTTCTCCTCCCTACTCAGTCTGTATATTTAAATCCTACATCAGTTAAGCCACTCATGCATCAGTTGAAGCTCATGAAAGCTGATGCCGTGTGATAAAATCATTACTCTTAAAAACTGCTATCAGACTCCAATTTTGAGTTTCATAGATTAACACAGCTCTCTCTAGCACTGATTATTTTAGGTATTGGGTATTGAAATCTCTGCAAGAAAACAACCAAGCTTAGAGAGCACCAAGGATCTCCTCATATCAACCCTGAGCTACAAATATTCTCCTTTATTGACACAGCTCTCTTCCTACAAGGTTTATAGTAGAGAAATTCTAATAATTTTCTCTGAAATTTATTTTGATGAGTGTCTTAACTTTTCTCAGTTTTCTACTCTATATAGTGTTAGAATAGTACACGGCTGAAAAAAAGATTAATAAGACAATCAACTAACTGGTCACATTTATAATATATAATATGGGTAACTATTTTATTATTCTAATTTCATAGCTCAAAATAAGCTTTCCAAGAAAGATTTACATCAAAAATCAAACCCTAAGGGCATCTAACATCTGTATTTCTTCTGGCTCTTTTCCCAAATAAGATTACTTTAGCTTGGGGTACTTTTATGAAATAGCTTTTATATAAATACTGTGTAACAAGTGACAAAGCTCCTAAAGTAGCTCAAACTACTGACAACAGTTACTTCAATATATGATACTTACATTTTGCATATAGCCAGAGAATCTCTCTGCTGTAGCTGAAATTGAATTTTTCACCTTCTTGAGTAGTTCTTTCTTTACTTCAGGGCTACATGAATCTTTTTTAGCAAGTAAATTGGTAAATCGTCTAGAAAATATACATAACAAAGTTTTGACATTAAAAAGCATGTCGAGGTTACCAGACATCTGGCAATTTTGTCCTCATGTCCTCTGTCTGACCGGCAGTGCCTTAAAATCAAATATTGTGGCTTTTGAAGTTACATACAAGCTGTCTGTTCCTGAGCTCTTTTCTCCCACATTCCTTAATGAATGCTAACCGCAAGTTAACAAGCTCAGCTTTGTGACTTTAATTAGTTGATTAGTACCCGCTGGCTGGGTTCTACTACCAATTGAAATTGACAGGATCTTAATCAGTTACACACTGAAAGCTTTTGCCTCGTAACCCACAGTTTGCCACATTCTTCCATTAAAAAGCAAGTCTTTCTGATACTGGAAAAAATAATTTCAGATAGGCCTAAGAACTTTCATTTCGACACTCCTCCTCTAATTTTTGGCGTGAATACCAAGAAAGTTAAACAGCATGTCCTCCTTTGCTATTAACATATCTGGTAACCCTAAGCAGTGTTTAATTATAAAAATATCCCCCAAATTCCACTATCTTTGCTTCCTATCTTCCTCCAAAAATGTGATCTCACCAATGAAGCATGCAAACATGCTGAAAGGCAAGTAATTTTTGTTCCCCATTATTTTGCCAGTATTAAAAAAGCATTTATGTAAGATGCAGTATGTTTAATAGAATGATAGAGCTAGAACATGGAAATATATGGAAGACTGAAAGCACCAACAAAAGCTCAAAATTCTGTTCTTGATTGATACTATCCCTAACATCCAAGGAATTGCCATTATAGGTTTTCAATGTTTAGTTTTAAACAATCAAAAAGCAGCAGGGATTTCATAACAAAGCAAACTGATTTCAGGAAACCTAACATTTTCCTTTTGCAGCATTATTAAAAATATTTTAAAAGTTGAAATAGGAACATCTCTTTTCAATGAATTTGACAATACTAAATGATAAACATTCTTGCATTTTCATCTCATTTTGAACCTCTATTTTATTTGTGGAACTGGTTTATATACAAAAGAGATATATTTCTATTTACTTTTACAATTGTTAAATTATATTTCTAGGAAGGACAATGTACGTTTGTACATTTTAATAAATTGCATAAATCATTTGGATGCTTGATGATATTCATTAAAAAAAAGTTTATTCCCCAAGCTGATGCTTACCTGATCAATGCATTGAACGGAACTTTTTTCCATGGGATACTTTGTTTCAAAAGATCATTAGCAAATGACTGAATTGAAAATAAAGACTGTAAAATAGCATTCATGTAACAAGTGTTTCCTAAATTTGTAAATCTGTGAAGAACAAGACATTATGATCAAATTAAAATACTGGCAGCATAAATATAATTTGCTACACAGATTACATCATTTGAGAAAACATAATTCTAACTGTATTTGTGCATAAGCATTGTCCTTTCCTATGCATTATCTTAAGAAAACATAATATTATGGTCTATATATATAACAAGGAGGAAAGCAAAATGTACTTCCTGAAAATAAAGTGCTATAGAAAGGATGATAAAAAAATAACTGATAACGGGAAATACTGAGAAACCTGAAGTGAGTTTCTATTTCCTCAATAGTCAATTTAGCACATGTATACATAAAAAGAGATGCTGAAGATACAACAACCAACCCTTGTAGCTGTTGCTGTGGATGAGTGGTAAGGGGAACTCGAGGCTTGTTCCATCCTGTGTAATCCTGATTAGATCTCAGTCTTTTGACAGAAAGAGGGGCTGGCTGAGACAGAAAACCTAAGCTTCTTTTGACGGAAGGATTCAATACATTAGACCTATAAAATAAGAGGGATAAAACCCATTTCAAAGATGACAAAACTTATTACTACAATTATGGTTCGATTATGTGGTTAGATAAGCAAAGATGACAACTACTTAGAGAAATATCAAAGCATTAAAAGAAAAATATTGTACTTACCTTAAAGGTAAATTAGTTTTATTTTCATTCAGATAATTTAATTGTAACAGGGGCCTTCTTCAAATGTTAAGAATAAAATGAGGGAAGCATATAAAGGCTTTTTAAAAATCTAATAATTCTTGGTTGGAGGGTGACACAGTTTTGAATTCAGTATTGCAAGTTCCTCACATAAAACAGTCACAGATTTTTCAGATATGCTCAAGTAAGAGCTAATAATATTATAAGGACAAGTTTTTAAATCTGATATAAAAAAATAACATAGATTGGACTGAAACTAGCAAGTTGGAATAGCCGTTTGTGCAGCAATTGTCAGGTTCTCTGTAGGTGCATCTGTATCTCTGGATGGGATGATATTCTTCCTGAATGAACTGGTCTATGACTTGGGAGTCCTAGACTCCAGCTATTGTTAAACGCATAGGTAGATGCCCTGGTGTTTGTCTAGCTTCTGCCCTACCTGAAGCAAAAGGATATGGTGATGATGTTTTATAACCCATCACCACTTGTGGGTACTATTGCACTAAGCTGTACGCGGGACTGCTTTTGAACATCACCTAGAAGATGAAATTGGTACAAAATGAAACTGTCCCTGTTGGGGAGCAGAGGTAAGAGTTGCTTCAGACAAGTGACACTGATGTTATGAATGCTGCATCTGGTATCAACAGGTTTCCAAATTTAATTCAACATGCTGGTTTTAATCTTTAAAGCTCTACATGGCTTGGCACCAAAATTCTTTTGAGACATTCTTCTGATTTGACTTACTTATCCTCTGCTCATTTCAGGTCGGGAAGCTGAGGATACCACATAGCAATAACTGGTTAAATGGTTCCTGGCAGGTCTAAATATCCATAAAGCTTTCTTCAGATTGCACTCGATTCCTGGTGTCTATCTAAAGCTAACCATGTTGTTTTGACAGACCCAATACCGAAAATATATGCTATTGTGTTTTCCAGTCTGGCCAACAACTCTCATTATCCCCTTAAGGAATACTAGGCCAAAATTACTTAGCTTCTTGCTGGCACTTGCTGAGACTGCATATCTTAGCTAGTCTTTTATACAATACTTAGAATAGCTTCTAGTGTCCTAACCTAATTAAATCATCTCACTTCTTGGCACAAAGAAATGAAAAATATTCATTTTGGCATGACTATCTTGATAAGCAGTAATATAAATTGATTTCACAGAAAACATGGGGTTTTTTTATGAATACAGCATTCTTATGATAAAGCATTTTAAAGGAGAATAGCTCTTTTTGGTACCTACCTGTCCAAATTAGAATTACTAGCTGAATAATCCTTTGTGGAAGATCTGCTACCATAAAATGAAGATGACTGTAAAGGCAAAACCCCTGAAAAGGAGACAGACACAACTTTTTGTAAAAACGTACTTAAAGGCCACCAATATCACACACACACACATATTCAGTAATTCAAATGAGATTCAGAATCAGAATATATCAAGTTCTATCAGAAGTCTGATATGTCTCTTGAAATTCTGAACTGAGTGCATTTCCTAAGCAAGAGACAGTTCTCAACAAAACTGAAATACTGGAAATTTATTTTGCAAACATCTTATTTCTCAAAATTCTATTCCCTGGCCACTAGTATCATTTTTAATCCCTGTTTTCGTTAACTAATTATCATGTTACATTTCAGCTTTATTAGAATTTATCACCTGGTCATTTATTTCCAGCAGCAGGATCATATCAATACAATCATATTGATCATATTCTCAGAGATAAGAAATGCATTAAGTATTTTACCTGCAACATTTTTAAAACCTGTCTAAGGCAGAACATTTATATCACATGATACAGTATGTTTTTTTTCAAACTGGGTTCATGAAACCCTAGAGTTCTGCAAGCACTTGAGAAACTATGGGGAAAAAGGTTCAGTTGAGCAGAGCCAATTTTTAATTGACAGAATTTTGCCTCAGAATCAGGGATTCTGAGAATATGTTTTTTAAAGTAACAGATTATGTGGCCTGAAAAAGTTTGAAATCCCTGTGTTAGAGTAGACCTGGGGAATACTTTCCTGATTTGGAAGCTGAAGTCAAATAGCAAAGGATGCTAATTGTATAGTTAGCAAACCAAATCCAAAATAATTCTATGTTTTAAAATTAATTCTTATAAAACCAACTAAGCACTGTCAAAAACAATGCCATTTCTTTACCTGATATCCTGTTTTCCTCTGCCTGTTTCAAATTCATCTGCTTTTCTCTGCTACTGTGTAAAAATTTCCTTGATGGATCAGTCATGGCTTTGTTATTGCTATAGACAAATACATGTGATCTTAATTGTATTATTTGTAAAACACTGTGCTATTTCAATTTGACATACTAATTCCTCAGTTTAAATTTATCTGCGGTCACAAATGGTTCTTTAAAACTTTCAAACCTACTAGAAAAATATACCCAAACACTACTTCAATATAAATCTGTCTCTTTCAAACATTTAATTTCATTATTTCATTTATTCAATTTATATCCCACCCTTCTCCTAGTGGACTCAGGGCGGTGCACAGCCAGAACTAAAACACATACCAATACAAAATTTAAAATGATTAAAAGAATTATATAACTGTGGCCCAAAATTTAAAACATTGAAAACTAAAACCCATTTGACAACTTAAAAAGCTAAAAGAAAAAAAAAGAATGGGAATTCACAGAATGGGAAAGCTCAGCTTTTTATCTGAAACCTCTCATCTCTTTCATAGATCGACTCTGAGTTGTGTACAAATATGAAAACATAAAACTATATGTAACATGAAAAAATAAGTAAAGATGGTTAAAATTCAATTTTAAAGTTAATTAAAAGGCAGGGTAGGGTCTTCAGGGTGCTAACCAGCCCGCTTCCATGCTCCTCTGTGAGCCCCAAGCAAAACATCAGAGCTTTAGCTAGTACATTGAAGTACACAAAAATGTACATGCACCCATACACGCCCACACATACACTCAATCCATAACTAAAATACCTAATAGTGAAAGTACAGAGAAAAAAAAGAAACAGAACTTAATCAAAATAAAAACAAAAACACACCTTGATGAATCATTTTCTTTAGGATAATCTTCATTCATCTCAACCACAGGGGGTGTCCTTTTCCTCCTTTCACTATTTCATAAAGGAAAAATAAACATTTGTTCATCCACAAGGAAAGAATCCCATCCACTTCATGCTTATCAAATTACATGCACCTGAAAAGCTATTTATTAATACACCTTTACAACCTATTTCTATCATGAATATTGAAGGCATGTTGCCTTCAAAGTTTTCATACCGATTTTCTAATAATCCATTTCTGTGAGGTGTGGAAGCAGCAGTAGCTGAAATATTAACTCTGCTGAAAGACATTCCAGTTACTTGAGAATTCTTAATTGATGCTCTTCCTGGGCTGACCAATACTTTACGAAATGGAGCTTCATCTTTATTTTCTGCAATCACTCTTCTAGGAGTCTAAAAAAATCAAAGAGAAAATGCTAAAATCAGTTGAAGCATACTAATAGTATGCAAAATTCTTTGAAAAGAACTATTTTTATTATTATTATTATTATTATTATTATTATTATTATTATTATTATTAATTAAATTTATATACCGCCCTACTCCCGAAGGACTCAGGGCAGTGAACAGCCAAGATAAAATACACATAATACAAATGTTAAAAACTATTTAAAATATATTAGATATATTTCAAATCTGAGGTGCCCATTTTTTATTTCATAGTTTTAAAAAGTGACAAAAATATTTCAAGATGAGGGAAGCAGAGCATTCTGAAAATTAAACATCTGACCATTCAAATTTTAAATGTTTTGCATACTTCTACAACATACAATGTTCATCACAATTCATATCAGAAAGGAAAAATTAGGATTAGTGGAAGTCATCATCCAGTAAACAATACAGAGATTAATTTGCATGAATCAGGGATTTGTTACAGTTTCGTAGTTTGCTTAACATTTATCTCATTTATCTCCCATTTTCATCTGAACAGGGTTGAAAAAGTTGCTTAGAATTTGATTAGCTAGCATTTGGCGGACAACCACTATAAATCCCAGAGCTAGACTAGACTAGGAAATTTAAAAAGTACTCCATAGGAAAGTAATGGAAATTCACTTTTATGCTGCTGCTAAGAAAACAATATGGACACATAATCATCAGGAGTAATAAATATTTTTACCCTCCTAATAAATATGCTGAGACCTTTGAATTGACCAATACCAGAGCCTGAGGTGGTCTCTCTCTCTCTCCCCCCTGACACACCTACCATTCTTATAACCTTTAATCGAGCAAAACGGCACATCATAGGGCAATAATATTTCAACGAAGGTACTTCAGCTTACAGAATGTGTCCAAAATCTAGGAACTACAACTTCTCTGGAACTGAAATGTAGCAAACTTTATTTTAAAAAATACGTTGTGCTGGTGTTTGTGCTATGCAATTCAACAGGCTATTTTTCAAGGCAGATACATCTCGGAATGTATCACAACTTTTTTTTTTTTTAGGGAAGTCAGTGTATGAGAAGTTCTGTCAATATTGGGCACTGAGGAATCTGGTAAGGAAATATCTTTGAAAGAATGACCCAATGGGTCATGGGTTGTCTAGTATACTACTAAAATACTCCTGTTTGTCTTGTGTCAGTTTTCCCTGTTATATTGTTGGCTCTTTGTTGATTCACCTGACTTGATTCTAGTGATCAAGTTCATTCAATTCACTGTGATCCTACACTGTGCTCATTCCCTATTTCCTGATTTGAAATATTTGTTTCTGACCTTGATCTATTTGTCCACCTCACTAGACAATGATCTTCCCTCTCAGTAATGTTCATAATGATCCTGAAATCAATGATTTTTATGGACAAACCAGAAAGTTACCCCTATGAATAACTGTACTAAAACTTTAGGAAAACTATGAAAACTAGTTACAGTAGTTTTGACTTCAGTTTAGCCTCTCCATCACTACTATTAAACTTGCTGTGTAAGAAAACCTATTTGACTGTTTTTAGCTAACACTGCTCTGGAATATGCCAACAGATAGCTGTGGCATTTTGCTCTAACTTAAAACTTGGTGTGTATGCAATTATATTTTGAAATTATCAAGAAAATAATGACAATAGAATATGTCAGCTGTTCTGTTCCAAACGTTGTGCTGATATCAATCTATAAATTCTATTCTCACCATTTTCACTAGAAACCCCAATAAATTTACCCATCCAACTGAATTATTTCCTAAGATTTTCTTATTTTCCACTTTTAGTAAGCACTTCCTTTTTTCTCCATTTTTTCTATCTTCAGTTGAAAATATTTAAGTCACAGCTTTCATTACTGCACCAGTCTTATTCAAGCTACAATAATTAAATTGGAATCAAGAATTTATCCACAAGACTTGAGTTACTGGAAAGCTTGTTGGAGAACTGAATGCTTCCTATAAGGCCATTTAAGTGCCTGGCTAAATAGAACTGCATGTTAGAAGCTCCTTCTGATGGGCTTTAATATTGCATATGCATAAAAACCAAAACTAAATGTGATTGAAGAATGTGACTTTAAACAAGGGAGGAGCTGCTTTAATCTTATTCTACTGTACTTTCTAAATTTGTTTACTAAATGCTTACTCTGTAAACTGAAAAACAGATCAAAATGTAGTTTTCTGAAATTCATGATAAAACTTACTGTTCATGTCTAGATAAGATATAAATGCTGGGATTCAATCACAATATGCTTCCAAGTCCTAACCTGGATTAGGTCATATGAGCTTCAGACTCAGAAGCAACAAAATTCTGTAAGAACTGTGGTCTAAAATGGAACACTGGAATTACTCTCAGTGTTCCTTCTCCTTGGAGATGGCTTTACATCCTAAAGTTACCCCACCCTTCATTTACATTGATGAAGTACTTATTTCCAGTCTCAGCTATTAAAGGAAAGGCCTTTCCCCATCACGAGGGATAATCAGTTACAAAAATGTTAAAGAATTTTTGAAAACATATTCTCTGTGGCATCCTAAACTGATCTGAAACTCAGGAAGAGAACAGATATATCAAACACAGGAGGAAAAGACCTATATTTTTTCTCTAGAAACTACATTTCCTAAATGTTTCCTTTTGCTCTTCCTATGTCCAACAAAAGCAATGTTCATGTTAAACGTGGTCTTCTTCATCTTCTTCTTGTGAAACTATATCCTGTAAAAAGAACGTACACTATTCTGAGGAGAAAAAAGACCTCACAGTTCTGGGACAGGTAATATAGCAGATCCTTAACATTATGCTTGAGTGACATTCTCCAAAAACTGCCCATAAAATGAATTCACATAAAGTGAGACACTCTGTCAGTGGGATAGAGGGTCACAGGGTACAGTGTTAAATTTCATCATCCGAATGCATTGATAAATGTACTCATAAATTTTTAGGGTACTATTTTTAAGTACTATGTTATCCAAATATATTTTCTTCCTTGTGTTCTACATACAATGAAAACACTTTCTCCATTTTTTCTACAATTAATTTTTAATGCTTGTGGTTACCATGGCAGACAGACATAGAGAATGCATCATAGTGGTATGAATTCTTTGTTACGTTGCACACCGTAGATTTACAGCAGGGAGCGTCTATGAAGGCATATGAGAGGTGCCGCATGGGTTGGGGAAGGTATGCAGGGAGGTGTGAGGAATGGGCACAGGTCAGAGAAGATATATAAGAGGTGTGGCTCGGGAAGAGTGCATGCAGATTGGGGAGGGTACCAGTGTGTGAGCAGCTAGCATGGCACAAGTGCAGAAGGGCAGGGAGAGGGTACACGGATGAGGGAGACACATCCCAGCCACTTGCAATCTTCCCTGACAGCTTTCTCTTTGACTTTCTGGAAAAGCAGGTATGGAATATAACAAATAGCAATCATGTGATTTAAGGGTGCTTCGCAACTGCTCATTAGTAAGACCAGGTTGCCAAGGTCCCATATTGTAATCATGTGACTGCAGGGGTACTGAGATGGTCGGAACTCCAAGGATCAATGGTAACCAGTTTTCATTCGGTGCCGTCATAATTTTGAACAGTTACTGAACAAATGGTTGTAAGTCAAGGACTACCTGCAATGTATGATCAATTGCATTGTTGTGTATTAATATATAGCTAATTCCCATAAAGTAAGTAAAATCTGTAATTTCCTGGCAAAAGTATCAGAACAAATATATTAGCTTTATGGTGATGAAAGAATTTAGTTAGTAGCCTTACCAATGTCATTCAAGGAAATATTTATATCAAAGATCACCAATAGGACTGCTCTTTCTGCTGTGTTGGCCTGATACTTTACAGAATTGAAACTCATCAAGGTGAAGCTGAACTAACAACCTAGTCTCAGCAAATTCAAAACCTTCTTGCCTTAGATAGTTACCATAAATAATATAGTAACTTTGATATTAAGGCAGATATTCAATCCCCTACACAACATGCTATTTATTCTCACTTTGGTGTAAAGGTCTGAGGCATAAAATTGCAAAGATTCTCTATTACAGGAAAGATAGAAATGGAAAAAACACAGAAATGGCTTTCACCATGCATGACTGATCAGTCAATAGTGTCAGAGAATTATGGTGGACTGACAAAAATCTGTGACACTCCTGAGCTGCTTGCACCAGGAAGAATACTATAACCAAGCAATGGAAGAAAATGTCAAATAAAAGAAGCACTGAAATTAATAAAGCTTCTGCATAGTTTCTCCCTTGTGCCCCCACTGTGTTTTCAGAAGACATCAACATTGGCAGGATTGAGATGGAGATGAAAATTAAATATATTATTAATTAAATTTAACCCTAAGAGGCTTATTAGCATTAACTGTAACATTAACTAAAAAAGCTTGTTGGGAGTTACTCTAACTCTAAACTATTCTTTAGAGATCTACCAGTGCCCTATAGTTGATGAGTGCATGAATAAATAATTAACCAATAAGCTGTGGAATAATTGTCTTAGCATGCAAAAATGTATCTGGACCTAGGTAGTCTTTCTGTAACAATTTTTACAGCTATATAGAGGCTCCCTTAATTTGGCCCCATTCTTCTTTTTCTATGGATATAAAACTTCAAGCTCCTAAGAGGTACGAACGGAAGCTGCTCTTAGAAGTTACACACAGAGATAAGATGGCCTCGTCATCTTATCAACATCCTTATTGCCATAAAAATGAATTTTGTCACTATTTCCCAATTTATTCTAAGAATGCTTTTGCTCCTGAGAATGAAGGAGGGAATTTCCAATATTGATTATTGAAAAAAGAACAAATGTTTCTAATTTGCTGTTTTCATCACTGAAATCTGAGGGAAGTAAATGAATTAAATGCACAAAACATTATTTGGAGGAGTGCTGTCCTTTAGCCTAATATGAGAGCTCACTTAAACAAACTCAATTCATATTGTTCAAAAAAGCATAGCTCCAGTGCTTCTGACTGATACATCACACTGTAAGTATACAAAAAAGACAGAGGATTAAAAAGAAA
Organism: Arizona elegans; assembly: GCA_022577455.1. Taxonomy (NCBI): domain Eukaryota; kingdom Metazoa; phylum Chordata; class Lepidosauria; order Squamata; family Colubridae; genus Arizona; species Arizona elegans. Next base: position 1,564,168 of record JAKOOJ010000040.1, on the reverse strand, counting down.
AGGAAGAAAATATACCTGGCCTTCAAGGGAAGGTAACTGTCTGTTAGAATCCTTCTGCATGGCTCTATTGCTTAAAACTCCTCCAAAACTGCCAGATCCATGAGATAATTTCACAGCTAAAAAACAAATCATAGTTTCATATAAATTTTACACACTTCATTTATATATAGTTACTATACTTCTTTTCCCATAGCACTAGAATCATTGAGAAAAATACAAACTTACAGGATGCTCACAAAAATGATATTATTCAAGGTCAGCTTTATAAAATTAAAATTCCCTTCTCACCCCTATGGGAAATATACATCTTCCTTAATATCATTTCTGAGATCAGAGGCCTGGGAATTTGAGGGTGCACTGGTGTTATGTATCTTCCCTTTCTCCCATATGTTCCTCCAGACTGTTCAGTTTCTGCTGTTGGTTTTTCCGCTGTTACTTTTTGCACTGCAGTTGGGAGTACACCTTGGATGGTTCTTTGGGGAACAGATAATTTATCTTCATGGCCTCTGCTTTTCTAGTGTATCTACTTATCCTGGTAGGCAGTGCTGAGGGCTTCTGTTTAGCAATTAAGTGATATCCCCTCTCCCTCTCACAGTGCCTGGAGGCTGTTAGGGGCTGGATGGGGAGCAATGGATTGAAACTAAACCCTGGTAAGACCGAGTGGCTCTGGGTTTGGGGTTCATTGGCTCACCTTTGCCAAATTGCCACCTTTGGTCTTGGACGGGGTGGCACTACCCCAAACAGACCCTGTGTGTAATCCGGGGGTTCTCCTGGACTCATGACTCCTGCTCGAAGAGCAGGTGGCGGTCACGGCCAGGAGGTTTGTGCACCAGTTTCGCCCTTTCCTGGACCAACAATCCCTACTAACAGTCACTCATGCCCTAGTCACTTCCCATCTTGACTATTGCAATACACTCTACATAGGGCTGCCCTTGAAGAGCATCTGGAAGGACCAGTTGGTGCAAAATGCAGTGGCCCACGTGATTTTGTGCAGACTCCAGTGTGCACATGTATCATCTCTCCTGTGGAAACTGCATTGGCTGCTGATTTGCTTCTGGGTGCAATTCAAGGTGCTGGTTGTCACCTTTAAAGCCTTTCATGGCTTGGAACCAGGTTATCTGAGGGAGTCTCTTGCCGGTCACATCTACCCGACCCATTAGAGCTGTGAGGCACGGAAAGCTGCGGGTCTCATCCCCTAGGGAGATACACCTTGTAGGACCCAGAAGAGCCTTCTCTGTGGTGACTCCTTCTCTGGAACATCATTCCCCCAGAGATTAGAATGGCCCCCACTCTAACACTCTTCCAGAAGACGCTGAAGGCCTGGTTCTACCAGCGGGCCTGGGGAACCCAGAGTGGGATGGAGCCCATTAAATGGCTCGTGTGATCTGCTATTGCTGGAACAGGTGGTGTGTCTGTGTGATTTTATTTTATTATATTAATTTATTTGATTCTTTTATTAGTATTGTTTTAAATGAGGTTTTATATTCTGTAAACCGCCTTGAGTCACCATGAGCGAATAGGTGGCAATATAAATTCAATAAATAAATAAAACTGTAGGGTTCCAGATGAAGTCAGGCCATTGTATTCTTTCAGTAGCTGAATTTTATTCTTAAACTTCAAAGCTTTCTGTAATTCCACCAGCTAACTAACCTCTCTCTAACTTCCTTGAACTTAACCTCTAAACCTCATTATCCAGTGGTGGTGGATGGTAGGGGTATGTGCCGCTCTTATTCTTGCTTATGTGGCAAAAAAATCTCCAGGGTTATAGCAGCTGTAGCATATACCAGTTCATTGGCTTGAGTTAAGGTGGTAGTAGGGATTGTCCCGAGAGCTCTAGCAGCATCTCCTAGCGCACTATCTGATGGTACATCTCTATTGATCCTTAATAACTAGTCTCAAGAATTCACTGTAGCTGATTTATCCAAGCTCTTATGTCTTATATCAACTGCTGTGTTCAGCAATTGATGAAATGGTAGTGATGTTCCAGCTTCAGGTGCTGGCTGCAATACATATCTGAATGTTGACAAAGTTGTTCTCTCAGTGCTTCTTGAGTGTGAGATGACAAATGTACCATATTTTCCAGACTATAAGACGCACCGGTGTATAAGTAACAGACTGCTTTTTGCCCATTTTGCTAAAAACAAGGCGCGCAGAGGGTTTGGGAGGCCTGCAGAGTGCTCCTGGGGGCTGGGGGAGGGCAAAAACAGGCCCATTTTTGCAGTGGGTTTGGGAGGCTTGCAGAGTGTTCTTGGGGGCCGGGGGAAGGCAAAAATGCCGTTTTTGCAAAAATCAGGGGAAAAACGAGCCTGTTTTTCGCAAAAATGGAACGAGCGGGGTGGGGGATTCGGGAAGCCAAAAATGGCTGTATTTGGTGTATAAGACGCACCAACATTTCCACCCTTTTTTAGGGGAGAAAAAGGTATGTCTTATACTCCGAAAAATATGGTAGTTGGTCTATCTCAAGCTGCGAGAACAGCTTCCTCTTCACTATGCTGAAACATTGGGTAATTAGCTGTTTTCAGTTAGTATTTTTGTCCATTCAGTTTCCTCACACATTTCATATATTCACTCTCATTAAATCTACTGCTGCAGTAGCAAGTCTGTCAGTTCTAGACTCTCTAGTCTCATCCATGCATGGTTTGTTCCAGTAGCCCACTTATTGTCAGATTGTCCTAGTTCCTCAATATCTGACACGGACCTTGTTAATCCAAGGCAACATCCAGGCAGGGCATGATTCTCCTAATTTGTGTCACTTTCAAGTTTGAGATAAGCAGTAAAGTGTTAAAAGTCTTTGCCCAGGATCCTAAGTGACAAGGTAGGTCACTTAGGTCACTAGCAGACATTTGAACCCTCATCTCCCATGTCAAAGGCAGTGCTCTAACCACTATACTATCCAACTTCTTCATATATGTGTGTGTGTGTGTGTGTTTTCTTTTCTTTTCGTAGGCCTTTATGTGTATTTCTCTTTAGCCAGGTTCTTCCTATGTAAACCAAGATTTTTATGCAGCCCTAGTTCAGTGAAATCACAATCCACTAGTTTCTAGGCTTTTTTCAGGCAGCCAGCAAGCACCCTGCTGCCCATTGGGATCTTAGTCTCCTTAGTACACACACACACACGTATATATATCCCCCTCCAAGAAATAAGAAAATTAGTGTTTTATACTAACCTGTCTGAATCTTGTTTTGAATAGCTTCCAGATACAGCTTCATTTCATTAGCATCTTTTGATGGTATTTTATCAAGAGTCAAAACACTTGAATCCTTCAGTGTTATCATCAAGCAAGATAATTTCCCTTTACTTTGTCGTACAACTACATTTTTTATATTATGGTTCAGCTAGAAAGAAAATACACGAAAACCATATATGATCATGTACATATATAAAATCACATACGTATAAAAAAGCTTATAACATAGCCTGTGTATGTTCACAAACTCTACACACACCCAAACACAAATTCTAAGCACAATGACACTTTATACAACATAACAAAGGGAAAGCTTTTCTGACAAACAGGGCAATATTTACATCTGTCTATATGACACCACAATATAAAATGGGACTACTATCCAACTTTCAAACCATAATTCCCATTCTGGGTCTCTTTTTCTAAAATTTAATAGAGTTAATTTTTTTAAAAAACAAATTGGATATTTCTCAGCTAAACATAAAACAACTATAGAGACAAAAAAGGAAACTGCTCTAAAAGGTAGACAGAGGGTCAATGCAACCTTTAACTCATTTTATTCATTTAGTAGGGCTTACTCCAGTATAAACATGAATATGAGATTTCCAGAATTGAGACAGAGCCCACACATATTTTGAAACTGTCATGGAAATACTGCATATAAAGGAGTAGAACCATAAAACTGAATCTTCAAACAGTCTTTCAACACTAGAATTAGAACAAAATTAAGCAATGATCAAACAGCTTTATCCTTAGCGTCGTAATTAAAAAAAACATGATGCTTACATAAAAACAAATGTTTTTTTCAGATAAATGTAACGTTTTTTTCTTTCATATACAAATCCACTGAACATACAACAACTGAATACCGGTAATTCCCAATATAATAATGTCAGTGTTCTGGAAAAGTGAAATGAATCTCTTGAGGAAAATTCAAGTGACAGTTAAATGAATTTGAAAAAGAAAGCTATCATAATAGCAATAGCAATTAGACTTATATACCGCTTTACAGTGCTTTACAGCCCTTTCTGTGCGGTTTACAGAGTTAGCATATTGCCAATATTATGGGTCCTCATTTTACCCACCTCAGAAGGATGGAAGGCTGAGTCAACCTTGAGCATGGTAAGATTCAAACTGCCAAATTGTATGCAGCGGGCAGTCAGCAGAAGTAGCCTGCAGTACTGCACTCTAACCACTGCGCCACCGTGGCTCATAAAGGCCCAAATAATAAAATACTTCAAACAAAAAAGCCCCTGAAATCCAACTCACCGGAAATATTTTTGGAATTCCTCCAGCATTGTAGTGAATTACCAAAATAACTTTGCTTTCTTTATCCACAATTTCAAATGTTCCTTCTTTCCATTTTGTAGTCCCAGTATGTATGCTCCGCATGCGAACAGACCCATGTAATTTCAATGGAGTCATGTTTTTATACAAATAATTTATGAATATAATGAAGACTACTCTTTAACACACCTGTTTGCAAAAAAAATAAATTTAAGAAGTTGATTACTATGGTTTAAAAATTTGGCAGTAAATTTAAAATCAAGAAGTTTGTACATTAACTTTCTAAAATATGACTACCCCAACCCAAAATGCAGCCTGAATTCAACTGTGCTTGCTTACCAGTGAAAAAATACCATTGATATAATTAATCTTCCATTACATTTGGGAGTTCAATGCCCCATGAATCCCAAACTATTCTAGAATATTAAAGGACAGGGGAAAGTACATTGGACAGAAATGTTGAATGTTGACAAGTTATCACAAATATTTCTGTAGAACAGAAATAAATCTGATATATTTTGATGAGTTACCCAACTTCCAAGCATAACTGAATTGGATGAAGTGACTGAAAGAGGTAACAGATTTTCTAAAGAAATTTAGGAATATGTGGTGTGTAGATATATACACATTGAATATTGTAGGATTGGTTTGCTAAAAATTAGGATTCAGTGTTAAAAGTAGTGTATTATAAACCAATCCTACAATATTCAATGTATTTAAACTGATTAGAATCATGAGTTTAATTTCCAGTCTACTGAATTTAAACCTATTACAAAATGGCTTTTATTCTTAAATTTTTAAATAATTAGAAAACAGATACACAAATATTTATATATCTACATTTTAAATATAACAGATTTCTATTGTATATTTTAAAAGAAAATAAAACTCCTTTTTTGAGTTATACTCTTCTACAAAACAAGTATGAATTCTTCCATATATATTTTGGGAAACAATGTGTCACAAAGGACAAAAAGTTGCAAAGTGGATTTTCAAGTAGTGTAGTTAATCACCATTGCTGAGATATGTATAGGTTCAAAGAGATACAAAAACTGAAAAGATGTCAACAGATGCTAGGGTATCCTTGTGACCATTTTTCTTATTCCTTCAACCGACCTACCTGCAAGGACCTATTGTAGTTGGGAACATTTACAATAAATATCAGGGAGTAATCCCCTTAAAATGTCAACTAACAATACAGAAATCAAAGGGTACCATAGGTAGTCCTTGACTTACAATGGCAATCAGGATACAAATTTCCATTACTAAGTGATGCAGTCATTAGGCAAAACAGTATGTGATCCCACTGCTTAGCACCAGCAGTTTCAGTAGCCTCAACTGTGGTCGTTAGGCCAGGACAGGACTGTAAGTAGGCAAGGACCTTATAATTCTCCTGACCTGCCATCTTCGCTTCAATTTCCCCCAACCCACCTATCTCCCACCCGCATCTCTGCCCTTTTGGCTGCTCTGCATTCTGCCACTTATCCCTGCCACCCTCCACTGATCTTTGCTACTTTCTTCCTATTTCTGGTCTGGAATCCAGAGCGAGCAAGGGTGGAGTCCTAGGACGTGTATGGTAAGCACAACAGGGTCTCGGAGTTTTGAGTGGCAAAGGAGCTTGCCATGCCCAGCCAAACAAAGAGGCAACAGAGTTCTGCATCACTAGGTAAGGCAGAAGAGTCGATGGCAACTCCCGTCAAAGATGAAGGCTATATAAAGGTACTGTTTGAGGTGGTGGCAAAACAATGGAAAACAGAGGGATGCAGGCACTTGGGGTACAGAGTAGTCTGCAGCTTCTGTTGGAAGGCTCCTGGAAAACCAATCTGCTGGCTTCAGCAAGGATAAAGAAAAGCCCATAACTAGCAGAACCTACCCAGACTCTCTGCTCAGCCCAGCCTGCAAAACTTTACAAAGGGCAGCAGCTTCCAGCGCACTAAAACCTGCAAATTGGGTCTCCAGGGGCACTTAGAGCACTCTGTTAGAAGCTGCTGGTTGCTCCTAAGGCTCACTGGACTTACCTTCATTTTTTCAGCACCATTGTAGTTTTGGACGGCAACTGAAAGAATAGTCACAAGTCGAGGACTATCTGTATAAACCAAATATTGACTGGCAGAATAAAATTTCATCTAAACTAGGAAAAACACACAGTTCATTCTCTGTGTGTTTATTTTCTTTTCAGCAAGCCAGTTCACAGTATAGTTTACAGTATATCTAATACTTGAAAGGCAGCTTCAAAAGTTTCAAGGCAGTAAGCCGATGAACACAAGACACCTGCAGCCAGAATGTGCACTTTCTATGCTGCCCAATTTTAAAAGTTTTGAAACAGTAGACAAGTATTGTCTATACGAAGAAGCTTTTCCTTCAGCTCCATTTCCACACCAAGGAAATCAGTCTTACTTGCTTCAATTCTACATCTCAGATTTCTGCTAGAGATATAATGTCAAAATCAATATGTCAGCAACTACCCTGGTGGTCAACCTTTGAGGCATTTTGTGTATAGGATAAGGAGCCCTTGTTGGAGAAAAATGAAAGATAAATTAAAGTTTAGATTTAGAAGTTTGGAACAGCAAAAAGTCAGATGGGGTGATGGGAAGAAAGATAACAGTCCTGAGGAAATAAGAGGTCAAGGGACTACAGGTAATCCTCGACTTACCACAGTTCATTTAGTGACAGTTCAAAGTTACAACGGCACTGAAAAAAGTGACTTACAACCATTTTTCACATTTACAACTGTTGCAGCATCCCCATAGTCATGGGATCAACTTTCGGATGCTTGGCAACCGGTTTTGCATTTATAATGGTCGCAGTGTCCCCGGTCATCATGCGTTCCCACTCTGCGACCTTCTGAGAAGCAAAGTCAACCGGGGGGGGGGGGGAGCCAGATTCACTTAACACTTAACGACTGCAGCGATTCCCTTCACACCCATGGCAAAGACAGGACATAAAACGGGGTAAACCTCCACTTAACAAAAGTGTCTCGCTTAACAGGCTCGATTGTGGTCATAAACTGGGGACTATCCGTATACCAACTGCTGAAAACTGGTGCGGTGGGTCTATTTCATCACACCTCTTTGGACCCACATGAAGATCCACCCTGCATTCATCATTGAATGAATGATGTTTGTATGTTATTTTTCTTTTTTGTTTTAAAATAAAAAAATATGATGTGGGGAAAAAAAAAGATCCACCCCGCTACCTTCACAGCAACCTAACTGGTAGAATACACGCACCTTTTCATATATATATATATATGTGTGTGTGTGTGTGTGCACGTGTGTGTTTGTATATATATATGTGTGTGTGTATATATACACACACACACACACACACACACAGAGGTTGCGGTTGTGTTGCACTGTAGGGGGGGGGAGGACACACAAAACGTCCAGAGTTCCCAGGTGTAAGAAACCACACAAGAGGTTGGATTTCGCCCCCTTTCGCGAAGCTACAAGTGGGGTTTAGCTCCACTAAAGTGGGGATGCTCCAACCGTGCCACACCAGTCCAGCAACAGCTGTCCCCGCTCCCTTGAGGTATCCTCTCATCCGATTCACCTTTTCGAATCTGCCCCAAAGACATCCACCCATCCCGGGCTAATTCAATAGGGATGGCGGAGGCGGCGACGGCACTTTTCACACACACACACACACACCCCTCCTTGCCTTGGTAGGCACCTCTCGAGTCTCCCTTTGTATAAATGCGGTCGCCTCTCTTCCGTTCGGGGTGGGGGGGTCTTTCTCTCTGCCCCCACCCACCCGTGAGCCGCCCCTCCTTTTTTTCTACCTCACGGCGCTTGCCAGCCTACCTTCGCCGGACCCCAAAGCGGAGGAGAGCCAAGCCTCCCCCCCCGCCCCTCTCGTTTTGTGGAAAAGGGCAGCTGGCGGGAACCAGATCAGCCGCGCGAACGTCCGTCTGACGCAAAGACGCACGTGAAGAAGAAGAAGAAGGAATTAAAAAAAAAAAAGGTGGGGAGAGAAACAATCGCGGGAGAGAAACGAAGAGGGAGAACCCCCCCTCCTTTACGTCATCACGGCGACGGCCGGCTGCCGCCTTTCCCGCCGCAGACCTCCACGCGGATGACGGCAGGAACAACTTTCCCCGAGACTACAGTACTTACTTCGCGGGGCCGAGTGACGACTCTCTCGCGCTCGGCCTTCTGCGCACGCGCGGAGAGGGAAGAAGGAGGAGCAGGAGGAATCGGCCTCCTTTTTTTTATTTATTTATTTAATTTTCCCGTGCGCGGTTTTTGAAAGAGTGGCTTCGAAGCGGCCACGACGCATGCGCTCCGCCTCTTTTTCCCCCCCTTCGGGCCCAAGCAGAGGTCAGAGGTCACGACGGTTGGCAAGAGCGGCGGAGCCAGAAGGGCCGAGAGGAAGAGGCGGTGGCTTGCGCTCGGATCCATGATGGCGGCAGCTGAAGTTGAAGCGGCCTCCTGAGCTCAAAAGAAGCCCCCGACCATGCACAGTTTGGCCACGGCTGCGGTAAGGCCAAGTTAGGCCCGATGCAGACGGTGCCTATTAAAGGGAACGAGAGGCCTGTTTGCAGAGAGGGAGGGGAGTCACCCATTCCTCTCATGGGAGGAGGATGAGCTTAAAGGGGAAGGGGGCTCCGAGACCAAGCCGCCCGGGGGTTTTTTTTTCCCGCCAAATTGTCCTCGATAAGAAACGCTCATCCTTTCCTGCGCCCTCAGCTCCCTGTTCCCCCGGTCGTTGCCGATCAGGAGCTGAGCCTTGTCTTCGAGAGTACTGCGAGCTTGCAGCGACCCGATGGTGATGGTTGCGTGCATTTCCATATGCTAAACTATGCGGGGTTGTAATTGCCGGTGCATATAACGCTGGGACAGCTGAAGGTGGCTCCAGAGATTAGTGATTTGGAGGGAGCTTCTTAAGGGCCAGCTGCTGGGCGTGTAGATCCTTGGTAAAGTTCTGGCGATGGTATGTTCAATTACCTGCAGTCATTTAGTCTTATCCATGTGCCTTTTAATTTCACGTTTTAATAGTTTTTCAAAAAGTACTGTTTTGGGAGCGTTATTAGTTAGGGTTGTGTGAAAGTAGCTCGAATTTTTTTTAAAAAAAAATTCTAAATACTGTGTATATACACTGCTCAAAAAAATAAAGGGAACACAAGCAGAAGACATCCGAGATCTGAATGAATGAAATAGCCTTATTAAATACTTTGTTCGTTAGGTACAGTAGTTTTGTGTTCCCTTTAGTTGTTTGAGCAGTGTATAAACTACTGTATGTAAAGAACAAAGTATTTAATAAGGCTGTTTCATTCATTCAGATCTCGGATGTCTTCTGCTTGTGTTCCCTTTATTTTTTTGAGCAGTATATATAGGATGTAGCTTTGAAATGGCAAATAGGTTGAATTAAAGTTTCTACCAATGACTTCCCAGCAAATGTAACAGTAACTTGATTGGAAGTTTAACTAAATAGAAGTATTTGAATAGTTGTGAAAAGCAAGATGCTGTTAAAACCTGGCAGTGGTAGATTCCCTTTCTAGATATGAGTGGAAAACCAGTTCTCTTGTGTACTTGTCTTCGCATGCTGTTCCTTTTTGTTTTGCTTCTTCTTTCCTGATTTTTGTGTTCTGTTGTTCTCTTGTTCCTTCCACACTTGTTACATTAATTGTACAAACAAGCTAATATACAGTAAACTTTTAAGATACTATATGTGGAATGGCATTCAGTTTAGAAATTGGGCAAAGTTTCATAATTATGGCCATTCAAGATACAGTAACTGCTTCGGTGTTGAAGAATACTGTAATGGTGGAATAAAACTTTGGAAGTAATGAAAACAGCATAATTCCCCAAAAATAAGACCCTGTCTTATATTTTTTTGAACCCCTAAATAAGCGCTTAGCCTTATTTTCGGGGAGGTCTTATTATTTTGGGGTGCATGGAGGAAGACGGGGCTCCTCTTGCCATCTTACCTGATTTCCAGCTCTGTCTCCCTAACCAGAGGAAATGGCGGGGACCGGCTGCACATGAAGTTAAATATTTTCAAGGAGGGCTTATTTGGGGGGTGGGGCTTATTTTAGTGCATGCGCTCAAAAGCCCAATTGGGTTTATTATCCAGGGAGGGCTTATTTACAAGGAAACAGGGTAGTTGTTGGTACCTGATACAGGTAGTCCTCAGTTTATGACCACAGTTGAGCTCCACATTTCTATTGCTCATCAGTATAGTTAAGTGAATTTGCCCTGTTTTATGACCTTTCTTGCCACAGTTGTTAAATGAAGCACTGCAGTTAAGTTAGTACCATGGTTAAGTGAATTTGGTTTCCCCAAAGGCTTTGCTTGTTAAAAGGTTGAAAAATGTGATCAGTGACACTGGGGCACTGCAACTGGTCATAAATAGATGCCAGTTGCTAAGTTCCTGAATTTTGGTCATGTGACCACAGGGATGCTGTGGCGGCCATGTGAAAAAGAGACATGTCACTTTTTTCAGTGTTGTAACTTTGAATTGTCACTAAACAAATGATTGTAATCCCGGACCACCTGTACCAGATTCTTGTGAATATTGGTGTGAAAAGACATAACCTCAGCTCTCTATTTAAAAGAGCAGAGCAGAATTTTTGCTGTGGTATAGTCAGGTGATTGCTATGTATATACCCATCATGCTATTCCCTTGCAGGGTAAGCAACATTATACAAAGCACAAAACAGGAGTAAGTAATAATATTATATTGTAGAACAGGGATGTCAAACTGGTGGCCCATGGGGAGAAGCGTCACGCGCAGGCCATGCCCACCCCCAGCTCCGTGAAGGAAAAAAAGTTGTGATATGTCACGTGGTGAGTTTGACACTCGAGCTGTAGAACATGATGTTAGGAAAGGAAATACACCTGAATGTAGTTAACACTTCACTACAACTCTCACTGACTTTCTATTCTTGTAAATACTTTTGCTTTCATCATGTCTGTAAGCTGCTTCATACATCATCTTTTGTTCTACTTTGAAAATTATCACTTTATTTTTTAGGATATTGAACCTCTTCAACAATTTTTTTTATACTGGTCACTCATTTTTTATTCAGTTCACATTATCACCCATTCTTTCATGAGTCTATTAACTTGTTTTCAACAAATACTAAAGTACGCTGTCCCAAGGCTTTCACGTTACTTCTGACATACCATAGAATAGATTCATAGTTTGGTACTGATTTATTTTCAGTCTTCTGTCTCTTTTTTTCTGTCCTGTATTCCTGAGGCTGTCAGCTTTTTTTCTTTCTTTCTTTTTAACTAGGAGCGCACTATTAAACATCAAGTCATATCTATACTGAGTTCTGACTTCTTTTTGATACAGTGTGTACTAGGGTATCCAATACACTAATCAAATTCAGTTTATGACATTTGAGGATATGAACAAAATGTTTTAAGATGTCCACCTTAACACATTTACTTTTGTTCCTTTCCCATCTCGGTTCATTTGAGCTAACCATAAGGGATTGATTGGTGAGCTCCACAGAGTAGGATGCATCTTTGCGTGATGGGCTCGTGCCAGTAGCCTTCAAAGAGGCAGTGGTCGTCTACTTTCTGAAGAAAGCCACTTAATTTGCTGCTTGCCCTGATTCAATTGAAGTATTAATTACCTGAAGTTGATCACAATTATAAAGTTTCCTTAAGCGTGTTCTCTCTTTTTAAAGCCGGTGCCAACGGCACTTGCACAGGTTGATCGAGAGAAGATTTACCAGTGGATTAATGAACTATCCAGTCCTGAAACTCGTGAGAATGCACTATTGGAGCTGAGTAAAAAACGAGAGTCTGTCCCTGATCTTGCCCCAATGTTATGGCACTCATTTGGCACAATTGCAGCTCTGTTACAGGTAGGTTGAATGCAACTTTTAATTGAGATAGCTTGCCCACCTGTCTTAAAAGCAATTCATTTTGCACATATCTAGATACTCTTAAGTTATTCACACTACAACTTTATACTTCAACTGAGAAAATGAAAACATGATAATATAATGACAGTTGCTTCGAACCAAGTTCCAAAGATAGTTATAAAGAATTTGGGATATCCAAATCAAAACTATAAAAGTCTCCAAAATCAGAATTCTTGTAATTGCTATATTTTATGTCTTCAGCTTTCTTTTAAATGATTTGCTTTGTCTAGTCAGTATATGAGCATAATTCTTTCTATCAAGGGATCATAACTAATTAGTGGGGTGTTCGGTAATGCTTCAGTAAGAAATATTTTCATGCTAGTGTTTTTTTTTTTTCATAGGAAATTGTAAATATCTACCCATCTATAAATCCACCAACTTTGACAGCTCATCAATCCAACAGAGTATGCAATGCTCTGGCACTTTTGCAATGTGTTGCATCGCATCCAGAAACCAGGTATACATGCTTTGCACTTTGACATTGTGGGAATCGTAATCATTAGCTAATAAAGGTATCTTAATATTTAAATAGTTATTTTAACGTAAGTTATGATAAAAGTTATCTCTTCCTGATTGCTATTTTGTCAAATGCATTTTTTCTTCATGTCTAGGTCAGCTTTCCTTGCTGCACATATCCCTCTCTTCTTGTATCCCTTCTTGCACACTGTCAGCAAGACTCGTCCCTTTGAATATCTGCGACTCACAAGTCTTGGAGTAATTGGTAAGAAGCTTCTTATGCTACCTATAATAAATTCGTGCTTTTGAGAAATTAAGAGTAATCTAGATTCATCAGTAAAAAGTATAGAAAAGCATTGCATTAATTCGGGGGGGGGATTTTTTTAAATTTGGCTTGAGAGTTACAAAACTATGTGGAATAATATGACAGATTGTCAGTGTTTGAACTTCCACATTGGCAGTACATTGTAGAAGTAACAGTCACCATACATCTGAAGTGCAAACAAGTTGAGAAAAGCTCCTAAAATGGTCTGTGCCACTAGATTTCTGACATTCTATTTAGCACAAATGTCAGTTCAACTAGGAAGTAAATTTAGAGGATCCAGCTTAATCCCACATGTATGTCCCACTGCTACATTTTTTTAGTTCTTCTTTCTAAATCCAAATAATTTATTTTACAAATTAATTAATGTAAAATGGAAGTCCTCAAAATATTGAAGGAACTGATATAACTGTTTTTATTGTCTGTGATTTAAATGTGCCTATAGGTCCCATTGGCAGTTTTGACAAAAAAAACACTTTTAAAAATTGATTTATCTGACGTTTCCCATAGGGCAGTGATGGCTAACCTTTTTGCCATTGCGTGCCAAAAGCGGGGGGAGTGCGGGGGAGTCACACATGTGCATGCCCACATCCGTAATTCTGTGCCCCCCCCCCCCGCAAGCAACACCACCCCACCCTCACCACCCCGTTTTTCACTCTCCCCAGTTGGGAAACAGGCCATTTCTGGCCACTGGAGGGCTTCCAGAAAGGCTACAAAGGCTCTGGAGCCAGGTGAGAAAGAAAAACGAGCCTTCCCCACCCCCCCGGAGGCCGGAAACATCCTGTTTCCTGATTTCTGTTGGGCTCAGAAGGCCTGAAAATCAGCTGACAGAGCTGAACTTGTGTGCCCACCGATATGGCTCCACATGCCACCTGTGGCATCCGTGCCATAGGTTCGCCATGATGGCCATAGGGTATAAGCTCCCTCTCATTTGTGGGGCTTTCTCCAAAAGCCTCATGATGCAAACACTCCATGTCAAAATCCTGCTTGGATTTGGGGACGGATCTTTATCAGCCAGCCCCCAGGAACCAAAAGGAGTTGTTTTGGTTATATGGTGCTTGGCAACCTATTGTAAGTGGAAGGGATTGCCAAGGGCCCAGATTGCAATCACATGACTGAGGATGATTCAACAGCCATAATTTCAGGGCTGTGTCATAAGTCCCTTTGTTCAGCACCATCATATTTTCAAAAAGTTGCTCATTAAGCAAGGACCACCTGTACCATCTATTAATTATTTTTATGATCAATCCTTAATAAGATAATGAAACAGATTTTTTACCATATAGAGTCCCATATTGACTCATCAAATTCAAATCACAAGTTCATTTTTTATGCTCTGCATAGTTCCTGGCTTAAGAAACTACAGCCCATCATGCCTAAGCCTCAGCTAAACTCCAGAGTAAGGAACAGAGCCAAGGAGAGCAAGGCATCTTGGTTGTGGACTGAGACAACTCATTGCTGCCAACTTGCCATGACAAATTTGCCACTGCCAACTAGCCGCGGAACAACTCACCGCAAGACAATTTAACAATTCAGTTTAATTATTTAAAATAAATTTAAAAATATTTTAATTTTTGTCATTCACATTTCATTCTGTCCCTCGTTTTCAATCCTTTCTTTAATGATTCTATCATGTATTCGATATTGATGTAACTCTTGTCCCACAGCGAGTTGTCCCATGGTGAGTTGGCTGTGGTGAGCTGGCTGCAGTGAGCTGGCTGTGGCAAGTTGTCATAAACCCTCCTGGTTGCTGTCTATCAGCAGCATCCTTGCTGGGAGGACAGCATTATCCAATGGCTGCCATGCTGCTTGGCCGGCAGATCTGCTAGCTGTTCCCATTGATGCAGAAGAGAGGCAGAATCTGGCCCTTTACAGAAAGGCTGATAGCCCCTGGAATGGCCTCTTGTATCTGATGTAAGAGTTTTATGTAGTATTTAAAAGGGTCCTTTGATTTGTAAATGATGTGATGTCACAATTTTTCAAATGTTTTTTTTAGTCTAGTTCAGGCATATCCAACCTGTGATCCTGAACAGCTAGTAATATAGCCCCACAAGGTAATAAAAATATTAAAAAATAAAGGAAGTTTGTTGTTTATATATGTTAACTATATTACATATTTATATGCGGCCCAAGACAATTCATCTTCATTCCATGCAAGCCAAAAGGTTGGACAATCATGGTCTAGATTGTTAAGATTGAATATGCTTAAGAAGAAATTATTACATATCTTATTTGTAATAATTTCAACAAGGTTGAAATTTCTGGTCATTTTTTCAATGGACTATATTCAAAGGGGAAAAATATTCCGTCAGAAATCAAGTCTCTAGTTCTACAAATATTTTCTGTAATTCTGTCCATTCATTTAAAATTTGGTTAATGAAGGAATAAAAGATAGCAAGGTCCTGTTGTAAATTTCTATAGTAAGTTTTAGATTTGTTGATGGCAAACATTTATTTATTACAATCATGGAGGAATGATTTTGCCTTGATAAATTTAATTTGTATCATAAATCAACATTAATTCTGATTAATGTAGACATTGTTTAATTAATTGAAAAATACCAAAATAACACGAGCACAATTATTTTATTTTATTTTATTTCCAATTTCTATACCGCCCTTCTCCCTGAGGATTCAGGGCAGTGTACAGCCAGAATTAAAAACATACAATACAAATATTTAAAAAAACAATTAAAATATATATAAATTTGGCCTAACAATAAGAATCACTACCAATTAAAACATTTAAAAAATTTCTTCTTAAGCTATTAGGCTATTAAGCTATTCTTCAATTAATTAGTTGAAATTAGTTTGTGGTTCTACCATCTTTCCTTTAATAAGTTATAATTTACCAATTTTCTTTTAACTGTGGTCAGTTTAACTTCCATTAGATTTTTGTCGAACTGTGAAATTTTATCTGGTCTTTCTCTGTTTTAAAGGGGCTCTTGTGAAAACAGATGAACAAGAAGTTATCAATTTCCTACTAACAACTGAAATTATCCCTTTGTGTTTGCGCATCATGGAGTCTGGCAGTGAGCTTTCCAAAACGGTATTGCTTTCATTATTAATGAAATTATTCCAACTTCATGGTTGCTCTTTTTCTTGCCTGTGCATCTTATTTCTACAATACACCCAAAGTTAGCAAGTTGGTTATTTCGACCAAGAGAGTGCAGATGTACCTGTTCAAAATTGTCATGAATTGTCTGATAGTGAACTTTAAAAAATGGTACTGTTTTTAATTCTTCGATTGTATTTTTTTCATTCAACTTATTGATACTCCAGTGCAAAACAAGCTTGTTTTCCATCTAAGATTAGCAAGCTATTTTTTTCTCTACAAAGTGATTTGAATATGTGGCTTTCAAATTGTCATGATTCCCTGCTTCATTTAAAAAACATTGCTTTGAAAACAAAGCAAAATCATAGATGCCTGTTCCATCTTTCATTTTAAAGTAGTTTTATACTTATTCTTACAATATGTAAATCTTAAATTATTATGATAGCACCACTCTTCCCCCTCTGTTGAGGGAGGAGTGTTCAAATAATCCATCTATGTTAAATTGAACACCCCTCCCTCAACAGAGTGGGAGGAATAAGACACCACCTATCTCTAGTCTACAACACAGCCCTTTCAGCAGTTCCAAGAAGATTCCACAACCAATTGCACCCAGATTCAGGTGACCCTGACCCTGAGGGACAAATAAACTCCCAACTGGCCTCAACAGCTCTCAGAGAGAGTGCTAACGACCAGATGACTGCAAAGAAATACAATCCTTTTATTCCCCACCACCCATCCTGTCAGAACCTATCCTTCCATCCCCCCACCACCACAACTGATGAAGCTTCTTAGATGAGAAGCAAACTTTTTCTTACTCCTCAAGGAAAAAACAGACCAGTTGTCTTTTGAAAAAGCACCTTTGAGATTATTAGATCCATACCTTTGGTTGTATGTGAAAGAATGATATAATTTCTAGATGCTGCATTACAGTCTCTGTTGAGAGTCCTGAGAGTGGAAGTTCCATGGGTGTTCCTATGATTTGTTCTTATATTGATCCATGAAACAGAAAGTAGGCAGTGCAACAGAGTTTGGAGAGGTCCACCATTCTGGATATTTCAGTCTTAGTTAGTTGGGTGTGTTGTGTAGTACTTTTGCCATGGATTCATTTGCTAGTCCTGGGACGATGGGTGTAAAGTCTGCTGTATATATCTGTACATTTGAAATTGTTTACTTCTTATTAATTACATTTATACACCACCCAAATCCTAAACAAGTTGGGTCGCTTACAATTAAAAATCAACATGTAACAAACATGGCCAACATATTGATAGTATTTTACTGTATTAGGAGAGATAGTTGCAATAATATTCTTTTCTCGTCTAGTCTTTTTACTGTGTTTTATGTGGATTGGATTCAGTTTTACAGTTTGCAATTCTGAATCCGCAGATTTAAATATTTAAGTATTTGGTTTTGGTGATTTGATCAAGATACTAAGCATCTGCCCTATTCCTGTATCATTTTCAACTCAAGCAGTTAATCGTATTCTTTTCTGTTTTTCAGGTTGCTACTTTTATTTTACAGAAGATCCTATTAGATGATACGGGATTGGCATACATCTGTCAGACTTATGAGCGATTTTCTCATGTTGCAATGATACTGGTAGGCTTCTCTGTTTATAAAAACTTAATAGCTCAAGATAGGATCCTGGTAATTATGTTTGAAGCTTTGCATGGCATGGAGCCAGATTTTTTGCAGGATCATTCCCTCTGAGGCTCCACTATGCTGGACAGGGTGGATAGCTCCAGGTCTCTTCCATTAAATGTCATCTGCAGGACCTAGGAGGTGGACTGTCTCCATAGATGCTTCTGCCCTGTGGAATACCCTCCCCCCTGAGATCCAGCAGCTCTCCACCTTGAAGGCCTTGAAAAGCTAGCTGTTCCCCCAAGAGTCGGGTTAGGGTCAGGCTGGATCTCTATAAATGTGCATGTTAATATCTGGGGGAATGTTGTTTGAGGGCGCATTGGGAGTTATCTTTGATCATTTTTTACATGTTCACTTTTGTTTTGGGGGAACTGTCTCACAATGGACTACTATTTATGTTCTTCAAATAAAATAAAATAAATTTTATATATACTGCTCAAAAAAATAAAGGGAACACAAGCAGAAGACATCCAAGATCTGAATGAATGAAATAGCCTTATTAAATACTTTGTTCTTTACATACAGTAGTTTATACACTGCTCAAACAACTAAAGGGAACACAAAACTACTGTATGTAACGAGCAAAGTATTTAATAAGGCTATTTCATTCATTCAGATCTCGGATGTCTTCTGCTTGTGTTCCCTTTATTTTTTTGAGCAATGTACATACCATAGTAGGTGTAACATTTTGCACAGTAATATATGAAAAGCTGTTTTGCTGCCTGAAAAGGCTTTACGTTGAATTGAGCACTGGACAGTAAAAGCATTGAGGAATGAATATGAGGAAGTCAACGTATTTCTTCATTATTCTTGTTTTCTGTTTTAACCTAGGGTAAAATGGTCTTGCAACTTTCCAAGGAGCCTTCTGCCAGGCTGCTGAAACATGTGGTCCGTTGCTACCTTCGCCTTTCCGATAATCCAAGGTAGACATCTTAAAAGTTTCTAGGGGTCTTTTGATTAGGTTAGGGAGGGTGCTCCACTTGGAACTAGTCATAGTTGCCGTTTAAAGTGCTAGGGGTAGTAATCCAGTTCCTTCCCATATGTAGAGCATCTTTCAAGGGAAAAGTGATTTCTTGCCAAAATAAGTACTATTACTTGAGAGTCTGGATGTATTCTTAGGCTTCCTCACAGAGATTTTAAACAGCAACAATCAAATGGTTTAAACAGATGAAATAAATGCAGCACTGGCTGAACCTGTGATCATAAAATTCCAAGATCAGGAGACAATTCTTTCATGAGCAACAGGGGCCAAAAGAAACTTAAGAAAACTTTGCCTTTTTCTAAGCCACTTCCAGAAAACAAGGTTAACGCAAAGCTGTCTTATAGGAAGTGCTGTGCTGTCATCTTTTCATTCAAAACTAGTATTTATTGATCCAGGGCTACCAATGGATCCAGCCTTTTACAGACTCCAGGTGCATTTATTCAATTATTCAGTCAAGTAGAGTCATGATTAACAATTAACATCTTCTAGAATGTTAATATATAGCATTCCAGGGAATGTGATAGGACAGGAGAAGGATGCAGGGTATGGAGATGCAATGGGATGCCTTGGTCTGTTTGTTTCTTACATGAAGGACAGTAATTGTATACTCAGGTGAGGGGCATGCTCCCCTCTTGTCCCTGTGAGTTTATTTGTTGGCCCCCTTTTTCTTGTCTCTTGATGTAGGGCACGGGAAGCCCTCAGGCAGTGCCTTCCTGATCAGCTGAAAGACACCACCTTTGCCCAAGTTCTGAAAGACGACACCACTACCAAGCGTTGGCTAGCCCAGCTGGTCAAGAATCTCCAGGAAGGCCAAGTCACCGACCCCAGGGGTATCCCCCTTCCTCCACAGTGACAGCCAAGGAGGTGGCAAAACCCAGGAGGAAACAGCTCAGGTTTACAGAGAGCCAGGAACCAATGACCTCTTCCAAATCCTGTCAGGCATGCGTGGACAGCTCACTAGACTGTCAGTAATCACCTGGACTGCAGGCCCTTTCTATAGCAACTTCTCACCATGTCTTTGAGGATTATGACACCAGCAAACACAGTCGGGACAGACAAGCCTATTTGAAGGTGTGGGCTTCATTGCAATGATCAGTTGAACACTGAGCTGGGCACTGCACTGCCTGCCTGGTTCAGTCGAGCGGGCTTGGAAAGTGTTCCCCAGTTTTCTTGTGGTTCACTGTTTACATGTAAGTTCAATAAATGTTGATCTGGTCATTTGACCCTCTTAGGAGTACCTTTGGAGCTGCATCTAGCTGTAAACAGGGAGGCCTCTTTGTTTCTTCCTGCCTAAAAATGGCGTTTTCATAAGAGTCTCCTGATTTGTTCTTTTTCATAAGGTTGGCCATCATGACTGGGGTTCCATAGACTTTTATCTCTTGGGGAAACGGAGGAGACAATAAGATGTCCTCAGCTTCCTAAAGGATTGTTCCTAGCACACCAGAAAGCAATGGGGTTTTTTTTCTATCGTATTATTTTGGCCATTAATTAGAACAGTTTTAACTCTGTGACTGCAATTGAAATGGTGTCAAATGTTCTGTGGATCCATATCTGCTAACTCTATAGTCTGTGGGATCCATAATACTACAAAAGGAGTAGTGTTCCTTTAACATTCAGACACTATTGGAAGGAAAAGACTCTATAGCTGCTATGGTCTTTTGTTACAGTTAATGCCTCTGTTTAATATAGAAATTAATTCCAGGGTGAATAAATCAGACGGACCAAGAGCTACTTCCAAGCATTTCAATAAACATTTGCAAGCATTTCAGCCTTATAGACAGAGCTGCAAAGTGCAAGGGCTCTCATGCTCTTTTTCTTTACTTGCTGCCAAGCTAAGTGCACACAGGTGTTCACTTTGTGCCCCAGTTTGTAGGTGCCTCCCACAGCTGAGGAACCCATTAAGCAGTCTGCAGAGGCAGCCTTTCCCCTGTTCTAAATGAGAGTAGGAAACAAAAAAAAAAAAAAGACTGAATTTAGAGAGAGAGAACCTTCCAGGCTCTTAAGTCAGTTGCACAGTACCTATGAGCGGGTGGTGTGTACGCCTTTGACCTTAGCTAATGCTGCTGCTTGGGTGGGAACCCATTTTCCTTTTATCCATTCCCATTTTCTTTTCCCCTGCTTCCCCAAATGGCTGGCCAGGCCAAGCCAAGAGTGTAAACACTTCTGTCTCTACATAGGTTGCTTTTGCTCTTACAGCAGCTCCCTGTTTTACAACAGCCTTGAT
This sequence comes from Arizona elegans, assembly GCA_022577455.1. Lineage (NCBI taxonomy): Eukaryota > Metazoa > Chordata > Lepidosauria > Squamata > Colubridae > Arizona > Arizona elegans. The sequence goes on along the minus strand of JAKOOJ010000040.1, from coordinate 1,543,135 downwards.
TTTCATCCCTGCCTTGAGTGGACTTTACCAACTGCTTCTGTTTTGTAACTTGAATAAAAAATAAGCCAAATCAAATCCTGACCCTCTTTGATTCAAGATAAGGAGTGGGAGTGGGGGGTGGGAGCAGAATTTGTAATATATATTAATACAAATATGTTTACTCTTAATGCCACCCTGGGGCAATATTGTATTTCTCTTCAGATGAGAGAAGCCAGATTTTGGGGGGGGGGGGGGGGGTGGACTCTGAGGGGAGTGATAGATCCCTCAAAGTTAAGATGAAAGAAATGTTAGCATTTTAGGATAGAGGAACTTAGAGGAGAGGGAGATGTGGGGGAGAGATTGTAGTTGTAATCAACATAGACCAATGAAGTGAAGTTTATCTATTATGTTTAGCAACTTAACAAGGTTTTAGCCAGATAATCATAGTTCAAGAGTACGTTTTCACGCATATTGCATAGCAGTTTTATACTATTGACAGCCCTGCCAAACTACGCTATATGGCCTTGAACGTATTTACATGTAGACCTTGGGTTACAATGACAATTGGGACTGGGATTGCCACTTCTAAATCATGTGGTTGTTAAAGTATGATGCCCACATGACTGCATTGCTTAGCAACAGCACTCTTAGTTGCCAGGATAACCCCAGGATCCGGGGTTGTTAAGTGGGAAGAGTTGGGAGTCCCAAGTAAGAGGGCTAAGAAGGTGTTCTGTATGGGCAAGCCAGCAGAGGGAGCAGGCGGACTAGAGGGGGCTGCAGGTGGCTGGGACACACAGCAGGTAGGTTGGCTAGAGCCACAGGGAAGGTCTGGAGGGAGCAAGCAGGAGCCGCAAGTGTTGTGGGCTGGCATGGGGAAGCGTGGGTGGGCTGGTGGACACACTATAGTGGGGCTCCTTGAAGAAAAAAAAACGAGCGACTTGTGATCTTCCCTGCTGGCTTCCCCATTGGCTTTGCTTGGTGGAAACTGACTGAAAGTTGCAAATGGTGATCACATGACCTTGCCTCACTGCAATCGTCTTGTGCTACAATTATTTTGAATGGCTGCTCAATGACTAGTCATAGGTGAAGAACTACAGTGCCTGTATTTTTGAGCCACATAGATGATGGAATTAATGATCCTAATGATCAACTGACTTTTACATCCAAAGCTGTAGGTTCTAATGTCCATAACTCTGTTAAATTATTGAATAAGGTAGTTTAAAATATTTTCGTCTCAAGTTTTCCTCAATTCCGCATGGAACAAAATGCGTACTGTAGTTTGATAGTTTATTTGGAATGTCGGATATTTGAAGGGGCCCAATTTGAGTGTTCTGATTGCTCCAAGGCTACAATTCTGACTTGTAATAGTTTATTTCCTTCCTTCCCCCACCCATCTTTTTCCAGGCTAAAATGTCAGAAACCTATTAGGTCCTTGCTGCTATTTGTTTATACAAGATGAGCTTATTTGGGAATGGAGGCTTTAGAGGAAAAAAAAGAGCAATTAACCATATGGCCAGATAGAAAAAGGGTGCTCACAGCCACCTGCCTCCCAGCATGCCGAGTTAGTGCTTTTAAAAAATTTATTTTGCTCCCAGAAAGAGCTCTTGTGGCTAAATGGGTGAGAGCTGGCTGTTGTCTGTTTTTCAGGCAGATAAGCAGGAATAAGCGTGTGCATGTACATTCATTTGCTTCATTCCCCCCTCCCCCTGCCCCCTAAGGACTGCTAATACACTGGAGTTGGAGAAATGCAAAAGCTACCAGGAGCGTGTTGGCTTGTATTGTTTTGATGAATGTTTGCAAGCGTATTCTATCCTTGTTAACACTTGTTGCTACGAAGAAACAAAAGAGAATTTTCCTTTTTTATTTTATTTATTTATTTATTTGGAAACAAGCAGCCACGTGCTGTACAAATAAATCTACTGAGAAAGAAGAATATACCGGTAGTTAGGGTTTGGGGGGCTTGCTCCTAGCAAGCAAGCTAGGGGGGAAAATGTGCCTCCAGAAAATTCACCAACAGGATTACTTTTTTAAAAGAAAAATTAAAATTCTTAAAAATTTCTTTTTTTAGGAATGATTCAAAGCTTAGTTGCTGTTGTTCCATAATCTATCTGAGCAAATTGAAATGTTCATTTCAGGAAATGAAGACTTCTGTTACTTTTGGTGGTGGGGTAGGGTAACAAATGCACATTTAAACATTTCGCAGGTTCTTTATTTAATGGTTTTTTTAATTAATTTATAACATAGCATACAAAGAAAATACAAAAGTAAATAGGGAAAATAGGGAAGAGAAAAATGAGGGAAAGAAAAGAAGAAAAAGAGAAAAAAGGCGCAGGCTTCCCTTTGGTGCAGTAGAATAAGGCATTAACATCAAACCTCAACTTTTATTATTTTATCACAAGATCATACATTGTTGAAAGCATGAGCTACATTCCCATTATGAGAATATTTCTTTTCAAAGTATTTTCAACATCATGTTCTTAGCCAAACTTTTTTCAATTTATTACAACTTTACCTAGTTTGCAACTATGGAGGGAAAAATAAGGGAATAGCTTCTTGTCCCACATTCCCATTGATTCCTATGGCTGGAATATTCAAACAAAATTGAAACACAAGTTGTTTGAAGTTTTTCTCCAATAAAACAATATCAACTTTGATAGGGCTGCTTGGAATTAAAATACAGGTAATCCTCAACTTACGACCACAAACAGCCCAAAATTTATGTTGTCAAGTGAGACATTTGTTAAGTTTTGCCCCATTTTACGACCTTTCTTGCCACATTTGTCAAATGAATTGCTGCAAATCAATGACACGATTGTTAAGCGGATTCCCCATTGCTTGTCAGAAGGTCGCAAAAGGGATCGCATGACTCTGGGACACTGCAACTGTCCTAAATGTGAGTCAGTTGTTAAGCATCTGAATGGAAATCATGTGACCATGGGGATGTGACAATGGTTGCAAGTCTGAAAAATGGTCATAGGTCAGTTTTTTCAGTGCGAACAGTCATTAAATGAACTGTTCTATCTTGAGGACTATCTGTACACCCAAAAAACTTCAGTCCATATTCTTGAATTTAAAGAAATGATCACAAAGCCAGATTCCTGTCACTTTAATACAGACAGTTACTATATCTACCACAGAAGTCTATTGGTGTAACAGAATATTGTGCTCTGGCCAAAAAATAAGTGATATTTATTTTCTAGTAGTTAAGGCAGCAGGCTAGAAACCAGAACACACTGAGTTCTAATCCTGCCTTAGGTACCATGCTCTGTCCTGGGTGACTTTGGGCCAGTCAGTCCCTATATACCATAGGAAGCAGAGAATGGCAAGTCATTTTTGAAAACATTGCCAAGACAGTTGCAGGGACTTGCCCAACTGGTAGCCACGAGTCAACACTGAGTCTTGAAGGGACACAAAGATATAATGTTTTAAGACAGTTAATCATTAATACATTAAAAGGCAGGGTATTTCAACCCGATTCCAAAGTTGTTGCAAATTACAAACATTTGCCCTGTCAATATTTTTATTTAATAAAAACGCAGCAAGTTTACCATCACCCAAAACATCTTTGTATGTTGATAGCAACGCAAGAATTTTGCGTGCTAGTAATGCCGCAAGAAAAAAAAAAGTGAAATCAAAAGATGTTTTAATTGGCTATGTTGCCATTTTGCATTTTTAGACAATCCAAATTCCTCTTGCAATTAGAAAGTTTAAAATACGACACCTAAAGTATATGACTATTATTAGCCTAATTGTTTTTTTACGAATATGTCCTGATCTTTTCAGATCCCAGAGTATACATTTATATGACTCAAGACTGTACTTGTACTTCCATCTTAACAAATGGTGGAAATAAAGTAGAATCTTGACTAAAGAGGAGGCCAAGCCCCAACATATTTTACATAACTCTCTAATCATGTCCATAATGATTGAGCTCTTCTAGGTAGAATTCAAGATGCTGATACTTAGTTATAAAGTCCTTAATGGCACATGGCCTGGATTTTTGGCAGGACTATCTTATCTCTGATTATTTCTGCCCATCCAGGAGGATGAGAGTATCACCATACTCCAAGTCCCATCATCATTTCGTGAGTCCAAGAGATATGGCTTCTCTATAGCTGACCCTCCCCTTTGGAGCAAAATCTCCCTGAGATTCAGTTGGCTTCCATCCTACCTGCCTTTTGAGCCATTATAGGTCCAACTCTTTCCCAGTACTGGACATTGGATCAGGAAATGAAGTGATTCTACTACTTGATTTTTTTTTTCTGGCACATTATATACTTTTTTGGTTTTTATTGTTTAATGTGTCATTTTAGATGGTTTTAATACCATCCTGAGTCATGTGCTAAATGGGCAACTATATAAATCAAACATTTTAAAGAATTCATACACCAAGTGGGAATCCCAATTTTTACAGATTTCAATTGATATCCTACAGCCAATGGGAAGTAAAGAGTTCATTAACTAAAATGAGAATATAGTAAACTGCTATACAATACCTATGTATTTTGTATAGATCAACCATTATCATCCAGCAAGACCACCAATGTCAATTCCAGATTTTCTAAAAGGATCTGAAATATAAATTTTAAAAAAATCTAGCCTCTGTGTTTTTTTTCTCTTTTTTATAAAGCTAAATTGTTCCAAAAAGATAATAAAGGCTTCTGTATCTGTGTACCAGGATCATTGTAAAACTTTGGGACCAACATTTAACAAGAAAATTTGGCAATACCTCATGCATCTTAATCCTTACTAGCCTTCAAAACCATATTTATACAAACCTCATTAAAGGAAGATGGAAAAATGTATTCGAAAAAGCATAAGCCAATAATAAAGGACCAAAAACATATTTTATGTACCACTCAAAAGAATAGACCGTAAAGACCATAGGTTTTTCTTGTTTTCTTAAATTTAAAATCTTACCTTGATTTGCAACAAGATATGTAACATGGCCATATGTAAACTTTGAAGCACCTACGTTAAAAAAAATAAATCTGGGGGGGTGAACTTTGATTCAATATTGTCAAGTTATAAAATAATTATTTAACAAAACAAGAGTAATATACTTTTATCCTGTGCATCCGTAATAATAGAAATATTTATTGCTGTTTCAGTACCAAATCTTCTCCCTTGCTTCTGTACCAACTGTTTAAAGAGAATTAAGTTCCAATACTGTACTATATAATAATATTCACACTTTATTGACTTTTTTCCTTGAACCTGTGCTACAATATGAGCACAGGAATATGCCTTAAAAGTATTCCAAACAGCTGTTACATTTATGGATTGTCTGTTCATTAAAAATACTGATATATAATCTGGTTTCATCTGTTTTTGTGAAAATGTCAGTCAGACCTTTAAGGTAGGCAAGGCCAAAGGCAGGCGTGGTGGCGATTCCTGGAATGCTCTGAATTGTTTTAGGGTAGAATAAACAGAAATTTAAAAGCCTATTTCTTTCTGCCCCACCTTATACCAAACAAGCAAGAATTATTTTGAGCTTCCCACATTTTCCTCTTTCTCTGGACTGAATTATCTTTCCTGACAGTCCCCCGTAGAGCGGACATTTGCTCATTCCTTCCCCACCCTGGAGGCCAGGTCTACATTTATTTGCAGAGGGGATCTTTTTATAATTATGTATTTAAATATCATCTTGAAAAATATATATGTTTTTTCTTACAATAATTGATAATGCAATTAGAGCATGAACAGATAGTATAATAGAACCAGTGACCAATCAACTAAAAATGAACATACAAAAAACAGTAACCTACTAAAAATAATAAAAACAGGGAGATGAGGATTTTTTTAAAGTATATTCTTGTTGTGAAGATTTAAAATGATGTTACATATTCCCCAATTGAACAATGTAGAAGCCTACGGTGCTACCCTTCACATGCAGCAGAATCAAATTTAGCTGAACAGCATTTGAGTGTGAATATAAACCGTTCTAACATTTGTCCAGCCCTGATCTACAAGAATTGAAAATTCCTTTTTAAGCTTCTGAAACTTAATTTGGAAAATACAGTACTAAACTCTCTGTGCAGAGTTATTTGTTGTGAATTGCTTTCTGAAAAGAAACTCCTATTTGCCATTTGTGGAATAGAGATAGCTTTTAAATGGTAATCTTTCGGTGATAAACTTTTGAAATATTTTTCATTTAGTATGTCATGGATCTTCTGTCCTGAGATGAATATCTCATGCTACTATTGCAGAAAGAGACACGGTGAGAGGAGGGCTTGCTTCTCTCAACAGTCCAGAGGGGTTGCAGCTATGAAAATTTATTGGGGAATGATTGGAATCTCTCTGTATCTCTTCTGCATGCAGCTGGCTGGCTAGTTTGGGCTCAAAATAGCAATGTAACATTGCTTAGTTAATGCAACAACAGTGGGTACTGCCAAAAGCATCAATCAACAAAACTCATCTGACATGATGTGAGAGAGAGAGAGAGAGAGAAAGAGAGACTCTTTAAATCCACTAAATCTTGATGGTTTCAATGATTCTGCATTTTGCATCTCTTAGCCAGCTAGAGAAAGTAATGTGTATTCTGTCCATATGTGTACTGTCCATCACAAATTGTCCTCTTGAGTGAACTGCATCTCCTTCTCACTTCTCAGCTGTTTGGTGTTGTTGTTGTTGTTTTTTTACAGTAAGGGTGATCCTAGTCCATTTGTTTCTCCAAATCAAGGTCATGAATCCAATATTGCAATACTCAGTCTCCAAAATAGTTTATTTTGAAGTTTATGGTCAATCAAACAAAGGACATGTTAGTAACATTCCCAAGGTGAAATATCCCTCCCATTGCCCATTACAATCTATATGTTCAGAAACAAAAAAATTCAATTTACAAGCAGATTATTGGTTACAAGGCAGGTTCATATTCATATTTATTTGTTTGTTTGTTTGTTTGTTTGTTGCATTTCTATGCCGCCCAACTCCCTGGGGACTCTGGGCAGCTTACAACAAAAAATAATGTGAACAGTATACCATAAAAGTAGTTTTAAAAAAACAGTAAAAACCCATACACTCCATTCTTGGCCAGGTCTCGCAAGATTACAGCAGCGAGATCAACGGCCCCAGGCCTGCCGGAAAAGCCAGGTCTTCACCACTTTCCGGAAGGCCAATAGGGTGGGGGCGGTCCAGACCTCAGGAGGTAATTGGTTCCAGAGAGCCGGGGCAGCCACAAAGAAGGCCCTTCCCCGCGGGCCCACCAGCCGACATTGTTTAGCTAACGGGACCCGGAGGAGGCCAACTCTGTGGGATCTTACCGGTCGTCTTACCGTTCTTATCTGAATAAAGAGGAAACCATGGTAAGATAAACAACATACACATTACATTTTAGAAAACTAAATACCAAGAAATTTCTTACGCTGCTGTAGTACTGTACATACCAGGCTTCACTATCCTATTTTGCTAATAGTGCTTAAGTCTAACCAAGAAAACACACATTTCTTTATTTTTCTACAACAGATATCCATTTTTCCCCACAAATTGCTAACTGAATTCTCTTCTAAAATCAAAGTACTTTGTTAGAGACATATGGAAGATCTATTCTTGCACTGCAGCATGATTGTTCCCTGGGCGTTATTTTTAATTAAAAATTAATGAACACAAGTTTTTAGTTTGGGTTTATCATATACCTGGGGGAATCAGTCCCTGTCCTAATGTTGAGTGAGTCAATGTTGCTAACGTTTTATTTGCTCTTTTATTTTAAAATGTTTTCTAATCCCAGTAGATACACTTGGAACCTATTCTAGCTATTGAGTTGGGGTTGTCTTCATCCATAATTGAATTAGTTAAAAAAAAAAAAGTACATTAGTGGATAATTTTGTTTCCCCATTACTGATTCCTTTCCTGCTCTACTGCATCAGTTTAAAATTTCTCAATCTTGGCAATTTTAAAATGGATGGACTTCAACTCCCAGAATTCCCCAGTCATCCATGCTGGCTGGGGAATTCTGGGAGTTGAGGTACACATGTTTTAAAGTTGCCAAAGTCCCCATATTGTCTGATTCTGATTAGTCACTTTGAGATGGTTGGTCTTTTAACTAATCCTGCTTCTTTTTACTTTAAAAGAATGTCTCCTCATAGATGGGGCAGAAAGCTTCCTCTTTTTGAATTACCATCTGGCAAACAAGAGTAAGAAGAAGACGCAGTGGGAGAATGCCTCAAAGGCTAAGAGAAAATGTTTTGTATAAAATCCCAAATCCCAACACATTTTCAAACGCTCCTTTCTCAAGAGCACTATAAAACCAAACTAGTTTATAAAATGCCGTCCGCATAAAATATTCATATCTAGCTAAAACATGATAAGGCTAACATTCAGCACAATGCATTATTTAAATCTACAACAAGATATACATATTTTAAAATGAACAATAGGTTATCCAGTGTTACGACATGGGTTACAAATTACACTCAGCCCTACACATCTATTTACAATACATACAAATAAATAAGTACAATTATAACATATTGTTCATTTTAAAATATGTACGTATATCTTGTTGTAGATTCAAATATTTGTGCCTAACAGCAGATTTCATATTCTGTCATCCTTTCAGCATTCAGGAGTAGAAATGGATGGCTTCAAATAGACCAGTCATTATATTTTTGACATAAAAAAATAAATGTATAAAGAGACATTGTTTTATACTTACAGGCTCTAGCTGCGGTAAACCAGGTCCAAGTCCAAATCCTCACCCTTTATCCACTACACATTCTGTTGCCTGTTTATTCTAGATTTTCTAAAATTCCTGTTTATTTTCCTACTCTGAGAACACATCCATTCATATGTTCATAATTCACATATATAATTCAAATACTATCTTTTTGTACTTTATTTTAACATTCATGTTTTAAATCAGCTGCTGTCTGGTAAGCTGCATCCAGTCTCTCAAGACATGCAAAAAGACATGTATTTTCAGGTATAAAGAACATTTACATTTCTTTGATCTCTGGCGTCTAAGATCATTCAATTAGCCCTCTGAGTTCTGAGTTCTTATAAACATATGCTCAACCTACTGCTAATAATTGCTTTCATTCTGCATGTGACATCAATTACAATTGTAGACTCAAAGCTAACTGTGAAAGATAAATTTAATTTCCCCAACATATTACTTCATCTGTATTATTGAGTCACTTAGAACAACTATGGACTGCTTATTTTGGCTGACCGATAGCACTTAGCAATAGCACTTAGATTATATATAGCTTCATAGGGCTTTACAGCCATCTCTAAGCAGTTTACGGAGTCAGCATATTGCCCCCAACAGCTGGGTCCTCATTTTACCAACCTCGGAAGGATGGAACCAGAACCTTGAGCCGGTCAGGATTGAACTGCTGGCAGTGGAATGCAAAATTGCCTTGCAATACTGCATTCTAACCACTGAGCCCCCCCCCCCCCCAAAAGAGCTATTTCCATTTCCAAAGAATCTACAGCCATCTGAAATCCGGGAACCTATTCATATATTTCTTTACACTATTAATTATTATTATTACATTTTTGACCCACCTTTATTACTGTATTTTATAAGTAACTCAAGTTGGCAAGCATACCTATTGTGCCCTATTTTCCACACAAAGTCCTCAAGATTAGATGATAATTGGATTTTTGGTATTGTTTTATTGACATACATTGCCAAGAGTCGTATGCGAGTTGGGTGGGCATCTATATATTTCCTAATTAAAAGCTTTTAAATCTAGTTTCCCATTGGAGAAACTTTTAATATCTCAATTAAATAAGCTGAACTAAAATAAACTACAAAAAATGCCCAACCAGCATATTGAGATGAAGCTGATGAAAAAGGGTTCTACAAGATAACAATTTACGAGGCAAAGAGGAAGCAATGAGGGAATATACTGCATGTTATTTTAAACACTTAAGTCTTTAACCAAAAAACTAACTTTTGATTTAAAGTACAAGAAGCATTCTAATTAATTTGATGTATACAGATTATCAGAAGGAAAAACTGCTTATTTTGGTTTAGGAAAGAAAATCTGTCAGGCGCAAACAACCTGACCCACACATGTAGAGTTCAATCTAGCTACTTTATTGTTCTATGCCTATTTCACAGGAATTTCCCTAGACTGATAGCTTTCACCTGGGAAAGATTTAGATAAGGTCCATAGACATTGGGTGTGTGTGTGTGACAGACCTTGCTCTCTTGTGTTTACATAAGTAGTCCAGGCTAATTCCCCTCTTGAACCCTCCTCCTGTTTGGGACAGTTGCTCTCCAACAAAATCTTATCAATGTACTTCATAGTATTATAGAATAAGATAAGTAAAGTTTCTTGACTTCCTTCAGTTATATAAGCCCTTTGTAACATTCCAAAAATAGCTCAAAACATACTATTTCCAAAAGCCTTCTTTATCTACTCAGTCATAAGAAAAGAATTATTAAAGGAGCAAGTGAGTTGAGAAAAAAGAAAATCATTAGTCTCTCACCATCTATGGATAGCCATTTTTTCAGAAGAAATCAACTCTGGTCCACCCTTATACATACTGTATAAGGTAAATATTTTTGTGCAGAACAGACTGTGTGTGATGCTATAGCAATGACAACCCAAAAGAACACCGACAAGCTGCGCGATATTCCTCACAGTCAGGCATATTTAATAACAAGCGAACCTGGTTGGTCAATGGAGAAAAAAAAGGCATCGGGTATCAGGACAGTCCCAAAGACCAGGAATGTTCGGCTAAGGTATACATAGCTTTTTCACCTCTCCAACTTCCCATGCAAGTCAGATCAAATTTTACCAAACATCCGAGTGACAAATGAGCATCTTGCTCTGTGCCTTTAAGGGAAGAGGCAAAGCCCTGGGCACACTGTGTGTGTGCTTTTTTGTGTGTGCAGATGCAATTGCTGCGTCAGTAGCAGCTTCAAGTACCAACAGAATGAGGTGGTAGGGCAAACTCAGGATACTTGAAACAGAAGCCATCATGCTATCTCAGGGCATAGAGACACTTTGACACAATACTCACCCAAGCTGGGATTCTCTGTCCACTGGTAAGAGTTTTCATGCAAAGACTGGTGTGTTTAGGGAACAGTGAGGCTTTTGCTGCAGTGCCGTTTTAAAAAAAGAAAGCGGGAGATCAGGAAAAACAAGTGCTTGAAGACAAATCAGGGCAGTGAGCCTTATGTTCCTAAAATAAGAGATGCTGAGCCAGAGTATGCATGGATAGTGCTGGAGGGATTTAAGCTGAATTCTAGAAAGAGAGAGAGAGAGAGAGAGAGAGAGAGAGAGAGAGAGAGAGAGAGAGAGAGAGAGAGAGAGAGAGAGAGAATGTGGATATACACGCACAGTTTGGTTAAGGAAAAGAACTTTGCGTGTCTTCAGAGGCATGAATTTATTTCATTTTCTATGGCTTAGTTACAGCACAGAAAAAAAATTCTGGAAATGTAAATCAAAAACGGAAGAGGAAAGTTAATGCTAACCGTGAGCTTATGAGCCTGTGTGTAAGTATAATTGCAGATGCATATCTCAAGTGTACCAAATGTTTACATGGAGGTGGAAGAGTGCATTGTGAGTCTTGGATTAGAGCAGGATGTCATACATCTCCTCTCTGCTGCACGTCTAATTGGATTTCTGATTCTCAAGGACAATCCTGGATAAACCAAAGCTGCAGTTATATATTTGGAGAGGTTAAATGGTTTCTTGAAAGAAAGTCCTTACTAACATCCGAGCATTAGAATTTCAAAAAGGGTGAGACACTGAAGCACTGTGTAAAGGAACAGAGTCAGTTAATTTAAATATATATATATTTAATACTGCAAGGAATTGGACAGCCATCGCTCTGAAAACCTGTTTGGCTGCCTTCTTGTTCTGCTTGTATTTATGCATTTTGTACGTGCATGCATATATTTGATATTTGATAGTAAAGTGGAAAACAAGTCTTGATTCTTATCCATCCCACCACCACAAATCTTTTAGAAACCTTCCTGGTAGTTTTATTTTAAAAATGCCCTAAAATGTTGAAGTATGTTTACCTAGTTGCTGATCATGACATCATTTTGCAAATTCCTGCAAGTGTAAAGAAAATAGATCTTAAGCAGAAAAGAAAATGGTGATGATGATGATGACAGAAAAAGAAATGTTTTATGAGTGGAACAGTAAGAAGTAAAAAACTAAGGAGTTTGATTTTATTATTTGTTAAGACTGCTGAACTCCAAGAAGGCTCTTTGAATTTTCCTTGAGAATTCAGTTTATATATTCAAGGAAGGAGACTTAATGAGAGTTGTTTTTTAAAGGTGAATGGTGATTTCTAAATAACAGCTAGGATTTTCAAAGAAAGTATAGTTTTTTTTTAAATAGAGAGGGAGGTTGAGGAACTTCTAACCCACTCTCCATCCTGGGTATCTTTTAGCCCTTCGTTCCCAAACCACTTGAAAGCTGTAAATTCCCACTTCTGTCTAAAAAAAGGACTGTTAGTTTTACTTTGTAAAGTCTTTAGAGATTTTTAAAGTTCAGTTTAATTTAACCATTATCATCAGAAGACTGTCTCTTTGCCTTAGTTGGTCACTTCTACTGTTAATATTTAACCTAACAACAACCCGGAGTAATCCTAGTTCTCATTTTACAGACAGTAGACTGATCATGTACATAGACATGACAATAAGTGTCACCCCTTAATTTGTTATCTTTCAGATTTATTATGAAGTGGAGGAATGTTTTTATGATGCTGAAAATTTTTGAGTACCTTCTAATATTTTTGCCTCTTTTGTGAGAGGTTGCCTTCTGACAGCTCCATCAAAAATCAAGCATAGACATGGGTGCTGTGGCAGTTTCTGTTCCCTCAGGCACTCTTGGGGGGCAATTCTATAACATCTTTCAAAACTGGGCACCATGTTTCGGTAGAGCTTTTTAATTAGGCATGTTCCCAAATGTGCTCTTGCCAAAATTCCATTTCATTCAACCAAGATTCTGTTTTCCGTCACTGACATATACTTATCACTGCAATGACAGCACTATTATGCAATAATTCAAAATGTGGCTGCCTTTTAGTGTCATTAGAAAAGCAAAAATGCAATATATTGCTACTTTTACTTGGATGAAAATTCATTTAAGGCCTTTCCCTATTAATTACAGCCTTAGACTTTACCTTTAAGTCAGCAGAAAATTGTATCGATTTGATATTTCTGTTCCCGTTGCCAATCCACACCGTGCCTCAGTGGCCTCTATTTCAAGTCATTGCAGACACCTGACTTCACTCCAATGGTGGGTTGCTTCCGGTTCACACCGGTTCTATAGAACCGCTAGTAAAACCGGCGGGAGGCCCCGCCCACCGACCCCAATGTCACCAAAATGCTTCTGCGCATGCACAGAAGAGCGCGTGGCCCCATTCCAAACCAGTAGTAAAGATAAGTAGAACCCATCCCTGCTTCACTCCAAAGTAAGGGGTGAACTAAATGAATTTGACACATCCTGAATGAAATTGGAATAAGAGGGAAAAGTTACTTTACCATCAGGATGACTTAAGGCTAGTGTCAGGGTTCCACGAAGCACATTCCAAGTCCCTGCCCAACACCCACAAGTCTATCACATGGTTCAGTGAAACATCGTCCCAACTGGGGATGCCTCCCAGGTCCAGCCTCCCAGGTTCAGGGCAAGTTGTCCTTGACTTCTTGAGAAAGGAATGTTATTATGACTCTATATCACCCATGCTCCATACAATCCCAGTTTCCCATAGTAGTAAACGTTGCAGGTCTGAAGGCCTAATACAAAAGATGGCTTCCAGGCCTGACAGCTAGCTCAGTTGTGGGTTGAGGGCAAAGAAAAACCAATATAATCAGAAATGGCAGAAAAAAAGATGTTCCCAGGCCATATTTGGGATTGGCCATACAACTCATGAACATTAATATATCAATCATTTTAGGTTTTCAGATGCTATATGATCCTATGGCTGCATTGCTGTGGCACGGCAAACCAAGTTATGACTATTTCAATCTGGTCTCACAGAACAAGCAGGGCTAAAATATGAGTGGCTGGTTTGTGATTCATTGGGTTGTATCTAATTTTGCTGCAACAAACAGACACCATTGTTCTGGAAGCAGCTTACCAAAGTAGCTTTTAGGTTCTTCAGAAATCATCAGTAAAAGGGACGGCCCCTCCCCTCCCTCCCAATTATATAGATTGGAAGAGAGTTAAGGGAAATTGTTATGTGCTGCAAAGCAGCTTTCAAAATATATCTGAAGAATATCCTATCATGATCCACTGCCAAACCCAACACAACATGCAAGATCAGGTGACATACACACCTTCCCTTTCCTGTGTATCCACAGCAAGCAGTTCATTCTTGTGGGACTGAGATGAGAGATTATATTTCATTGCCATCCCAGAGGGGAACTAAATATACGCTCTGGAAATTCAACCTTGCATACATTTTCTTCAGCTTGTAGGAAAGCTTAGTGTGAGATACATTAAAGAAAAGCTCGATTTTGTATCAATGAGGGGATCCCATAAATCTGAATAAGTTTTGAGAATCAACCTTTACGAAATGATCTTTTTACATGTTGGGAGGGAGGGAATCTCTTCTCTTTTTCGAAGAGATCAGCCGGATCAGAGAGGGATCCAGCTGTTTTGCAGTAGTAAAGTTTATTGACCACTCAGAGAAGCAAAATCCTATTCATTACTTCCTTAGAGAAAATGACTTTAACTACAAGGATTATTCCTTTACTTCTCTCCTGAAGAAAAAGGTGGGGGGTTTGCTGAGCAATGATGCTATTTACTCACAAAAGCTCCCTGTATTTTGTGAATGGATTCTTGAAGTTAACAGACTTAAGGACACCCCCAGAGCACCTCCAAATGCTGCTGCCATACAGGAACATACAGCCAGCTTATGACAACAAGCTCAATATTTTCTGCCGTCATAAAACATTTACCAAAGCAATACAAAATTTGCTGCAAACTCAAAAGTTTCTGTATAGAAAACAGCCAAACCAGCTTACACTAGGAGATTGTCTGAAGAGCCAAAACTCAAGTTCAGGAAGAGCCAAGAACAATCCATTTCCATTCCAGGGTCGCAGGTAACCCCAAAATTGCAAATAGGCAGGTATAAACATCCATTGTTACTCGGTACAAAAAAATAGTTACAAAGTCTTTTTCCTATCCCTATCAATTTGACTAGTTGGCTGAGCCATGCTTCTTTCCTTTTTTCAAATGGGCGGCTTGACTCCTCTTCTTCATTTGTGATGTTTGGTGGACTCAGAGCCTAGTCTAGTTCAGGTTCTGGATCAACCGACTCAACTGACGCCTGGATTTTCTCAGGCCTACTTCCGTCAGGTAATTACAGTCGTGCAGGTTGAGGGTCAGATTGGCCAAGCTCTTCATCTTCTGAATCAGAAGACTCAGATTGATGTTTAACAATCTGGCACCTTGAAGTAATGATTTTCCTAATGGTAGGGCTGGTTGTAAGGGTTAGGATCTTCATGCCACAATGCTCTTGAGCATTGTGAGGAAAAGATAGAAGGAAAATCTATAATAGGCAGAAATAGAATTTTGTTCAGAGACAAGATTGCTGTATTAATAATTTATTGTCCTGTTCCATCTCTTAGAACAGGGATCCCCTGTTTGAAACTGGGCTGCACGCGCAGCTCCACTCAAATGAGTGGTGGACATCATGAAGCTCCACTCATGTGAGTGGAGGGCACTTGAATAGAGGGCACTCGCGTGGAGGGCACTTGCATGAATGGAGGTTCACATGAGTGGCAGGCGCTTGAGCAGAGGGCACTTGTGCAGTGGTGGGATTCAAACATTTTTACTACCAGTTCTGTGGGCGTGGCTTGATGGGTGTGGGGGTAACCTCCCCACTCCAGGGGAAGGTTACTGCAAAATCCCCATTCCCTCCCGATCAGCTGGGACTCGGGAGGCAGAGAATAGATGGGGGCGGGGCCAGTCAGAGGTGGTATTTACCAGTTCTCTGAACTACTCAAAATTTCTACTACCAGTTCTCCAGAACTGGTTAGAACCTGGTGAATACCACCTCTGCACTTGTGCTCGTGCGAGAAGTTCCACTCGCGCGAATGGAGCTACATGCGCAAATGTCCTTTGCTTGCACAAGTGGAGCTTTGCACGCAAACACAAGCGCCCTCCACTCAAGCACCCTCTGCTCACATGTGGAGCTTCATGCACACATGCGCTTGCACATCACTTGTGCAGCCTGATTTCGAACAGGCCACAGCCTGGTGGTTTGGGACCCCTGTAGTAGAGCATTGTGGAATGATAGTGAAAGTCTACTCGCCAAAGAGCTCCATTAAAGTGTCTTTTCTCATGTTACCAAGGAGTACACTCCCTCAAGAGTTGAGTCCAGCCCTCATTCTTTCTATTTTTCAAGACTTTCCTCCTGAGTCAGGCCTTTTAGGTTTGAACAAACAATTTTAAATCCTTCACAATATTTTAACTATGTTTTCGTTGTTTTATTGTTAGGTGTCTTGACTGCTTTCCAGGTAGAAAAGAGAAATGTTGCTGATGTAAAGGTCTAGGAATGCAAAGAAGGAATAAAATTGAGGCTGCAGTCATGAATTCTGTTTTTAATGGTCACAGACAACAAATGGATGAGATCGGTGGGGATTGAGCTAACAGTCCTGGACATAAATCCCATTGAATCCAGTAAGTCTTAAGGAGTCTAATGACTGCAGCAAGCGAGATCTAGAAATATACAGTACCTGTATGTTGGAATGGGGTAGATGGTGATGAGAAAGAGTCTCCTTTCTCACAATTTAGCTTTGCCTCTCTATCCACCTCAGCAATCACCCTATGTAGACATAAATGCCTAGTTCATAAATGGAAGGTGCCAATGTAGAGAAATGAAATAAGTTTTTATCAAAATATTAATAGGAATCAGGTCAGGCAAGTTGGAACATAAATTTATTCTTTGGTTATTTTCCAACTCATAGAGATAGCCCTATTTACCTCCAGTGGTCAGATCAGGTCAACAGTTGGATGCAATTCTGATTGCTTTACTTTAAAAAGAATTGAGACAAACCGAAGTGGATACAGAGAAGGCTAGTCACAATTATCATTAAGCTGGAAACAAAGCTCTAAGAAGAGGGAACGAAGAGAGTAGGTGTGTTTAATCTTAAGAGAAGAATGAATTGTAAAGTGATACTGTAGTGTGACACTATTCAGGCTCAGGTAGAAAAAAGCAGCAGACTGTTTTCTATTATCGTAAAATGCAGGAAAGTAGATTCCAGCTGGATGTAGTCATGCAGAAATTAGCTAGCAATGTCTCACAAATACTATAATTTAAATGCCTGCACGCAGAGAAGGATTGGCCTAAATAGTGCCTTCTAATTCTGTGACTTTATGAAATGGTTGTTAGATAAGAACATCAGATCTTACTGTGCATTGCCAATTAAATTATAATGAAACAGAGTTCTGGAATCCAATGTAACAAAGTACCATGTTTCCCCAAAAATAAGGCCCTGTCTTTTGAACCCGAAATAAGCGCTTGGCCTTATTTTCAGGGAGGTCTTATTATTTTGGGGCGCGTGGAGCAAGATGGGGCTCCTCTTGCTGTCTTACTTGATTTCCAGCTCTGCATTTAAATATTTTCAGGGAGGACTTATTTTCCAGGGAAGGCTTATTTTAGCACATGTGCTCAAATGCCCGATTGGGCTTATTATCAGGGGATGTCTTATTTTGGGTGGAAACAGGGCAGTACAAATCTATACTAAAGTTCCATCATACCTTACTGATGTAAAGTAAGTCCAGTTAGCATTTAGTACCTGTTTATATCTAAACAAAGTACAATATGTATTTTTCACATAGTTGATAGACATTGCACAATTACTGTAGTAAAGGTGTGAATTCAGCTGGGTTACTTGTATTTGTGATAATGTAAAGAAATTTCTACTGTATTGTTTAGTATGAGTAAACTGGAGTTAACAGGCTCTCTAGAGCAGGGATCAGGGGTGGGTTCTAAAATTTTTTATTACCGATTCTGTGGGCATGGCTTATTTTGTGGTTTGATGGTCATGTGACAAACAATTCTTTAGGATTTAGCGGAGGTACTGGTCTACCAGGCTTTTAACTGCTTGCAGAGCCGTACTGGTCTACCCATTTGTTTTTGGAGCGTTCCGGTCTACTCATTTGTTTTTGGAGTGCACTGGTCTACCCATTTATTTTTGGAGTGCAGTGGTCTACCACCACACTGCCTTTTACCGCTGATCAGCTATAAGGCAGCTCTTTGAAGAACCGCGGCAAGAGTTTAAACAGTTTTTTGCCGCTCTGCCACCACTGAAAGCATTGGAAACCGCTTTCAGGCAGCTTGGCCTCAATTGCCAATATACCACCACCGAGCGGTTTACAAGGAGCAGATCAGTTTTAGCCGATCAGTTGGGAGGCTTCTTGGCTTTTCAATTTAAAGCTAAGGTGTCTTGCTTTTTTCTTCTCTTCTTTGTCAAGTGAGCCTTGATTTTTTTTCCTTCTAGCCGATCAGCTGGGACTCGGGAGGCAGCAAATAGATTGGGGGCGGGGCCAGGCAGAGGTGGTATTTACCAGTTCTTCGAACTACTCAACTACTCCAAACCACTACTTCCACTACCGGTTCGCAAGAACGGGGAGAACCGGTACCAACCCACCACTGGCAGGGATCTCCAACCTTGGCAACTTTAAGACTTGTGGACTTCAACTCCCAGAAGTTCAAAGCTGTCTGAGGAAGTCTGGGAGTTGAAGTCCACAAGTCTTAAAGTTGCCAAGGTTGGAGACCCCTGCTCTAGACTATATACCGGCACTTAGCACGCCTTCCCTTTCAGCGAAGCAGAGCCCATTTGTATCAGGTAACAGAGATAATGAGTGTGAAAGCAGTAAAAAAAAGGACTTGAAGGTACAGCAATGACTGCCATTCATTCTGTTCTGTGGCCTCTTTGTGGCCTCTTGGTTTTAAATTTGGCCAGAAATTCTGTTCCGATACTACAGTGTTAGTAAAATTTGCCTACCAGGCTAGCTGACTTTTTATAGATAAAGTGTTGATGGCATCTTGTTTCGGGAGGCAGCAAAAATTTTTGCTGACCTTGACCTGGATAAATGCATTTATTTTAATTGGAGTGGTAACCATATTAAAGAGAGAAAGAGTTATATTTGTGGCCTTTAGAAATGGGTCATTTTGATTTCTGATATGATGGTGTTAGCCTCTTTAAAAAGATCACTATTAATTCATCATAAATTGCATGGTACACCAGCTTCCAGGTGTAAAGGGAATCAAACCACTGTATTTGTTTTGGATCTTGTTTTGGCCAACTTGATTAAAGAAAGCATCTTCTAATATTCAGATTGTAAGCATAGACTATTCTTATATATTAGATATTGCTAATGGTTCAAGTAAGCTTCAGAATCTGATGGCCTCTTTAAAGCTAGTATGTTTATTATATCATAGATTTTTATATTCTGCTCTAATTATTGTGCCATATTACTAAACAATAAGAACAATGGAACCAATTTAGCCAAAAAGATGGTAGGCTACATGTGTTCTGTTAGTAGCCAAATGCACATATGTCTAAAATGTATACACAAAGGCTGATGCAATTACAAAACTCTTGGTAGCTCATAAGACAAAGAAGAACACTAAATAAAATAAAACATAGACCTAAAGGAGAAAAAAACCAGTACTAAATTTGGCATCCAGACCAAAGAGTTGAATATGATGGCCTACTCATTCCTTCAATATAATTATACTCTATACTCATACTCAGCTAGAGAAAAAAATGAATACATATAATAATAGCAATAGCAATAGCACTTAGACTTATATACCACTTTACAGTGCTTTTCAGCCCTCTCTAAGCGTTTTACAGAGTCAGCATATTGCCCCCAACAATCTGGATCCTCATTTTACCCACCTCGGAAGGATGGAAGGCTGAGTCAACCTTGAGCCTGGTGAGATTTGAACTGCCAAATTGCAGGCAACTGGCAGTCAGCAGAAGCAGCCTGCAATAATGCATTCCAACCACTGCACCGTGGCTCATTAATTAATAAATTAATAAATTGTGTATATACATGCACATATGCATAGTGCACACACACACACACACACACACAAATATGGCAGGAGGTACTGTCATGGTGAGGCCTAAGAGATATTGGATCAGAAAATACAGTTATTAATAGTAGCAGAATAGCCATTGTTAATGATAAAACAGAAATCCGGCATTCGTAAGGATTAATTTTATAGAATGATTTTTTAAAAACATTACACAGATGGCAGAAATAAAGATCCCGATATTTGCAAACTATACGATAGGTTTGAAAGACTCAGTCATGTTAGTTTCTTGCAGGAAAAACAAGCCTTTTGACATCTTGAAGAATACCAAATTTATAACATTGCATAAGTAACCTAAACAATACTCTACTTGATGAAATTAAAACACTGCCAAGCACTTTTATTATGAAATAAACTGCCTAAAATATTATACATGACCAAACAATGTAATTTGAATAAGGCTGAAATCACAAGGAATCCTATTTTGAATTGATCTGCTTCTGAATGATATGCCCAACCTATTTCTTTTCATTTTTTTATGTCTGAAATATAGCTAGATTATAGACTGGAGTGTTTCAGTGAATTATAGGATTGCTTTACAACCATCAAGAATGTTTTTATTGTGATTGTTTATAATAAGAATAAAAAGGTATCTATCTATCTATCTATCTATCTTTCCATCAATCCATCCCTTCCCCCACTCCATCCTTTTCTGTAGCTACTGTGATATAATCTGTGGAATGTAGTAGCTCAGCTACACCAGGTCATGGAAGGAATTATTTTTGCCACTGAGGAAACAATGTCCATTTGACTTGCTCCAGGCTGCTCATTCAGTTTGATGGGCTTCTTCCAGAAAAATATACAGATCCCACACCTTTAGAGTAGTGTTTCTCAATCCTGGCAACTTGAAGATGGGTGTTCTTCAGCTCCTAAAATTCCCCAACCAACGGCTGGCTAGGGAATTCTAGGAATTGAAATTCACATATCTTAAACTTCCCAAAATTGAGAATCACAGGTCTAGAGCCTACCCTTGTCTGTGTGTGTTCAGCATGGTACGTTAATGGTTATGTACAGTGTGTGCAGTGGTGGGATTCAGTCAGTTTGCACCACTTCGGGAGAACCGGTTGTTAACTTTCTGAGCAGTTTGGTGAACTGGTTGTTGGAAGAAATCATTAGGGCAGAGAACCGGTTGTTAAATTATTTGAATCCCACCACTGAGTGTGTGTGTGTGTGTGTGTTTGAGGGAGTGAGAAACAGCATGCAAATCCAAGGTCTGAGTTATCTTAAAGTATTCACTTTGCACAAAGAACCAATATTCAGAGGCTTGTACCTGATCAGGTTCAAATCTTTTTCAGGCCTTTTGCTAAGATGCCCATTATTGTGAGGACTTGATTTTGTAATAGGAAAAAAGGAGCTTAGATGAAATTATAATTTCTTAAAGTACTGCATGTATTTTGAGTGCCAAAAAGAAACAACCATTTGTTCCAAAAGCACAAAGCTCTTCCCAGAAATCTACCACATCACTCCATTAAATGCATGACACGTGATGTTTCTTAACCTAAATTCTTCCCTCTGAGCTGGTACATAATATTCCAAAGAGCATTAAAGAGGAATGGTGATGGTTTTAAAGAAAGTATAATATTAAGCATCTCCTTCACTTCCAGAAATAGAGTGCCATTCTTCTCCACTTCTACTGTCAATTAAAAAAGGGAGCATTCAATTGGGATAGATTAAAATATACAGATGCGGATAATTTTAACATTGCAGATAGATGACACCTCTGTGCAATTTTAAACCATAGAGTTCCACTATCAATAATGAGATATGTTAAATTAGCAATATATGCCCAGATTTGTTCTCAATGGATGGCCATTGAAATCTAATCTTGCTTCTATTATATAGGTAGTCCTCAACTTACAACCACAATTGAGCCCAAAATTTCTGTTGCTAAGTGAGACAATTTTTAAGTGAATTTTGTCTCATTTTATGAGCTTTCTTCACCACGTTTGTTAAACGAATCTCTGCAATTGTTAAGTTAATAACACAGTTGTTAAGTAAATCCGGCTTCCCCATCAACTTTCTTGTCAGAACGTCGCAAAAAGGGATCACATGACCCTTGGACATTGCAAGTAAGAACCAGTTGCCAAATTTTGATTATGTGCCTATGGGGATGT
This sequence comes from Arizona elegans, assembly GCA_022577455.1. Classification (NCBI taxonomy): domain Eukaryota; kingdom Metazoa; phylum Chordata; class Lepidosauria; order Squamata; family Colubridae; genus Arizona; species Arizona elegans. The sequence continues at coordinate 1,521,011 of JAKOOJ010000040.1, read as the reverse complement.
TGCAACGATCATAAGTGTGAAAAATGGTCACATGTTCTTTTTGTTTTATTTCAGCAAAAAGTCCATAAGGGGTTTCCAGTTACTGACAACTGTAATTGTTGTCTTTTCTCTGGTCAAATAAGCTAATTTTGCCGTCTCTGCAAATTGTGGCATCTTCACCAACCATTCCTCTGTTGTGGGTATCTCAGCAGTGGGGGTTGCTACCAGTTCACCCCGGATTGGGTGAACCAGTAGCGGCGGCGGCAGGAGGCTCCGCCCATCCGCCTGGCCGCCTCTGCATGCGCAGAAGCATCGCGCATGCACAGAAGTATCGCATATGCGCAGAATCATCGTGCATGCATGCAAGCGCACACAAGTGAACCAATAGCAATGGGTTTTGAAACTCACCCCTGTATCTCAGCATCTTTCTGTCTTTGTGCATATAATGTAATTGGAGGAAAGGAAACAAACCAACAATTGCTTTCTTTAGCCTGTCAATTCAAAATCTATTGCCAAACGCATTCCTGTGATAGACTAGAAATTCACAATGAGGTGGTTGCAAGTTGTATATGCTCAAGGAGTGGGAAACAGCACTTTAATGTGCTTTGAAACAGAGTCCTGAAACTACTGCTTTGAAATTCCCCCTTGGATGCATTATCTTCAGAGCGACAGGCAGTTTGGATATCAGCATTTATTTTCTCTGTACAGAAGTCCCTATTATTAACAGTGTGATGGTAATAATAATAATTTTAAAAAAACTTTCTCCAGTGTGATGGCCATGCTGGAGAAAGTTTTCCTAGAACAGCTTTTCCCAAATGGATGTCCTCCAAATATATTGGGACTACAGATTTCAGAATTTTCAGCTAACTATTTTGGGAAATGTAGTCTCAATATAGCTGGAGGATAGCCAGTTTGGAAAAGGGAGAATTTTAAGGATCAAAGGTCACTTAAAAGCAGCTGGTGATGGGGCAATCACAAGTAGGCCATTAGTGTTGACATTGCTCCAAAATATCCTTCCTTTTTGCTTTTAGATGCATTTTACAAACAGCTGTAGATTATCATACTTAAAATCTCTGTCTCTGTCTCTCTCTCTCTCTCTCACACACACACACACGCACAAACAAACATACACAAAAATTCCCCCACCCCCACAAAATAATTGTCTACCCTTACGTAATAGTATTTAATCCAGCCAGTAGACCCAGCTCTATTTTATTACAGAAGGTACAATACAATACAATATTCTTTATTGGCCAAGTGTGATTGGACACACAAGGAATTTGTCTCCGGTGCAGAAGCTCTCAGTGAACATATAAACAACGAAGTAACATAATCATATGATACCAATAGTAGAAGGTAATAGGAAAGATGAGAAGGATAATAGTAATACAGCCCTTCTCCAAAGATGAATATCCTTAGATATAGGACAGTGTTGTGGGAATTAGGTGTTCAGCAGAGTGATGCAAAAGGTATGATCACGCCTTGAGTTTAAAATGCCATTATTTATTTTATGTATTACTTAAATAGATTTATATGGTCACCCAGCTCGCACACAGTGACTCCAGGTGGCGTACAACATTAAACAACACTTTACTCAAGTATTAGAGCTGGAAAACAGATTTGTATGCCAGGAATATAGAAGCACTTGTAAATCATGCAGTGCTGTGGTAGATATAGAAAAATTGTATCACTTGTTTTGTTTATAACAGTATGATGTAAGAGCTACTGTTAACAAAATCACTAAGCACCCATGAGACCATTAGATTTAAGATCTAAAATTTCCTAGCCATTCCACTCAAACATCTTCTATTATCTGAAAGCTTCATAATCTTCCTCAACAGTCTCTGGCGAATACTGCTAACCACAGGAATTTGTGATAGGACAGTTGTAATTACTGAATTATAATTAATGACTGAAAGAATAAGCTATGTGAATTTATAGTGAGCTGCACATTTTGAGCTTTGGTTTGGTTTAGTTTTGGTTTGATGCTATTTAATGAATGATGTTGTTTGTTTAAAACAAAATAGCATTTGCAGCCTTTGTTATACATTTTAAAAGAATCAATTTACATGTTGTTTATTTGTCCTCATGATGGAACTGATCCTATCTTGGGAACTTTTTGTTGCTTGGAACAACTACAAATTATATACTTTGCTAACACATAAAAATATGATGAAGCTGGTGTCTCCCTAAGCTCAGAAGTACAAAAGAAAACCTCAAATTTGCGGAACTATCCAGTTAGGGAAGCTGCGAGGTGCACAGAAATAATGTTTGTGAGTTGCAAGTTTTGTACTCATGGTTAGCTACCATCAATATATGCCAATCTTTCCTCTGGGAATTCAAGGTGTCATATAAATATTTCCTTTAATTTTATGCCTTGTGAGCAGTGGTGGGATTCAAAAAATTTTTACTACCGGTTCTGTGGGTGTGGCTTGGTGGGCGTGGTGTGGCTTGGCTTGGTGGGCGTGGCAAAATCTCCATTTCCACACCACTCCAGGAAAGGATACTGTAAAATCTCCATTTCCACCCCACTCCAGGAGAAGGATACTGTAAAATCTCCATTTCCACCCCACCCCACTCCAGGGCAAGGGAAGGATATTGTAAAATCTCCATTCCCTTCCCACCCCAGTAACCTGCTTTCCAGCTCAGTTCTCCTGTGCAGGGCAACAAAAGAAGACCCAGCTGATCAACTGGGACTCGATCAGCTGGGACTTGGGAGGCAGCGAATAGATGGGGGCAGGGACAGTCAGAGGTGGTATTTGTCGGTTCTCTGAACTACTGAAAATTTTCGCTACTGATTCACGAGAATCGGTCAGAACCAGATGAATACCACCTCTGCTTGTGAGGTAGACCAGGATGAGAGATGGGCCCTAAATCACTCAATGTGCTTCCATGACTGGGTGAATTTGAACCTGGGTCTTTTTCCAGTCTTAGTGCAATATGTTAATCAACCACCATCTTAATCTGTGACTTTATACCATTTCCCAAACTGATGTCCTCCAAATATATTGGTTTGCAACACCATTCCCCAAAAAAGTAATAGTCAACACAGTATGAGACAATGAAGCTCATAAAAGTAGTTCTAGTTCAATACTGTACATAAGTGCTACTATGGTGTTGGAGAGATAAAGGAGAATCCAGCATCTAAACAAGACTAACTTCTACATCTTTCTAGTTAGAAGTATGCCTTATTGGGAATAATGTCCAAGTAAAGGTACATAAGATTCCACTTCAGGTATCTCCTTTTCATAGAAGTGTTTTTGAGATGTTTTTGGAAAGCCAAGAAACAGAGTATTTGGTCTAGTCCAGAGGTGAGTTTCAGCAGATTCTGACCAGTTCTGGAGAACCGGTAGTGGAAATTTTGAGTAGTTCGGAGAACCAGTAGTAAAAATTCTGACTGGCCCCGCCCCCATCCATTCTCTGCCTCCCAAGCCCCAGCTGATCGGGAGGAAATGGGGATTTTGCAGTAACCTTCCCTTGCCATACCCACCAAGCCATGCCCACCAAGCCATGCCACGCCCACAGAACCGGTAGTAAAAAGATTTGAAACCTACCACTGGTCTAGTCCTCCACTTGCTGCTTTTCCCTTCACTTCCTTCTACTTTTTTACATTATAGGTGTCAGTTTTTCCAAGCTAAAGGAGGAAGAGCCATGTCTTCACTTCTCTGCAATCCTCGTAAGTATTTTCCGGAATCTCCGAGAAGCTACTGGTACTGGCAAGCCGTCCACAGTGGGCCTCCATAATTCAGGCCCACACTTGAATTCAGTCCTTGTAGCCATTACAAGTGCCTATTTGCTTTCTGATCTCTCTCTGAGCGGTTTATGTTGCTATCATCTCATCCCAAACCATGCCATAAATCTTTTAAAATAAATAAGTAAACACCAGAGGTCTTCCTTAGTTGTTCCAACTTTAAAGTCTTCCTTAGTTGTTCCAACTTTAAAGTAGGATGTTTCCTCACAACTAGGCCATAGACAATATCAATTTTATCATAAGTACAATCTGACATGGTTTATTTATGTTTCAGTGGAGTTAGACGAACTCTGAGCATTTGTTGAGTACTTTCTGCTGGTATAGGCCTCCCACCCTCTTCTCTCCTCCCTAATCTCTGCTCTCCAAAACCAAACAATTTTCTCCTCCATACACCAGGCTTTGAAAAGGAATCAGCCCAACTAATAACTGACAGGTGCAGAATATGATATAAAGAGGCTGTTATGATGCTATCCACATCTATACATATCTGCCAGCTTTTAAATTCTACTAATTTTTTATTTAAAAAAAAATGGGTTTACAGCTGTTGAAGAAAACTAAATAAGCCCAGTTTGATAGGGGTTGCAGGATTCACAATGTGTGGTAGGAGGGAGACTCCCGCAATACCATGCAACCCTCCTCCATCACCACGTGCCTATCAGCTGTAATATCTAACAGGGCTGTGAGAGGTGGCAGGAGAAAGGAGGAACTGACTCTGATGTACCCCTGGAATCAGAAACTCAAGGACATTGAAGAAGCTAAGTAGCACCTCCCATTCAATCTGCTGCTGGGGACTTGTGGATAGCACAGAGTATGTTTCAACAGATGGCTGAATCTGCAGATTTGCTATTTGCTCGAACTCATTAAGCAAATGTGATGAAAGAAAACATCAGCCTCTTTCTGAGTGAGTCACAGCAGCAGAATATGAGTGTCTACAAACTCAGGACCTGCTGAGCATAAAAGTTGCTCTGGGGTTGGAGGAGAAGGTTGAGGAGACAACAGATGCCAGAGTTCAACAAAGAGAAGTTTACAGAGAAAGTGCTGATTAGGACTATATATATATATTAACACTTCCACCCTCCTATACTACTTGTTTGGGATTCAGCTCTTCTCCGGCAGAGAAGAGATCTGGTTCTTCAAGCAAGAAACCTTTCCTCAGAGGGGAGGACGGGGCCAGAGACTTTTCAAGTAAAGAGTTGCTTCTATGCCCAAAGCTGATGCTGAAATGATTATTGAGATTGCTGGTGTGAGAACAGAAAGAAAAGCCTCAAACTGTTGCTGTGAGACCTCTTGACTTCCTTGGATGGACTCTGAATGTTACTTTTTGGATTGGACTGCTGAAACTCTAAAAAGTTTTTTTCTCTCTCTCAAACTCTTGTCCCTGAACTCTCAAGTGACCAAAGGGAGTAAACTTCAGCAGGCTCCCTACATATTATGGAGAGTCCAGAATTTGCTTTCCATTCTAACAGTCAGCTCCTCACTACTCTGTCTATAAGGATCCCTGCCATATCCAGTTCCAGCTCCAGTTTGGCTCTTGGTTAAGCAAAGTGATTGGTGGATATATTCTTAGATGCTTAGCTGCATATAGAAAATGTTTGGAATCTGCTGAGTACAGTATTGAATGAATTGCAAAGCACTGAGTATTGCAAAGCACTGAGTGAAAGGATATTTAAATTTGTGCACCTGTTAAATCCACTGTTTTCTTTCATGGAAACAAATACTGCACACAAATAATAAATATGCATTCCAATTTGGAAAAATATGACACTTTAAACGATGTATCGGATTGTGCTCACTTAGGAATTCATTGAAGCACAAACATTGACCAGAGTGCCTAGCATTTGCATTTAATTACATATAGATGTTACTGTACTAGAACTAACACACTCCCTGATTCGAAATGTCTGATCTTCTTGTCAGGTATGCAATTGGATGACAATCTTGTTCAAATGCAACAAGGAACAATGATGCGCAAGGTGAAATCCAAGAATTGGAAGAAACAACGATACTTCATGTTGCAGCAGGACTGCATGACAGTCTGGTACAAATCTAAGATGTCTGGTAAAGCCAAATCAGCCTGTGAGTTTGATTACCTGCACCATATTATTTGCAAGAGGGCTGATTCTCAGTAACACTGTCTTTGAGTGTAGGCTTTCGAATAGTGTAAGTGCAGAAGAGAAAAATTGGGAAATCTAGCAGAAATCTACCCACAAAGCTATATAAAAAATGTTTATGAGTACCAATACTGAGAAGGATTCAGAGCTCACAATAAGTGCAGAAAGACAACTAAAGCTGTTATAAATATTGGTTTGCATGGCTTCAGGGAAGAAGATAAAGTTCTGCATAAAGTTGTGGGGAATGTAGATGCGTATGTCCATATGTGTGCTCTCAAGCCTCACAATTTCTCATCTGCATGACATTTTCTAGAATAAATTTTGTAAGCTTTGTTTAAAGTGTTTATGTTTGAGAAAACAAGAGTTTGGATGTAGGTATAGCCATCCTCATGATGGTCTATGTAGTGGAATTACCATTGCTACTTTGGCTAGTGGATATCATGCAATTGATCTCATCTAGGGGATACCAAATTAATAGAAGAATGTTGAATAGAATAAAGTCAGGCATCAAATATATTGTATCAAATTGCAATTAAGGATATTTTTATTCCGTGTTGTTGTATCTCCCATAGAGGCATTGAGTGCCTTATTGGCATTTTTCTGCTTGTTGTGCTACTGCTGAATAAGTGGCATCCTGAATGCAGTCAGCTTCTCTTTAACTAATAATGAGAATCCTCCTCTGGGATTATGCTGGATATATTTTTATTCATATTATTTAATTTATTTTCTTGGCTCTAATTTTAAAAAAAACCACAATCATTTCGATTCCTCTGTTTGTGTTTATGTTCAGTCCAGACAGAGAAGCAAGGAATGCTTTTATAATTTAAGCATAATCCTCTATGTAAAGGCTTATCTTTTTTGGTTATTCTTCTCTCAAGTTTCTGTAAGTGATGTGGAGACAATCCGTGAAGGACATCAATCAGAGGTGCTGCGAAGTCTGGCTGAGGAATTCCCTGCTGAGTGTTGTTTCACTGTTGTCTTCTATGGGCGGCGAAGCAATCTAGACCTCATTGCCAGTTCAGCAGAGGAGGCTCAGTGTTGGATCCAAGGTCTGAGGCGCCTCATAGAGGTAGTCATTAACATGGATCAGAAAGAGAGGCTTGATCAATATCCTTACATTTAATTATCTGCCATCCTTTTCAGAGCTTTTCCCACAAAAAGGGGGGCTGGAAAGGAAACCCAGCTTGAGTGTAATATTGGAGACACACTGATACATCTATGTTTATTCTAGAATGACAAATTAAAGGAAATGTCTTTATTTCTTCCTGCTATTTTAACCATTAATTTCAAATATAAGATGTAGTTAGAAATGCAATACTTTCCTCTCTTTATAAAACGTAAGAAACAAACAGCCAAGAGAGTTTTCTCTTCCATTGCCGTTCCGGATCACTTCCATTACGATTTGTCCTGAAGTAACAAAAGTGTGCTCATCTCCAGTGTGTTTTGTTTTGTCAAAAATATACGTTGTGTCATCATTCCGAGTAATGAACTCAGGGAAAGTCGGGACTCTGACACTTTGTTCAGATTCAGGAAACCCTTTATTGAGTACATCATATCGGCATTTAGAAAGGTGAAGCTAGGTCTAAATAGCTTCTATTTAGAAGCTTGGGGATAGTTAAAAGAATAGGATTTTTCCACCCCCCTAGGTTTCTCAGGTCACATGAGCCAATTAAGTCAGCCACAGTTTCTCACTCAGCTCCTACAGGTGTCTGTTCACATGGTCTTGGTTCAGACACCAGCTGGTAGATGTTTTGACTAGCATCTGAGGCACCACATTCCTAAATTCCCCCATTCCTCCCCACCCCCACCCCCCACCCCGTGAATGGCAACCAAGAAACGAAGCAAGAGAAAGAATGGCTTCAGCTGAAGTCGTTTTGCAGGTTGACACATTGTTTGTCTGCCCTGATCCTATGAGTCTGTTTTCCTTAATCCACACCTGGGTTGCACATGGATCTGTGACTGGTTTTTAAAAGCTGATAAAGACAACAATGGGCGGATGAACTTCAAAGAGGTCCAGCACTTGCTCAGAATGATGAATGTGGATATGAATGAAGACCATGCCTTCCAGCTCTTCCAGGTAAATCTGTATGTGGAGAATAGGTGGAACTAGATTACATAAAAGCGATTCCTTGGCTAGTTCATAAGAAGGCAACACAAAGTCACATTGTCACCATCATCCACTGATGAGATTACATATATACTTCTAGCCCCTCTTGGTCTCTGCACATAATGTTTATCTTTGGACTTGGTTGTTTGATTTGTTTTCAATTACTCTATTTATACCCCAATGGAATATCCATTTGGCTGTAGCTCCTTGCCAATCTAAATGCTTTGTTTTCTGGAATACAATTACACAGGCCAACTTGACGCTGTCAGTCATCAGTTTAATCTTCTCTTCCTCAGTCGGCATGGTGGATGAAAGTAGTAGGATTTGTAGCCTGGCACTTTTAGAATACTATAATCAATTATAGAATACTATAATCAGGCTCAGGCTCAACCCTTCCAAGACTGAGTGGCTGTGGTTCCCGGCATCCGGATATAGTCAGCTGACTCCATCGCTGACTATTGGGGGTGAGTCTTTGGCCCCCTCGGAGAGGGCGCGCAATCTGGGAGTCCTCCTGAATATGTAGCTGTCCTTGGAGGAACATCTGACGGCTGTAGCCAGGGGGACCTTTTGTCAGGTTCGCCTGATTCGCCAGTTGCGACCCTTTCTTGATCGGGATTCCATGTGCACAGTCACTCATGCCCTCGTCACCTCTCGCCTGGACTACTGCAACGCTCTCTACATGGGGCTCCCCTTGAAGAGCACCCGGAGGCTCCAACTGGTCCAGAATGCGACCGTGCAGGTAATTACGGGAGCTGCATGGCGCTCCCACATAACACCGCTCCTGCGCGAGCTGCACTGGCTCCCAATGGTCTTCCGAGTGTGCTTCAAGGTGTTGGTTACCACCTTTAAAGCGCTCCATGGCATAGGACCTAGTTATCTTCGAGACCGCCTGCTGCTACCGACAACCTCCCATCGACCCATGAGCTCCCACAGAGAGGGCCTCCTCAGGGTGCCATCAGCCAAACAATGTAGGCTGGTGACCCCCAGGGGGAGGGCCTTCTCTGTGGGAGCACCTACCCTATGGAATCAGCTTCCCCCAGAGATAAGGAGAATCCAAGACCTCGGTGCCTTCCGCCGTGCCCTTAAAACTTTCTTTTTTCAGCAAGCCGGGCTGGCTTAACATATTTTAAAATATTTTTAATTTTGTCATTTTAAACTGGGGCCAAATTAATATATATTCTTTTAATTGTTTTTAATGTTTGTATTGTATGTTTTTATCTGGCTGTATACTGCCCTGAGTCCCTTGGGAGAAGGTGCGGTATATAAATTCGAAATAAAATAAAATAAAATAAAATAAAAAAATTGTAAAATTGAGTGATAAAAGGGTTAACCAATAATTAAACAGCCTCTATTTTCTTATCTTGTCCGCTTAAAGTAAATGCAAGCCCGTTAGATGAGGCTCATGCCAAACACTGTAACACATAGTTCATGTAATAGCAACTGCGGTATGGGCCTTCCTTTGTTGCTGAATTGAACTGCTCTGCAGCCATCCTTGCAATAACAAAAAATAGATGAAATTTGCCTCAATCACTACCAACCATTGGATTTCCCTCCAAATCCTAATAAATGGTACACAAGCTTTCTTTGGAGAGGATCAGAATTGTTGAAGATGTGAAGCCAGTGGCACTTCAGAATCTCATGATCCACTGACCATGAAAGAACTGTGGGAAATAGACAGAACATTAAAGATATACTCAATGTGCTCTCTATTTTGTGAGATTGCTTATTTCAAATCACTTTTATTTTATTTTATTCATTGGCACATGCGCGCAAACAGTGATTTGATTCAGTGTCTGGTAACCACTCATTAGTTATGTGCTAGACTTTACCTATCTTATAATATATTTCCTGGAAAATAAACCTTTTTTTTTTGTTATGAAGTATATACTTTATTAACACTTGTTCAAGTCCAGTTTTCCTAGTCTCGGGAATCATCACACATATACACAGAATGCTTCTGTTTTTAAGAAGATGAAGGAAAACATTAGTTTAACATCAATATGGGTGGATGAAATTTGTCTCACTCATGGATTCAAGATGAGATGAAAGCAACATTATGGAAACTAGCAGGAAAAAAAGACATTGCTAGGTCATGTTTGCTCTTAAATCCAAGTGGAGAAAGGCCCTTGATTCCACTGGCTCCCTCAGTGGGCAGGAGGCCTTGTTTGCCTCAGTTTGATTGTTTTGTTGTACTTCCTCCACAAGGAAACTGTTGGTCAGAACCCTCCATTCCTTACAGATGGCTGACAAATCAGAAACAGGGTCGCTGGAGGGAGAGGAATTTGTGCTGTTCTACAAAGCACTAACTCAGCGGGATGAGGTGCTTGAGATTTTCCAGGAGTACTCTGAAGATGGGAAGAAGCTGACCCTCTTGGAATTTGTGGACTTCTTACAACAGGAGCAGATGGAGGTTGATGGCACCGATGAGCTTGCAATGGAACTAATTGACAGATACGAACCATCTGAGACTGGTGAGTTGGTGGGGAAACAAAAGGAGAACTGATGCGTCTGTAACTCAGTATCCAGAATTGGGACAAGTTGTCACTGAAGTGCTCAATGATACATCCAAGGTGTGACTTTCTAGTGTTAGCAGAATTCCCCCAAACCAATGTTGCTGTTTTGTAACAGTTACATGACTCCACTGTCAGAGAGACTTCTAAGACCTGTTTTTTCCTGACGGAGCAAAGGCTCCTGCTTCGTAGTCTTTATTTAGTTCAGTGTCTGTCACTTAGCAGGGCCTTTGTTTTGAAAGGCCTATCCATTTCTGTCCCTCCTCACCAACCTTTTCTTCCAATAGGCAAAGCTCGTCATATCCTGAGCCCAGATGGATTCCTCATATACCTCTGCTCACCAGATGGCTCCATCTTCAACCCTGAGCACAGGAAGATCTTCCAGGATATGTCTCAGCCTCTCTGCCATTATTTGATCTCTTCCTCTCACAACACATATCTGATTGAAGACCAGCTGCGAGGACAAAGCAGTGTTGAGGGATATATCAGGTATCAAAATGAAAGGAGAGATGAGAAAGCAGCTGCTGCATCAATAGTTCTTTTAGTGACAGAACCAAACATTAGTTTTGTTAACAATTACATTTAAGAATTACTTATGTGTTCATGTGGAAATTCTTTATCTTATAATAAGTACAAGTAGTCCTTGACTTATGAACATGAATTGAGTCCAAAGTTTCCATTACTAAGTGACACCTTTGTTAAGTGAGTTTTGTCCCATTTTACGGCCTTCCTTGCCACAGTTGCTAAGTGAATCCCTGTGGTTATTAAGTTAGTAACATGGTTGTTAAGTGAATCTGGCTTCTCCGTTGATTTTGCTTGTCAGACAATCAAAAAAGGCGATCACATGATCCAGGGATAGTGCAACCATCATTAATATGAACCAATTGCCAAGTGTCCCAATTTTGATCACCTGACTATGGAGGTGCTGCAGTAGTGTAAGTCAGGGGTGGGTTCTACCTACCTTTGCTACCAGTTCACAACAGGGCCGCATGCGCTTGCTTTGCTTGCGTGCGTGCGCAGAAGCATTCTGATGATGTCGTGGTCAGTGGGTGGAGCCTCCTGCCGGTTTTACTACCGGTTCTATAGAACCGGTCTGAACCGGGGGCAACCTACCACTGGTGTGTGAAAAACAGTCATAAGTCATTTTTTTCAGTGCAGTTTTAACTTCAAATGGTCACTAAACGAATGGTGTTAAATCGAGGATTACCTGTTAATAATGCAGCAAGCACATCAGAATCAGAGATGGCATTCAGCAGGTTCTGACCAATTCTGGGGAACTGGTAGCGGAAATTTTGAGTAATTCGGAGAATCAGTAAATACCACTTCTGACTGGCCCCACCCTCATCTATTCTCTGCCTCCCGAGTCCTATCTGATCAGGAGGAAATGGAGATTTTGCAGTAATCTTCCCCTGGAGTAGGGTGGGAATGGAGATTTTACAGTATTCTTCCCCTGCCACGCCCACCAAGCCACACCCATAGAACCAGTAGTAAAAATTTTTGAATCCCACCACTGATCAGAATGCCATCAGTATATTAAAATCCTAAACTGAATCTGAAATTACTGATCCATCAATCTTTGTCATTATTATGTTAATTCCTTTCCTTTATCTTAAGAAAGAAATAAACCAAATAGATAGTAGAGGAGGAGGACAGTAGAAATGGCTAGCAGAATGCAAAACTTGTCCTGAGAAGAATAAAAACAGAGTTTTCAAATAGAGGCTGAGCAGATCTGTTATCAGACTTTTTCCAGTCCTTTGATTCCATGTATAAACTTCTCTTTCTTTCTACAGATTTTAGATGAAATCCTAAAAGGCTAACAGATTTCAGTCCTCATTGTACTGTTACCATTTCCTAATTTTTCAAGCCCTTTCTCAACTCATCTCATAACTCCTTGACAGATATCCCCAACTATCTTTATAATTAGGGGCCAAAAAGCCCTACTAAGCAGGTATATACAAAAGTATGAAGGCTATTGCTTAATGCATTGTAAGCCGCCCTGAGTCTCCGGAGAAGGGCGGCATATAAATCGAACTAATAAATAAATAAATAAATAAATAAATAAATAAATAGATAGATAGATAGATAGATAGATAGATAGATAGATAGATTGATAGATAGATAGATAAATAGATAAATAGATAAATAGATAAATAAATAAATAAATAAATAAATAAATAAATAAATAAATAAATAAATAACCTACCTACCTTATGGCTCTTCCTTATAGCCAAGTTAAGTGCTATCCACCGATCTTTGAACTGACAGAAAAAATAGACATGGTCCTGCCTGAATTTCTAGATTTTATTGTGAATTGTGGTGGAGTCCTCTAGAATTATAGTATTGGAGGATTCCTGCTTCCATGTCCTGGATATGGGAACCAGTGCTGCTCAGGATTCCTTGATCTCCATTACAATCATGGACAAATCCCAAGTTATCTTGGCTCTGATAAGGGCAGTCATGTGTTAGATCTAGACTTTGGTTCAGACCCAATAGTGCAACATCAGAACAACAGAAATAATCATTCATCTGCAATACTTGGACACTTTCTAATCAAGCTGAACATTACTAAATTTCTCAGACCCTTGCAAAGGTGGAACAATTAAGATAATTTGCCCCCAGGCATCTGATAGAACCAGTTAATTTTTTTGATTGGCACTTGGGGATTTCCCCCCACATTTTGAGGGGCAGTTCTGCCATGCCATTCCACCAGCTGCCTGTAGAATAGGGAAGCAACAAAGGTGTTAGATACAGTGTTTTTTTTAAAAAAATATTTTCTCCATGTTCACTCTTCAGTCAGGTAGCAGCTGAGGAAACTGCCAACACTGCATTCTGGGTCTCAGAGGTGAAGGGCCAATTAATTGCTTTCTCCTCTTTTCAGGGCTCTCAAACGGGGCTGCCGGTGTTTAGAGGTTGATTGTTGGGATGGATCAAACGGAGAACCAATTGTCTATCACGGCTATACATTCACTTCTAAGATCCCGTTCCGTGATGTTGTGACAACTCTTGAGAAATATGCCTTCTGGGTAAGTTGCATGCTTCTACCACAAGGAATCCCTGTAGGGCTGAACTCCACCTGTAGGTGGGAAGGGGGAATGATAAAAGTATGAATTTGGTAGGCTTGAGCAGAAGGAGTTTAATATAGCACAGTACAGGGGTCAGCAACCTGTGTCTCTGGAGCCGCATGTGGCTCTTTCACCTCTCTGCTGCGGCTCCTTGTCACTCAAAACATGCATTACAACCGCTAATGTGCAACATCCGCTGGCAGGCAATTTATTGAGCTTTTCAACCCCTGGTAGGCTAACCATGGATAAATCCAAGAAAAGAAAAGTTTCAGAAGAAAACAGAATGTTTAATTCAACTACATATGCTAGTTTTGGGGCCACTCAAGAAATAGTCAGGCACGGGAAGGGTTTTGTGGCTCCCGGTGTTTTCCAAATGGCTCTTTGAGTGTTTAAGGTTGCAGACCCCTGGCATAGAACAATGCCATCTTGCAAGGTATATTCTGGGCTTGGCTATTTTTGAACAAGTGTTTAAGTAGCCTTGAAGATCTATTCCAACTCTCTCTTACTGTAACTCAGAATCCCTTCAAAAACAACTAACAATGGCCAATTATTTACGATGATGAGGATAATGATGATGATGATGAAGAATATTTGCTGTCCAACTCCCAATGAATGCAGGTAGCTCACAAATAAAAGTACTTTTAAAAATACAGTAAGAGAAAAAACAGAAGTATAAAAGATGGTAATAGAATAGAATAGAATAGAATAGAATAGAATAGAATAGAATAGAATAGAATTCTTTATTGGCCAAGTGTGATTGGACACACAGGGAACTTGTCTTGGTGCATACGCTCTCAGTACAAGACCTGGACAGGAATGAAAAAGAAACAAACCCACAGAACCCAAGAGGGCTTCACTTACACTTGATAAAGTTCAGCAGGATGAGAACCATCTGGATCTTGGGGCAAATCTCATTACAGAAGGCAGGCATTGCTACAGAGGTGTGCTTCTGGGATCCTGATAGATGGCATTGTTTACTCGAAAGAGCACGCCAACCCTGCCAGATTGAATTTGATGGGCAGATATTATATTGTAGTTTCCCATCTTAGAACAAACAAATATTAAAATTATTCAAAAAGGGACAAAATCCCCAAAGGGTGAATTTTAAACATGAACACTAATTGAAAACGTACTGTATGCATTGGTACCACAAATTTCAGCAAAGTGGCCTCCAATTTGATGTACAGTCAGAAGAAACTCTTTGAGCTTGGTTGTTTGCTTGCAGACCTTTCATTACCATCTAGATAACATCTTTAGTTTTATCTTCAGTAGCACTGAAGATCTTACCTAATCAGGTAATGAAAAGTCCGCCAGCAAACAACCAAACTCAGAAAGCCCTAGGGACTCCACAGTTCAGTCCTAAACTACATATATTCTCTTCTATTTTGAACAGTCAGAAGACATATAGTGATATAATTATGTCATGTGAAGCTGGTGAAAATAAAGGAGCCCCACCAGGTTCTAAAAACGTCCTCTTTAAATTACTACCTAGATGCAGAGAGCCATAATTACAAAGGCCCCTATCCAATTCCAAGGAGCTGCTGATCCAGTTCTACAGAGGAATTATTGAGTCTGTCATCTGCACCTCTATAACTGTCTGGTTTGGCTCTGCAACCCAACAAGACAGACACAGACTTCAGAAGATAATTAGAACTGCCGGAAAAAAAATTGCTACCAACCTGCCTTCCATTGAGGACCTCTATACTGCACGAGTCAAAAAGAGGGCTGTGAAGATACTTACAGACCCCTCGCATCCTGAAACTGTTTCAACTCCTATCCTCAAAACGACGCTATAGAACACTGCACACCAGAACAACTAGACACAAGAACAGTTTTTTCCTGAACACCATCACTCTGCTAAACAAATAATTCCCTCAACACTGTCAAACTAGTTACTAAGTCTGCATTACTATTAATCTTCTCATTGTTCCCACCATCCATCTCCTTCCACTAATGACTGTAACCTTATTGCTGGTATCCTTAAGATTTATATTGACTGTTTCCCTTTGACTATCATTAAGTGTTGTACCTTATGATTCTTGATGAATGTATCTTTTCTTTTATGTACTCCGAGGGCGTATGCACCAAGACAAATTCCTTGTGTGTCCAAACACACTTGGCCAATAAAGAATTCTATTCTATTCTATTCTATCCCAAGACTCCTGCTGTCCCTAATGAAAATAATTTCAAAATGACAAGTATCACAATGTCCTTACACAAATACATATGGGATGGAGTTTGAGTTTAGATATTACAATGGACATTTTGTTATTTGGCTTCTCTTGCCCACTCTGTGAACATCTAAGCTAGGATTCACCACATATCCATGCTTACAATTGACTGTAATTTTGAAACTTTGTTGCAATAACATTCCACAATCCCAAGAATCTTCAAGAAATTCATCTATCTTCAAATATCCTGAGTAAAAAGGCAGCTTTGAGTAAAAAGAATATCCATCAGTTTCCAGGGATCCTTACAATAACACCATTGTCCTCTTTTGGTTGCCGTGCTTCAATTTTAATCTCCCAAACACCTGGCCATCATTCTCTTATTTATCCAGGTTTCTGATTACCCCATCATTCTGTCTATCGAGAATCACTGCAGCATAGAACAACAAGACATCATGGCACAACTGCTGAAAGGCATCCTGGGAGAACGCCTCCTCATCAACACCATTGATGACCTTGTTCCTGTGCAATTGCCTTCACCTGAAGTAAGAACATAGAGTAATTAAGAGCTTTCATCTAATGATTATCCAGGCTGGCCCGTTACTAAATTTGATTGTAAAATGAGGAGATGTTTTCAAATTCATAAATAAGCAGGTGGATATTGAGCAACTAAAACGCCAGAAAATAACATACAAGTTATTGAAATTTTCAGAATTCTTCATCAGGCTAGATGGTACAAAAACCAAGAGAGGAAGAAGAACTAGAAATGCCCCGAATTATGTCAGAGTTAGCAACAAACTGAACTCACATAGAATCTTTCTTGACTTACATCTACAGCAGTGTAAATATCCACAGCTAACCCCCCACCTTTTCTCCTGCTACATCACCATACTATGTTTTTCATAGTGTGATTTTTGTCTCATGCCCAGTTCATATGAGACAGCTTTAAAACATCCTGTTTTCCTCCTTATATTTCACAGATTTTTTTCACTGAAAAATGCATTTAAATGAAAAATGAATCAGCAGTACAGTCAGGAGACCCAGTTGAGATAGTACCAGGCTCACATCTCTAACTTTAAGCTGTTGTACAACTTTAAGCTGTTGTAGGCACACTGCCTTCCTGGACCTTGTTTTCCAGGACTGATGGAAATTTTCCAGGCAACAAGAAATTTCAGGTGTTTCCAACCAGGATCTCCACCTGTGCCTTTCCAGGCTCTTAGGTAGCCCCGGTTTGGAGATCTGCATCAGCTTGAACAACCGTTGACTGGTGGTGATAGCGGGACTGCATAGTGGTTCTCTGCTGTTTCATGGAGCAATGCTTCTTTAATTTTTAAATCAGGATTTCTCAACTTTATCCACTCTAGATAGGTAGACTTCAATTCCCAGAATTCCCCAGCCAGCATGCTTTAAGTCAGGGATGTCAAACTGGTGGCCCACAGGCTGGATGCATCACATGTAGGCCACGCCCATTCCAGCTCCTCGAAGAGAAAAAACATCGTGATACATCACGTGACGGCAACATGATGCCGCAAGTTTGACACCCGTGCTCTAAGTTGTGGTTTGGGTTGCTTTTTAAGAGGGATTTATTAC
The DNA here is from genome assembly GCA_022577455.1 of Arizona elegans. NCBI lineage: Eukaryota > Metazoa > Chordata > Lepidosauria > Squamata > Colubridae > Arizona > Arizona elegans. The sequence goes on along the minus strand of JAKOOJ010000040.1, from coordinate 1,503,733 downwards.
TTTTCTGGAAAAGTGCGAAGTCTGCGTCCAGAACTATCCAGGAAATAGTTGGATGTCCTTTGAATGCACCAATGCAAAATGATAGTGATAGTGATTGTCATAGTGAGTTTTGACAGAAATCTCAACTCAGCAATCTTGCCATCTATCAAAACTCATTCTTGTGGAAATGCCGGGGTCTTGTAACCAAAGCAACTTAGCTGAGCTGATAATTTTTCTGTCAAAATTATCATCCTGTTCCAATCTGGTCTATGTGTCCACATGCAGGAATTGAAGGGCAAAATCATTTTAAAGGGCAAGAAGATTGGATATCTGGAAGATTCTCTGAATGAGCATCCAGACAAGATGCCTGAACGGGAAGAAGTTATTGAGGAGGAAGGAAATGAGATAGAAGAAGAAGCTCTGCGCAGTGAAGACAAGAGAAAAGAGAAGGTATGTGGACACTCTCCTGGATGGCCTGCTATTTACAATTAGAGAACGCAACCTGAATCTCTATTTTGTACCTTCCAGAAAGTTCCCCAAAATCATGCCACCTAAAGTCATTGGCAAATCTTAGAAATAGCAATATTTCTGCTGATTTCACTCCAAAATGGTCTCCAGTAGATTCATTTACTTATTAATGTTTAATCTCTCCCTTCTTGCCATGACAAAATGTTGCTCCTCTCCCACTTTTGGCCAAATGTGGCTTCTGGGAAAGTGTCACTATCATATTTTAACAATAGCCATTTTGGGTACAATACTTGGGGAGTGGTATGTGTGTGTGTACACTGCTAGACTGATCAATTGTGTAAAAGCCAGAACTTGAACAGATGAAATTACAAAGGTGTCAAGCTCTATGTGCCAAAAAAAAAGGATACTTTTTCCCATTTTTGGCAGGAGTATTAATAATCTGCAGATGAATATTATATTTTTTTTCAGAAAGGTAAACATTCCCTCTCCAAGAAACTTTCAGATTGTATTATCTACTGTAAGAGTGTACCTTTCTGCAGCTTCCAGCATTCTTGCAGCCACTACAAGTCATATGAGATGTCTTCCTTCACGGAATCCAAAGCTCGCAAGCTCATCCGAGAAGCTGGTGAGAAACTGGGGATGAAATCTGCTGGCAGGCAAAATGTTTGGGCCAAGGATTAATGGGTATACAATTTTGCCAAATGCTATTCTTGCTCATTCAACTTACTGTTAGAATACAGCAGATACAGGCAGGCTGTGATTCCAGTAATTTTGTATCAGATTGAAAAATATAAAAATATGTAAAGCCAGCCATAAAGACACAGGTTTCCCTGTCCGTCATGTCCAATTCTAGGGCATGGTACTCATCTCCGTTTTTTGACTGAGGGAGCCAGCGTTGTCCAAAGACAATTTCTGTGGTCATGTGGCCAGCATGGTTCTACACCAAAAGTGCATGGAAGGCTGTTACCTTCTCACCGAAGTGGTACCTATTAATCTACTTGCATCTGCATGCTTTTGAGCTGCTAAGTGAGCAAGATACAGTAAATAATATTAATATTATAATCAACATCATCATCTTATGTAAACTGAGAACTCTCCCCATGTGTATGTTATTCATCCATGAGGTAATTTCAGCACTAATTAGACCCATAGCATTGGTTAAAATGAATTTTATTAAAACTGGAAGATTCTGCAATTTACAAGTAACAGTACCTATCAGGCCTTGGAAAGGATGTGAGAAATATCTATTTTCCTCCTTTTGTTATGAAGTAACTATTCTACTCACATTAAGGTTTTCTACAACACTCTTTCTCAAACCTCTGAGAAGGGAGGGTCTCTTTTTTTAAGTTTATCCTGAGGCCTAGCAAGGCATGCATACATAGTACATTTTTTTGGTGTCTACGGATCTCAATAAATGTTAGGTATTCTAGTATTAAAATTCTGCTAGTCTTCTTACTTATTTAATTATCTTAATTAATTATCTAATTAATCACTCCTGCCTTTACTGAATTCCTAACAATTGGTGCACTATTTCTCACAGGGAATGACTTTGTCCGCCATAATACCTGGCAACTGACACGGATCTTCCCCAGTGGGCTACGGACGGACTCTTCCAATTTCAACCCCCAGGCGATGTGGAATGTGGGGTGTCAACTGGGTATGCAAAAGAGGAAAGGGACAAGGAGAAGATGAGGAGGGAAGAGAATATACTGTAATGACAATTCTCAGAATTTCCAGAATGGATGGCATTTGTTTGAGTAAGACTGTTATACACAACAGTCTAATTCACACCATACTCTAAGCAGTTGTTTGTTGGTTAAACATTTATAGGGTAAACCTATAAATGTTTATACAGCATTTGTAGGTAAGCCCCTCTTTGCAGATTTTACACTTTGCACTGAGCCATTTTACAAACCACAATAGATGATTTCATGTATCCTGTGAATTATTCTCTGCTGTACCATGGTTTATTGAAACCACAAATGTCTGGATTTGCATAACACAAGAGGCAACCTACATTATGGCTTAATGTATTGTGTGAACTTGGTCAGTGTGTTAGACTGGGACTTAATTTGTATTGCAGAGAAAAAGTGATGTTCCTCTCTCTCTACTGTTTTTTCATTGGTTTCTTCTCTCAATGCTTATCTGGAAGTACTCTATGGAGGATAGGTCTGAGGTTCTAGGGTTAAAAGTAAATAATAAAATAACTGTTCCTTCTGATCTTCCTCATTTCAGTGGCCCTGAATTTTCAAACAGCTGGTACAGAGATGGACTTGTATGATGGACTTTTTAGTCAAAATGGCCACTGCGGTTATGTGTTGAAGCCAAGTTTCATGAGGGATAGAGAGACAGCCTTCAGCCCTGAGGACCCCCAAAGCAGGGGTGAAGGTAACCCCTTGAGCTTAATTATTAAGGTACTGTACGTGTCTGTACCCACACTTTAACTTTAAAGATTTGGGGGAGGTTAAAAAAATACGTATCTTCCTTATACTCAGCTAGGCCAATGATCATAGAGTTCGGCCCATCCCCAGGTTCTTAAAATTATATTTAAATATATTTGTTGCTATATCTTTATGGCTCAGTAAAGTCCACAACAACCAATAAAAACAATAATTATATTTTAAATGAATTTCCCCTTAAATTTCCCCTGTATGTTGACAATTTCTATTGGAATGTCCTTTCTTTTACACCAGAAAGTCTACATATGAGGAAATTAACCAAGGAACTAAATTTGGGGAGAGCTGCATTTTATATTGCCTGAAATGGGGGGAAAAGGGGGGCAGAAGGGACACATGGCAAAAGGCAAATATGAAAATAGTACCTAAAGGGAAGAGTATCTTTTTTTTCTCCACTTTTCCCTTTCTTATTACTGCTGTCACCCTACTCTTCTCCTCTCCTTCAAATCAAACCAGTCATTTACTTTTGTTGTTTACAATTCACATCTCCTCTTTATGGAGCGCAGGTTCAGTTTGCCAGCCACACAAAATAATAGATACAATGAAGGAGCTCTCTAGGAGCAATGGTTAGACTCAAGTATCAAGTATTTTTCAAAGAAAAACCAGAAAGTCCAGTTGCCCTTTGAAAAAGCACTTTTGGGACAACCAGTTAGGACCTAGGTCACACAAGCAGCGAGCGAGCAAAGCTTTATCTACCCATGCAGAGGATCTAGGTTGTGTACGAAACCATCCCCTCCTGGTTCATGGAAGACAATTTTTCTTCCAAAACTGGTCCATGGTGCCAGAAAGGTTGGGCACCGCTGATCTAGCAGACCCTCCAGCTTCTGTACTCAAAGGAAATGCTGGTGGAGACTTTTGAGAGCATTTGCCAGAACAATGGCTGGCTCAGTCACATCAGTGCCAATGCAAAAGTGGCACTTCTAGGGTCAACTGGCAGCTGGGGACAAAAGAAGCCTTGGTGATTCTAGGACTTCCAATGAGTTTCTCTCTGTGTTGAGCAGTATGTTGCAAGTTTTAGCAGTTGGTACTTTGCAAATTCTGCCATGTAGCTTTGACATGAGTTTCAAGATCGTGCAATTTTCTCTTTCAGATCATTAGTGGACAGCAGCTACCCAAGATTCCCAACAGCAAAGAAGGCTCCATTGTGGATCCATTCGTGCGAGTGGAGATTCATGGGATCCCTTCTGACAGTGCCAAGCAGGAAACCAAATATATTGACAACAATGGTGAGCCAGTTTTAGTGTAAAGATGAAGGAAGTTGGGCTTTAGATCTTATACATTTTCCTTATTTTTATTTCATTTGATTCAATTCATATAGCTGCCCACCTCACAAATGTGACTCTGGGCAGTTCACAAGCAAGCGGTGCCTGAGAACAACTTCTTATCACCTTCTCAGCTCGAGGTTCCCACAACTTCACACCTGTGGATTAGTTCACCTCGGACTGGACAGAGGGGCGGGGTTTCTACAATGTTTAACCTAACAATTTTGAGCGGGAACTTCAGATCCTGCCTATTCCTCTTGCTATCACTATCTCCCAAAAAGGTTCCTTTTGAAATGCTGCCTGTTTCAAGAGTTCTGCTTTCTTGAGAGGATAGAAGAGGCAAGTCCTTACAAACAGTCTCAGCAACTTTAAGATGTGGAGTTGCTGATTCTAAGAGTTGGAGTCCACACTTTTTAAAGTTGTTTAGATTGAGAAACACTGGTCTAAGGGAAAGTTAAAAGGGACACTGAAATACCATTTAGTGATGGCATCTTCCCTTTATTTCAAAATTCATAAATAGGTTTTAACCCACAGTGGGGTGAGTCCTTTCGGTTCTACGTGTGGGTCCCAGAACTGGCCCTTCTACGTTTTGTGGTGGAAGATTATGACAAGGCATCTCGGAATGACTTTGTGGGGCAGTATACACTACCTCTCACCAGTGTCAAAGCAGGTATGGGACTCCATATTACACTAGTCAAGAGATGGCGTTACCTCACACCAAGTCCTGGGGATAAAAATAAAATGGTCCTTGTGACAAATGGGTTGGGGGAAATCATTTGCAACCACATTGGTTATTCCACTGCAGTAAAAGTTAATTATAATAGGCCATGACCCATCTGGCTGAATCTCTTGTCAAAATATTATCTGTACTGCTAGGAATTTGTTAGGTCTTCTACCAAGGATGTCCTTCTTTCAGCCCAGCTCTAGCAAGAAAAGAAAAGAAAATGTGCATTGAATCTTTCTTCAGGTGACATCAATGAGATATATCGTACATTTCCAAATTTAAAGTTCTTTATTCTTTATCATCCTTTATTTGGCAGCAACTAGCATATCAATATGCTATACAAACCAATAATGAGCCTTCATTAAAATGTGTGTACAATAATGTACTAAGTTGGTTTTTAGTTCAAACGTATTTTTTTCACAAGCTCACTTTCTACTACAAAATGTCTTAAAAGTAACTTGCAGTATAGAAAAACAAAGATATAGAGGCATGGACATGGATGGATCAACCTTCAGAAGTTCCCTGACTCTACTTTGTCCTCATTAATTGAATGGGATTTTTATCTATGTCTGTTACTGTAGCAAAGCCAAACAACAAAATGTTGTGGAAGAAAAAGAGATCACGTTGTCCTGTCTTGTGAATAAGAAACTAATATTGTTCAGGTATAGCCATAGAGTCGCCACTTCTTGGAATGGTACGGTCTAGAGGTGGAGCTCTCGCCTCACAATCAGGAGGCTGTGAGTTCAATCCTAATTAGAGGCAGATATTTCTCTCTTTGGGCACACTGAGAATATATCTGCTGAACAAACCTCTGCATTGGTGACAGGAAGGGCATCTGGCCATTAAAACACTCTACTAGCTCCCTTCGGTTGCCCAGACTCCACCCTGCAAGGGATTATGGGGTCATTAAAAGAAGATGATGATAGCCAGGGAGTCACCTTGGGTCAAATAAAGGAGATGGAGGAACATGGAATGTTTCAAAACTATCTGAAGGATCAGAGCTCAAAATGTGATCCAGTTCAGGCAGGAATCAACAACTAAAAAAAGGTGTTTCTAACGATAAGCATCCTTCTGACTATTTCCTTCTGGCTATTTACAAGGGACAATCCAGTGTTTAAAGTAAAACTGCAAGCTATGTATGCAAATACTTTGGCATGTTGCTTTGCTGCTATATCTTATCTCTAAAGGCTGAGGTAGCAAGGGTGGGAGAGAGCTTAACAAGCTGTTAGCCAATAAGAGGAGGCAGTTCTGAATGAAACAACCAATGTGATTCCATTCAAGGGCTGATCTTTTGAATCCAAGTGTCCAGCGCTGGCAGATGGGAAGTGTTGCAAAATATGCAGTTAGAAGAGCTCTGAGTCTCCCAATGTGTCCTATGTTCTCTTACTTAGCTTCTCCTGCAGACGGAGAAAACAGAAAGAGAAATTGGCCTTGTCCTGCTTAAAATAAGCCTCTTTTTTTTTTTTTTTGCACCTTCTTTTCCCATACAGGATACCGCCACATCCATCTTCTTTCGAAGGATGGCACTGGGATCTCACCAGCATCACTCTTTGTCCACATTCAGATAGGGGAATTGGCAACTGAGAATGATTAAATCGCATTTCTGCATCACACAATGCAACTTTTCCTTCTCTGCCCCCTTTGGTTTGGAGAATGAGGGTGAATGAAGGAGACAAGAATTAAGGTGTTTGTTTTTTTTTAAAATCACCCTATCTGCCAACCATTTCTTACTTCTATGCAGAATGGAATTTGGACACAAACATTGTTTTCCACGAGTACATTTATTTTTTTAAAAAAAGAATACCAATTGTATTATTTCGCTTGTTTATTTATTTTTATGACTGTGATTTGCTCAGGTCTCACCTTATAATCTACCTCCACCTTGTAAGGAATCCAGCCTACTTTGGCCTGACAGAGCAAAATTCTTTTAATAATGTTTTCTATAATCGTGGACTTACCAGGAGAGCTTTCTGAAAGTACTATTCACCAGGCCTTGAGCCAGAAGAAATGTATGCTGGCTTAAACTGTGCTGCTTTTATTGCTGATCGGTATTCTGCAATAGTAATGAGGCTGGTGAAAGCTTTATCCTATTGTGGGCCAAGTCTAAGAAAAGAATGGATGTATTTTTTTCCCCCAGCCTGGTTTCCTTTACAGGTTCCAGTAGGAAAACAGTCACTAATCACTCTCCCTTATATAGATCTGAACTGGGTGACCAAAGAAAGATGCTTAAAATGACGAATTAGCCACCTGTCAGGTAGGGAGGGATATGTGGCATGAAGCAGGAGAAAAGGGTCTCTAATCTTCCTGTTTGGTGCAACTTTTTCTCTTCAACTGTGACATGGCAAACAAGTTTTTTTCTAAAAACAAGACTACGACATTGTAGAAAGAGTACAAAACCCCTGTTCAAACATAATGTGGCTGAGCTGCATAGAAAGGAAAGATGATGACCTTGACAGAATCATTAGCCAGGCAAAGGAAGCTGAGACATTTTTTTAAGCCTTGGGAAAGAAGATAATATTCAGGAGCAGATGCTCCTTAATCACTGGATTATAAGAAAAAAAAAGGGAGGAGAGAGGTACAACACAGTCAGATTTGCAAGATTGATGTCAACCCCACTAAGTAAAAAACCAGAGAATGAGATCAACTCTATAAGAAGATTAGAACTATCTTTATTGAGATTGGCTGGACAAGTAGTCCTTGGTTATCGAACAATTCTTTGGCAACTATGCAAAGTTATGACAGCACTGAAAGAGAAGTCTTCCAACTAACTGGTTCCTAGAAAATGCAGCTTTTGCAGTGCCTCCATGGTCGTGATTCAGGCATTTGGCAACTGGCAAGCATTTATTATGGTCACGGCATCCTATGGTCAAGTGATCACCATTTGCGCCCTTCACAACCAACTGCCAAGAAGCAAAGTCAATGGTGAAGCTGGCAAGAAGTTACAGTCTCATATTACACTTAATGATCCAGAGTGATTTGCTTAAGAACTGTAACCAGCAATTTGTGTTTTTTTTCTCTCTCTCTCCCTCTCCCACTCCCTCCCCCCCTCTCTCCCATATGTATGATTAGGCACTTGTCAAGATCCCATGGGCTCCCTCCCAATTCATGAGAGATAAACTTTTTTGAGTTAGGATGCTCTTGCCAAAATCTTTAAGATGTATGTGAACCTGACATGTGTAACACTGTGATTTGTATTTTCCACATGGAAGCAGTTGATGTTTAAATGGATGTCATCAAGCATTATAAATATATGAATTTGGGTGACTTCACTTTCAGGCAAGAAATAATAAGAACATACTTCACTGATTTTTTTTAAAAAAGAACTTTCAAGAGGTTGGAGGATCAGAATAACAATTGGAAGGGACCTTGGAGGTCTTCTAGTCCAATCCCCTGCTCAGGCAGGAAACCTTATACCATTTCAGATCAATTTCTTTTCTGAGCTCAGTGGAGCAGACTTTCTTTCTAGCATTTATTACCAGGAAATTTTTGACAGTCAGGTGTAATCTACTATTAGTTTTATAAAAGAAACCAATGAGCTAGGATCAAATTGGTAATAGTTTTCTGAAATTCTAGCAAAAGATGTTTATCGATAAGTTTATTTTTTCGATGGCTCCTCTAGAATTTTTTTTCTTAGAACAAAATATTTGGGAATATTACAAAATGTTGAAATCTCTCTTTCCTGATACATTGAAGTTGCTCACCAGCCATCAATTATTTCAGCATTTTACATTATATTGAGAAACAGCTTCTGTCATGTAGGGTATTTATTGGAAATAGAGATTAGCAGCTGGAATACCACTTCCAGAATCTAAAGAAACAAAATTGATAGCTAATGAAGAGGGAAATTGCATGCTGCCTTTAGATTGGGTAGCAATAGCATGCCATTAGAATGTCATTTGAACCTTCTTGAACCTACTTTAACCAGGACCAAGGTAGCCCTGAAGATCTATTGCAAAACTACCTTCCTTATGTGCTATGGACCCCATATCCATGCTTTGCTCTCTAGCTCACCTAAACAATCCAATATGCTTGGCTTTCAACATGGTTGTGCTTAATGTGATATCTAATGTAATTGCAGTGTGTGCAAAACTCCCTTGAATGCCATTGTCTCTCAAGAACAGCTTTCTTTGTAAGAACCTATAAAAATTGTTTATCCAAATAAATGTATTACTTAAGAGAATTGTTCAAATTATTTTTAAAGTACAGGGGTTTTATTTTTTTTAAATTTCAGAATGGATGTTATTGCAACATTTATTAGTATGTATGTTAGAAAAGAAAGTTAGTCTTTGTCATGCCCCCCGTTGGAGCATGAGTAGAGGTGGCGTAGTGGTTAGAGTGCAGTACTGCAGCTACTTGAGCTGACTGCTAGTTCAGCAGATCAGCGAATCAAATCTCACTGGCTCAAGGTTGACTCAGCCTTCCATCCTTCAGAGGTGGGTAAAATGAGGACCCAGATTGTTGGGGGCAATATGCTATTTAGTATACTGTCTTTGGTGTAAGCCGCCCAGAGTCCTCGGAGAGTGGGCGGCATAGAAATATGACTAAAATGAATCTGAGAAGGATGACGAGCCAGAGCTGGAGCCGACAGAGATCGAGGGGGCAGCTTCATTGGCTTCAGAGGAATGTGGGGAGGAGCAGGACGAGGTAGCCCAGAGCCCTTCAGGATTGGGACGGCATGTTAGCAGGGGGGAACGGGGGCAGGATTACCAAGAGAGGGCAAGCACTGGAAATGAGGAGCAACAGAGCTCAGGTGATGAGCAAGGACTGCCCCTCTTGATCCCTGAGCATGGAGAGTGGAGAGAAGGCAGGAACAACGTAGGCCGATCAAACGACTTGGGAGGAGAGTGCCCTGCCCCTCTTCACAAGGCACACCTGGGGACTGAGATTTAAGGAGACGCTGTGGGGAGGGGCATTTGTCAGGAATGAATGCTGAATTTATAGTGTTTTGTGTGCCGTTGAAGACATTTGGAGTTTGCAGGACTGCCTGCTTCTTCCTTGCTTCGTGGACTCATTATTTATTCCTTGCTTTGTGGATTCATTGTTTGTTCCTTGCTTTGTGAACTCATTTCCCTGTTCCTTTGCTTTGCTGGACTGCATGCAGCCAGAGGCTGCTGTGTGTGTGTGTGTGTGTGTGTGCATGCGCTTTGTTCTGGGACTTTCAAGGATGTGGGAGTGTTTGGGGAAATTCGGAGCATTAAAGGGGAGTTTGAATTTCAGCTGGCTATGTGCCTTGTCCCAGGTCATCACAGTCTTGATGGGTGACACTGATCATAACCTGAGTCTCTGAACCTCACTAACATAAGTTTCATTAGGAATCTATCAACATAAAATAGATTCTGCAGAACCTAAGCTTCCACCCAGAACCCACACTTCAGATACACTTCAGGTTCCATGCAATATACAGGAAGAAATTAAAAAGATTTAGAGAATATTTATCAACCTCACCTTCTAATGCGTTTGGCTTATTTCCCCAAGTGTGGCAATCCTTCAGCATAAGTATAGGACCCGAAAAGGTCTGGTTGAAAGTCTATTTAATTATGCTGAGATTCGTGTTTCAAACTGAAATCAGAATAGAAACAGAATCACAGAAGTTACTTTTAAAAGTAAGAGCAAGTTTTGTGCAGGCAATTTCTGTTAAAAGTGTCAGACATGCAGGGTATCTATTTTGTATGATTCTTTTCTAAAGTAAAGCAGAAAGTCTTATACAGACCAATCTTATGCTTATTCACTCAAAGCTGTAATATTTAGTCCTTCGGCAGTTTGCATAAAATTATATCTAGTTGCAATGTATCTTCCTAGTACAGATGCAAGGTTATGTGATACATCCATGGAGATATAAGCAAATCAAAGTAAAAGGAAACATACATATAAGCAACAGGAGCAATCTGGACAAGAAAGAATGACAGATTCCAATGGGAAAGGTTCAATTATCTCCTCCTTTTGTTTTGCTACTTTTGTACGCTTGCTTTTGATTGTATAATTTCAGTTTATTTGGCTGATGAACTGCAGGCAGAATAAAGAAGAAAAATTGAGGGCTTTATATAAAAGGGACAAAGAAACTATTAAGCCTTTTATCCCCAAAACAGTTGTTTGCATGTTACTAGAATAAATACTGCAGCAGAATTTTGTTGATTCTGTATCTTATAGAAACACACAAGCCTATTTGCTTATCTGAATATCCACAAAAATTGGCACGTTTTAATTATCGCATCCAGAAACACAGCTTTTATGGTGTGCCATACATGTAAGAATTATGTGGCATTTCAAGCCTGGAAGACAAGGCTTAATATAGAAGTTTCCCAGCTTACAATAACTTATTAAATGCAGCTACTATATAATCTTTGCTTGTCTAAAACACCTGACAGGGAATATCTCAGGGGATAGAACTCTTCTTCCTGTCCTTCTAGAAGGCTGAAATGATATTACCAGAAAGGATGAGACCATATTTTGTTGACCGTGTAAGACCATTAGTAAGAAAGCTGCTCTATTTTACTCTTAATTTTACAGACTGCTTTTTTCAGAATTTAAAAGTAGAATAGCAACTGTTTTCTGTTTTCCACCTGGAGGCTCTCCCGTTCCCACTCTTAAAACATGTACTAATATAAAAATGGGCCTGAAAAACAGAACCGTCAGGCCACTTTGGAAGGTATTTTGAAAAATCACAAGCGAAACATTGTACCATTGAAATTCAGCTATTTTGCCACCCAATTTTGGTGATGCAATCTCTGGAAACTGGGAAGCAGCATGGTAGCCAATTACTAACCTAAGTACTGCAAAACAGCAACTCAATAAATCCTCTAGAACAGTGATGGCGAACCTTTCTTCCCTCGGGTGCTGAAAGAGTGCGCGCAACAGCGCGCCGACACCCATAATGCAATGCCCCCTGCAGATCCCACCCCTGTGCATGCACGCACAACCCTCCCCCCCACGCCCAACCTAGCAGGTCTCCCTGAAGCCTTCTGGAACCAAAAATGGGGGGGGGGTGCACATGTGGCACATGTGGTTCACCATCACGGCTCTAGGAGCTCTCGTCAAATTATCTCATTATTTAAGAGCTGAAGCCACTGGATTATTTCCAAAGCTCTAAGACTAGCAAGTTTCCAAGTACTTGGGAATATCAAAACCTGTCTTCCATCCCTACTCTGTTGCTAGTGTAATTATGATTTAAGTTATCCTTGGTGTTCTTTGAGCTTGGTTTTTTCATTACCTATACTAGGTAACGTCATCAGTGTGCTAGTAAAGGAGTATATTCTATGCACATGAAGTTCCATCTGGAGTTCTTTGGATGCATGTCATTCGCATTTTGGAGGAACTGTCTGAACAATTTACCAGAAGTATGCTTTATAAAGTATATGAACTTAAACCAAACTGTCCCATGGCTGAAGGCCTTATGCAGAAACCACCAGAAGTGTTATCACCATCATCATTCTTGCTCTGCTCTGTAAATCAAGGAATTACATGCCATCAATGGAAATAGCTTTTATATAATCACATATTTTACATCTCATATACAGAGATAAATATAAACAACACGAGAGCACAGATAGCTGGTAATCGCCCTAGCAGACATCAAGCATCTCAAACCAGACCTCACAAACTGCTGGGTAAGAACTTCCACCCACTTCTGGCTCATGGAAACTACATCCACGTAGTCTTTGATGTACAAGTCCCTCAGCCATGTGGAGACATTTGAGCCGCATTTTCCTCTAGGTGCTTGGAGGAGGAAATCTCAAGCTGAACATCATGCAAATGGACACTGAGAATACTCGGGTCCTTGCCCACCCCTTTGCTGAGATCCCCTTCTATTTCTTCTTGCTGGGGATGGTGCTTCTGCAAATGTTTTATCACTTGGAACTTCTGCTTTGCCTTGTAACTGCAGAAGCGGCAGAAGAAAGGGTGTTCGTTGGTGTGAATGAGATAGTGATGCCGCAGGCCTGCCGCCCACCGGAAACCACGGTAACACACATTGCAGATGTATGGCTTTTCTTCACTATGCTTTTTTAGGTGTGTCTTGAGGAGGAACCGAGTCTTGAAGGCCTTCCCACATTGCTCGCAGATGAAAGAACGGGCCTCACGATGTCGTGTCTCCTTGTGAATACGCAGAGCATCGGCACGGTTGGTACAGTACTTACACTCATCACACTGGTATGGCTTGATCCCTACACAAGACACAGACAAAAAAACAAACAAACAAACCCAACCCACCAGGACTGAAGTTGAGAAATATTTTCACATTATCAAAACAAAACTTTCACTTGGTGGATTTCCATTACGAGAGATCTTAATTCCATCAAACTATGCAGAATACCTCATCCCCCCACCCCCTGTCCGGGGAAGGGAAAGCTGAGAGATCATCACCCAGTGCTGCAGCATAGAACTAGATGGTAATATCATATGAAAATGAAGTATCCAAGAGCCCAACTTCCAGGCATGCACAATAGCCACTGGAAATATGATAATTCTTAAATGAGAAATTAAAACAACTCCCCCCTTGCAATTTTTATCCACAAAGCCAGCACTGTCTGATCCCAGGACGCAAGCCTACTTCATTTGTGTGAAAACCTACCTGTATGCTTTGTCATGTGGTACTTCAGCTGATTCACCCACTTGCACTTGTAGCCGCATTCTGGGCAAAGATACTTTCGCTCCTCTTTATGGATACGCATATGATACTAAGTAAAGAAAAGAAAAGCAGGCCTGCATGAGACAATAAACTGTTAGCTGTTAACACCATTATTATAAACTTGATTGAAACCTTAGGGACTGAATGGACTATGCAGAACTCAACAGACTTTTAGATATAGCTGGTTGGAGGACTTTGAGTATAAAAATGGAATAATGAAAAACACTGAGTTAATATTCAACAATAAAGCTATGCAACTTTAACAATGGTTTAGACTAGGCGCTTTAGACTCTGCAGAAGGAGAACACTGTTCCCTCAAGCTTCTTCTCTTAGACTTGGTGGACACTTTAGAGCGAGCGCACTTTTTTTTTCAGGCTTACCTACAAGCATGAATAAAATAATACTGCCTTAATGAATACCAAACAAATACTATGCTCACACAGGAGCCAAAACACTGCTAAATCATTTTTAAGGTGGCACACAGCCCTATCAGAACTTTTTAGAGTGAGAAATGTTGGCTCATTTTCTCCAAAATGGTCTGTCACTATAAAAAGTCTGAACTTCATTTTGAATTCAATTACTTTCCCATATCAAGAAGCAGGTTAATCCCCACAGAAGACCATCTCAAATTAAATGACATAACAAAAAAACAAAATAAAATAAAGACAGATCCTTCTATTGGAAAAACAAATCTGTTAATCAAGTATTACATCATAAAGATGGCTCAAGTTTGTGTTTGTTTGAGGGAAAGAGATACAATCCACAGTGCTCATCATCCAGGGTTTTCACAAAATGTCCATCTGTTCTGAACAAGATAAACAGATGCAAACACAGAGCTGACTGCAAATTATAGGAGTAGGAATGAATTCTTTATCATATACATTATAAGACAAGAAACAACGGGCAGAAAAGTCAATTAAGCAATGTAACTTAATGAGAAGCCATTCCTTAAAGTGTGGGTTATGGAGCAGACTACCAGATCTATTCTCTCCAATGTCTAAAAAATCTGGTCCCTGAGATAACTATTCAACTGATAGAATCTCAACTTTCCCATGGCAATGCAGTCTCCATTTCCTGGAAAATGGTTTACATATCTTCCACAACAACGTTCCACTATCAACTCACCAAAGTTGCCCAGAGGTTCTCACCTTGAGGCGTGAAGGGTCGGCGCAGGCATACTGGCATTGATGGCATTTGTAAGGTTTCTCCCCAGTATGGATGCGGATGTGCCATGTGATCTTCTGCTTGTTCTTGGTGCTGTATTCACAGTCAGCGCATTTATAGAGGCGGGTGCCACCATGGCCTTTCATGTGATGGTCATACACCAGCTGATGGTGACAACCAAAGTCACAGAACATGCATTTGAATGGAGGTTCAGCACCTACAGAGGGTTCGTGAGCCTCCAAATAGTGGCTCACTAGCTGCTGCCGTTCCTTGGCTGCAAAACTGCAGATGTCACAGCGGTGATTGAAGTGGAGTTTCTTATGCTCTTCCAGCTCCTCCCGAGTGGTCAGAGTCTCCTTACAGGTGCCACATTCCAGATGTGGGTGCTGCTTCTGGATATGGCACTTGAGGGTGGCCTCACTGTGGCAGACAAAGGCACATCGAGGACAGCAATAGGAGATCTTTTCTTCATGCTGTCTCAGCGTGTGTTGCTTCAGGGCTGTTTCTGAGCTGAAGCGAGCTTCGCAGCGGGAGCAGGCAAAATTCAGCTCCCCTTGATGGCAGCTACTGACATGGCGAGTGATGTCGTTCTGGATATAGCCACTGTAGTCGCAAAACGGGCAGAAGTGGGTGGGCTTCTTCTCGTGGACACGCAAATGGTGAATGCGCAGTTTGGAATTGGTGCCAAACGTTTGGCCACAAGCGGTACAGGCAATGCGGCCCACACCGGTGTGCAAGGACTGGTGTGCATCCAAGCGGTAACGCCGGGTGGTGCTGAAATCACAGTAAGGGCACTTGTGAGGCTTCACGCCTTCGTGCTTGATGCGGACGTGCTGGCGGAGGCAGCGCACCTGCTTGCAGGTGAAGTCGCACTGCCGGCAGGTCAACTGAGGCCGCGCTTTGAGATACTTCCGATGGAGCTTGCGGTGGAGTCGTAGAGCTGCAGCAGCCTTGGAGGTAAAAGGGCAGAGCGTACAGCGGAACTCCCCCAGTTTCAGGCAGCCACGCTTTTTGTGAGTCTTCAGAGCTCGTTCCTGGTGGCAGGTGAAAGGGCAGGTAGGGCAGGAGAAGTGGCGCCTCTTATGGGTGGTTATTGGAGGTGAAGGTATTACTCCTGCCAGCTCAGCATGCTGGGGTGTTTCCTCACAGCTGATGTGTTCACTTCTTTGTTCAGCTACAACCTCTGGGGAGGTGGTGCTGTTAGACTTATCAAGCAGGCTAGGGAGTCGAGCTTCAGCGTGTCCCTCCGACTGGTGGATCTTAAGTGCCCTCTTAGAACGAAAAGGCTTATAGCATAGGAGGCACCAGGACTGCTCCAAGCCACGGCAGCTATCTTCTACGTGAGAGCGGATGGTGGATTCTCTTGAACAGAGGAAGGAACAGGACTTACAGTGGAACTTGCCTTGTTGCAGGAAGTATCTCTCTGAGGCACAGCTGGCGGCATCTGTCACAGCCTCTGACAATGGTTCTTCTACCACAGATTCAGAGTCGCGATGAGATGACTTGTCCTGCGGGCTGATGGCCAAAGATGGTGCATCAAGAAGTACAGTAGGCAAAGATTCAGCATTAACTGGCCTGTGTTCTACTTCCCAGGAAGCTTGTGGCAGGTTGTTTACCTCTGCCTCATCTAGGATTCCTGTATTGTTCTTTCTGATTGCTGTTCTTTCCAGAGTCCTTCTACAGGGCAATACAGCAGCAGGCTGCTCTAAGCAAGCTGATTTCCCACTGTTCTTTTTCACTAGGATTGGACATTTCTTACGGAGATGAGTATTCAGTCCTCTCTGCTGCTTAAAGATGGCCCCACACTCCTGGCACACCAAAGGGCATTTCTTGCTTTGGCAATCAGCTTTGCAGTGCACCAACATTGACTTCTCCTTCCTGGTGATGTAGGAACATTTCTCACATTTGAAGATCTGACTCTTGGACTGGACTACCAACATCTGCACTCTGCCTTCAAGGACCAAGGTTTCTGCCTGCTCTTTGTCCTGCCTCCTTAGAGCTTTAAGCACTGATTCTGACAGAGAAACCTCTTCTGAAGAAAGTGCGTCTTCTGGAGCAAGGGAAGTTTCAGGGCTACTGTCAAGTTGGAGGGAATCTTGTTTTAACGCCCCTGACCAAGGCTCTGATTCTTTGTACCCTAAATTCTGCTCAGAACTAAGTGGTATCTGCAAAAGTTCAGCGTTCTGGCTATCACCGCCACAGTTCTTTAAATTCTGAAGAGCAACTTTTTCTCTATTTCTACCAGTATCAAAGCTGTTATTTTTCTCCAAATCTGAACCGTCTTGGATCTCTGCTTCTTCTTCAAATTCAGGAATATCTTCAAGGGTAGGTTCGCTCTCCTCCAGAAGAAGCGAATTCTTGGAGCCCAACGCTTGATAAGTTGATTCTACTTCCTGGGTGTTTAGATCTTTTTCATTTTCTGACAAAGCTGCAGGCATCCCTTTGGCCAGCTGCTCCAGAGCTGGCTCTGAGTTACACAAGGGCTCTAAGTGCAGGATGCAACCTTGAGCAGACCTGTCAAGTTTCTCTGGACTCTCAGAAGATGCATTCCCAGAGAGATCTTTTGAAGAAACAGCTTCTGTATTCTTACAATCTTGTTCTCCTGCTGATTCTTCTCTTTCTGTCTCAATGCTGCCTTCATCTGAAAAGAGGGCCTTCTGACGGCAGTTTTCTTCCTGGGCCTCCAAAGCAGGGAGTTTATGTTTATCCTGACATGGTTCTTTTCCAGGCAGAGAGAGACTTGACTCTGAATGCAGAGTCATGGCAAGGTTATAGCTAAACAGCACTTCAGTAGAGGAAACCTCCAGCTCTCTGCTGGCATAGTTCTCCTGCCAGCCTTTGTCACCAGGCACGTAGCCGTGAACCTTGCGTTTATGGAAAAAGAGACTAGTGTTGCTGAAAGTACGGTAAGTGCACAGGGCACAACAGAATTCTCTCTGTTTGGTATGCTTGCAGTTCTCATGGTTCAGGAGGGCTTGCTTGTATTTAGTCTGGTAGCTGCAATACTGGCACTGAAAAGTGGGTATCTGATAATCCTGGGAATGTTTGGACTTCATGTGCTTCTGCAGCTCATATTTGCGTTTGCAGGCAAAGCCACAGATTTCACAAATCAAAGACTTGCCCTGATGGCGCAATTTGTGGCTGCTCAGTTGATCAGCCCGATGACAACGATAGGGACACTGGTTACATTGGTACCTAGTATAAGAACAAGAGTGAATCAGAGATTGAGACAAAACAGCAGCACAGGCAATCTTCCCAAATCTGATGTTCTCCAGAAATGTTGGGACAATTCTCCAAATTCCCAACCAGCATAGCCTTCCACAGGTGAGAATTAACTAAGCAAAAACTACTTTGCTTTATAGCAGAGTTACAATCACTACCACTCACAAAACTTAAAGCTAATGGTTTTAGTTCTTTATTTGCAAACTGGGAAACAGACAGAAGAAAATTACTTATCAAGTTCACCCAACCATTTCACAGAGGAGCTGGGACTTGAATAGGGGCTGCTCTAACCTAAAACTCCTAACTCTCATTGTGGCTTTCACAAAGTTCAGTTCAGTGATTAGAAATGTACAGCTGCCCTTAGCTTGAAAGCGAAACTCAGGACAGCTTTCTCCAAGATTTTTAAATAGCATCAGGTTGGAATTAGATTTTTTCCCCTTGCACACCCAATCATAAGAAGTGGATTCATTCTTTTTAACATTGGAATGCAGGAATGCAATAGACTTCACCATATATCTGTGTTATTCAAGATAGTTCCTGCAGAAAAGACAGAATATAAATCAAACAAGAAAACCAAAACATTCTCCCTCAAATAATGCTAATACTTTTATCCGTAGCTTGTCAGTCAAGTATTCCCAGAGACTAATGGGTTCAAATATTCAGGATGTCATCCAGACACTGTAGCCAATATCAGATTCATGTAATAGCTCAATGTATCTTAACCAGAAATCTTGCCCAGTCTTTGATTCTGCATTATTTGATATTTTGTAATTGTGTTGTATCTATCTTTAAACCATACCCATAGTGGGAGTTTAGAGCTAGAGATGATTTCATGATAGAGATATGGTGTCCAGTCAATTCTAGCCTTTATTTACTTAAAAAATAAGCTTACGTAATGAGAAGGAGGCTGCTGACTACCTGAGATCTCCCGTGTGCTTCCGCATGTGAACATTCAAGTAGTGCTTCCACTTTGTCACATAGCCACATTCTGTACACATGTAGTTCTTATCGTCCGAGTGGGTCAGCATATGCTTGGAAAGGTAGCTCACATCTCGGCAAGTGAAGTCGCAGAGTTGGCATTTGTGAGGCTTCTCTCCTAAAGTCACAGAGCAAACCGGAAGCTGTGGGTCGATGGCCCTGGCCCTTGAGGTCAGCAGATTAAATTTAAAATGGAGTTGTATTCTGCCCCTCCCTTCCCCTTGAAAACAGATCTAGGACTGCTCACAGAGGATAGAATAGTACAGACCCTGCCCAGGTTTGGTGAGTGAGACCAAAACTCAGATGCAAAAGCTAAGTATTTTCAGAAAACTAGGGGGAAGGAAATATGGTAATTTAATGCCAATAAATTTTATAAACAAACAAACAAACAAACACTTAAACAACATTTTTTTCAGGCTTCCTTGTCTGATTAGCCCTGATTAGCTAAAAGCATTTAAAGTAATTTATTCTCCTCTCCAAGTCTCAGCTTATCCACCCATATAAATGATGAAAAGCCAATAACCGACACCTGCAATGCTGAATTCTGGATTATAGATCTGATCTGCAAAGCTCTTTTGGAGAAAAACTAAGGCAGAGAGGAAGGATGTATTTGTACGCATGCAAGTATCATCAAATTGGGAAGAAAACTTGCCTGTATGGAGAAGCATATGGCGGATGAGGACCCTCTTGTGCGCGGTGGCAAAGCCGCATTCTGTGCATTTATGTATCTTCTCACTGGCATGCATCTTGCCAACATGATCGTGGAATTCCACCGAGTTGAACGTGGCAAAGGGGCAGAAGCCACACTGCAGCTCCTCGTTTCCTGGGTGGCCTTGCTTCTTATGCTTGCGGAAGACATGCTTGTTGGAACAAATAAAATCACACTGTTGGCAATGGAAGGCATAATGGGTTTTACGATGTGTCTCCATGATCTCTGTTGAGGGGAAAAGCAGAGAGCAGGCATAATACTTGCACTCCACTGCTTTAATGCCATGAACCTCTTTGATGTGCCTCAGAAAGTCCTTGCGATCTTCGGTGCCGTAACTGCAGCCAGCCTGAAAGCAGCTCAGTTGCTTGGGCTCCGTCTTGTGGGTTTTCAGATGTTCCTTGAGGGTCTGGCTCAGTTTAAACTTCTCTTTGCACACAGGACAAGAGTAGACATCTGAATAGAAATTGGAGATACCCTCGTGCATGCTGGCCATGTGCCGGTTGAGGGCATTCTTCTCAACGGAGCTGTAGTGGCACAATGGACAGCGATGGCCTTTCTCTCCTGTCTCACGCATCATGTGGATCTTCAGTTTGCTCTTGCTAGTAAAGAATTTCTGACAATTTGGACACTGCAGCCTGGGGTCTGGGAAGTGGAGGTGAAGGTGTTCTACCAAGTGTGTCCGCTTCTTGAAGCAACGCTTGCATTCTGGACACATGTGGGTCTTGAACAAATATTTGGACTCCTCGGTGATATTTCCTGCACAAGACAAGTCGCAGTTCATTACAGGAAAATGAAAAGTGGAAAGCTGTTACGTGTTTTGTCTCACTACCAGGAACAATCAGCTTTTTGAACAGGAATCACTTTCCATGTTTCTCCTTACAGAACTCCGTGTTATTATTAAGAGCAGGGGTGATTTAGAGTGGCCCATTACCAGGCCGTGGCCTATTTGGAACTGGGCCGTATAAGTGGTGGGCAGGCACGCAAAACGCAAATGCATGTGCGGAGCTTTACTTGCGCAAGTAGTGAGCTGACATGGGTGCACATGTGTGTGGGCTGGCCCGCCACTTCCACAAATCGAACTGCATGCATGCACACCGGCCTACCACTCGTGTGGCCTAGTTGCCCTCTCTCCCCACCAGCCAGCCCACCAAGCCACAAAGGATGGGGACCGCTAATTTAGAGGCAATCTGAAAATCTGTCAACACCAACTAGAGAATAGCTATTTTACACAGCATCCTATTTTACTCCAGAAAAAAAAATGACATTTGTTTAAATGATTTCTGATCCTCTTTTCAACAGATTACAATCTTATTATCCCACCTCCCTATTAGATGTTATTCAAACCTCTTCAACCCTTTGTTAAATCCACATCTTTCTTAATCCGGTGCTCCGGCTTATTTAGTATCCTATGACTATTATTATTATTATTATTATTATTATTATTATTATTATTATTATTATTATTATGCCGCCACTCTCCGAGGACTCTGGGCGGCTTACACCAAAGACAGTATACTAAATAGCATATTGCCCCAAACAATCTGGGTCCTCATTTTACCCACCTCGGAAGGATGGAAGGCTGAGTCAACCTTGAGCCGGTGAGATTTGATCTGCTGATCTGCTGAACTAGCAGTCAGCTGAAGTAGCTGCAGTACTGCACTCTAACCACTGCGTCACCTCGGCTCTTTCTTTCGACTATCACTGTTGTATCTTATGATTCTTGATTAATGTATTTTTTTTCTTTTATATACACCGAGAGCATATGCACCAAAGACAAATTCCTTGTGTGTCCAATAACACTTGGCCAATAAAGAATTGAATTGAATTGAATTGAATTGAATTGAATTGAATTGAATTGAATTGAATTGAATTCTATTCTATTCTATTCTATTCTATTCTATTCTATTCTATTCTATTCTAAACTTGTTAGGCATTTCTCCCTATCTGCTACTTCTCTACTACAAATTCTTCCTGTGCTGAGGTCCATAAAGGTATTTTTAGGCACAGCCTGAATTTGCATTTATTACATACTCTCAATTTGGCATGGATATGCAAGTAACTGCTTACTGCAAGTGAAAATAACTAATTACAGAAACAGGAACTAACAAAGGTTAAAGGTGGATGCATATCAGATAGAAATCAGGCTCTTGTATTTAGCACAAATGAAGATGAAATATTAAAGTGCTCTCAAAAAGAAGCTGCTGCTTTTAATTTCCGTATTCCTCTGAAATTGCTCTTCTTAATACTATTTGTTTCACCTATTTGTTTCAGCTATCATCCCTACTCTTGCTCTCTACTTCAACAACTTTTCAAATTACATTTCTCTTGATTAACATAAATTTGCTGGAGTACTGCCCACACAATGACATAGTATGGATACTAATTTCAATAAAGCTGCAGTATATATATAACAAAATTAAACCTGTCATAATTCCAAAGTTCTGGGGCACCGAATAAAGTGCATCAGTCTACAGTATTCATTTCCATCCACCCTAGTCAAGTCCTGAGCGTATGATTACCTGTGTTTAGAAGCAGATTATCTGTCAATCCCTTTTTCATTATAGAAGGGAATTTGCCTTCCTCGTTTTCAGCAACCATCTCTATGTCCTCCTGCTGTATAGCTTCATGAAGATGGATCTGCCTGTGTAGGCCAAACTGCTTAATGTTTGCACTGATAAAGTCACAATGGTCACAATGGAATGGGAAGTGGTTCCTACGATGAAGCTCCATGTCCTCATGGTTTCGGAACAAAATCGGGCAGCCACGGTACGTACAGGCTATTGGTGATACCTGGTGAACATGCCGAACGTGTCCTCGGAGCTCTTTGCGATCCTCTGAACTATATTGACAGCCTTCCTCAGGACAAGCTTGGGCACCCTGGGGTTTGTGGTGTTCCTTAAAGTGCTCTTTCAAGTCAGTAGGCAGTGCAAATTCCATTTGACATATAGGACACGGGAAAGGTTCAGTGCAGAATTGAGGGTCTTGTCTGCTTTCATCCAGAAAGTTCTGCCCTTCCACCTGACCAACAGTTGATTGTTCTCCTGAAACAGATAAGTTTTATTTAGTGAGGTTTAATGATAAGCCTTGGAGATGAAGGAAGTTTACAAATTGTCATCGAAAAGCTCACCGCACTGATGCTGGGAAAGGAGGCTGGGATCAGGGAAGCTTCGTCCACACTGTTCACAAAAATAGAGTTCCACAACTTTGACTAAGACCTCTGGGGGGAAAAAAAAGTTAAAATTTTATATTAAAAAACATGCCTCTCCCTTTCACCCCTCAGTACCAGTAGTTATAAACTTAGCAGAAATTATATTCAATTCTTCTAATGTCCATCAGGAACAGTGACCATAAATAATCTTCTCTATGAACTACATCAAAACACTATTTACCGTTTATTTTAATACACAGCATTGGCATCAAATTGATTTGTGGGGTAAGCTTCCCTTGCAATAGGTTCCCAAAATTGTTTTCGAAAGCAAGATTATAATATAATGAAATGTTTACAAAACAACAGTAATAATCTCTTCCAAAATGGATTAAAATAAGAGGATTGAAATAAAGCTTTCTTTACAGATCTTCTGAAACCACACTGGTTTATTGGGGGTGGGGGGAGAGACAGGGCCAACTTTAAGAACCTCAGGAGGTACAAAGTTCCAAAGTATGGGGGCCATTACAGAAGAGGCTATGGATTCATTCACCTCCTTTTAATTTCAAAGAGAGGGGAGACTTGGCCTGTGCTGAAGTAGTAGCCATGAGTCCAGGGAGATTCCCAATGCACACTCTAATTTCTTGGGGGGGGGGGGGTGGAGGATGATATCACTTGGAGAGTAGCCAGAAACTTGGGAGGAATTTAATCTGATCTTATTTTGCCTCATTCACATCCTGCAAACTCCAGACACCAAAAAAGTTCAAGCTTCTCATGGCATTTCCAGTTGATAATAACAACTTAAGTGTCATAGCTAGCACAATTCAACCCAAGCCTACACATGACCTCTCCCAGCATTTTCATGAAGGTATCTGATCCATATACACACATTAAATGTAAAAAGATCAAAGCATGCATTCAAACGTTCTACTACCTGTTGTAACATATCCTTGTCTGTTCATTGTTTAGAATAAAAAAACATTGACTAGAGAAGTGAAAGCCCATGAAAAAAGGAACATCTGGGGAAAGATCTTTTTTTCTCCCCAAGCCATTATATTTTTATGATATGGAAACCATAAAACAAATAATTCTATCAGAGTACAACATACCTGTAGGGTTACCTGGATTGCTGAGAGCCATGGTGCTACTCATGGCTTCTACAAATATTTCAACACCACCCGTTTCTGTACCTACAACAGAAGCCTCTGTTAAGAGCAAACTCTGTCCCACTGGTAGATTTTCACTTGAGATGCCATGGCTGTCTTCGTTTCCTGCCATTCCTGAGCCAGGTAATAACAGCTCCTGGCAAAGTCCACTCATTTTGTCATCTCCAATGGATTCTGTTGCTACTGCTCCTCTGCTCATTGTCTTTCCTCAAACAGATTTACACCATGACACACAGATACAGATCCTGTTAGAGAGACACAAAAAACCCAATTTTTCTTCTAAAAGGAATAAGGATACATATAATGCTTCTAAGGAAAGTGGGTACAGAATGGATTGATACACAATGTTAACAAAAGGGGGGAAAAACAGAGGAAAGCAGATGACAACCATCATAGAAAACTGTTCTACATGAGAACTTCTTCCCCTTCCCAGACGGGACTTGCTATGTTAGCTGTGGCAGAAGATATTTACAAAGGAAAGGACAAAGCTTCCTTAGCTAAACTCTGCCTTCCCTTTTAGGACTATTACCACCATCTGCCCTGTAGAAAAGATACTAGAAGTTTATTTGCTTTTCAACATTTACTGCATTTTTATGTGTAGTTATATATAGAGAGAGATTTAAATGCTTTGAAAGGATTAGTGCCTTTAACGGTGGGACATCAATAACTGTAATAAAGAAATATATTGTTAGCAGCTATAATTGCTTAGTATTGCTAGTAGCCACACCTGTGTAGAAGAAAATGCAGTAGGGCAGTTGATATAGGATGTGAAATAATTCAGTACTTTGATCTTCCGAAGAACTAAATAAAAGAGTAAATATTATAATTGTACAGATACAAATGCAATGATTTTCATACTAGCACTCTCAAATAAGTGAAACCTGAATTTATACCCATAAGGATTTCCACTGGAATAGTTTAACTTTAAATACATAGGATTTTAAATTAGGGCAAACAAGGATTATAAGGGATTTGAAAAAAAGAGACATTGTTTTAATCTCATGAAGTGAGGATGAAAAGGGAAGGGCTAAAATATCTTCTACCAATATTTTCAAATTAAAGCTGGAATGCACTAGTATGTTATTACAGATTGTTGATGGAATCAGATACAATAACTGGATTTACATTGATATTAAGTTATGACATTGTTTGCTTGATCCTAGCTTATTGTTTTATGTGAGAATCCTGTTGTTCCAGCTTGTACATCATGACATACCGTTTTGTGTAAATTGAGTCAATTCTGATTTTTCACACAAATAATAATTAAAGAAATCATGTATGTTATGTAAAGTCTGATTTATCAACTGGCATACTAATACACACAGTCTATCTAGTTACTAGCCTGAGCTGAGGAAGCTCACCCCAAGGTAGATTTATTATATATACATTTTCAATTTCAATCCAGAGAATATGTATAACTTTGCTTCCTCTTTTTTCACTTTAGCAGATAGCTCATTACTATCTTTTTAAATGCCTCTTATATACATGTGTGCATGCATCTATTTATCTATCTCATAATTCTAATAAAACCATTTCTTGAATTACTTAGAATTATATCTTACATAATTATTTGTTTCTAAAACCTAACATTCAGTGGCCCATTTATTACTCAATCATAGCCATTCCTGATCTGTTCAGTTCAGTTAATTATATTATTGATGAAGGGCTACTTTATAGTATAAAAATCACATTAGGATGTATTTAAGTGAAGACTGCTCTCAAGTAATTCCATAGGCACAGATACAAGAGAAGAGCCAGCCTAGGTATTTAATATTTCTGATCTGCATTCTCAGAAATTAATCTACACTATACTTGATGTTATAGAAAAGCTGAATGATTTAGTCACAAACATGACTGTTTAAAGAACAGGTTCCAGACCAAAAGAATGTAAGTAATGCTGGCTAAGATATGAAAGTGGCACATATATTTGCAAACAATAAATAATTCTATCAGGAAAAACGGCGGGGCATGTGTGGGGTGAGGGTGTGTGTGCGCGCATGCACAGGAGCGTGGGGTGGGTGCGCATGCATGTGGGGGTGGGGCTCTCCAGGGGGTGCATGCATTTGCATGGGGGTGGGGCACATGCGCAGGGCCGCATGTGCATTGCATTTTGGGGGTTCGGGCGCATGCACTTTGGGCACTCGGTCTGGAAAAGGTTAATCATCACTGGCATACAGGCTGAATACAAGAAAAGTATACAGACTTGTCAAACTCCTTTGTCTGGAACTGGTCTATTTCACCAGGTTCTGTCAACATTATATATACAGGTGTTTCTCAACTTATGATCAGAATGGAGTTCAAAATTTTGTTGTTGTTAAGCGAGTTGTGCCCTATTTTACAGACTTTTTTTTGCTACAGTTGTTAAGGGAATCACTGCAGTTGTTAAGTGAATCATGCGGTTAGTTGAATCTGGCTTCCCCCATTGTCTGTTTGTTGGAAACCAGATGGGAAGATTACAAATGGTGATCACATGATCTTGGGACAGTTCAACTGTCATAAATACATGCCAGTTATCAAGCACTCAAATTTTCATCACGTGACCATGGGAATGCTGCAACAGTTGTAAGTATGAACAGTGGTCATAAGTCACTTTTTTTAGTGCCGTTCTAATTTTGAATGGTCACTAAATGAATGGCTGTAAATTGAGGACTACCTATGCTTTATATTATTTCACTGCACATTATCCTATACTTTTATTTCTTGGACACAGGATTCCTTCATGATATGATATCTCTTCTACCCTGTTTCCCCAAAAATAAGACATCCCCTGATAATAAGCCCAATCGGGCTTTTGAGCACATGCGCTAAAATAAGCCTTCCCCGAAAATAAGCCCTCCCCGAAAATATTTAAACACAGAGCTGGAAATCAGGTAAGACGGCAAGAGGAGCCCCATCTTGCTCCACGCGTCCCAAAATAATAAGACCTCCTCGAAAATAGGGCCAAGCGCTTATTTTAGGGTTCAAAAAAATATAAGACAGGATCTTATTTTCAGGGAAACACGGTATATTCTCTATGGGCGCACCTACCCTTTGGAATCAACTGCCCCTGGAGCTCTGGGTGGCCCCCGACCTCCGCTCTTTCCGCCGCGACCTGAAAACGTGGCTGTTTCGTTTGGCCAGCCTGGACTGATGGAGTTTTAATTCTAATTTAATTTTAACTTGTTAGTCTTAATTGCACTTTTAACTGTTAAATTATGAGATTTGGATTTAATCTTTAACTTTTTATTAGATGTTTCTTAACTGTTGTGAGCCGCCCTGAGTCCGGCTGGAGATAGGGCGGCATATAAATCTCATTAATAAATAAATAATATACTTTCAAGCAGCCCTGAGTTGTTGAGACAGATTTTATATATTGTTATCATAGTCATGATAACAAAAAAAAAAAGCATTTGTGATTAAAAACCGTCTGATTAAGCAGGGTAAAAAAAAGAAAAGATGCACTCACACACCCAGTTTCCTCTTCTTCGGGTGGGCTTCTTCTGCAACCTTCTGGATTCTGTACGCCAGGCGTGAACCATTCTCGTCCGTCTCTGAAGACCTTGCAAGAGAAAAGAAGAGCCAACCGCCCATTTAATGACAGCATCTTTTGGATCCGAATGACAAAACAGCCCCATTCTATAGGACCAACGAATCTCAACTGGAGCCTGGGCCTGGCTCCTCTCCAGACCGCTCGCCACAGAGCCCCCATTGCAGTACCCACGGTTCAAAAGCCCCTTCGGGATAAGGGATCCCCGTGAGCAGCACAGAGGCTCACCCCGTCATTCCCTTTCCCCGAGGAAAAAAAAAAGAGCCCATTTGGTCCTTAGAAGCCCGTCCTCTTGCCTTTCTGGGTACCCATTCCCCCCTCCCACTCCGCCGCCCCGACTCGCGCTTCCTCTCGCCTCTCCTCAGCCTCCTCACCATTTACAACGCCCGGATCCCCAGTCCAGGCACCGTGTCAACGATCCGTTTTTCCCCGCGCCGGTAGGAAAGCATCCATGTTTTCCTCTCTAGCCTCTCTCTCTCTCTCTCTCCCCCCCCCCCCTCCCTCTTTGTTGTGGCCTCGTCCGCGCTCTCCCCGAGCAACTCTATGGTTAACCTTTGACGCAGGGTTCGGCGTTCGGGGAATGGGAGACGTCGCCACAGACGAGGTGCGCAGAGCGTCTTCCTATCACTGCCGCGCGGTAGGTGCCTTAACTTAAAAGCAAAGCGGGGGCGGTTGGGGGGGGGGGAAGAGCTTGTCGTCTTCTGTCAAATCAAAATCCCGATATTCGGATTCCCCGCGGCGAAGGTTGTGATATAGGAACCTGGAGAACCTAACGCTTTCCCAGAAACCATAGAGTGTAGGATAATTTCATAGAATGTAGCCAGCCTTCGGGTCCCGAAGCGGAAGATGGAAGATAGAGCTAAGAAAATGTAGAGTCGCCCATCCTGGTTTTTAATCGTAACGGATCTCTGCTTTCTAGTCACGTTTATTGTAAAGTGTTTTGACTCTAATGCAGGGATCTCCAACCTTGGCCACTTTTAAGCCTGGCCGTCTTCAACTCCCAGAATTCCCCAGCGAGCAAAACTGCCGTAAAGTTGGCTGAGGAATTCTGGGAGTTGAAGTCCACCAGG
The DNA here is from genome assembly GCA_022577455.1 of Arizona elegans. Taxonomy (NCBI): domain Eukaryota; kingdom Metazoa; phylum Chordata; class Lepidosauria; order Squamata; family Colubridae; genus Arizona; species Arizona elegans. The sequence goes on along the minus strand of JAKOOJ010000040.1, from coordinate 1,475,241 downwards.
CTTAAAAGTTGGCAAGGTTGGAGAAGGGAGAGGAGATGGTTTCGCGCGAGCAGCAAGCGAGCGTTGCACGTGCTTACCCGCTGCTCGCGCGAGTGGGAATGAGCTCGTGCACTCGCCCGCCGCTTCCACCGCCCGCTTCCACTGTGCCTATCAAAGTCGAGGAGGAAATAAATGGCCCCTTTCCGTTTTTATTTTAAACCGTATTTGTTTCAGCCTTTGAAACAACCTTTTAAGACCTGTGACCTTCAAGTCCCAGAATTATGGGGGATTCTGGGAGTTGGTCCAGGCGCCTTAAAAGACACACGGCTCTATAAAACTGATGCTTGCATGCCACGGAGCTATCTCGGTAGGAACAAGAGGGTGAAGAAGACTATGGAGATTCTCGGTCATTCAGCGTCATGGTTGTCCCAAAGGTGCTTTTTTTTTTTTTTCCTTTTTCTTTCCAAAAGGCAACTGGACTGGACGTTGTGGTGTTTTTTTTTTTCTTCGAAGACGTTTCGCTTCTCAGCCAAGAAGCTTCTCGGAGGAGAAGCGAAACGTCTTCAAAGAAAATCCAGAAAGTCCAGTTACCTCTTGGAAAGAAAGAAAAAAAAAAGCAGCTTTGGGACAAGAGGGTGAAGGGTAACCTCTTCCGATCAGGTGGAATCACAGAAGAGAGAGGGCGGCGCTAATTGGAAGAGGGGTGGGAGTGTGGGAAGGTCGCTCAAGGAAGGGCAAGTGGCAGGATAATGTGTCTGCATCAGTATACTGTACGCGGGAACGTGGGAAGTGGGGTTTTCTCAAGCTCCGGTTTGCAGTAAGAGGTGAGACAGATTTCTCGTTCCTTTGACCTGCATGAAGCTGCGTCTTTCTCCAGTAGATCGAGAGGGAGGGGAAGGAAGGAGAGAGTGGAGGAGGAAGAAAGACGGACAGACCACTTTTTAAGCTAAAAATCCAAAGAGATTCTCCCCAACTTAGTTTAAGAAGTGAAGGGCAGTTATGGGAATCGGTACAGCTTTCTTTTTGCATAGGCAAGTAGAGTTCTTTTGGATTTCTGAGTTCAGTTTGCTAAGCAACTGCAGTAGGCTAAAATGAATGGTGTGTAATACCAGCCGGAGAGCCGTCTGCCATCTAGATATTGCCACAAAAAAAAACAAAAAAAAAAACACCCTGGTGTATTTGATGCAAGCTGTTTATGCCTTTGAGTTTTTTTGTTCATGAGTTTTAACTGCTTTCTCCTTTATTTTTCAGGCTTTAAAAGAAATGCCGCACCGAGTGATTATTTAACTTTGGCATTGTTTGCTCTTCCCGTTCACAATGCCTTTTTCTGACTTTATCTTGGCCCTAAAGGACAATCCATATTTTGGGGCAGGCTTTGGTTTAGTTGGTGTGGGCACAGCCTTGGCCCTGGCTCGTAAGGGGGCCCAGGTTGGCATGCTGGTTTTCAAACGGCATTATATGATCACCCTGGAAGTACCAGGCAGGGACAAGAGCTACCAGTGGCTGTTGAACTGGATATCTCACCATGCTAAGCACACCCAGCACCTGAGTGTGGAGACTTCTTACCTGCAACATGAGAGTGGCCGTGTCAGTACAAAATTTGACTTTATTCCCAGTCCTGGGAATCATTTCATTTGGTAAGGGAGAACCGTGAAATATCTCCAGGCTGGAAGTAGTGGGAAGATTGTGAACATGAATGATATATTTTGCAATAACTCCCAAATGCTTCTATGGCAATAAGCAGGAGTTTGCAGTGCACAACTAACAGAAGAAAGTAAATTTAAATGTCTACATCCTCAACTTCAATTTCTAAAATTGCAAAATAGGCAAAGATCAAGAAAACAGCAAAATGCATGTGCAGGAGTATAGAATGGATATTTAAAACTGTGCACTCAGAGCAAATTCTGTATTCTGCTGAATCTCAAAAGGATAGTTATTATGCCAGTGATTTGCAACAGTGTGGCTAAATGTTTGTTTCAGCAACTGTCTTATTTTTGAAACATCATGCTGTTATTCTATACTCTCATGCCTCCATATTTAAGAATAAATCCCATTGAACGCTAGGATTTAAAGGTAAGATAAAATCTCCCTTGAGCTGAGCTTAAATCCTTATGATTTTGTGAGCGCATCTGTGCAGGGTTTTTTTTTAGCAATCATGCCTTATTCCATAGTCCTTTGGGAGTAGGGCGGTATATAAATCCAATAAATCCACAATGTTTTTAATTATTTTATTTCCATTAATCAGTTCCAATATTTCATTTCTATTTTTATTTTCTGATTTATCAATAGGAATTGATTTAACTATTAACTAGGTTCAACTTTATCTTTTAAGATTAACCAGTATCAGATAAGCACTGCATTTTTTCTAAGCTTATTTGATTTCCAGCAAACAAGCATACAATTAGATCTGTCTTTACTCCTCCAACTCAGAGTATGATGATATAGAACAAAGTTAGATAACTTGAGATATTGTTTTGAAATGCTGTTTGGTTATTTTAATAGCTAAATCTCTTTTTTCATAATTTTGTGGTTTGAATTATATACATATAGTTTTATTTCTCAATGAAAGATTTTAAATAAGCAGAACTGATTGGATGGGTAACTTTTCCTTACTCTATCATTGCAGTGCTGTAAACTATATTGCTACACGAGCAGAAGAAAACGCACAGAACAAATTTCTCTTTTCTTTTTTCCTTTTTCAGAAGGCAGGAGAAAGTCCTGAGGAACATGAGCTATATGGCATGGGTAAACAGCAAAAATGGAAATTCAGACAAAAAAAAAAAGAGAGAGAGAGAGTAAAACCCAAATATTTCTGTATAAGGAGAAATGTTTAAGTTTGTAGGTTGGGAGAGTCGGTAGTCACAAAAGAGATTTCCTTGTGTTGTTATCTCTGCCATTGCATTTTTTGGTTGACTACAATTGAACATATATAAATCCTAGGTTAACTCTTGTTTGATTACAGATCAACAGACATGGAAAAGGCTGTTTCTGGAGGTGGAAGTCCAGAAAAGGTTTTCCTGCTCAGGTGCTCCTTGCTCTGCTTTCAGGTATCAAAAGAAGTGGATCCGTATAGAACGGAACCGGGAAAATCAGATGATTGATCTCCACACAGGCACTCCTTGGGAGTCTGTCACGTTTACAGCAGTTGGCAATAAAAGAGATATTTTTTTCAACATCCTGCAAGAAGGTATGTTAGCACCCTAACCCCTAGTACCCCTGAATGGAATATTGCTCAAAGTTCCAAACCAACCAGATTTGGACATTGTGTCTAAACAGATAATCTCTTCTACGTGGTATTTTGATTCCTTTGTTGTTTCTAGGGATGGTGATTTTTCTTCTGCTTTGTCCTTTCTTCCTTCCAATTTGTATCCAAATATTTTGTATAATCAACATTTTACTTTCTCTTCAGCCAAGGATTTGGCTCTGAGACAGCAAGAAGGCAAAACAGTAATGTATACAGCAATGACTGCTGAATGGCGGCCATTTGGTTTCCCACGACGACAACGCCCACTCACCTCTGTGGTGTTTGACAAAGGAATATCAGAGAGGATTGTACAAGATGTGAAAGAGTTCATTGATAACCCCAAGTGGTACATTGATCGAGGTGAGTGCATTTCAGAGGCTGGCAGTTAGATGACATCATGCCACTGATTCTCCTTTATATCAGGATGTATTTGATACCAAGCAGACAGTGAGCATATTCTCTCATCTTGTCTTATATCTGTATTCAGTGTTTTAAGAACTAAAGGAGAGGAGACAACAGGAATCCCAGACTTGTCCCTTTTTGTATCTCACAAGGTTTTGTTAGTTCGCAATTCATTCACCATTATTTTTGCTTCCTGTGAAATGTAAATCAATCTTATGCATTTACAGTAATAGAATTCTCTCCAAAATTCATATCTTCCAAAACTTTAACCAGGAAGGCCCAGTTCAAATTTCCAAAGGCCTTATGTGCATCTGTCTACGAAAATCAGTGCAGCTTGCTTCTCATTATGATGCTCCCAAGTATTCCAAAATGTCCAGGACATTTGTTGAAGCACAGTCTTTTAAGTCAAACTCACATTGAAGAATAAGTTCTTGCAAAATTATTTTCAGTGGGAGCCATGTAATCTGCCGGGATGCTGAAAGTAGAGCAGCCTGCTCTCCTTTCCCAATCTGAGCTCTGGGAATCAGTGGGGCAAGAAAGCAGGCCTAAGGCCTGCAGGAACTCTTAAGAACTAGCAAGCAGAACATATGCTTGAGGGACAGACTATATGTAATAGCAATAGCATTTAGACTTATATATCACTTCACCATGCTTTACAAGCATCTCTAAGTGGTTTTACAGAGTCATCTTATTGCCCCCAACAATCTGGGGTCCTCATTTTACTGACCTCAGAAGAATGGAAGCTGGGGAGGTGCTGAAATTCAGGCCTGGGCCTATGTTAGGCCTTCCAGGGACTCTCCCATTCCTGAAGAACCCCATGCTCAGCTTTATGATCTGCACAATCACTAGACCACACCATGTGAGAGTCTCATTTAATAACCATCACAATTTGTGATTGTTATTGGCAGGGTCCATTATGGTTACAAGTTGAGGACAACCTGTAGAGTAGTCTTTTAATAAAGTTACATATAATTTCATCGAGGTGGAAAAATCTTAAAAGACTAAGAGAAAATAAGAAAATGGCTTCACCCAAATACAATGCAGTACTCTTGTGCAACTTTTTCACAACATCTGGAGCTGATAATCACTAGAAAACTGATTCCTTGTTTAGAAGTGGCAGAAGAATTCTCATGTACTTTTAGAGCATGGTGGTTACAACTCATAAAGTAGGAAATTGGATAATTGAATGGTGTCTTCTAATTAGTTCTTTTCTCCACAGGAATACCTTATCGAAGAGGATACCTACTGTATGGGCCCCCAGGTTGTGGCAAGAGCAGTTTCATGTAAGTGTGGGCTCTCTGTAGTCTTGATAATGAATCTGTTCTCAAAAAGTGTCCCTTCTCCCCATCCTTATTTAGCAGTGCTTGAGAACATTGTATGCCAATGTGTAATTGGAAGAGGTTTGATTTGATTCTAAGTTATCTCAAAGTGTATTTGAATGGAATTAAATTGTCATTTGGGCAAAAGGGTTAAATGTCTTTAAATTAATAATCATCAGTAGACCAATTAAAACAGAAGTGTATTTTAGGATCTTTTTAAAGGCCAAATTAATGGCAGTCAGCTGTATTGTATTAGGAAGTAAGTTTTACAAATGCAGGGCATAAAAGTGATGTGATAAATGTACTTTTGTAAATTTAGAAATAGTTTTTCAGCAGGGAGCAAAGTGATAAGGGCTTCTTAACCTAGTGTCTCCTTTCCTCATGATTTGCGATATTTGCAGAATTTTTCATGCAATTTAGATACCTATTGCCTCTTCCCCTGCAAGCGGAGTTATATCAAGCTACATTAAATGGCTCAAAAGTGTGTTTGGTTCAATCTATTGCACAGTTAGAATTTGCTGTTTTTAACTGCTCCAAGTGGATTCACCTGTAGAGTATCTCTTCTTGGAAGCGATGATAAAAGCCATCCTAGAGAGAATATAGTACACATATGTCAAGAAAATAAGAAGTAATGGAGCTGTGATGTTGCAGGGAAAAAGGGATCTAATTCTCAAGAGAATCTGATTCTAAACAAAACTTTTATCACAATAGATTTTCTTAAAAGAGTTAAGTTGATTGTGCTATTCTAGGTAATATCTTCTTACTCTGAACCTTTTTATTCAATAGTGGTTTGAGCTAATTTAGAAATTTACCATGGTGCTTCCGTGGGTGTAAACTCAAATCTACATAGATCTGGAGCAAACAAAGGTGCCTTAATTATGAGAGGAACTTGCAGGAGCTCAGATTTACTCCCCCGTTTTCAACCCCTTTTTTCTTGTGTGTTTACATTCTGTAATGAAATCCCTACCTATTACAGCACAGCCCTGGCTGGAGAATTGCAGTACAGCATCTGTCTTCTGAGCCTGAGTGATCGAAGTCTCTCAGATGATCGCCTCAATCATTTGCTGAGTGTAGCTCCACAACAGAGCATCATTCTCTTGGAAGACATAGATGCGGCCTTTGTCAGTAGGGATCTTGCTACTGAAAGTGAGTGATGGGCACATGCTCCTTCTTGCTTCCTATTCCAAATTATCTTATTCTTTCATTCCATCTGGAGCCTAACTTTGGACATGTCACAGAATAATTGCACCTTGGAGAATCATATGAAATGCCTGTTTGGAGCAGTTTTCCTTTAGTTCATGGAGTAAGCCACCCTCTCATGCCCAAGGGCTGCATTTAGCATTTTTCCAGGGGTGAAGTCTCCAAAGTGGCTAGAATACCACCACACATGTATGTAAGTGTGGGATAGTGGTAGATTTTTTTTTGCCTTTTAATACCTTGTTTTCCCCAAAATAAGACATCCCCTGATAATAAGCCCAATCAGGCTTCTGAACGCATGGCAATAAGGCTAAGCATTTATTTCAGGGTTCAAAAAAATATAAGACAGGGTCTTATTTTCGGGGAAACACGGTAGTGACTTGTCTAGTTTAATACATGCTAATTTTGTATGTGTTCCAATGAAATACATAGTTTCCAACTTCTAACATGGTTGGAAAATGACACCCATCAGTTTTCTGCAGCCATGATTGAAAAGATAACCCATGTACTACAAAATCACGAATTGGGCTGCAAGTCATCCACTTTTGCCTACCCCAGATTAACAATTGCTCTGATAAGCAATCAGTTCAGAATTTAACAGTAATATTTCTCTCTCTCCTTCCACATAGCAAAAAGGAGAGAAGAAAGGGAATAGTTTGCCAGCCTTAGTTAGTGTCATATTTGTAACCCTTCGACTCTATCTGCTGGTAACCTGCAAATTCTTAAACCAGTTACCTATGAAAGAATGCAGCCCTTGATAGGAAAAAAAGTGTTTTTTTTCCTGTGGTAGTGAGTGATGCGAATAGGAATTATGGGAGTTGTAAAACCAATTGGTTGGGTAAATCTGCTCCTATACCTAGACAGAATATAGTAATGTTTACTATTAATCTTTACTCATATTGTTAATTTTCTTTGTTCCATATTTCTGAATAATTTTCTGTTGTTTTTTCTCTTCAGATCCTGTTGCATATCAAGGCATGGGACGTTTAACCTTCAGTGGCCTTCTCAATGCATTGGATGGCGTAGCGTCTGCTGAAGCCAGACTAGTATTTATGACTACCAATTATGTGGACAGGTTAGAACTGATGCACAAAAGTGGGATTGGCGGGAGTTATTAACTTAGCCAACCTTTTGACTTAGGAGAACACTCATACTGAACACTCATACTAAAAACAGTTGCTGATATTGGTGACATAACTAGTTAGCAGTTTTTGCTCTAGCTGCTAAATCAAAATCACAGAATAGGAAAGAAACAGCTGCTCTTCCCAGAGTTTCTTCCAATTTCTATATCAATTTTCAGTCATAGCATTGTTCCCAGTAATGCCCTGTATCAGCTGCACGCTGAAACGCTAATCCACATGCAGTGGAAACTCTAATGGTTTGATAATATAAATCAACTAATCCTACTGTATCTTATATAACAACACGGTTGTTAGACTCGCTGCATCACATTGCCGTCATGTGACATATCGTGATTTCCCCCCACCCCCCTTTGCGGAGCTGGGGTGGGCATGGCCTGCACGTTTGACACCGTTATACAATATCCAAGCATATCATTAAGAAAAGCTTACAGTGCCCCTCTTGTTTAAAAGACAGAAAAGGTATAAATTTTCTTAAGGCAAGTACTGATTGACAATAGAACATATAGTAAGGCATTGTTTTGGAGGAGAAAGCAGGAGAAAGAAGTCAAAGAAAAGAGTGGCAAATAGTTATTCCAATCCATAAATCAGTTAGCTACATAATCCAGGAGTTGGACGGAAACTAGCTTGTAGAATCCAGAGGTTGTCTAGCCCCTCATTTCAAAAGGCTTGGCTCTCCCATGGTTTCCACATACACTATACAGATATACTGTATAGATACTATATACTGTGTCTGTATCTCTTGGTTTGCACAGTAGGCTTTACTATCAATGGGAATAGTAATTATTCAGGGTTTTTTTTTGCCGAAAGGAACCCAGCCATTGTATTAGTTTCTTTGGTAAAACCAAGCTTGGGCAAAAAAAGAATATTGGATAATAGCAAGTGTGCACAAAAGAATCTGTTTATCTTCTGGGATACTTTGATGCAGGGTCCTCAACCCTGGTCCGTGGCCCGGAATTGGACCACAGTCAGTTTGGATCTCGGCCATGGAAGCGGTGAACTAGTACATATGTGCAAAGCTGCATTTTTGAAAGCAGTGTGCACATGCAAAACCATCCTCTCTTCCTCTCTGTCGCCTCGCCTCGCCGGAAAGTTTGGGGAACAATGCTTTGATGGCTCAAGAATATTTGGGACAAGTTGAATCCTATTCCTTGTGAGGAACAAAAATGCACCTTCTGCCTTTGTAGGGGGGAGGAGGAAGTAGAAATACAACCCTTTTACAAAGAATAAATGTCATAATTCTCATCCCATCCGTGAGAACTAGGAACAAGCTGAAAAGAAGCAAAAGCATGGCTCTTGACTGAAGTATCCTAGAAGCCTCACCTGTATAACTTTCAGCCTTAGTGCTAGCCATACAGCCTGCTGAGAAAGGATCCATAAGTCAAGTGTTATGGAGCGTCAAGGCTGAATTGTTAGATAAGGTTAAGTCAGTTGACATTGAATTCAGTCAAAAGTGGGATTATGTTTGTGCATTGGTGCTGTGATCTGAGAAATGTGTTGGCAGCGGCATTGTCATTAATGGCCTTGGTCATGATCTGAAACATTTGCAACATTGAACCTACAAAATATACATGTGGTTTTCGCTCGTTACCTTTCCTGGCTCCATATTGGCTGCTAGGACTGTAGCAAGGAAGTGGGTAATTTCAAGGTAGGTGATAGAGGAGGAAGAGGAGGAGGAAGAAGAAATATGTCTATATGATAGGCTCCTGTAAAGGAGGTTCATAGTAGTATATGGGAGTGCAAGTATAACATTTGTCAGTGACTCATTAAACTATGATTGATTCTAAGAATGTGCAATAGCTATGAAAATAGATGCAGCTGCTTTAACGAATCAGAACTGAAGTATTGCATAGTTATTTTGTGTGAAGTGGATTTGGGCACAACTATTTAAAATGCTACTTTGCTCTACATATCTTAGAGATAGTTCTTTCTTATTCTGTGCAGGACCCTTTAGTCTGGCTTGATGTAGTATAGCTGAAGAAAAACTACAATATTTAATTAAAATAGGACCTCTATTGATATTAATTTTGTTGCTTGTATCCTTACAATTTATATTGATATTGTTTCCTGACTGCTTATTTGTACCCTATGAATATCATTAAGTGTTGTACCTTATGATTCTTGATGAACGTATCTTTTCTTTTATATACACTGAGAGCATATGCACCAAGACAAATTCCTTGTGTGTCCAATCACAAAAAATAATAAAAAAATCCTAATCCTATATATTTATTGGCCACCAAATTTATATTTTTTTCTGAATCTGGTGGCCAAATATACATTACAGATAAGGTTAAACTTTTTTTACTGAGTTCCTTTTGTTACTTTTTCACTTCCTGCAGGCTGGATTCAGCCCTGATTCGCCCAGGCCGAGTAGACCTCAAACAGTACATTGGGCATTGTTCAGAGTGGCAGTTCAAACAGATGTTCCAGAGATTCTATCCGGACCAGCCATCTGCTGTAGCTGAGCAATTTGCTAAACGAGCCTTTTCTGTCTCTGCTAAAATCAGTGCTGCACAACTTCAAGGTCATTTCATGATACACAAAGCAGATCCAGTTAAAGCCATTCAGAATGTAGAGATGCTTAAATCTTGATTCTGAACAAACACTGAGAAAACATTGAATGTAGTTGCGTGGGCTGTTCGCTCAGCACACAGTAACTAGGGGGATGGTACCATCAATATTTCTGCCTCAGTGAGGTAGTCCTTTTTGTAAAAAAAATAAATAAATAAAGACTAAACCAAATAATCTCATTGCATATCTCTTAAAAAGAAATTGGAGTTCAGATTGATTTCTCCCTTCTCCTCTCCAGACTGAGTCTATGCCTCAATAGCCATTTAGTAATATACTGAGAAGGCATTGATTCTTCAGAAGGGATGGCTCTTCTAGAGCCATCCACCATTCAGCTTCAAGCAATTTACAGGCTCTAGGTTAACTGGATGCCTGGACAGCTCAATGGACTGCAAATAGATTGGTTTTAATTTTGCTTGGAGGAAATGGAATCTGTCTGCTAGCATTAGGGGTTAAATGCTTTTTATAGAATATGATACTGAAATAGAACTGCTCACATTGCTCTATGTTGCTCTGGATCTGCTGGACTTCCACTGACTTTGTATTGAGAACATAGTGAGCCTATAACTGTTCCAGCCCATTCTTGCAAATACCATCAAATTCAGTCAAGGGAGACTCGTGCTACTCTTACTTTCAACCATTTAAGAACCAAGTATATTTTTTTCAGTTCACTGTCACTAGCACACCAATTTGTGAGGCAAGATAATCCTACAAAAGTTCTGGAAATTGTAAATTACATTGATATAAATTTTGATTTCTGAGAACTATTGAATAACATGTATGTGGGTCAGTGGTGGGATTCAAAAATTTTTACTACCGGTTCTATGGGCGTGGCAGGGGAAGGATACTGTAAAATCTCCATTCCCTCCCCACTCCAGGGGAAGGTTACTGCAAAATCCCCATTTCCTCCTGATCAGCTGGGACTCGGGAAGCAGAGAATAGATGGGGGCTGGGCCAGTCAGAAGTGATATTTACCGTTCTCCAAACTACTCAAAATTTCCACTACCAGTTCTCCAGAACTAGTTGGAACCTGCTGAATACCACCTCTGATATGGAAAATGTGATTTACATTTTCCCCTCTCCACTACTGTGGTAGAATACAATCCTCTGATCCCAAGATTGGGTACAACTAATTTGGGCCAAAAATGGTAGAAGAAATCACTGCTTGCATTGCTTTTTATATTTCTGGTACACTTGCATTTAGAATTGAAGGCTCAATGTAATATCTTTTGAAATACAAGAATCTCAAAACTCTGGAGACCAACTTTTTAATCATATAAAATAGAAGGTACTTTAGTACTGACAGTAGTGAAAAGATCACTTTAAAAACCCTCACATCCCAGTATGCAGCTTAACTGCAGACTTCTGTGGTTCACAGGACCATTTACACATAAAAGGATTAATTAGTAGGATTAATTCCCAGGGCTAATTCTAAATCTGATACTATAGTGCACTCTTTTGCCATTATGTTTAGCACTAGTGACCATAAATAGTAAGCAATGTGGCAAAATTGATCCAAACCCCGGGACAATAAAGAGGGAGATCTGTACCTCTTTAAAAATATTCTAAGTGTTTAACAGTGCATTTTCCCAATGGCCTTTCCAACTAAGGGATTTTACCTCCTGACCACTAAAATAGCTCCATTTTGCTAGAAGATATTTCAATATACGTGTAAACTGTATTTGACTGTCATTTATTGCTTTCTCAAATTAGGCATTTGTCCCTTTGCAGCATTCTAATCTTCACAAACAGAATATTTTTTGCAAAACTGATGCCATCCCAACAATACATACTGCCAGTGCATTAGAGAAAACTCCCAAGACAGCTGGGGGGTGTCCCCCCCTGCTAAAATAAGGAAGAGTCAATGTCTGAAAGGCAACATGACAAAGTGATCAGTGTTCTCCCCCTTGATTGCCATCAGCTAAGAACTTCCTTCCGTCTCTGGGCCCTGAAGTTCTTTCCATGGCTTTGGCCTGGATTGCCCCCGACCTCTTGGCATTCTGAGATAAGTTACATACTCTCTTCCTTTGGTCTTTTCCCATCTCTCATAGTTCTGAATACCATGCTGACCTTGCCATGTGTTCTGTCCTCTGAGCTCACTATGGCAAATGTCCACTTTCTCTCTGTTTGAGGCTTGAGTTTTTGGCATTGGTATCCACTTGTCCATATTGTTTTTCTCTTCTTTGGCTGATGGGAGATCTTTGGCGCACAAATCTTTTTTATCCAAGAATGAAGGCTCCTGGTTGTGGCTATAAGATTTTGAAATATCTTGGTTGTATCTCCCATAGTTCCACCGCCCTCTTTCCTTCTTCCAGTTAGATCTCCTACTTAAGGCTTCAGGTTCTTCCTCAACATACTTTCCTGTTGCCATCTCCAATGTCTTATAATGTAATTGCCAGCTAGGATTTTGTAAAGATGACTTCTCCCCTCGATTTCTTTCTCTCCTATTATGGTGATGCAAGCTAACTGATGATGTATCTGTATTTTTTACCTCATCGCTCATGGGTGTTGTACTTTGAGTGTGTTCTGAAATGGCTGGTGACTTCAGCTCATTCTTAATTCCCAAGTCGTTTTCCAAGATGGCTATATGGTCATATTCCCTGACATCAGAGGGCTGAGAAGAAAGTGAACAAATTAGGATAAAATACATGAACCAGAAAGATCACGCAGCCAGGGCTAAAATATTGGTGTCACCAAACTTATATTCTCCAGCTTGATTCTATAATAAACCTCTCATTGCAAGGAGGCTGCAATATGCTCTTGAGAACAACAGCCAGCCAAAATGGCTTTGATATTTCAATCTTAATCAATTACTTAAAAGACACTTACAGAATTGCTTAAGATGCAAATATCAGAGTCAACTCTTGTGCTCCAAGACTGTCAGCCACATAAAAACTTACCTTTCATTTTCTTTCCCTGCGAAGAGGATTAATAGCTTCCTTATTTTGGATACTATTCAGTTTCTTCATTCCTTCCTTAATAGCCCTTTTTCCTTCTATTCTGCTGATCTACTCACCCTTTGCAGGGTAACAAAATAGCGATTTCTTTCCAGCTCCACATCAATGATGCCACCATTTTCTTGCTGCCTCTGGAAGTGCTGACGCAGCTGCTCTCTGTGCTGCAGTGTCTGTTGGTCAGGCTGGTATATTTCCTGAGGGGGAACAACAGCTTGTATTTCAGAAGAGTAGCAAATGGAACCTTTAGGCCCAACACTATAACTATGATGCACAGCTGGAAAGGCGCAGTTTAGATAAAGCAGGAAAAAAAAAAAAGAACTTGACACTGTTCTTGGAAGGACAATTTAGGCAGACTTCCCTCTCTCAAGCTGTGTTCTCCAGACATCTTACACTAAAACTTTTATAATTCCTAGACCTACCTGGAAAACCTGAGCAGAAAAATTTATTTAAGATTTTGCACTACATATTAGGCTATGTGCACATAGCTAAAAACTGTTATACATAGTGAGAATGAGAACATGCTGTGGACATTTAACGATTTTGTTTCTCCATCCCTCCCACACCCTGCCAAGCTAAAGAGCCCCAATGACGTCACTAGAAATAATTCAGCAAAACTTATTTAGGGGTATCAGATTTCTTAGACGATTTGATATATGACAAATGGTTTAGGCCACAAGCCTCTTGTTTGCCCCATCTTTTTAACAGTAATGGTTCCATGCAAAAGATCCGGCTGCCAATTTTCCTTACCATTAACTGCTGTGGTAATGGTGCTGCCTGCAGTGTGGCAAGGTCATACGCGAGAGGCTCCCTGCACACAGGGCATTGCACTTCAATATCCTGTGCAAGAAAAGAAGACAGAAGCAACCATAAGCATCATGTAATTAGGCCACAACATAGGATATTCTGTTTCTACCTTCATACTGCTCTGATGCTCTGCCTTGGCGGGTAACAACTGCTTTAGGAGAATTCTAGTCAAGTCCATAGCTACTTCTCAATCAAAAACAATTATCCCAGCACTCAGTATTAATGGAAAAGCCTGAATCCCAAGCTTTTTACCTAAATTTGCTAAGAGTGCCCTCCCAAGGTGCCACAACAGAGAGGAAACGGTATGGCATACTATCAATTATGTTGTTATCCATGATGGAGTCTACTTGGCATTTCATGCTTTTTTTTTTTTGCACTGCTGCAGCAATCTTACCCCTAACTACCACAATTCTTATGATCTCAGAGAAAGATGCATTCAGAGCTGCCCTCTCTTATTTTTATGGAGGAAGAAAGAGAGGATCATTTCATACCTTGGCAAATAACATGTCCCACAAAAGAATTATCCAGAACATAAAACATATTCTCGTCCTCTTTCATTCACTAAAAAAAGAACCGTCTTGGTCAAAATGTAACCATTTCCTTGAAGAAAAACTTGGAATGTGTTCTTCAAAAATAATACACATGGTTTTTGTTCTTCTATAACAAAACCAGAAAGATTATCTCTATTCACAGAACCTTACTAAAACACTTTAGAGAGAAAGACATATTATTCATCTCCCACAAATTTTAAATCAGAATATTTCTGAAATTTATTTATTTATTGCCTCTGAGTCAGACTTGATTTAAGGTGACTATATGGACAGGCCCTTGCCATTTTCTTGGCAACATTTCTTCAAAAGTGATTTGCCATCACCACCTTCTTCCTAGGGCTGAGACAGAAGGACTGGCCTAAGGTCACACATTTGGCTTTGTGCCTAAGGCAGGATTAGAAATTATTTCCCAGTTTCTAGTCCAGTGCCTTTACCACTGTACCAAACTCTTCCAGACTTAAGGCACTGACTAAAGCTTCCCCACCTCCCCTACATATAGGAAATGGTGATTGAGAACACAGGGCTTGCATCAGTAAGAGGGAAGCCGTTTATCATTTAGCCTTAATAATTTTATTACAATTCATTGTTATCCCAAATATTTTGTTCACACTGCCATAACTGAACAAACTGAAATAATCTGCTAATATTGACCTAAACCAGGCGTGTCAAACTCATGTTGTCAGGGTGGCATCACATGACATATCGGGACTTTTTTCCCCTTCGCCAAACCGGCTGTGGCCAGTGCGTAACACATCTGGCCAGCAGACCAGGAGTTTCACAGCCCTGACCTAGACTAAGAAGCCATTCCTGAAGAAAAGAACAGTCAAGCAGCTGCAGTGGCAAAATGCCAAACCATTCATTACCTCTCTGGGCACAGCTGTCAAATGCTGCATTCTTTCTTTCTTCTGTGCATTGATTTCTTTCTCCATATATTCTATATAACTAGCAAGACAACGTGAGTGGAAGTAATGATAACATGTGGTTTTGGTGAAAGCCTCATTCTCCTGTGAAGATGAAAGAACAGATTCTCAGGAGTACATTAAGTTGAGCACGATACTTTCAGGAAATATTGCAGAGGGCAGGGTTTGCCACATTTAAATACTACTTCTATAGCAGGTTATTCCAAAGAATCATATAAAACTTTCTGCGTATAACTAATGGATTTCTTTCTTTTTTTATTCCACGTATTATTATATTCTGTCCTTTGTGTGAAAAGCTGCTTCTGAGGATGGGTGGGTAGCATTTTCAAGTAGGCTATAGAAACAGGAGGATGCACCCTAATAAATTCCTGTGCCATATTCCATTGTTCTAAAATCTCCGTTTGATTCTTTTTTGCATCAAGTTAACTGCATCACAACTAAAAGATTCCTATCTGGGCATCTTTTCAAGAAGCTCACCCACATTTCCTTTTTTCTCCTTTTGTCAATGATTTCAATTCCTCTAATTCGCAAAATAATAATAAAAAAGATGCTAGTCCAGCATGCTCTTACCTGAAAGCCATACAGGCAAATCACGCACTGCCCATGAGGGATGTTGTTGTCTGTGAGGATTTCTTTTCCCTTCTTGTTGAGAGAAAAAGCCAGTGGGTAATTTCACATCCTAAAGCAGAGACAGTCCAAGCTAAAACCATTCCTTACCACCACCCTGTTTAACTTTGCATGTCTCTCTCCTGTCCTCTTACCTCTATTAGTTCATACAGCACAGGTGTACCCAGTTGCCTCTCAGCAATACCTTGCAGTGTCTGGGAAATTCTAGATAGGCAGAAAAGGGGCATCGAGAAAAACGAGAGGGCAATACTTAATAAGAGTGGTTAAATTGATCAAACACAATGACATGTGGAACACTGATACAAGCACAGGCTTATTCTGAGAGACTGTAATCTGCAGCCCTGAACAAAAAAGATACTTCCAAAAACTTTAAAAGGAATGACAATAGGAAATAACTATACTCTCAGTATATTATGTCATATGGGTAGGTTACCACAACCTGTGGAACGAGCACAGAAAAGGAACCCAAGCTGCCTTTGCCATGGGATGAATGAATCTATGATAGTGGCTTAATAATTTCAAGGCTCCCCTCAACTTACCCCATGGTGGGGGTGCATTTCCCTCCTCATTTGGTAAGCAGCAACAGCAGCTTGGGTTGCCCAGCCTTTATGAGTCCCCTCTGAGGAAAGGGAAAGAAAAGGGCAAGGCCTTACAGGGATTGATAAAGCAGGAGTAAAGAAATGTGGAGTAGATAACTCTGTCCAACTTTGCTTTTCCTTCCATAAATTTCTCCTTTAACCTCCACTTCCAAAACAAGTCCCATATACTGAACCGTAATTTTTCCCCCAAAAAATTTTGCTTCCTGAAAAAGTTTTGGCGATTATGATTGACTTCTTCAAACTGAACACAAATATAATTTCAGAATGACTGCATCACACAGGAATCTTGAGTAACATGAAATTAACTTTTAATGACTATATTTAATTGCATGATGTTTCCGACATGCTGCATGAGTTCAGCAGGGCTAAAAATATTTTGCTGCTGATTTTTGTTTCTACTCGGTGTCTGATGCATCTCGCTCTAGTGTCCAACAATAGTTAACCAGCACTGATGGATTCCAGTGGCCCCTATACCATTTTTCTACTGTGGCAATGTTCGGGTGAAATCTTGCACCATGATCATCACCGATTGCACCTAGATTTTTGGGAAAGAAATCCAAATGTGGATACCGAAAATGAATCTTCAGTGACATGTTGCACTTCATGGTCTTTCATATTGTAAGAAGTTCGTCAAGCAATGTAGAATAGTGCTTGGTAATTGCCAAGAAAATTCCCTATGACATCCCTAGATGCTTTCCGGACAATTTTCTCTGGTCCCACTGACATAGATCTGGGCATCTTACTGCCCTGGGCCACATCCAGCCCTTTGATTGACCCTATCCAGCCCTCGTGAGGTCAATTGGAAATTAGAAATAAAATGTAAATAAGACATAACATGTATTCTTACCAGAAGTACTAATGAAAACCATATAATTTACTGGTTTTTAGAAAGCAATAAAAGTAATATTGAGAAGAACTAAATTCAACCTATTGGTTAAACAATCCACAACAGTCCCTGTTTTTCATATGGCCCCGTGGGAAAATTAATTGTCCACCTCTGCACTAACAGATCTTCAAACTGCTTGTCATTGGTGGTGAATCTGATCTGTTGACCAATAAAAATGCCTTCCTTGATCTTGGTATCAGTTATTCTTGGAAACATCTGTCTCAAATAACAAAAACCTTCATACCTTTCTTGCTTCTTGCTTCTTTACAAAAATTTTCATCAATCCTGGTTTTATGTGAAGTGGGGGGAAAAATATCTTTGTTGGGTCAATAAGTGCCTTGATAGTACAGTGGTTTGGTGCACCCTGTCATTAACACAGCTGCCTGCAATTTCTGCTGGTTCGAATCTCTCCAAGGCTCAAGGTTGACTCAGCCTTCCATCCTTTCTAAGGTAGGTGAAATGAGGATCCAGTTTGTGGGGGCAATAAGCTGACTTTGTATAAAATATACAAAAGAATGAAGGCTATTGCTTAACGCATCGTAAGCCGCCCTGAGTCTCCGGAGAAGGGTGGCATATAAATCAAATTAAAAAAAAAAAGTGGTTCATGTGGCATGTTTTTCTTTCCTGGAACCAGATTATTTCAGAGTGGTCATTTCTTTTTAGTATAATGAGACTCTCTTGCACTATTGTCCCATTCACATATGTAACAACAGTACTTGGTGTATCTGAGCTGCATCCCAAACAGCAGAGCCACTACTTTTAGATATCCACAGATATGCTATTTATACTTGAAGTACTGGATGTGCTTCAACAACAGTTCCATTTTTTCGCATTTTTTTTCAATGTGTGCAGCATAGCCAACAGGTACTGAAGGATATACATTATTATTGTATAAAAACAAAAGATTTCTACAAAATAGTATGCGATAGGTTAAATTACAGGTTATTTTCATGATTAGCAGCCAAAAATCTACAAGATTCACTCAAAAGTGTTCAGGAAGCAAAATCTTTGTTCTCCAGTTAATCCCGAAATGTATTTTATATATAGAAACTACCTTGCATTGCCTTCCTCCTCTGAGGGACAGCTACATATTAAGGAACACAGCTACAGAAGTAAAAATGGGCATCAGAGACCCACTTCCAAAGGAAGCATGCAACTAATCGATAATTTTGATGATAAAATCAAAGTACTTACTTTTGAATCTGTTCATCTGATAATCCCCGAGGATTTTGGATAGCAATCTTTGGTATTTCATTTGGATACTAAAAGGAAACCAAGCCAAGTGTAAATATATAGCACAGCTGTAAATATATAGTACAGCTGTATTCCATGATGAAACAACTAGAAAAAAAAAAGCATTTATTTACCTCCAGAGGCACAGACAATACAAGGGTGAAACAGACATACTGAGAATCTTGATCCTCAGCAGTTGCTGGGTGTAGGGTGATGGAGATTTCCCAGGGAATAGATCTAGTTTGAGAGAGGCACAAGCTAAAGTCAACTGTCAGAAAAGAGAACAAATTTAAGAAGTAACACCTTGGAATTCTCCTGGTGACTTTAACAGACAGCCTCCTTTACAATCTTAAGGATTTGTATCTATGTAACTCAGAGAATGATATAGGAGTGATGTGTCAATTTTACTCCTTTCTTCTGTCACATAAACCAGAGAAGATTATCCATATGGAAATCTGGCCTCAGGTTTTATTAATCTGTAACTATTTACACATTAATACTCTTCTTGGTTATATTTTACACCTGTAAGCCAACAAAACATCTGACAATAAAGCAAATACCTGTTTCCTTTAAATACATGAAGCTCATCCAAATAGATAGACTCCAAGACTTCCACTTCTGAAGGCAAACCCCTGAAGAAAAAAAAATAATGTTATAAATATATCTCATTTTCTTAAATTTCTTCTGCCTGCATATTATGAGATGTTTTTAACAGCAATAGTATAGCAGGCAAGCTCCTTTCAATAGAGTAAGAGAAACGGATTCTTTAAAACAACAAAGCCACTTTGGAAATTAAGTGGTATTTGTAGTAAACATATAAAATAATTTGAAATTACAAAACACCCAAAAAACTAATTTTTTTTAGAAAAGGCAAAATTTCCGTTTCAGGATTAGAATAGCACCATTATTTTTACAATAGATAAAGATCAAAGTCATCATTACATTGCTCATTATTTTCTAAGATAGATTTTCTATATGACACTCCAACGTCATCTATATTAAAAAGCTCCAGTTCTGTCAACTGCTTTAATTTCATACAGCAATGGCCAAAAGAACAAGAGCAAAATAGATGGAGACTGTATTACGTTTATAACATTCATAAATGGGGGGAGGAGGGGGAAAGTATTTTTCTCTTAGAATAACTACTTCCTATACTTGTATAGCTAATGAATGTAACTGCTTTCATTCCTTCTTTGTAGAAAGGAAAGGCATTTTTTTAATCTACTAAAAAAAAAGAAACATTGAAGAGTTTTGTCACAAAACAAACAAAGGAAACTACTCACATCTCTAGTAGTAAACAAAATTTAATTCCTGTTCCTTGAGTCTCTGAGTCAGACCTATAAGTCTGAGTCAGACTTATTTTTCTGTCTCTGTACCCTGTTTCTGAAACAGTATTATATCTCTGCCTTTTTCTAATTTGCCATGAAAGCAAAATAAAAAAGAACATTGCACTCTATACGTTACAAATATAAAGAAATAAATCATACTGAGATTAAATATCTGCATATAATAATTCAGTAAAGAAAACAGGAAAAGGGACAGACTAAATATGTCATCTATAACAAGCCAATTTTTCTAGCTGAAAAAAACAACCTGGCAGATAGTCCCAAGAGTGCTTTTCTGAATTAGCTTCTTGGATAAGAAGTGAAACGTTTTCAAGGATTAAAACCAAGAAAGTCCCCTTGCATTTCAGAAAAGCACCTTTGGGACAACCATGACCCGGATGATTGAGAATCTCCATGGACATTCAAACTTGCCAGTTACCAAAGTAATGCTACCATATGTAGGCTGCAAAAATCCAGATTACTATTAGATGGCAGGAAAAAGTATCTAACTTCTTTTTAATTGGGAGATTTTAATTGATTACTTTAGTAGCTATTTTTATTGTCTTTATCGTTTTAATTTCTGTGAGCCGCCCCGAGTCCTTTGGGAGAAGGGCGGCATATAAATATAAGTAAAATAAAATAAATAAATAAAATAATTCTTTGAAGCACTGTTGAGCTTTCGGGCCCAATAACCAAGGTTATTTGGCTTTTGTCCCAAAGATGCTTTTTTCAAGAGGCAACTGGACTTTCTGGGTTTTTTTTCCCTTTGAAGACGTTTTGCTTCTATCCAAGCAGTTTCTTCAGCTCTGAAGAACGGAAAAAAGCACCTATGGAACAACCACAACCTAGATGACTGAGAATCTCCAAAGACATTTACTTTGCTTTTTTCCTGATGTTTCATTATTCAGCCCTAAAGTTCATCATTGCTTCATTGAGGCCAGCCCTGAAAGCCTGAGCCTGTATAACCAACTTTTCCCTGCCGTAGTGGTGGGTGCGGATGTTTGCAGCACAGACTACTTGTCCCAACATTAATACTTTTAGTACAGGGGTGGGCAACTGTGGCCCTTTTACAACCTGTGGACTTCAACTCCCAGAATTCCTGAGCCAGCCAAGGTCAGCTTGCTCAAGCTGGCTCAGGAATTCTGGGAGTTGAAGTCCACAGGTCATAAAGGGGCCATATTTGCCCACCCTTGCATTAGTATATTTCAGAGACAAGAGACCGATTAGAACTTCTCAGTTAAACTCTCCGCTTCCTTATGAACTCTTAGTTAGGATTACGACATCCAGGCTGCAAAATAAATAAACAAATAAAATAAGAGGTTAAGCAGGGGGAAGCAAGGAAATATAAAATCCGGTTTTGGTGATTCGGACAAAACGACACCGACCACCCTCTTACCAATCCTCCCCTCCCGTCCGCTCTTCTTCTTCTTCACCTGCCGCGGCCATCTTTGCCAGCCAAAAACCGGAAAGAGGGCCAAATCGGCCACGAGTACTTCCGGCGGCGGGAGTTGCTAGGCGATAGGTCGGGCGACGCCGTCGTCTGACGCTTGGCAGGTAACGGGCGTCTGGAGCGTTCGGGCTTCGTTCCTTCCCCCCACCCCCATCCCCGCCCCCGCCCTTGTGAGCGCCGGAGCTAAACCCCCATCGCTTCCATCCTTGCGAGGAGACCCTTAGCAAATCCCCCAGGCGCAGACGGGTCGGTGGGGCTGAGGGAAGGGAAATAGGGATGGCGATGTTTTGCTGTGAGTTGACTCGCGCGTTCTGCAGAAGTACTTAGAAGTCAGTCCTAAGCGCTGCATGAATGTTCTCTAAACCAGTGTGTGGACTTCAATTCCCAGAATTCCCCAGCCAGCCATGCTGGTTGGGGAATTCTGGGAGTTGAAGTCCTCACGACTTGAGGAACACTGCTCTAAATTGAAAGGGTTGCAGGGTTGCAGTCTTTCGGTCGCAATGCATCTTTGGCAAACGTTTCGGAAAGAAACAAGTCTAAACTGGATGGGATGAAGCCAAAAGAACTGTTGGCAGGAGCTGCAGTTGTCATCCCTTACTTTATTTATTGGAGAATATGCCTCTACTCACTGTTGTGGGTGCGGTGTGTGTTAGAAAATACAGTGAAAATTAGGGGGGGGGGAGGTGCCTTTGGGAAGAACTTTATTTCTTGTTGAAATTGTGCAGTAAATTTGAGAAAGGTTGCTGGTTAAAAAAATATAATATAATATAAAATGAACATCTAATGAAATAATGTCGGATAAAAAGAAGACAAAGGCATCAAAATAGATAAAAGTAAAATGCAATCTATAAATTCTCACAATCTTCTTTGAGTCTTCTAAAAGCAGGTGCTAAAGAGCTGTAACAAGAGAGCCTCTTCCTTTCCAGTTTGAAGGATGAGGAAAGCAGAAAGCTTTGATTTTGTTTGCTTAATGTATTGCACCCCAAAGAAATGTGCTATGAAAAGTCATCCAAAGATGTTTCAGTGTTACTGGATGCTTTGGTTTTACAATCCTATGGCATTTGTCTTGTATTTTAGGACCGTTAATGGAAATCACCGGAGCCCAATGAAGTTTCTAGAAACTCGGAGAGACACTGTCAAATCAAAAGGTTTCCAAACAAAGGTTAGAAAGATATGGTACATATAATAAGGAGCAGACTTTAGTGAGCAGTGAGAAAAAGGAGCCAAATGTAAGCCAGAGAAGAGACCTTGTTGCATATTTTCACTGATGTTAATTGAAGTAGAGATAGATGATATTCTTGCAAAATCTAGTTTATAGAGAAATTTACTAATGCCAATATTGCTCAGCAAAGATCTAATAAGCTCCATGTTACAGGAAGAATCTAAAGTGTGTGTAATATACCATAATTTGGCATGGAGGCAACTTCTGAATTATGAAAAATCCAGAAGAGAAAAGGGCAAATGTGAGAAAATTATTAGAGAAGAAAAGAGGTCAATTCGAGAGAGTAGCAGAGGGAAGTACTTACGACTCAACTTGCAGGAGCTAAGTTTCTGTTTCTGCACTCAACAGGTTATGTACTCATCCCTTTCCATACATACTAATCATGGACAGGTATCATGTTTTGGAAATGATTGGAGAAGGCTCTTTTGGAAAAGTCTATAAAGGACGTCGCAAATATAGCGCACAAGTAAGAGCAAAAGAGGAAAGTGATAATTGACAGAATGTTCAGCGGGGGTTGTTCTACAAATAGATTGTGTTCACATTATGATTAGCACTGATTTGTTGACTAAGCCACAATTATCTGGGCTTCCATAACATGCAAAATCAAAGTCAAAGAAATCTTATTATGGGTTATTAATCCAGACATAATTGGGAAAGAAAAATTATTTGACAAAAAAAATAGGAAAGAAGCCAAATAGTGATTTAGCATGTTTCCCCAGCCTTTTCTTTTCTTAAAACATTATAGATTGTGGCCTTGAAGTTTATTCCTAAAGTGGGCCGATCTCAGAAAGAGCTGAAGAATTTGCAACGAGAGATTGAGATCATGAGGGGACTTCATCATCCCAACATTGTCCAGATGCTTGACAGTTTTGAAACTGACAAAGAGGTGAAAACATATTGGCAAAACTATTTTAAAGTTAAGTGTAGGAGAGATAGGATAAAGTGTGCACTGCTCATCTTTAAAGCCCTTTCTGATGGATTATGTGCCATCAAATCAATGTATCTAGACCTTCTCCAAGAAGATTGAGGCCCCTAGAGCATATGAATTTTTATTTCACTTCCCAATAAAGCCATTTCATTTTGTTCAACCAAACTGAGAATTACAGTATGTTCCTTTTGTAAAAATCTGGGAATGGCTACTAGTAGGTTTCTCAATGGGATTCAGAGTAAAGCTCCCTTTTGCAATTGACTAATGGTGATTTTGTCAATGTCAGTGGGGTTGGAAATGTTTGGAATTTCGCCCAAGGCATCTATTACTACTAGTACTTCTTTTGCTTTCTCTTGTCACAATTATATTTTGCAATTTTCTCTAGTTCTTTCTTTTTTTTTCCTGCTGTCTCTAGGTACTGCAATGTCCACTATCCAGACTTTTTTTTTTAAATCAATTTTATATTCCTTTCTTTTACTTCTAACAATCTTAATCTTTAGTGCATTCAAGTAATGTCATAAAACTGATTTCATTTCTTTTTTGCCCCTTCTCACAAAATTTATCTAAGATTTAGTAAACTTCTTTTGTAAATCCAATATATAAATGTTATATAGATCATTCTCTTGCTTTACTTGTATAATTCCTTTTTGATTTTTAAAACATCAAACTATTTCTTTTGATGTCCGATGAGACATCATTTTCCAGGTCATTTGTAGATCCACTTCCAGTTTCAATTCTGTCTCTATCTTCTCAGATAAAACTTGTTCCTCTTCTGCCATTTCCTCAGAAACATCTTTTGGACATAGTCTATCCCTACAAAAAAGATTGCAGTTGACATTATTGATGTTAACTTCTGATTCCATTTCTCAAAACGGTCCTGCAATGTTTTCAATGTTATAAGACTTTACAGTCATTCTGTAGCTGTTAATTACCATAGATTTATGCTCAGTGCAGAAACGTTAGTCATAGTATTACTGTATTCTTTCCCTGTGCTTGTTTGTGAATGATTATATTGGCTTACTTTTCTGGTTCTTAACTGCTAGGTGGTTGTGGTGACAGATTATGCTGAAGGAGAGCTCTTTCAGATCCTTGAAGATGATGGGAACTTGCCTGAGGAACAGGTAACTGCAGAGTTAGACTGGAGAAATAGGCGCCCAAGCTGAGAAATATTACAGAGTGGGAATAATACTGTAATAGCAGTATAGGGGACTGATCTTCTTATGTCATGTGCCCCATGCTGTTGCATCTACAAAGAATGAATGGGGAATCACAAGACTGAAGAGAGGAATAATTGTCACAGCCCTCAAAACATAAATAATGAGGACCAAGAAAATACTGTTCATTCATCCTTCTTTTACCAGGAAAAATACTAGAACAAATGATAATAATTTTGATGACAGTTCAGTAGTTGGTAGAATCTGATTGGGATTCATAAATAATGAACTCAGCCTATGTATCTTCAAGCATATCGGCACTAGAGATGCGGGAACCGGGGTCAAGGAGGGGGTTAGAGCTTGTGTTATGGATGGTCATTACATCAGTACTGTGGGTGGGAGGGGCAGATATGGCGGGAGCAGGGGGCCACATCAGGTTGTGGGAACGCGCGCCCGCTGGCTCCAAGCGGTGGTGCGCTCTGGCCTCCAATGCTCCACTCGTTCCTCAGGTTGCACAGACCCTCAGGCCCTGGGCCTTCGGCTGATGCTGTGCAACGCCTGGTCCGTGGTAAATAAAGCCCCCCTCATTTGTGATCTTGTTCAGGAGGGGGGAGCGGACCTGGCGGGTATTACGGAAACCTGGTTGGGCCAGGAGGGGGGGGGTCCCCCTCGTTGAGATGTGCCCACCCGGTTTCCGTGCATTCCATCAGCCGAGGACACAGGGGAGGGGCGGGGGGGGTGGCGGTTGTCATTAGAGAAGGTCTTGGTCCGAGGGAGGTCACTGTTCCTCAGACGGCTGGTTGTGAGTCCCTCCTTGTGAAGTGGGGTCATGGGGTGCAGATGGGTGTGCTGGTTACGTACCTGGCTCCCTGCCACGTGACGGCAGCCCTGCCCGAGCTGCTCAACGTTATAGCCGCGGTGGCGGTTGACACCCCCAGGCTTATGGTCATGGGGGATTTTAACCTGCCATCCGTCGGTGAGGCGTCTGAGGTGGCTCGGGAGTTCATGGCTTCCATGACGGCCATGGACCTGACCCAGTTAGTTCATGGCCCTACTCACACGGGGGGAAACACGCTAGACCTGGTTTTTGTCTCTGGTCAGTGATTGAGTGATCTTGAGATAGGGGATATAGTGATCGAGCCCTTGTCATGGTCAGATCACTCCCTCCTTCGCTTTGACGTTCGAACCGCCGCACCCCGCCGCAGGGAGGCGGAACCATTGAGGTGGTACCGCCCCAGGCGCCTGATGGATCCTGATAGGTTTCAGACGGAGCTTGGGCCATTTCCTGAGGCTCTGGCACACGGCTCGACTGAGGAGCTGGTGGCCGCCTGGGATAGGGCGGCCGCTGGAGCTTTGGATCGGGTCGTGCCTTTGCGGCCTCTGACCTGGCGTCGATCTCGCCTGGCTCCTTGGTTCACCGAGGAGCTGAGGGAGATGAAGCGCCGGAAAAGACGCCTGGAGAGTGGTTGGAGGGCCAGCCATTCTGAATCTGACCGAACACTGGTAAGGTCTCATATTAAGACCTACCTGGTGGCGATAAAAGTGGCGAAGTATAACTATTTTGCCACTCTTATTGCGTCATCAGATAATCGCCCGGCCGCCCTGTTCAGGGTGACCCGCTCCCTGCTCCACCAGGAAGCGCGGGAGGACCCCTTGGAGGGTAGAGCCGAGGATTTTGTACAGTATCTGTATGATAAAATCGCTCAGATTCGAGAACACCTGGACTCTGACTGGGTAGATTCAGCGGGGAGGACAGAGGCAGGTCTTGTGAGTATTATCTGGGAAGAGTTTGATTCTGTGACGCCCGAAGACGTGGACAGGATACTGGGCAGACTGAGCGCAGCCACATGTTTATTGGACCCGTGTCCCTCCTGGTTGGTGCTGGCCTCTCGGGAGGTGACACGAGGCTGGCTCCAGGGGATTATAAATGCTTCCTTGAGTGAGGGTGTCTTCCCTGCCGCCTTGAAAGAGGCGGTGGTGAGGCCTCTCCTCAAGAAGCCTTCCCTGGACCCGGCAGTGTTGGCAAATTATCGTCCAGTCTCCAACCTTCGCTTTATTGCGAAGGTTGTTGAGAGTGTGGTGGCGCGACAGCTCCCCCAGTACCTGGATGAATCGTCGTATCTGGATCCGTTCCAGTCAGGCTTCAGGCCTGGGTACAGCACGGAAACGGCATTGGTCACGTTGGTTGATGATCTCTGGAGGGCTCGGGACAGGGGTTGCTCCTCTGTCCTGGTCCTATTAGACCTCTCAGCGGCTTTTGATACCATCGACCATGGTATCATGCTGCACCGGCTAGAGGAGTTGGGGGTGGGGGGCACCGTTCTACGGCGGTTCTCCTCCTTTCTCTCTGACCGGTCGCAGTCTGTGTTGACAGGGAGGCAGAGGTCGACCCCGAGGCCCCTTGTATGTGGGGTGCCACAGGGGTCAGTCCTCTCGCCCCTTCTGTTCAACATTTATGTGAAGCCGCTGGGTGAGATCATCCGTGGTTTCGGGGTGAAGTACCACCAGTACGCTGATGATACTCAGCTGTACATCTCCACCCCGGACCACCCCAATGATGCCCTTGAAGTGATGTCCCGGTGCCTGGAGGCCGTGCGGATCTGGATGGGGAGAAACAGACTCAGGCTCAACCCATCCAAGACCGAGTGGCTGTGGTTTCCGACATCCCGATATAGTCAGTTAGTGCCATCACTGACTATTGGGGGCGAGTCATTGGCCCCCACGGAGAGGGTTCGCAACTTGGGTGTCCTCCTGGACTCACGGCTGTCTTTAGAAGAGCACATGACAGCCGTGGCCAGGGGGACTTTTTATCAGGTCCGCCTGATTCGCCAGTTGCGTCCCTTTCTGGATCGGGACTCGTTAAACACGGTCACTCATGCTCTCGTTACTTCCCGCTTGGACTACTGCAATGCTCTCTACATGGGGCTCCCCTTGAGGAGCACCCGGAGGCTCCAGCTGGTCCAGAATGCGGCCGCGCGGGTGGTTATGGGAGCGACGTGGCGCTCCCATGTGACCCCCCTCCTGCGCGAGCTGCACTGGCTCCCGGTGGTCTTCCGGGTGCGCTTCAAGGTTTTGGTTACCACCTTTAGAGCGCTCCATGGCATCGGACCGGGGTATCTATGAGACCGCCTTCTGCTACCAATAGCCTCTCACCGACCAGTACGCTCCCATAGAGAGGGCTCCTCAGGGTGCCGTCGGCCAAACAGTGTCGACTGGCGGCCCCCAGGGGGAGAGCCTTCTCTGTGGGGGCACCTACCATCTGGAACGAGCTCCCCCCAGAGATACGGAGGATCCCGGACCTGCGTACGTTTCGCCGTGCTCTCAAAACTTTTCTATTTCAGCAAGCTGGCCTGGCCTAACTCCCCTCTTTTAAATTTTTAAATTTTTAATTTTTTTTAATTCGTGATTTTATAAATTGGGTGTTTTAATCTGTGTTTCGGCCGAAATATTTAATAATTTTAAGGGATTTTTAATATTTGTATTATCTGTATTTTATCTTGGCTGTTCACCACCCTGAGTCCTTCGGGAGTAGGGCGGTATAGAAATTTGATTAATAAATAAATAAATAAATAAAATATGCTTGCCAGGTAGTGTTCATGGTTGAATTTGGACATTCTTCAATGGAGAGAAGAATCACTAACGGATTCTACATTCTGTGATCTCAAGCTCCTTCCTTATACCAAGTCCCCCAAAAAACCATACTGCAGTATACTTTGAGAGCAAGCCTTTAATTAGGAGGGCATGCTTGGCCTGCAAATAGGGTAATATAGGTAGAGTTGTATGATTTTATAGTTTCTTGGGGAAGATACTAAATTCAAAATTAAGCATCATCATCAGAGAATATAAAAGGTATGAAGGGGTTATACTCAAACTGGGAGAAGTTTTTGGAATAGTAAGTAAGTAAGCCTCTTCTCAGGGTTAGGATTGCAATTTCTCTTTCAGGTGCAAGTTATCGCTGCTCAGCTGATTTCTGCACTCTATTACTTGCATTCCCACCGGATCCTACACCGTGACATGAAACCTCAGAACATCCTTTTAGGAAAAGGAGGCGAGATCAAACTCTGTGATTTTGGGTAGGTACCTTAATGATCTCCCTTCATTTTCAATTCCTGATCTAAGCACTGAAAAATCTTGGTTGTGTTTTTTTTCCCCCTTTTCTGGAAGGTTTGCCCGGGCAATGAGCGTTCAAACCATGGTACTGACATCTATCAAGGGCACCCCACTTTATATGTCTCCTGAGCTTGTGGAAGAGAAGCCATACGACCACACGGCTGACCTTTGGTCGGTGGGATGCATTCTGTATGAACTGTACGTGGGGACTCCGCCCTTCTACACCAATAGCATCTTCCAATTGGTCAGCCTCATCATCAAAGACCCAGTCAAGTGGCCAAAAAACATGAGCCCCAACTTCAAGGTAGCACTTATTTTTCCCCGCTCCACTTAGTAAGATTAAGGTTGATTTCTACATGAAAGCATCCCAAAGTTGCTTTTTCAAGAGGCAACTGGACTTTAACCAGAAAGTCCAGTTGCCTCTTGAAAAAGCACCTTTGGGACAACCATGACCTGGATAACTGAGAATCTCCATAGACATGAAAACATGTGTTCTTTTTTTTTCTCCTAGAGCAGTGCTTTTCAACCTCTGTGCCATGGCACATTGGTGTACCACAAAAAGTCTACAAGGGTGCCACGTCAGTGAGCCATAAAGAAATGTTGGAAAGTGTTGTGGAACTTCACAGCCAGAACCCCATCTCTGTGACGTCACATGGGTCACACTTACTCCAAGTCTCCTTCCAGGTTCCAGCAACCTGTGACATAATCGGGCTTTTAAGTTTTGTGACCTGGAAGTCCCGCCTATAAAATGTGCAACCACACATGTTAACACCTTGAAGTATGCCATGCATGAGATGAAAAAGATTGGAAACTACTGTCCTAGAATTTTTAGTCGTTCTGTGCCCTGTTACACTCAACATTTTCTATATTCTCTTTGGCCTTTTGCTCCCTCACATGGTTTCTTCTCTTTCTTTCACTATTCACTATCTGTGTTCAGCCCCCATGAAGACTTTAAAAAGTATTTTAAAAGATTTGCCTCTGTTAATTCTTGACTTCAAGCTACCGCTGTACATAGATTTGATGCTACCCAGGTTATTAAAATTTGCACTGCCATTATAAACTAATGTTTGTTGCTATTTCAAACAGTTCCAAATATATGAACTTCTTCCTTCTTACTGGTTTGGGTCCTGCCTAGTTTCTTGGTAGGGAGATGAAATACATATTTTGCAAGTGTATTTGTCTGTTAAAGAATATTTCTGCACAATATTTTGCTGAAACCAGCAGAATATTTTAGCTACAGTTTGCCTGAAACTTTGAAAACTGTAAATTTAAATGTGGAAACAAAAATAACATTCCAAGATGTCTTGTGCTGATGACAGCCTCATATTTGGTTGGATTACAGAGACTCATCCAGTCAAGATCAGTGAGAAACATTAGTCATGCCTACCAGTTTAATCAGGAGAGCTTCTTTCATATGTTACATTACTTTATAGAGTTTCTTGCAAGGTCTCCTGATGAAGGATCCTCGTCAGCGTCTATCCTGGCCAGAGCTACTCTATCATCCCTTCATTGCTGGACAGGTGACAGGTAAGTATGGTGCTTTTCTTTCTACCATCTCCCCCTCAATCTTGCTTTTGTATCTGCTTTAATGTATGCAGTCCATCAAAATCTGGCTACTGACCTGGATCCTTCTTTGCAGTGATCAATGACACAACAGAACAGGCTGTTACAAACCCTTTCACTAGCAAATTGACCCCTGAATTACAGGCTCTGAAAGACCAACAGGCAAATTTCCTGGCCCCTCACAGTGGTCAGTCAAAGATTTTGAAGAAGGCACGTCAGAAGATGGCCCAGGAGGCTCAGAAAAAGGTGAAATGGATAGCACATAATCCTTGGGAAAGGTCCTTTTGATATAGTGAGTCTCAGGCCGCTATAGTAATGTAACGTGATTTTTTTTCTACTACAGGTGGGCGAGAAATCCAAGCCTCTTTTGAAAGGAGAAATAGCTAAGGAAGGTCAGGGCCTTCCATGGAAAACCTGCCCAGTTCAAGCAGATCCCAGAGAAAGGCATCAGGCGTCTTCTGGTTCTGGAGAACAGAGGGCCTGTGTTCTAGAAAACCAAGGATCAGAATGGGAGCAAGCAGAGCCACCCCCTACGCCTCGGTGAGAATTAGGTATTGGATTTAAGGAAAGAACAGTTCTCTGCTGTGCAGTCTTACTTCAGTCTTCATCTTTCTTCTTCATGGGTAGGGAGAACAGAATTACACATGACTACGACCGGGAATTCCCAAAGGGGAAGCCAGCAAATGGTGGACCAGAAGCACGAGACAGATGTAGCATCAATACTGTAGATCTGGAAACTGAGGTAAGCATATGTCTGTATACCTTAGCACTTTGCATAATAGCAAAGACATTTTTTTCTTGACTTCCAGGACATTGTGGCCCTTGTGGGACACATTCTTTTTCTGTAGGAGCTGGATAGTGATGAAGAATGGCAGCAGCTCATTGATGCCACAGATCCTGCAAATGTACAGCTCTCTGCCCCATTGAGTCTTCTGGGAGACCCTGATTTTGTGCAGCGCATCCGTACCCGAATGCAGGATTCTGGTCAGCAGGTGAGATGTACAAAATGTCAAAGAACACTAGATATGTTTTAGGAACTATTTCTTCAAAATTTAAACTACATGCACTTTAGAGAAAAGAGATGAGGACTTAAGCGAAAATACACTTCTTTGGTCAGACCCCTTTGGCAATTTTGGCCATTTAGCTATTACTCCTAGGAACTGGTGAGGCATAAAATTGAAGGATTAAGTAAATCTTTAAGAGTTGAAGAAAGTCAAAGTCAAGAAAGTCAGAGTTCTTGTAGGGATCAAGGGAGTCTAAAAGCTAAGCCGGAACATGCCATTGATTCTGGGGGAAATGACTGTACGAGGTATATTGAGTGAACTTAGTAATTGTTGTGCATATTATTTAAGACAGTATGACTAGAATGAATAAACTGTAAAATGTTGCACTTTAGGGGCTGGTAGTTTACTGAATGTTTCTGTTTCTAACGTGTTTTTATAGGTCTTAGAAGGAATGCTTGAGGGTGCTTCCCATCTTCGTCCTGTTCTTCATGTCATTTGCAACTTGTTAAGTACACGATGTAATTCAGAACTACTATACACCTTCTGCAGGGATATAGACCTATCCCATTTTGTGATGCATCTAGTGAGGGACATCTTAGAGAGCTCCCGTATCAAGCAGGTAAGAAAGAGATATTATTTAAACAATCAGCTCATTTCCAGAAAAATGATCTGGGTGGATCATTTTGCTATATGTGTTTGTTTGGGGTTTTTTATATAAGCATAATTTAAACTGGCATTTTTATGTTTGATTTAAAAAACAGAGGTCATATTTATTGCACTTAATTTACCCAAAGTTGATAGCAGTATTGGAGTATTTGAAACGCAGACTTTGGTGGGAAGAACAGCAGGGAACTAGAGAGAATAGTACTATGGCTAGCCTCATCAGTTGACTTCTGGAAGGTTTCATTTTGCTCAAGTTTTCCATAGCTGATGTCTTACATTTAAAGTGCACATGAGCAATCAAGAAAGCCAGCAGATTTGATTTAAGTTAGAACTGAAATTTCATACTAAGGCATCACATTTGCCAGAAACTTATCTCAATGCTGTAGGAGCCTCACAATCATGCATGATAGTTTTGTCTAGACAAATCAATCAATCTTTCTTTCTTTCTTTCCTTCTTTCTTTCTTTCCTTCCTTTCTTTTTCTCTCTTTCTTTTTCTTCCTTGCTTCATTCCTTGCTTCCTTTCTTTTTTGCATTTGTATGGGCTGCATCTTGCACAAAATTCAGCAGTATTTTTGCAGAATTCACTGAGATATTCCTTGATCTTTTGGAGATCCCTAGACAATTTTCAGAATGTGCATTCTTTTCTTT
The DNA here is from genome assembly GCA_022577455.1 of Arizona elegans. Classification (NCBI taxonomy): domain Eukaryota; kingdom Metazoa; phylum Chordata; class Lepidosauria; order Squamata; family Colubridae; genus Arizona; species Arizona elegans. The sequence continues at coordinate 1,442,745 of JAKOOJ010000040.1, read as the reverse complement.
GTCCTACAGCAGCCATGGCATATTACACTGCTAATAGATCTAATTGCTGTGATGTTAGCCTTCTTTGCCAGTGATTTCAACCAGGAGAAAGATAAAGAAAAGCAAAGGTAAGAAACTTGCAGGATAAGAATAAGAAGGCAAAATAAGTTGTAATACTATTTTCAGCAGAATAGGGGCAGGCAACATTGAATCACAGAATGAATGGGTATGTCTGAATAAGTGGTGGTTCTATTCTCCTGCTATGTCTTTTTTTTTTTTTTTTTAAAGCAGGGCATGGCAAATAATGTCTCCAAATAGAAGCCCCTATACTGCAGGAATTGAACTAGTTAGAGAATGGAGAAAACTGAGTTGCTGTGGTGGAGTTTCAGAGTTTAGCTCTTATGTCTTAAATCATAAACACAAATGGTTTTCTAGTTTGCAGGAATTTTACACGTCTGCCAGTCACTTCCTAACTCTGCTACCCACACTACTGACTCAACCAACAGATCAAGAAAGCAGGCTGAGAGAACAAAGCCTCATTGTAAGTATCCATGCCTTACCTGATCTTTTTTTTTTTTAATTTATCCAGCTGTATTCTGTTGCTGGCTCTTTTCTTCTCCTCCTCATTCAGCTTCATCATCTGTTGTCCCAATCCATATGCATGCTGACACACTCATCCCTCAAGGCTCTCCTCAGCTAAGGAATATAGCTTCATGTAATTAGAAGCCATTATAGAATTATTGAATTCTGTGTATAGGACAGCTTTTTTTTAGGTACAAAAACCTTAACTTTAAATTTGATTTAAAAAAAGTCCTACGGAGTCAGAAAAAAGTCAGGAAAAAAAATTGATAACCCTCTTGCACTTCTGCTTCTTGGTCCTTGATATTCAGTAGCATAATGTGTCTGGACATGGAGTTTCTAAATATCTTCCATGATTAAAAGCCTTGACAAACTTACCCATATGGATTTGTTTGTAAAAACCATACCAAATTATAAATCTTAAGAGCAGGACTTGAAAGCTTGATGTTTTCAAGTCTTGGTTTTCCAGCATATTTTTCAACATGTGGCATATTGAATCTAAGTTTTATGTAATATTATTTCCTTAATGTAGGTAATCAGGGAAATGGTCCTAGAGAAGGAATCCAGAGGCCATGAGGAAAACCCCAGTTGTAGAACACACATGTGTTATATCCAGAGAGACAGGAGAGCATTACAAAGAAAGTCAGAGTAGCCCTCACCCAATCCCCAACTCCCTGAGGTATAAGAGGGAAAGAAGGGACAACATGGTAGACTTGCAATAACCTGTTATTATAGCCTATCTCAATAAACTTATGGAGTCTGTTTCCGGATCTGGTCTACCTGGGACATGGGACCCTTTCCTCCTGCTTTTCCAAGAGGTTGGTGCTCCCTAGATCCTACATTCCCCCCACCTTCCACCATTCAACCCATTTGGCCACCAAGCAATATGTGAGCTTTGCTAATGGACCCAGGGAGAGTATATTTATCTTATTTTAGCAGCACAGCTTCTCTGTGTTGGTCTAGGGCAGGGGTGGGCAAATGTGGCTCTTTTACAATCTGTGGACTTTAATTCTGGGAATTGAGCCACATTTGCTCACCCCTGGTCTAGGGTATTATTCCTTCTATCCACCTTTAAATCTGCTCCATCAGCATTGTAATATTTGCCCTTTTTTCCTTCCTTTAGTGTTTCACCCATTTATGTGAGAGCATGGATCGTACCTGTCCATCAGTCTCCAACACCTTCTACACCAGCTTGCTTAAAGATCATCAAGCCCTGCTGGATGCATTCTACCAGGGTGCAAGCTCTGAGCACTCAGCTCAAGGAGGTAATGGATAGAGACTGGCCTCCTTGTATTTTGAAGATACTACAAATTGGCCATTACATTTCTCCATCAGAACTTTCTCTTATTCTTAATTGATGGCTGCTTATAAGCATGATGTTTCTCTTATATTCTCACATAATTCTTACCATGTTTTTCTCCTGTATGCTCTGATCCAATTAGAGTACACATAGCAGATGTGATATTGATGTTCCACATAGTGCAATCAAATTTGTTTGCATTAGTATTTACTGGGAATAGAAATGAATACTTAAATTTACTTAAGCCATCCAGACCCAGTTATGTGAGATGGGTATCTATGTAGATTAAACAAATAAAATATGTTTTCATTGTGAAGTGTCTGGGCTTATATTTTATCATGTTGTCCTGAACTTCACTGAAAATGCCCCAATAAAGCCTGATTCTCCTCAACAAAGACAATTGTAGCTTTTAACATCTTAGCTTATCTTTTTTAATTTCATTCCATGTCTTAATTATTTTGAAACAACATACAATTTGTATTTATCAAATAAACTTCCATATGTTTTACATTTTTTCTAATATTGAATACTGTTTTGTTCATCAGTTCTATTTGATCCTCTATTTTCATATTTTGTTTGTTTCTTTGTCTTCAGTTTATTAATCTTAAAGCTAACTAATGCACCAAATTTTTTTAATTTTCTCATTGTTGATCGTCAGACCGAAAACCAAGAAAGATACATAGTGATTCTTCCAAGCAGATTTCTGTATTGTTCCACACCTATAGACAGAACCTTGCCAAACTAAAGGACTCTACTATTTACATCAAACATTTATTGTGAGAACTATTAAAGAGGGGCTGTCTTTACCCTCTTTCTCTCACACCAACTATTTGAACTAAGATGCGTCTTACTTTCTGGAATGCACCTCTTTCGTCTTGTGAAACTGGCCCATAACATTCTATCGCATCATTCAATGCCGTTTAAAATATCTTCCAATACCAATATAAATCGTCTACAAAAGCTCTAGACTTGTAAACCTCTTTTTTAATTTGTACACCTAATATCCTCTCATCTTGCCTTATATCTCTATTCCAAATTTCAAGAACCAAGATAAACGAGAAAGGGATAATAGGCAGCCTTGTCTTGTTTCTTTTGACATTGTTAAATCTCCATTTGGGCTTTCTGTGAAGTATAAATTGATTTTACCCATTTTATAAAATTATCTTCAAAGGTCTTCTAAAACTTCACATAAACAGGCCAATTTAAATTATCAAAGCCTTTCTCTGCCTCTAAAAATTAGCATAGCTTGTTTTTCAGTATGCTGTTCCAAGTACTCTATGATGTCTAATACTTTTCCAATATTATCTTTTAATTGTCTTTTTAAGTAAAAAATCCACATTGATCTTCATGAATAACTTCTTCCATAATTATTTTCAATTTGTCTGCTGAAATAATTGCAAATAACTTATTATTGCTATTCAATAATATTGGTTGCTGGAGTTAAATCTCATCCCTCTTTATGTATTAACGCTATATTAGCCTTTTCCCAAATCTCCTCCCCATAGTATAGAATTTATCATATTTTGGAGGGGTTATAAAAGTTCATGATCAAAGCATTTGTACTAAGAACCTGGTAATTCATCTGGTCCTGCTACTTTCCCTGGTTTAATATTTTTTATAAATTCAGAAATTTTACTTATTGTTACAGGTCCATTCCTAATCTGTCTTTGGTTCTCTGTAAGATTTGGTAAATTTTGTTTTTTTAAATAATCATCCTTTTATTCCAAGGGAATATCAGATCCTTTGTACAAGTTAAGAGTAAGACTGATTTAAAAAAAGTTTGTTTGTATAGCCACATTGTCCATTGATATAGTATCTCCCTCTTGACATTTCAAAACCCTTTTCTTTCTCTTTTCTTAATTTATACACTAGCCATTTCACTGGTTTATTTTCGAATTCAAATTAAACTTCTACAGTAACAGATATCTGTGTGAATAGTAAGAGAAAGGGAAATCAAGGTGAACTATGCCAAGCAAAAGAATTCTGAATTTGCAGTAATCATTTTTCGATTGTTAGAGAATGAGACTTTTCTTCAGGGGCATGAGGATTAGCAGCATGTCAGAACTAGTTGATTTACCTCACTTTTGCACCGTTTTAAGATACCAAAGCAGGGAATTATAAAAAGGGTTTATTTTGTATACATGTAATCTTTCTACTATATTCTTGATCCTTACCAGCAGTATTTCCAAAATCAGCTGAGCCAGCACATGAGTGGTGTCAATGCTTGGCAGCTGCTTTTACAGAAGCCTTGGCAGCATCCTGTGGCATCCCAGGAGGGCACCTCACACATCAAAAGGCCAAAAAGCAGGTGTGAGTTGACTTTGCACATATACTTATCAGCCATTGGCAACGTGGTCTATTAAAGCAGCAGAGGCTGTAATATTGGCATCAACTGCAGTGAAAGTGTTGCTTCCTGGCCCTGTGGACCATATTGATATCAGTGGAGAGAAAACTTACTGCCTACAATGCATTGCTTGGCAGCATTGCAATGGTACTTAGCATTAATAATATTGAGAGCTAGTTTGGTCTAGCGGTTTAAGGTATTAGACTGGAATCCAGGAGTCCCAGAATTCTAGTCCACCTCAGGCTCAAAGCCAACTGGGTGACCTTTCTCCTGAGAGTCACTTTCTCTCAGCCCTAGGAAGGACTAGTGTGGAGGGCTATTATTTTATTATTTATTATTTTTCTTTTTGTTATTTTTTATTTCTTTTATATCGTGTTTTTGTATCTTTGTAAGCCGCCTTGAGTCGCCATATGCATATAGGTGGCAATATAAATCTTCTAAATAAATAAATAAAATAAATAAGGAGGCAATGGCAAATCATTTCTGGGAAATATTGCCAATGAAACTGCAGGGATGAAACAATTGAATGGAAGGGGAAAAAAATTAATACTACTAATAGTAATGTTACTACCCTGTTTCCCCCAAAATAAGACATGCCCTGATAATAAGCCCAATTGGGCTTTTGAGTGCATGGCAATAAGGCCAAGCACTTATTTCAGGGTTCAAAAAAATATAAGACAGGGTCTTATTTTTGGGGAAACACGGTAGTAGCCAAACCAGTCTTGCTGAATTACATCCTTGCTATATCTCTGATCTGAGCTTGTGATGTCTGGAGAGGGACTAATATTTAATCCTGTCGTTTTTGATGTGAAAGCAAGCTAAAGTAGCCATAAAATCCTACAGAACAGGACTCAACCTCTAAATCCGGTCGTCTAATACTGCTGGAAGAGTTGCTCCTGCTGCTTTTATTTTTCCCTTTTAGCTAGTCAATTGACCGAGGGTTTCTCTTGTGGTTTTCATGCAGATTTCCCAGCAAATAGGTGAAAAGCTCGCCAAGAAAGATGACCGACTGCTTCCATGTCTTCTCTCAACCACCATGTGTCCTACTTCTTCTATGAGTGGGCTAAAGGTAACACTTTTGACATTTTGATCTTAATTTGCAGCTCATTGTGGTATGTATTCCTTTTTTTCCTCTTTCAACTGGGGAAAAGAGGGATTTAGATTTCACCAGTTCAGTATTGTTTTGACTTTCCATTGCTTAGGTTCTGTATGCCTGCTGCCATGTCAGTCAGGCTCTGTGCCATCGCGTAGCAACTCCAGAATTCCTGAGTTTCCTAATCTGCCACCTGCAGGGCAAGGTATTCAATTTCCTTTCATTCTTCAATTAGAAAGAGAGCTGCCTGTTTACAAATACAGATCCTTAAGTCAAAGACTATTATATTTTGTACATGAGGAGAAAAAGCAAGTAACTGCCTTCTGTCCTGTTAGGGATCAGGCCATAGTGCTTAGCACTGTCAATTCTGACTGGCAGTGTTTTTTTTTCTAGGAGCTTTTCCCATCGCCTCTTTCATCCATTAACTGGCAAAACTAAACTTCTCAGTGTTTTGAAAGTTCATAAACTGACAACCAGAAACAGTCTGGATCAGAAAGTAATGAGGTAAAAAGGATGAGACAGTAGGAGATGACAGGGAAAAGAAGAATTGAGGCAGCCATGAAATAGTACAGAAGGAATACTAAATGGGCTTCATGTGGACTAGATCTTAGAAAGGTGAAGACTTTGAGGTAGAGTATTTCAAAACTAAGGTTTGTGTCTTTAAAAGGTCTTGCTGCCTGAAGTTGCACGAGTCCAGGCTGTTGAAGCATCATTGAGGCTTATCTCCCTGATGTTGCTCCAGTGCCAGATCCTACTACCACAGTAAGTACCTGAGCAAAGCTTTTAAAAATGAATCAAATGAAAGTTAGCAGCAAAATGCCCAAAATGCAGCTACTCGATTTCAGGTCTCCCGTTTGCAGTCTTAAATCTCTCCTGCAAAAATGCCAACAGGTAGATGGAAAACATTTAGTCATATTATGGAATGCCTGTAACTCACCAAAAAGTGGAGAGGCTGATTTGTAGCTCTGGCCTTTCAGAGGTTTCCAAGCCAAATTAGGAAGTGGGTGGGGGCTAGCAGAAATTAGTGTTGAATTACAGCAAGAAAATGAACAATTGTTATTTCCACAAGGCATGCTCTGTAAATCCTTAAATTCTTCATTTGCCTTGCTTTAAAGGAATATTCTGTCATCACATAAAACAAAAGACCATTTACAACAATGAGAAATGTTTGTCCTACACTGTAAATTTATAAGCAAACATCCTCTGTAATATTTGCTAAAATAACCTCAGATTCATTTGTAACTGTTTGAAAGAGGGCATCCCTCAGCATGTGAGGAAATATTGCTGAAATCAATAGGTTTTATTTCTCTGACTTACAGACCTTTGAGAGTTTTTATAACTCTGCAGGGCAAGTGCCATCTTTGGGAATTTAGGAATTCTCTTTTCTTTCTATGTGAAGTGGCTTCTGATAGCTTTCAGAGGAGAACATTGTGCCACTCATTCTTCTTTCAATAAAAATTCCACTTGAGGACTCTTTAAAAAATGGCATATAAAAATAAAAGTAAAAAAAACCTCTCTTCTTGGGCAAGCAAACACAAGTAATTCTTGCGTGTAGTGAAATGTGAGTGGGCGTAATGAACTTCTTTTAAACAAAGAGCAAAAGTGGAGGCAGAGAATAAATACAGCACTTTTCTCCAAAAATGACAATCAAGTTCAAATGAAAATTGGCACTTCTGAGAATTGAAAATATCACACCTTTTTCCCAGGAATGTATGAATTCTTAGATTTGACCATCAGGCTTGGAAGCATTTGATTTGTGATGACTATGCTGGTCTGTCGTGGATTATATCTTAAATTTAATCCAAGATCATCCTCTAACCTAGGTATTACAGGTTTGGGAAATAACTTCAATCTTTGAAGTTCCTTCAATGGAACTTCGTTAAATAAGGATATTCTGGAGTCACTCTACTGAAGCAACAGTGATTCCGCTATCATTTCATAGCACCAGAACACAGTGGATTATTTTTATGTTCTTTGCACATAACCTTGTAAATTGTCTTCTTCTAGAAGTCACATGTCTTGGATTGATAGATTACCAACAATTGTATGGACTGTACTTCAACAATTCTAGATGATTTACAGTATAGACTAAAAACAGCCCGAAACAGAAACATTACAATCAAACAATGTAATAGTTATCATTTAAAAGTCGCTGCCTAGTAAAAAGCTTTCTGATTAAATTCACTGTAGAAGATGAAAGTCTTCATTAATTAAGAGAGTGAGGAGGCAACCCTACTTCTGGAGATATATAATTTCAGGAAGAGAAGCTGCTACCGAGAATGGTATTCTATGGGTCCCAGCCATTCTGATCTCTCATGGGGTAGGCATCCATAGCACCTTTTCCACTGGATAAATGATGGCGACCTGTCTAAAGTGACTCCCCACAATGTTTTCGGTGACAGATCGTTCACCAACACCCAACCACAACTATTCTCAAAAGTGTATCTGGTTCTCACATGATTTTCAGAGGCTGTGGAAGCTGCATGAGAATGGAATAAATGCCAATGCTTTATTCCTTGTACTTTCTTATTTTCTTAGTCACTGAGCAAGTGCTTCATCAAGAACATTAGGGGTTTTATATGATTTGTTCTTTTCTTTTAATTATATATATTAAACTATAATATATTATATATTAATATAATAATTATGTATAATATTATATATATATATTTAATTATATATATTTAACTATACACACACACACACATATATATATATATTTATGTTGGTTCAGGTCTGACATTGTGTTAAAAGTGACCATGGGGCTTTTCAACCACAGAGCAAATGCCTCTATTCTGGTGAGTATTCCTGCCGGCTGAAACTGAAAAGGATTTAGAATTTCTTATTTAAATTCACCCACCTCATAGATACAGCTCACATGTTAATTCATTTTTGTTATAGACATTTAAGTAAAATAGAATCCCAAATGCATTGCATTGTAGATGTTAGTTCTTCAGGATAAAAATCAAGAGAGAGGGAGGGAGGGAGAGAAAGAGAGAGAGAGAGATAAAGCAGTTTATCATTTTAGGGCCACTGTATCTGCACTTTAGGAGAAAAAAGAACCATTGTGTAGTTACCAGTTCTATATCCCCTGTATGTCAGAGGATCTTCAGACTGTTCTTTCTCAAGATATAAAAATAATTTTGGGAGTCTTCCATGTGGAGAAAATGGCAGACTGACATATGTCTGAAATTGCTGAGATAAGGATAGAACTGTGATGAGCCAGTCCAGGGTGAAGGGAATCATATGTAATTTGGGAGTGGGGGAATGATAAAAACTATGATTGTAATTGCTGCAATGGAGATTGGAAGTCAGTTCTTTAGATATTTTTGTTTTTCTTTTTTCTCCTTTTACTTGACTTTAATCTTTTAAAAGTATTTCTCACTTTTCTATTACAGGTAGTCCACAATTGAGCCCAATATTTCTGTTGCTAAGTGAGACATTTGTTAAATGAGTTTTGCCTCATTTTACAACCTTTCTTGCCACAATTGTTAAGTGAATCACTGCTGCTATTAAGTTAGTAACATGACTGTTAAGTGAATTGGATTCCCCTAGTTTTGATTGTCAGAAGGTTGAAAAAGGGGATCACATGACCCCATGACACTGCAACCGTCATAAATATGAGTCAGTTGCATCTGAATTTTGATCACATGACCATGGGGATCCTACATAAGTCATAAGTGTGAAAAATGGCCATAAGTCACTTTTTGTTGTGGCCTGTCAGCGGCCTGTGCGGATTGTAGCTGATTCTGACAGCGAGGAGGCTGGTGTGGTGCTGCGCCAGCAGCCTGTGCAGCTGGCACTCGAGTCAGACAATGAGGAGGCTGGGGAAGATGTGGTGCCAGAGGCAGGGATTCAGCCAGGGCCTTCAGAACCTCCAGAAGCTCCTTTAAGTGAAGAGGTCGAAGAGGAGGAGCCTCTTCTCGATGCACGAGCGCGCAGAGCGGCCAAAAGGCAGGAGTGGCTCCTCAGGAGGAGGTCTCCTCGAGAGGAAGGCTTGGGGCTAATTGGCCATTACCTTAGTTTATTTAAGGAGGAACGCCGACTGAAGCAATTTGTAGGGAACAACTTTAGTTCATTCTCCTTCGCGTCTGGATTCTCTGCAAATTGCTTCTGGGCTTTCTGCCAACCTTAGTAAGATTGTGATTACTTTATCTTTGGTTTTTTGTAGGCTGTTAAGAAAGTTTATTAACAGCCTTTGTTTGGAAAAGACTGAGTTATTTTAGTAAATTTAAGTTTTGTACAGACTTTGTGTGTGCTGTGTTCTTTGGGGTCCGTAGCTGGGGTAGAACACTTTTTTCAGTGCCGTTGTAACTTCGAACGGTCACTAAATGAACTGTTGTAAATCAAGGAATACCTGTACCTTTTCATATTTTTTCTTCTATTTTTTTTTCCTTTATGTTTCTATAGTTTTTAATCTGGTATAAAATTCTTTTTTGGGACAAATTATCTATATACGTCTCTTTTGTCATGCAGAGTGCTGCAGGATTGTTACTGGCCTACCTGATCCAGTATGGTGCATCTGTGAAACTGAACCCAGAGCAAGCCTTGACAAATATAGCTTCTGCGCTCGCAGAACCGGCAGAGGTAACTGTCCAACTATATAGAGTTTGGGACACATAAAAGACAGAAGCCTCTGGTTGTAAATGGATTCACACCCTTATAGAGTAGGATGAAACCTGTGTTCCTCCAAATATACTATACTTTTCAGAGTATAAGACACACCTTTTTCCCCCAAAAAAGAGGGTGAAAATCTGGGTGTGTCTTATACTCCGAATGTAGTTGCGCCCAGCCTCGCAAATGGAGATTTCAGAGGCTGAAAGAAGCCTCTGAAAGAAACTTCAGAAAAAAAGCTTCAGAAATGAAGCTTCAGAAAAAAAGCCGCCAAACAGAGCTTCAGAAAAAAAGCCTTTTTTTTCTGAAGCTCTGAAACGGAGGTTTTCAGAGGCAGATTTTTTTTTTTTCTGAAACAGATTTTCAGAAGTTTCAGAGGCAGAAAAAAAAGCAAGGCACAGAGCTCACAACCAACAAACCTGTTGCTAAAATTCACCTCTGGGAACAGCTGATTGGGGGGTATTCCGGGAGGTCGATCCACCCACCAATCAGCTTTTTTCTTATTTTCCTCCCCAAAAAGGTGCGTCTTATATTCCGGTGCATCTTATACTCTGAAAAATATGGTAGTTTAATTGTAATTCTTTGTCATCCTCACTATTGGGTGGACCTTCTGAGGTTCCTCATTTGGCAACATCTTGAACTGACTGCTCCTGCCATGCAACACAGAGGCCAGTATGTGATTTAGATGTTCTATGTTAGTCTGTTACATACCTGTCTCCTATCTTGCAGCTGTACCTACCTTCTCCCATGGGAGCTGGCTTCTATGATGGACTCTTGTTTTTGCTGCTACATCTATTAAGCCAGGTATGCGTTTCCTTCTCTGTTCCACCAAGGAGCTGCTCTGAATTTTTAAGTGTGTAGAAGTTATCCAAGAAATAAGAGAGCTTGCTGCCAAATGGTAATAAGTGAGAATTGACCTACATTATTTCTTTGCTGTGCTGTACCAGTTCCACTGTGCGTGTAGGAGTAGAAAAAAAGCTCTATTTAAATGTTGCCCCCCCCCTTTTTTTAAAACAAAAATATCCTTTGATTGGGAGCAATATCAGAAGACTGAGAGGAAACAGAAAAGAATCTAGAAATGGAAAACACAGCTTGCCATATGATTACACCAATATGTGTGGTATATTTGATAAAGGCGTGTCAGATTTAAGAGGGAACATCTGTGCTCAGCCGGCAGAGGATAAGACCTTCTGCCTTCAGCCCAGGAGTGAAATCCAGCAGGTTCTGACAGGTTTTGGAGAACCGATAGCGGAAATTTTGAGTAGTTCAGAGAACTGGCAAATATCACCTCTGGCTGGCCCCAGAGTGGGGTGGGAATGGAGATTTTGCAATATCCTTCCCCCAGGAGTGGGGAGGGAATGGAGATTTTGCAGTATTCTTCCCCTGCCACGCCCACCAAGCCACACCACGCCCACCAAGCCACACCCACAGAACTGGTAGTAAAAAAATTGGATTTCACCACTGCTTCAGCCTGATGGTTTGAGTCTGTATTCTCTTGGACTAGGGAGATACAGCAACCGTGAGAGAATTTGTGGCCTCAGAGCTCTGGAGCATTGTATGGTATCGCTTTGCTATGGTGCTCCACTTGACCACTTGGAAGCCAGTGATGGAAGGTGATACCCCGAGAGCTGGCCAGGAGCCACCAGTGCCTGATTGGAACCTGCTGTCACCGCAAGGTGAGTTAAGGGGCCCTGCGTTATAAAGTCAAGTTTGATCTCTTGGGAATCATTTCCTTCTGTCTACAGATTAGAAGAGAAAATGTGGGAATTGTAGTCTATAAGGCTGAGGAGAGGCTATATAATGTCAGGATGTCCTTGCTCTCTTTCTGGATATTAGACGTGGACAAGGGTGCTGCCTTAAGTGAAAAAGGACAAGAAAGCATTGAGTGAATGGATCAGGGATGTTTTCTCTCTCTTGCTGTAGGGACCTTGATCTTCCTCAGCTTAATCCTCCTCGTCTTTACCCAAGAACCTCACCAGTGCCTTTCCCAGCTGGCCCAACCTAGTAGTGTTATGATGGCAGTTCTGAACAATCTACTTGAACCTGGCTTCTTGAAACACTTGGCTCAAATGTGAGTAATCAACAATCCAACATTGACCTAAAGAACAGACAAAATAGACACAGCAGAGAGTTACACTCGATGGCCTAAGTGCTGTTTCCTGATTCCGATTCTGTAAACACAACCATAAGATGCAACAAAACATTTGGGGGGAAATGGCATTATGAAACTACATGCTTTTCATTCACCCAAGCACTACCGGTACTAACATCACCCGAAACAATCATACCTGCACCTAATGTTGGTCTCATTCTTCAGCACTGTGCTTTTCAAGAAGGATCTGCCAACGGGGGAATATGGAACGATCTGAGCACCCCATTCCCAGATATTTTCCGAATGTGATCACTTTTGAGAATATTCTAAATATATGCAGCATAATTTGTTTTCCCACTAAAGATTCTAATTTACTGGACTAAAAAAATAATGAATTCTTAATGTCTTTACCCATTCCAAACTTTCAGCACCTGTACTCATATTCAAATTAATATTCCCTGTGTTCCTTATAATTGTATTATGCCAACAGCAGCAAATATGGAACCATCTGAACATTCCACTTCCTCATGTCACTTCCAGGTCCTAAAAATTACAATTTAAATAATGGATGCAGATAACCCTCTTCTTGCAGATACCGAGAATTTGAGATAATTTAGTTTGACATAATGTTTTGTTTGCTCTCTATGAAACATATACAGGATTTCAGTCTCCTCTAAGTTCATCTTCAGAGGATAATTGGGAGTGGGCTTTTGGAGTGGTAATCCTCCAATTTTGGAATATCTTCTCAGCAAAGGTAGCATCTTTAGTCCCTGTTGCTGCTAGGTGGCAAGATTTAGGAAAGCAAAAAATGAGACATTATCCTCTTTATTACATTTTTTGAATGCGGGGAAAGGCATTTATATTCTTCTGTGGTATTTAATATTTCTGCAGTGATATTTTAAACTTCTTATTGCTGCTTGTACTCTTACCAGGGCATTGCTTATTATTCTATATTTTATTCAGGTTTTGAATGTGTTTACATCAAACTTTGGATTTTCATTGTAAGGCACTTTGAGACCTTTTGAACAGGAAGCACAATAAATAATAAATAACACACTTTCTCCTTTGAAAGACGTCCCCTAAAATTGAACAGTGACAAGCCAGAGAGCAGTCGATGGAACTTGGGAAGTTGCTGCCTTCTAAATCAGACCATTGTTCCATCAGCTGCTGTCTGCTGCACTGAACGGATGGCGCCTTTCCCATTCCTGAATGAAAATGTCAGGCCCAGAAGCAGCCTTTCCCTTTTGCACGGGAAGCTTCTCCCGCTGAGCTATAGCATCACGGCCCTTTCTTTTACTGCAGTTACTGCTTTACTGTTAACCTTTTGCATAAACATTTCACTTGCCTTAACATTTTCTGAAGCCACTGATGCTTGTGACTGCAGTTGATCTACTAAATCTGGTGGAATTTGATCGGGGTAATGCCTGACTTGCTGCTCTTTTTCTCCTTACTCCCCAGGCAGGTGCAGGAGGACAGTGATCCCAAACTGGTGCCCGCTGTTATACTCCAAGTCTGTCGGCTATTCTGTTTCCCGTTTGCTCTGGATGTAAACTCAGAAACTTTGGAATATATCATAGCAAGCCTGAGGGACTCTCAAATCCCTGCCCATTTACTCCAGGTAAAATCTGTTCCAGCATTTAGGTACTTGCAAGGGTGTGTGTGTGTCGGGGGAATAGCCTTATAGTTCCCTATCTGTGCCCTGGCTGCTCTTTTTTCTGTGTTTTATCCTGCTCCCTGGCGCTTGCGCTTGCGAAGATGACCTAGATAACCATAGAAAAGTTGTATTTTTGGCGTAAAATAGAAATTTCAATCTTTGGAAAACAAATGGATTCTGATTTCGTCATGCTGTTCTTCATAAGAATATCGATCCATTCTTGGACTCCTTCCTCTGCTCTTTCTTAGGTCTCCATTCAACATCTTCCCACCTCAGAAACTGAGTTGCCTTTGAGCCTTTTGTGCCGCTTGATAATGAGCGATGAGGGAATCATTGGCCAAGTGGTGGAAATAGCCACCTCAGAACAAGCCATTGTTTTTTTGTCGGCCATTTTGCTTTCAGATCAGGTAACTATTACCGCAGACCTGCTCTCCCTGCTCACTCACATAGCCCGGGCCAGTCCAGCTCACTTGCCCTTCCTTCAGAGGCTCCTGATTGACTCCAACTCAGCTTCTCAACTGTTGAACCACGTGCTTCGCCATCAGGATTCCCTGATCCGAGCCAGAGCTTGTAGCCTTGTAGGCAATCTATTACGACATGGACAAGGATTTCCTCATACACTGTGGCACAAGGCTGGGCTGCAGGAACTTTTGGTGGATTGTCTTTCAGATGAAGATGAGCACGTGCGTTGCTCAGCCAGCTTTGCCGTTGGTAACGCAGCCTACCAGGCTGGTCCTGTAATGGAGGGTTTTAACAGAGCCGTGCCTTGGCTCGTTCAGCTCCTGGGGGATTCTCAGGCAAGGACCCGTTGCAATGCTGCTTCAGCACTGGGCAACTTGGGACGACAGTCCGTGGAGGTGGGAGATTTGCTGATCCAGAGCAGAGCACCTGAACTTCTGTTGGATGCGGCCTGCAACGACTCCCATCCTGCTGTGCAAGAGGCAGCACTCTTTGCTTTACGCTCCATTGGTCAGCAATCCAAGATCCACCAGGTACAAAGTCAGTAACTTTGAAGGGCGATGATGGATGAGTATGAACTCTGGTCCAGTGGGGAAAGGATTGGAGACTGGCAGTACTTCAGTGTGGACCCTCAATGCACCATAGGCGTTTTCTTCTCAAACTTTATTTACTAGGCAAGATTAAAATATTATGCATTGGATCCAGAAAGGGTATTCTATTGGACAGTTCTTTTTAGTTTTAAAGAATGCCATTTTAAATACTGGCACCCAATGCTACTGGAGAAGGAAAAGTCTAGAATGTTTATTTAATCTCATTTTGTCTCCTGATTTCTATTAACCTAAGACTGGCTCTCTCTATCCTCTCTCTCAGTTAACTTAATAAGCAGCCATCAGTAAGCATTCATTTTTTTTCAATAATCACGTGATTGGGAATGTAAAATTAATTTTATGTTAGCTAAGCATAGGACCTTTAGCAGTTTAGTCCTAGTATCAAGTATTTTCAATATAGTTTGATAGATATTTGTTTTTTAAAGAATTCCTGTCTCACAAATGTTTTGATAACGAGATACAGTGGATTTTTATGTAAAGATATATCATCTAGCTTTTCTGACTGCTAATTTGGGGAGGGAATAAAAGAGGCTATTTGGAAAAATGGAATCCTTGGTGTTCTCTTAGTTTGGTTATTTGCTTAAAAGATGTTTCATTACCCATCTAGATTATTTCATCAGTGCTGGTGAATGTGGGAGTTGTTCCCTGTTTATATACAGTAGCTTGCCCTGCCAGTGTTGGTTGGGGTGTTTTTTTTTTTTACTTAGTAATTTCTAGATTAGGGTATTCTTTTCTGCTTAACTGTTTGTCTGGTATTAATCCTGCTTATCTGGGTATTGGCTGTTGATAAGGATGCATTCTGGTATTTTTGTTTCTGTCTTAGTTTTATTATGTTTTGAATGATGACTGAATGTGGTCTATCTGTATGTATCTATTGATGCTTGATTTGTCTGAATGCCAAGCTTCCAGGAATTCCAAGCTTTTATGGATTTAGTTTGTTTTATGCTGCTCAGTTACCAGTTGAAACTATGGTCGAGTCTGTCCATGTTATGAGATTAAGGAGTCTTCCCACAGACTGCTGGTTGGGGTACCTGCGTTCGCTCTGCTTGACTTCTGCCTGTCTGTCCTACATGGCGGCTGCTACAGCCCTTACATTCCACACTATAGATGACTCCTGTTTTTTTTTCTTCTTGGCCTAGTGAGTCTTTTGATTTACTTAATATGTTTTGGAGGACTTTAGTAGGTTTGTGTGTTACAATGATGCCATGTGCTTGTAATAGTTGGTTGTTTCTAAGATGTTTTTGATGTATGGTAGTGTTATTGTTTTCATAGCTTATATTGGTTATGCTATAGTGGGTTG
Source organism: Arizona elegans (assembly GCA_022577455.1). Lineage (NCBI taxonomy): Eukaryota > Metazoa > Chordata > Lepidosauria > Squamata > Colubridae > Arizona > Arizona elegans. Next base: position 1,426,723 of record JAKOOJ010000040.1, on the reverse strand, counting down.
AGTGGTCAAGCACTTTTTGATTAAATTGCATGGGTGTCCATTTTGTTAGATGCTGCATAGGTGTTCTGTTTACTTTCTGGTGTTTTGGGTTGCTGCACTCTTTTGAATAATTATTCTTACACAGCTTTACTTGTGGGAGGTTGGGTTGTTACTTTGGTAACAGAGCACTTGTTTTGTACCGATTGTTTTTCGATAAACAGTTGCACTTCAAATTTGCCATTGTTTCCTTTGCTGATGAGCAGATTCAGGAAGGATAGTGTGGGGTTTTTTTCCTTCCCTTGTGAATTTTATTCCTTTGAAAATGGAGATTTTTTCCCCAGGTGTTTAGAATGAATTGATTTGTGAAAATACAGCCCTAGATATCCAAATAACTATTAGTTTCCTTTCTAGGTACTGATGTCACTCCAAGCAAGTGAAAAACTGGAAGCGCTTTCCATTCATGAATCTCAGGCTTCTACGTATAGTAGTCCTCGGCCTACATCGAGGCACTGTAAGAAACTGATACATCTCCTACAGGCTGCACACAATGTATAAGATCTGAGGAACAGATACAACTGTCCATTTTTTTGGAATATTTTAGGTTTGGGGGGGACTATGAAGTAGTAAACTCCATTGTAAGTACTTTTTGAAAATAGATTTTAGTGTGCTTGGAATATCATTTGATTCTTGCCTTACTGAGATTAGAAGCAACCATCACAAATCTTCCTACAAACTGTTTTTTTTAATCCAACACTATATAAACCGCCTTCTGTAATGACAAGTCTATGCATATACTGATTCTTTCCTATTGTGAAGAAGCTATGCTGTACTGTTGTCCAACATCTTGGAAGACAGTCATTCATGAAGTTGGTTCTTGTGACAGTTTTCTTTGGAATGCTAATGGTGGACATGGACCAACATCCAACAGTCTCTGCTGAAAAGAAGAAAAGATGTTAGTAGCATTGCTGGCTAAAATGTTCATTTGCTTTTAGTTTTGCAGAATAACACAGGACAGAAGCTATAAGACATTTTTTTAAATCTTGACTAGGAATAGAATTTCTACTTGAACTTACTGATCAATTTTGATCCAACTCATGAAGGTGTCCCATTTTTATTTATTGAGAACTTTTCTAGAATACTTCCCTAGCTATTCTCCTGTCTTTATTATTAATGTTAAGTCTTTGTAATAAAATCTGGTGTGGGTATTCGGTGTTTTTGCTTATCTATGTACTATTAAAAAACTGTAAAAGATACTTCGGATTTTGAAAAGTGACAGCACACTTGGTCCTGTGCCTTAAGTATTGAAGGATTATAAATATGACTAGAAAGACTATTAGTGTATTTTTCTAAATAGAAGAGAGAACAAATTGAAATGATACTGAGAGCACGGCTTTTCTTTAACTCAACACTGCTATCTAAATTTTAATGTTCTTATGCACGTCTCTTCTTTTTCCTATTTGAAAATTATAATTTTACACTTGGAAATCAAACCAAAGATCTTCAGGATGGTACAAAAATTATATTTTTCCTATCATTGTAAAAAAGCACAGTGCACCTGTTAATTATTTTTATAAGCTCAGTAACTTTCAAGACACTTAGAGCTCCTTAATACATCTCTTTATCTGGTGAATTTAGTATGAAAAAGAACTATACATATATTCTTTCTAAGTATTATTCTCCTGCTCAGGGTTAATCAGATGCAACCTTCATTGATAAGAGACACAATTACCTGGTTTTATATCTGTAACAACCTTAGCTGAATTGTAATGTACATTCAAATGAGTATCACTCTTGGTGTGGTACAGGTATCTTCAATTTACAACAATTTGTTTAGTGACCATTCAAAATTACAACAGCACTGAAAAAAGTGACTTATGGACTTATGACCATTTTTTGCATTTACGTCCATTGCAGCATCCCCAGGGTTACATGATCAAAATTCAGATGCTTGGTGACTGATTCATATTTATGACGACTGCAGTGTCCTGGGGTCATGTGATCGGCTTTTGCAACCTTCCTCACAAGCAAAACCAAGGGGGAATCACTTAACAGTCATGTTACTAACTTAACAAATGCAATGATTCACTTAACAACTGTGGCAAGAAAAGTCATAAAATGGGGCAAAACTCACTTAACAAATGTTTCACTTAGCAACATAAATTTTGGCCTCAATTGTGGTTGTAATTCAAGGACTACCTGTAATAGCTTTCCAGTGTTGACTTAGGAATCACTGTTCACACCTGCACACATTGACGGAAGTAGAAAATGTGCAAACTGGGACTCTTGATAAGTTGACTAAGAAAAAAAAATCTTTCACCCAAAATTCAAATCTTTAACCTTTTTTTTATTAAAAAGACTACATTTCATTTTTTAAATATTTAGCCATAGAATAAACACTGCTACACAATTTAGAGCCTTTCACCTTTCCCGGGCAATGATAATAGCTATTTCCCAGCCCTTCATTAGGAGCCTCTATCCTGGAGCAGCAGGGCATTGCTGCCACCAAAGGAAAGGAAGAAAGCATAAAGAACCAGAGAGAAATATCAACACAATACATGCCTTCCGCATCAGAAAGAAAACGTTGGGGCTTTTTCATTGAGAGGGGTGGAAAAATTGTTGCCAGGGCACAACACAAAGGGTGGGCAGGCTTTACACTCAGTGCCACAAAGCTGCCTGTTTCCAAAGTGCAGACAGTAAAAGGAAGCTGTTATTCACAGTCACCCCACTCCACTCCTTTTGAGGGAGGGGCAGGCAATACAGGACAGAAAAGGGGCCAGCTCTGGCCAACAAAACAGTTGTGCTAGCAGACATCTACAAATCCATTACCTTTTATCAGAAGACTGAATGGAGAAAGAGAAAGAAGGCAGTAAGTAGTTATTTTCCTAGCAGTTGTCAAACGTAGGGGGAGAGGTTGGGTGTGGAGACAGGAATTGCAGAGGCATTTGGATTTCCTCAGATGCCTTTCATGCACCATAGTCCAGTAATTTAGAAGCGCAGTTCAAGGGCAAAATCCTATGGAACTGGCAACAGATCTGGAGCCCGCATCTGTAAATTGAACTTGCAATTTCTCTTCATCCTAGCCCACCAACAGCTGGATGACATACTGTATATTTTGAATACTTTGCACAATAGAAGGACTACCAAATCATAATGCTGTTTTTGCACCATGGCTTGTAGTCCCTTGGAGAACAAGCAACAATACCAAGACTGACAATTCATGGGAAAACTGGCTGAAATGGGCAGAAGTGAGGGAACAAACCAAGAGCTATTCAATTAAGAAGGCCACTGCTAAACAGTTGTAGCTTTGTGGTAACTGCTACTTCAGAGTAAAAAAATTGACCCTTGCAATCTTATAAGCCATTTTATGTTTCACTGTGTTTCCTGTAACATTCCACAAACCATCCCTACGGACATCGACCACTTTTTGGGAGGGAGGGCGGGAGGGGAGACCATCTTGCCCAGTTCTTTCTCCTGTAAATAGAAATGTACATACTGTTCCAATTAGCAAAAATATTACAATTGAAATGCTTGGTCTTCCAAAAGTGAAGGGAATTGATAGGCAAAACGAAAGTCCTTCCTCCCCTTTGACACTAGAATTCTTTCTAGTGTCTCACATAATGTCTTTTCTAGCTGCTCTGCTGCTCTCCCTGAGGCAAGGTTAAGGGCATTAGAAGAATGCATTCTGCCCAGGATGTTTTAGGGCAGGGTTGTTGCCAACAAGCAAAAATATTTGTAAAGTGCAGCAGAAAGGGAAAGAGGAAGGCTTCCAGATTCTACAACTAAATTTGAGTTCTTCCCAGTGAATTTTAAAAAAAATTCCAGACAACTAAATATGTAGTTCAGAATAAATAAAATCAAGCTATGCCTTCCTGGAAACCATTGGGCATAGTGTATATTCACCTTACGTATAGAGGAAAATAGGCTGAAGGTTTGAAATATTTGAGTAGGACTGGTTCTTGGAACCGCAGAAGCACCTGCTTTCTGTGCAAGGTAGCTAAGTCCAAATTGCCTTCATTTTCCCAGAAAAAAATTCTCTACATGGTATCACTACATGAAAACATACTTTCTACTCCCCAACTTTCTGTCAAAAAACCCCCCTCCCAAATCTATTTCTCCAAGAATGTTTTTCCTTCCTGTTCAATTAACTGACCAATGTTCTCTTTAAATTATTTACACCCTCTCTGCTGAATAAAACTCCTTTATTTCCTACTGGATATATGGGGATGAGCAGTAAGTCGTGGCAGGAATATCTAGCAGAAAATATGTGCGAAATAAAAACTACAAAACAGACTAAGACAGAAAAATTGCAGCAGCAGACAAAGACTGCATCATTACTAAGAAGCATGGGGAGAAACAGAGGCCTGATGGAGAGGCCAATACTAGGAGGAGGACGACAATTTTCAATTCCAGACATAACACTGCAAATATGGGTGCTTTGCTTGGACTTTGCCACGTGTCTATCTGTCCTTCAATATGGCCTAAACTTCTCTATGTGTGTTTGTCCTTTCTGGCAGCTACAGAAACAGAAGACTGAACAGTGAGATCAGGGTGATGGTTCTTTCGGAGGTTGAGAAGGAGCTCCTGGGGCTTCTGTTTCTCCAGAAAGGCCCAGCTCTGTATCCATTTGCTCCAGCTCCTTCTGATCAAGCAGCTCAAAATCATCAGCTTCCTCTTCCTCCTCTTCTTTCCCAGGCAGAGGAGCTGTTCCCACCTCCTCATTCTCAGATAGCTGTGCCTGGAAACTGAGTCTCTCTTCAGGTTCAGTAGGCAAGAACTCAGAGAAGCAAGGCCCTTCAGTGTCCTCTGAGGAGTGGAGCAGAGCTGACAGGGTGTTCTGCACAACTGTACTGATAGCCGTAGTGACAATCTCTTGACTCAACGAATCGATGTGTAGCCCCAGACCTTGTGCACAGGTAGTTTGGGATTCAGGGATTCCTCCCACCATTGCCTGCCCACTCCCATTGAAATGAGTATTTACAAAATGCAGGGGTGATGCCAGGCACAGAATGGATGTGTCCGAATTCATGGCGGCAGCTACCGTTGCTGCTGCCGCCGCCTCCGCCTCCTCTTCCTCTTCAGCAGAGTTTAGCTGTTGTGCACTTTGAATGGGAACCCCAAAATTGTCATCTTCATTGGATGGTCCCAAGTCTTTGGAATGGAACTCTTCCACAGAAGGGAATTCTGCTAAATCCTTGGAGAAGGATTCTTCAGGCTCACTGGGGAGGCTCTGCTGGTCCAGATCTAAAAAAAGCAGATAGGCAGTTAGTAACCACGTAACTTTCAGCACTCCAGAGATTCCTGCCCTGAATCTTTAATGTGGCTGTGAGCTCAACTATGGGTTTGACTCTTGTTTACTATACAAATTTCTGAACACGCTTGCCTGGCTTTTGTTCCTTTTCTCCCCTTCTGAGTGGCATTACAATGTTTTGCCAGCTTCTCTGCCTGAAGTTCTATAAGCCAAGAGCTGTACTGCTAGTTCAAATCTAAAAGTCACAATCCAGACAGGCATGCTTACTAATGCTCTTCTTTATTATATCTTGTTATAAGGATAAAGTGCCACTGGTAAATACACATGATAAAATTTCAATCAGTTTATAAAGAACTCATAATTATATTGACCAGTCGTAGCATAGAGCTTTGCATTTCCAAAAGTCCATTTCTGAGTCTTGTCAAAGCAGGTTTAATTCAAAACTTGAACTTGATCCATACACACACTCCACTCCAAACAATGAATGGAAATTTAATATTAACATATTACTCCTGCTTTGGTTTTATCTATAAGGAAGAGAATTCCCCATTGAAATTCCTTCCTTCTTTTCAGGTCTGAAATGGCAGACAAAAACCTCTTCTACAACTCTTTTCAGGAAGAGTTAAAGGACAGGCTATGATCTAGGCCGGTGTGGTTGCTGTAGATAATCATCTTTGCTGCCATTTTGTTAAGAGGGTAGAGGTGAAGAAAAAAGAATGCAAAAGTGGTGAAAACCAATTCAATGAAGCCAATGAAGTTTTGTTTATAATTCTGTAATATAACCGGGCTAATTTTTGTAGCATCAGTAACGAAGATAGGGGAATTACTAATTACTTCCAAATTAATTGAACAGTTAGAAAATTAACATGGAAAAGACACTACAATCTACATGAAGCCAGAAACATTCAGAATTATGTGATCCTTTCCAGTTCTTGCTTCATTTTTCTCATGAATTCTTAGTTCTGCCACAAAGCAATACAGAATTTGTATTGTATCATTCAACAGCTCCAAGCTGAAATATGAAATTTGGTACGGGGAGAAAGAATATACCACCTTCAGACACATCTGTCAGTTGTGGTGTTGTAGCTCTGGAGACCGTGAATCCTCCACTTTCTAGGATAGATGCCTCCTCATCAGAGAGTTCAGAATCTGTGATTGCTAATGCCAGAGCTGTCTTCTTCACATCTACCTGCAATAGAGATAACATTAAGATTGCATTGCAAGGATGGACTTGCTCAGTTAAAAACTCAAGAAAGAGAATGTATCTTGAATGCCAACCCAGCCATGTCCCCTATCAGATCAATGCTTATCCTAGATGCTGCATACTCCTTCAACAAATTATGATGAATACAATAAGTGAAACTACAATCTGGAGCAGCAGCAAATCCAAATAGCGAGGTAGCAAAGATATCCATATGGATTGCTAGAATGCTCCTTCTGATTGTTTAACAAACTGCCACATTGGGAAAAGTAGTTCATAATTTAAAAATTATGAGGACCTTACTACCTATGAACCTAAAGGAAAGGTGTTGCAAACAGTCAACATTGATAGAATTTATATTATTACATTCAAAAACACGAAGAACCTGCCAGCTGTCAGCTGTAAGAATCTCAGGAAAAGATTGGTCTGAAACATTTCGCCTCCTCTTTCAGAGAAGGCTATGACATGATTATTGTTCAAAAATAAATAAAAATGTGATGAAATTTGTGAAAAAAATGTGAATTTTTTTTTAAAAAAATAAAATATAAATTTATTACCGAGTTGAGGGACACATGAATATACTTGTGTGAGTATAAGATTTTTTTTTTTTTAAAAAAAAAGTTCCTTAAAATTTATTTATTTATTTATTTATTATTCGTATTTCTATGCAGCCCACTCTCCGAGGACTCTGGACGGCTTACACCAAAGACAGTATACTAAATAGCATATTTCCCCCAATTATCTGGGTCCTCATTTTACCCACCTCGGAAGGATGGAAGGTTGAGTCAACCTTGAGCCGGTGAGATATGATCCGCTGATCTGATGAACTAGCAGTCAGCTGAAGTAGCTGCAGTACTGCACTCTAACCACTGCGCCACCTCGGCTCTTAGCCCTGCTGGGCTCCAACTATCTAATACAAAAGAACGCTACTTCCAGTGGAGTAGACTTATCTAAGTGAATGTGGCCTTTGAGATTAAAAAAGGTTTCCTTCCCGTCATTACTTTGCCTCTACACAAATCATGCGAAACCTAAAGATGTTCTAAACAGGAAGCAATCATGCTTGAAGAACTCAAAGGCCCACTGGGTAGAAGCATTCAATGATGCAAACCAAATGATTGTCCTAACCACCACCCCCTCCCAGTGGCGGGATCCTCCTGGCTTAACAACCACTTCGGTGATTGCGTGCGTACGTAGTTTCAACAAATCTTCACTTCTGGGTTTCTTCGGAGGAGTAACACAGCTGATTTGTGCAGCAATCGGCTCTGCCGCGCAATATCAGCTGAGGAGATAAAGGTAGGAAAATAGCACGGGCAGGCGGGTGGGCCCATCTGATCATTGCTCCTAGCAGATAGTCGGAGCTACCGGTTCGCCCGAACCGGTCCAAACCGGTAGAATCCCACCACTGCCCTTTTCCCAATGTGAAGTTCAGCTCAGTCACTGTGTCTCCAGGCTGTTTATCAGTGTCAGGTCTCCAGGCTCCCCATTCTTTCACCTGATCATGCTTCACCCTTTGCTTCTTTCCTCTCACCCTTACCACTGGAGAGTAGCCAGACAGTTCTGCTTCACTCTCACTTTCTGTTTCTGCCATTGGTTCACTGCCAGCTTCTGGCTCAATCTTTCCTTGACGCTCTGTAGAGTAAAACAAAATAAATTATTGGCCATGGCTTCTGTGAGTTAGTCCTACAGAAAAAGGGTCAGGAAAATACTGTTTTATAAAAAGTGTTGTTTTTTTTACAGTGTGTGCTTCTTCGCACTCCTTGTCCCAATTTTTGCAAACTGACATCCATACATTTTCTACAGGCTTTCTAGACCCTGTTCCAAGTGGAGTAGCCAGTCAGTCCAGCCTTTCTTTAGTAATTTTTGACCTGTATTTTAAGTAGTAAGCAGCAGTTGTCTTACTTTTCTTTTCATGTTTAAGATGCAGAGTCTCCACCTTCATACTGTAGTCCAGTTTCATTAGGATGGGCTCCAAACGGGTATACATTCTTTGAATGAGTTCATGGTAAACTACCAGCGGCCACAGCAGAATACTAAGTACTGGAAATATGGATAAAACTCAGAGATATGTTAAAAGCATATATATTCTCTGATGCTAAGGCAGTCAATGTCTTCTCTAGGACCATCAATTTGCCAGTCCCTCTCACTGCTTCTTATGTTCAGTAATTCTCCCAGTGCCTGACATAGTACCAGAATTGTACAAATTCAGCACTCAATCTCCTAGCTCAGGGGTGTCAAACTCAAGGCCCGTGGGCTGGATCTGGCCCATGGGGTACTTAGATCTGGCCCGCAGAGCCACCCTGGAAACAGCAATGGACTGGCCCATGATGCTTCTGCCAGCGAAAACGGAGCTCGCATGCTCCATTTTCCCTGGCAGAGAGTTGCAGGAGGCCGTCGCAGCCAAAAATGGAGCCCAGGAGCCTGTTTTCGCTGGCAGAACGCTTGGGCCACCACAGGTGCCGCCAACATGAGTGACATCGAGCTGTCCATACCCACCCCGGCCACGGCTCCCTCGGCGGCCCTTGATGAAATCAAATTTTACATCCCTGCTCTAGCTGAAGACCATAAGATCAGGATCAATGTTGTTAATAATGCATGAACAGAAAAAAACAAACCTTAGATTCCAGAGCTGGAATTGAATGAACTGCAAAAATAATTTTGGCAGGTACTTGCATTAGCTTCCCACACACTAAAAACATGATTGCACTTATCCCCAAGCTTTATTTCCTCATGAAACTCGCAAAGGAAATAGATATCACAATTTGATAGCTCTACTACTGGCTTTAGAGATAGAGTTGCACGATACCATTTGAAAATTTTGCTGTATTTTTTTTTAAATTGGTTTGCTGAACATGCCTGTGTAATGCCTAAAAGGTGCCTAGAAGCTTGCAATATTTGTTAGTAAAATTGTGTCTTTAGTTTTAAAAGGGATGCAAAGGATGCAAACATACTCACAGGCAATGTAGGAGATCATGATACCCGGAACATAGTGTCCTACAATTGCTAGAATCAAGCATCCTGAGCAGATTCTGGCACAGAACTGGGCAAACAGAAGTAAGAGGAACAAAAATAATGTTTAGAAAAAAGAAACACTCTCAGAATAGCTAATATATGTAGCCTTCTTTGTAACAGATTTACAGCGCCTCCCAAATTACAGTGGCCTTTCATTCTTTAATGTTGCTTGCAATCATCTACAAATCTGTTTAAGACTGATCTTCATAAGAACAGCTAGCTAATATTTAGCTTCTGAACAGAAGGAAAAAAATCAAGAACAGCAAGCTGCATGCTTGAAACATATTGGTCACTGTCCTTCTTGTAGATACTAATTAAGATGCTTTTTGCTTCCCTAGGACAACTCATAATTAATCCAGAGAAGGCTGCATCAAAAGAAGTAATATGCAAACTAACCACAAATGCACAAAAGTTATTAAACCCTAAATTAATAAGTATAACAATAAAAATCAGGAATTGCTTAGAAATTATATTATGAACAAAAATTCTACAAAAGTCTTAAGAACAGCTTTGTTAAACAACAAGTTAATTCAAAAAATGTTGTGAGCGGTCCAGTTTATTTAAAAAGGCTGAGATGCTATTTTAAAACATAACATTACTTATAATTTATGCCCACATTTCCTCTTCTTTTTTCCTAGGGCCATGTATGTTGTCTGAATGATCATTTCACAAGACATATTCACAGTATATGTTTTGGATTAGAAAACACAGCAAAAGGAAACACACAGTTGCCGCCTTTTTGTATAGAAATACCAATATATATAGGTCAATCAAAAAGATGCTTGTCCAAGGACAATTGTTGGGAAATAACTTGTGTTACCTGTATTTCAACTGAAGTGAAGTAATGAAACATCTATTACAGTTTTTTTGTTTCCACATACATTGAGCAATGTTTTAAACTCACTGCTTAAATCACTGTTTGTACACCAGGATGACCATGTCCAAATATAGCTATTTTAACATCCATGCAGAAAAATATCTAGGTATGAAGTTCTAACTCCCAGAGACAATGCATTCTAATGCCTTCTTCTGAAGGCAAACATGGGACAACTTTCCCTAGCACAACAATAACTACGCTTTGGCTTCTTACTTGAAAGGCCCTGTTCCGTACTTACCTTGGCGGGGTTTTGCTTCTTATACTGCAGAAGTTCCTGCTGGTATAGCCTAAAGGTAATCCAGCTCTCAGCCAAGCAACGACAGAGTTCTGAAATACTGAGCAGGTGAGGTTGTGCTCCTGTCATCTCATGGTCACTGAAATAAAAACTACATATTAGTAAACAAAGTCTTCAAAATGACCACCAATATTGTATTTAATACAATAATTTACACAAAAAGATACTGAAGCTAACCAAGGTCCAATTAAAAACATCAAACTTTGTTTGAAAGGGCTTGACTTTTAAACCAATATAAGAATATTTTCAGAAGGGACATCCACCCAGATGAACAATTTTTATGACAATGATAAAGTAATAATAAAATGTTTGTATTTCGGTTTCCAATCCTACAAAATAAGATCAAATAACTAGATTAAAGAATATATTCTAGAAGGGACTTTTCAAACAATATCACAAATCAAAATACTAAGCTATATGAAGTTAAATGGCAGACAAGAGCAAGGAAAAATGATAGAAGTAAAGATCTTCCCCAGAATATTAAGAGCATGCCTACCTGTCTCCCCCAGGTTCTTCTATGGGTTGTACTGCAGGATTAAAAAAAAAAAAGTGGAGGGGGGTTAAAACATTAACTGAGAAATGAAACATAGAAGTTCAGGTTCTATAACCATGTAGTTGTTTCTTTCTTCAACAAATTGGTCTTTAGCAATCATCCAGTATACACAGAGCTAAAGGGCTTAGCTTTATAACTGTAGGTATCACAAGGACTAAGGAAAAGCAAGACCCACACTTTGGAAATTACCCAAATACTGTGGTACTATATTAACGTATACTAATAACTATTTACTAACCATTTAAGATATATTAACAATATTTCATGGACTAAATTAGGCACTGGAAGTCAGGTATCATATAAACTTAATAATAATAATTTGCAAATTGAAGTTGAACAATTATGGAGGAATAAATCAATGGTTGTTCCAATAGTAATAGGAGCCCTTGGAGCAACATCCAAAGGCTGCGTAGATACTTGGAAATTTTGAACTTACTAGACCTGAATATCCTGACTTTGCAAAAAAAAAACCCACCCTACTCGGAACTGCCCTATATACTCAGATGCTACCTTAACAGTTCTTAGGTCCTTGGTTAGGACTTGAATTATTGTACCAGACCCAGACTGTGAATCAAACTGAAGATTAACAACAGCAGCAACAACAACAACAACAACAACAGTATTTTCAATTGAGACTTTGCAATTTCCCAAATAGCACAGTGATATAGTTGACGCTCAGAAGAACTTTCCTGAACACTTGAATATCTGGTCAAAACTAAATGCAGAACTGGAATTCTCACGGATTTTTCCATAAGTGGTAGCCAAATAAATAAATCTTAGCAAAAACACTCAACAAAAGAGGGCTATACAAAAGCTTCCATACTGGAGAAATTCAAGTTCTTTGTTGTATTTTTTTAAGTGTGTCTCTGACTACTGTGTTAAAGTCATGAAATATGAAAATTATAAAATGTTCCAATATTCAAATGTATAACAAATTTGCTATGCTTCACCTACGACCTCAAATCATATTTTTTCCATTAATTTCACATCATGTTTTGAGATCTTTATTTTCCAAAATCTTTTTAATGCTGGTTCAGTAATAATAAAAATATAACTATGATAACTAAACACCTAAGCAGAATTGTTGAAGAAACTGGGACTTTCTTGGCATACAGCATGTCGAACATGGCAATGCAAAGCTGCCAAAAGAGCAACTCAGTTGTGTCCAGCCATTTAAGTCTTAACAACCATGTAAAAATGTTTGTGAATAAACTTCTTTGCAACAGAGAACTGAATCCGGAAAAGTTTCATAGTTTTGATGCTTCAGTCATGCTGTTCTGCTACTTATAATATTAAGATCTGCATATAGTCCCTACAAACTGCAATCAGGGTTTTTCTGTTGTGTACAAACTGTGAACAGCTTATTGAAACAATGGGAAACAATCTTGTGAAGTTTGTGAGCCAGATTTAGCAAACAGCCCTAACACAGGCACCCAATAATCACGGTCACTGTGCTCATATGAAAGACAGAGTCTGTTCTATCACATGAAAAACTACTGTTAACTCAGCAGCTTATTACAATGGGTATTTACTACATCTGTGAATATTCTGAATACTGTGCTGCCTGCAAAAGAGTGAAAGCTAGTCATCGTGTGTTGGGGCACTATGACTGGCTTACATCAGCCTATTTAGCTCTTCCTAAGAGATTAAAAGGCCTGTACAGCCTTAATTAACCCGTTCAGTAATATTAGCCCTGTTTCATCTGTTTCACCCTATTTTATTTTGGAAGCTTAGAAAATGCAAAAGAAGCATCAATTCTCAAAACCAGTGCAAAATTGATAATTTGATAAATTTGATCATTGGGATTCCCTGATGAGTCCAAAAGAAACAAGTCTATTTTGCCAAATTCCAAATTACAGAGCTTCAAGAAAATGCTCAGCATGATAAACAGCATGCAGTAGGATGCTTAGAAAAGAAGCATCCCCTTGTAGATTTCAGTTTGAACAATAAGTGTTCACCAAAAAGATATCTAATTTTTAGAATTCTAATGCACCCCTGCAAAGAGCAGCTCTGTCAAAACGATTCTTAAGTAAATCCGAAAAATCTCAAGAATTGGCACCTTTTCTTACCTACACATTTTATGAAAACGTATAAACTCCTGAAAGCTCATGCTTTTTAATAAAAATGTTATTCAGACTCCTGCTGATTTTTTTTGCCACTATCAAGTATTACTGTAAACCATGTGTTCTTACAATGTCTACAAAGGAAAGCATCAAATTTAGCTATATGGAGTAGAAATATATAAAACTTACCAAGAAACTTGCATAAATATAAGGAAACAATTTTTTTCTAAATAAATGCAAGAAAACTGCATGAAAACTTTAAGAGCTGAAAGTGAAGAACCCTCTATATGGACTACAGCTAAAGATTATCCAATACTCTCTCCATGAAACTCCTAATCATTTAATCATCTCTTTTTAAGAACCAACAATTAATCACCAATGCCATATCTCATCTGGAATTTCAACACCACCAGGATTTTATCATAAAACAACAAATGTACACTATAGAACGCATCTTCTTGAAGAAAAAGAAAACAGGTTGCCCAAGTTTCCACAAGCATCCACTCACCCGAATAGGAATATAGGAATGTCATATGAAAACTCTAGGGCAATCAACACACCTGAACATTATTTTGTAACATTACAAATGCTGTCACAACCAAAAACATGAAGTTAAGCTGGTAAGATGCATTTCTTTGGGCAAGAGACATGGGAGAAAAATCAGGTTATTAATGAAGCATTAATTCAATGCTAATTGCTTAAAATAGGGAATCTGACAATTCCTTGCTTTTATCATTCACTCCTTCAACCAATATTATGAATGGTATAACCCATTCATTCAGTTAATGAGCTATTAATTAAATTTATTATTATTAAACTCATGGAGATTAACATCTTGCAAACAGTTTCTTTCTTGTAGTAGTTATTTTAATCTCATACATATTGTTGAGAAATACTATGTCTGCAGTGTTTTCTGAATAACTTTCAAATCCCAGATCTCATACTACAACATGTAGGAGTTGGTCTTTCCTTGTGATCTTCCTCCAGTGCCTCAACAACCAGGATGTTCATGATCAACTACAGTGTCCTAGTTTCTACAGCTGGTCATAAACAACCTCCACAGAATAAATAAGTAAAAGGATTTTTTGAGCAGAAAGAAAAGAGGAAACTGTTGCATAGTTCTCAATTATGATAACTCTTTAATTATCCAAGAGTCTGAACAAGTTACAGTAGTTTTGAATCAGAGAAGTTATCTAAAATAAAATAAATTACTACAAAGCTCAGAAGACAAAACCTCTGGTCCCAGTGACCAACCCAGATTGGATCCTGCAGCATTATCCTGGGATACGTATATTCGTCTTCATTCAAAAATTACTACATCACAACTTGCTTCACATATACAGGACCTGTCCTAAATGTCCAGTCTTCAAAAGCTAAAGCTAAAATGAGGGCAGAGCTATCATAAAATTGTAATTGTGGCTCATGGTCTTCAAATATTTAGGATCTAATTATAGAAAAGATCTGCATTATTTTCTACAAATCAACCAAAGATAAAGGATGCATATAAACAAAGAATCAAATACTGTACCTTTAGATGAAAAATAAACTTTAATTCTCAGTGGCTTCCTAAGTGGACAATACAATACTGTGCAAACCAACTGAAATACACCATTGCCTTAATTCAGTTTAAGTAAAATCCAAGCAAATTGTAATACAAATGACCTCATAAATAGATATACCCCTGAGTCAGCAATTCCCACTGTCAAATAGTGTTTAGCACCAGTTCATAGATCTGAAACACCCTTGTTTGCTAAATAAGGTTCTTAAGGGAAAAAAACCAGCCTAAATTTCACTAGTAGGGAATAACAGAATTAGAACCAAAAATAATGGACTATATTTGCAAAAGTCTTATGTTCTACTGTGTTTACTACGTTCACTTACCTGAGAAATCCAATAAAAATTGGGGCTTCCATCTCTCCAACAGCAATATACCAATAAAACCAGTACTAAGGAGGAACAGGGGACGTAATGAAGTGGAGGAAAACAACCTGGAAAATCACAAAGACAGGCATTATAAAAAGTATTGATAAAAATATAACAAAAGATTCCGTTTATCCTGACTCAGTTGTATTATCATGTATTAATTACTTTCCTTTTCTTCTGGACCACAGTGAATTTCAAGGGAGCAGTAGCTTCCTCAACTTGTGTAAGATTTGGAGAAATAAAAGGAAATTAATGGAATTTCTCATACAATTTTTGATCCTTCCCCAATCATTATAGGTTGGTAAATGTTTCTGTCCAAAGGCCATCCTGGTTGTCTGACCAGGGTTTTGGGCAGTAAGAAACCGGAAGTTTATTGCCAGTTGGTCATCTGGTCAGCAGAAAAACTGCTGGTAGGGTTCTTCATGACTCTGAGCTGAATTTCTGTGGCCTCTAAGAGACCAGCATATTGCCTGTTCCTGGCCTAAGGCTCAGTAATGGCAACAGTGCTAAGGTCCAATCTTTCTTTACCCACATTGATTTTTTTCAGAGTGCTCTTGCCATAAGCACAAATAGATTGCTAAATACCAATAAAGGAGAGTATTTGTAGTTCAGGATTGAAATGAGGGGTCCTTGGTGCTCTCTGAGCTTGTTTCCTTACAGACATTTCATTACTCTAACAAGTTAACATCATCAGCGCTTGTCTTGACTAAATATCCCAAAGGTGCTTCCCTCCTCCTCTCCTCCCCCCCCTCCCCCCCCCCCCCCCGCAATTGGTCTTTCTGGTTTTCATTGAGAAGTTGGAGCTGTGAGAAAGCAGGATGTTTTCTGCCCTCTGTTGGGGATGAGTTTGTGGTGTCTGCATCTCAAACTGAAGTGCAAATGGTTTCTGTAGTCTGCAATTTTTCTGGAAATCCATTCATACTCCCGCACCATTCAAAGGGGGTTTATCCCAAAGTGCATAGCTAAATGTCTATGAAGATTCTCAGTCATCCAGATCATGTTGTCCCAAAGGTGCTTTTTTTTCAAGAGGCACCAGAAAGTCCAGTTGCCTCTTGGAAAAAAAAGCACCTTGGGACAACCATGACCTGGATGACTGAGAATCTCCGTTAGCAGATTGCTAAATAGATTGCTCTTCAAATTCCCTCACAAAGTGCAGGCAGCTGTCTCATTTTCTGCTACATGGTTAAGGATGAGACAAGGCAGAGAGATGTGTAGTTCCCAGTATTGAAGTGTTGCTGCAAATTACATTTGCAGATACTTGAACATATCTTTTGGGAAAGAAATGTAAGACCAATCAAAAACATTCACAGGAGTAGAAAGGGTTTAAGTGCGCAGTAAATGCAGTCATGATCAAAAAAATTATACCACAGTTGCAGTTATATTAATTTTTTAAAAATCATCCTTTTTATACATGAGAACAACTCCAATTACTTTCTACTGTTTTATCAGTATGAGGTATCTTTTTAATAGAGCAACATCTATATTCCATCTTAATAATCCTGGAAAATTTGTTTTCTCATTATAAAAGAAAATTGGAAAAAAAATAGCTTCAGAGTCAAAAGCAAGTCTATGACTTTAAGTCTAAGATAGATGTCCAACTTACTCAGGATTTTTAAATTTGCATTTATACAGATTTTCGATTTTTATCAGATTTTTATTATTATCCCCTATAATACAAGTGTGTACATCATGGAAATATATATTCTGAAAAATGTAGTTAAATTACAGGCACCTACACATTTATAATGATTATGCAGACATTAGGAATCTGAACTATTTTAAGCCTAACATGACTGGCTTCTAAAAAACGCAATAATTACTATTTTTCTGGTAGAGCCACGTAAATTCTTTCATCGTTGTCGAACAGGGGTATCAACTGGCAGCCCATGGGCCAGATGCATCACACTCAGGCCACACCACTCCAGTTCCACGAAAGGGAAAAAATGTCATGAAACGTCACGTGACAGAAACGTGATGCCACAAGTTTGATACCCATGTAATAGAGAGTATCTAAAATGTTACCACGCAGAATAGCAACAAAATTCTCTGGCTATTTTTAATTCAAGTCTTCATAACAGCAGCCACTGGAAATACAATTCCAATCCCTGCATGGCTCCAATCCATGAGTATGCTTTGCTGAGAGTCAGCTCATTGTCTCTAAGAGTAAACAGGATGTTTTTTTTTTTCCCAGCAGTTGCTGGACTCTGCTATTCAGCCTTGTTAAATGTTGCTGTCTGTGCAGAAGCCACATAGCTAAAAAGGAAGGAATGTGCTAGCATAATAATTCTCAGCAATTATAGGCTTGACAAAATCTCAACTGGCAGAGGGTAAGCAAAAGCTTCTTGGGCTTACAACCTAGTACATGCTGCCAGGAGTGACTAAGCAATCAGTTCTAAGATGTATACTACAAACCATGTGGATCATATGCAGTGAATACACAATCTAATGAGAAACACTCCTGGGCAAACCTCCAGTTATCTGTAACTGCTAGTAACAGCTCTTGTTTATCACAAGTCAATCCTAGAACTGCTGGCAATACTTACAAATAGAAAAAAATCCATTTACCCACTGAGTAATGAAGAACAAAAATTACTTAAAGCCACAGAAAACAAATATTAAATTCTGCATGTTGAACTATGACTGCACTCATTTAGATCAAGAACTCTGGAATAGATAACCCAATGCATAATCTTCTTAGGTTCACATAGTACTTTTTTACTTTGTGCTTCTACTGGAAGTAAGATTAGTGGTATTTACCTGACCAAGAACAGCACAGGATTGTTTTGTGTGGCATCACTCAGTGGCACTCCCTATACTTCAATTGCTAAAAATTAGAGCCTGGCATTTACATTACTACCTAAGGGCAAAACTAGAAAGATTTCAACCTCTCTGGTGAGCTACCCAAAGGCGAAGTAGATAATACTGGCATACTTTAGACAAATAAAATACCTGACAATTCATCAGGTAGGTGAGTCATTAATTTTGAGATGCAAACACTCTTTGAACTATACTTTTAACCCAAGGCACTGTACTGAATTTCTATATACAGGCAACCAAAAACAGTGTGAAGCCTAATTTTGTTTAAGTAAAACCAAAATATTTGAGATTTACAATTTGCATCACACACTTTCAAGACTCTTATATCACTGATAGATCTTGCAAAACAATTTTACAGCACTCTATCTACAACTATCCATTTTTATCATTTAAATCTCATTCTTTTAGACTTATCTAGCTACTCTCTGTATGAAGGGATTCATTACAGCACGGCAGAGAATGCTTAGATATAAATATCAAATAAGAATATGCATGTTTTCTGTTTCACTGCTTAGAAAAATAAATCCAATATGCTAGAAAACATTTCTTTTGGAAATTGGAAAAAAGTGGTGTGTAATTATGTTGTTAAGAATCAATATATTGCAACAGCAAACATTATGGAGTATATAAAAGAAATCTACAAACTTCCAGAATGTAAAATCAAGAATACAGGCATCAAATAACACAAAAGGTCTATCTGTGATTCAACCATGTGATTTCTACAAATTATCAATTAACAGTATAATTTGATATTTATAACTCAATATCATGCCATCCTTCTCACTGCTCATATATTAGAAAAAAAATTCTACTCTTACTAAACTGATTGCAATTTGTGGCTCGGATCACCCCATGTTCTATATACCTAATTCAATAAACTAAGTGAGGCATTGAGAGAAATATCCTGGTAGCAGGCAGTGGGTGTTCCTGCAGACATACCCCTTTACATTAGTTAAAACATCAGATTCGTTTATTTCAATCAGTTTATATCACCATTCACTCACCAGCCTCTTGACAATAAACAAAATTCATTATTTTATTTCTGCAGATCAGATTATCAAATTATCCTTATTTCAACACAGCCATCATATCGTGCTGCAGTATTCAGGAATATATAAATAATTTACAATCTGCATTAGAAAACAAGTTTCTAAGCACTGCACTTGATCCGAGAGAAACCTGGATACTAACCTGTATTGTACTATCTAGCACTGGCCACCATCAATACTGTGGAGTTTAATTTACCACACAAAGCTGTTGTGAGAATTTGGGATAGCTCCCACTCCTACATCTCTACACCAATGACCCGTTTTCTAAATGAAGGCTATGGAACCTTTCGTTTAGCCCTAAATTCACCATCTAATAGTTCCCACATACGCCCATCTAACACAATGTAGACCAAATCTCTCATTTCGTCCAACTCTTTTCCAAGACAACCAAAAGAATATGGACAGCTGATTGGTAAGATTAATGGGAATCCATCAGTGAGAAATCATTCTTTAAGAAGGTTGCGCATGAGAACACCCATATGCTTTTAGCATGCTGTAATTTAACGTAGGTCAAAGGAGCAACCAAATCCAACTTTCTATTTATTCAGGAAACCTAATTGGGTGACTGAGTCAGTGGTTTTCTCAGCCCAATCTTCCTCCAGGTGTTTTTGTGCGCCTATGCGCGGCTCCTTGAAGTCCTTATGAAGGAAAATGGGAGGGGAGGACGACTACAAGACCCAAAAGCGAGCTTAAGATCTGAGATCTCACACAGCGCTTTCAGGGAAAGATTTATACAGTAGTTTATGGCTATGGTTAGGCATTGTTTCCATCGCCACGAATCAATCCCTTCTCAGCCTCTGCAAGTATTTCGGGCTCCAGTGAAAGGCCTGCCTGCCCCCCTTTTTTGCAACCCTCTTCCAGCAGCCTCCGTAGCCACAGCAGGACCAGGAACTCCGGCTCAAGAGTCCTAAAAAAAAACTTCTCTCCAGGTCCGCTCGCTTTCCCCTCCGGGGCCTGCCCCGTGAGAGCCGCGCTTTGCTTTGCGCCGCCGTCTCTTCCCTCCGGCTCACCACAAAGCAGCTCCGAGCGCGACGGCCCCGGCCAGGCTTTGCGGCGGCCTCTCCCAAACCAAGAGCCGCTGCACGGCCGTCACGGTGGCTTCCCAGCCCCTCAGACGTCGCCTCAGCCGGACGGCTAGAGCCAACACCTCCTGCTCTTCCTCTTCCTCTTCCTCAGCTTCTGCCGTCCCGGGTGCGGACACCGTCACCGCCTCCCCTTCCTCTGTGACTGGCACGCTCGGGCCTCCGCTCGCCATCGCTTCTGCCAGCGATGAGCAAAGAGGTAAGGGAGGAGCGGCAAGTCCTCCTGACAGCCGCAACCGGAAGTAGTAGCGGCGGCGGCGGCAACAACGACTCACGGATGCCAACTTGATGGTAAAGTCAATCACGTGAATCGCCTCCTTCGGCACGTGAAGGAGGAAATCCCCCCCCCCAACACACACACACTCACACACACGCTCGCGCGGTGCTAAAGGTTCAGCTTTTCAAAAGTAGAGATAGTAACGGCTTAGAGCGACAGTTCGAATTTTCTGATTGTTTTTCTTTGGACAGTTGTTTCTGCCTCTATTCAGAGAGGGAGTGACAGCTTTTCGGAAGAACCAGGGGAGGCTTCAGAAGAAGGCTGGAAAGCCCATTAATAAAGTCACAGACCGCAGTACTCCAAGAAGCTCCATAGTGTTCAAATTCATTTCCATGGAGACTTTATTATTTTTCTTAAAACATGGTTATATTTCTATTCGCCGCACGCTGCTGACAACCCGTTTATGTGAACGGCACATAAATAATAAAACCAACAAGCTCACAAAACGTGATGCCTACAATTAATGTTAAAATGGCAACAAAGCAAGCTGAAATTTGAGGCATTTAGCGTGGCAGACTGTTACAATGACGGATGTCTATGGAGATTCTCAGCCATCCAGGTCGTGGTGGTTGTCCCTAAGGTGCTTTCTTAAGAGGCAACTGGACTTTCTGGTTTTTCTTTGAAAACACCGACAAAGAAAAACCAGAAAGTCCAGTTGCTTCTTGAAAAAGCGCCTTTGGGACAATGGTGATGAGTGCACCGTTAAAAGAGGACCAGGTTATGGACAGATCCTGGTGGAGAACATCTACATGGTCGATTTTTCATTATCAGTGTGGCATGAGGTTGTGAACTTGTATGGGTATATAGAGACAAACTCATTTAAAACAGCACAGTGCACCTATCTTGTGGATGCAGAAAAAAGGGCTCTCTTAATGCCATTTTACCTCTACAGCACAATTGTACCCTTTTCTGTGGATGGTAGTTTTTTTTTTCTCATGAACCATGGAACCAAAGCACATCATGCAGTATTATGTATAGTTTTTCCTTGTTATGTAATCTAACCTATGCGGTGAATGAACCAGACACGAGGCTGTGAACCGAGTCAAACACTTCATGTATTTGCTACTTATGTAGGGAGGCTAAGAAACCAAGTAGGAGACTTTGTAAAAGTTTTGTTCCTTGAGCCATCCGTCTGGTAAACTTGCAAGATTCGTTTTTCTCGCCGTGCACATGTATACATCCAAATTAGACTATGTTGTTTCTCTGTGTCATATAATATATGTGGGTATATGCATAATTTTATATCTATTTATTTATTTAGTCATGTTTATGTAGTGTATATTGGAGGTGGTGACCTTTTGACAGCTGTATGCAACAAAATTTCATTTTAATGTATGCCCATTAGTGTACATTCAAAGTGACAATAAAGTTTATCTATCCATCCATCCATCCTCTATCTATATCTATCTATCTATCTATCTATCTATCTATCTATCGTCTATCATCTATCAATCCATCCATCCTCTATCTATATCTATCTATATCTATCTATCTAT
This sequence comes from Arizona elegans, assembly GCA_022577455.1. Lineage (NCBI taxonomy): Eukaryota > Metazoa > Chordata > Lepidosauria > Squamata > Colubridae > Arizona > Arizona elegans. Next base: position 1,404,854 of record JAKOOJ010000040.1, on the reverse strand, counting down.
AGTCTATCATCTATCAATCCATCCATTCTCTATCTATCTATATCTATCTATCTATCTATCTATCTATCTATATCTATCTATCTATCTATCTATAGTCTATCATCTATCAATCCATCCATTCTCTATCTATCTATCTATATCTATCTATCTATCTATCTATCTATCTCTATCTATCTATCTATCTATCTATCTATCTATCTATCTATCTATCTATAGTCTATCATCTATCAATCCATCCATCCTCTATTTATCCATCCATCCATCCATCCATCCATGCCTCCGAATCTGGGGGTAATTCTAGGCTGCGCCAAGGATTTTAAAAGAAACCGCTTGGCTTCCCTTTCCAAAGGCAAAATTCGTCCTTCCCTGCATGGTTTACTCGGACCTGAGGTGGAATTATAGCGTCAGTCGCTCCGTAACTCATCCTCCAACCAGTGCGCCCAGCCTTTTATATCTGGCTGCGGCGGCAGAAAGACCGCCTCCTCGCCCGCCCCAGGAACAGGAAGGCGAGAAGCCGCGCCGGGCCTGGGTTCCTTCTTTTCGGAGGCGCAGCTCACCTAAGGAGCTGCCCGATCGCTGGGGAGCTGGGGTCTACAGACGGGGCGGCGGTCAACCAGATCTTGCAGTGACAGACACCCATCGCCGCTCCGCTCGAAACAAGGAGTCGCCTCGGAAGCCTCGCCCGGCACCTCTTTAGCTCCCCTCGATCGAGATGGATCTAGACAAGCTTCTTCTGGACGAGGAGGGCGCTTTCTCCCTGAGCGGCTTCCAGGAGTTCACGGTGAGTTGTCTTCGTCGTCGTCACTCCTGTCCAACCCGCCCCTGGCCGGTAACGCTGTTTTTGCTTTGAATGGTCGTGTCCTCTTCCTGTCCAGGATGGTGTCTTTGTTTATTGATCGATAATAGATCTGTGACGCGCCCTTGCTTTTAATTCAGGCGGAAAGATGTGTCAGTTTTTAATTGTTAGAACCGAGACAAAAATCTTTACTGAACTGCTTCAGATCGCGCCGAGATTTTACCAGCAAACCCCCTATTTCCTTTCAGCCCACTTGCATTTCTTCCTGCAATAAATATCTATCATTTCTGTACCAGCGATCCATTCCTTTAAAAAATCACATTGAGATGAGAGTTGTAACTTTCCTTATAATTTATGTGCCTGATTACTTCCCTCCTTATTCTGGGGAAATAAGACTGCAAACCCTGATGACAAAAAAACGAGAGAGCAAAAGAATAAAATATAAATTATATAATCCGACAAAGGTATAACAAGGGCTAAACTCGCAAAAGGTTTAGAAACAAGAGTTATGGAGACAGAGGCGTTGCCAGTTCTTCACTATGGCACCTTCCACATCTTCATAGGATCAACTAGATCTAGTCATTTCTGCAGCAAGTATAAAGCCTGTCTGTTTACTGCAATTTTGATGGTCTGGATTACTCTAGAAGATGCTATAAATCAAAAGTGCAGAAATTACCTTAATAATGTTTTGTGTTTTCATGAATCAGCACAACACACTAGGGAAACTTGTTGCTTTGTGCTTCATTTTCTTAACACTATTGAAATTGCATTGCCAGTGAAAAAAGGCATTGACAAGTAGGGAAGGACAAACCTGCGGTTGGAATATCAAACAAAACTGGAGGGAGGTGTTAAGAAAGGGCTGAGTTTAGAGACCTTGCATTGCAGGAAGTGACAAAGGTCTGACCTCCCCAGAATCCCTGAAGCTTTATCTGACTTATCCCAAGGGAATGCAGTCAGTCTGCCTAGATTCTTCTAACAGGTGACTAATAATAAAGCTTCTCCTTGAGACTATCCATGAGGGTTCTGGTTGCTTGCACCTGACTGCTCCCCACACTTGAAAGGGTTTATTGGCTTGTTTGCATTTATTAATGTTCTCCTAAGATACAGACTTCCATGCAAAAGAAGTGAAGAGACTTTTTCTTGGGCTTTTGTCATATTCATTATGACTAAGTCAAACACGGATTTCCCTTAAATTTAATTTACATTTAGATTCGGTTAAAATTAATAATACTTATTATGATTATTCTTCACTCACTACAAATTATAATTTAATAACTTTTGGGAGACTCCTGAGGCCATATCAAAGCTTTGGAAGATCTTCTAAAACACTGGGAATCTAAGGTCCCATATAGTGCAATCTTTACTCTAATGCTCATTGGATAAGAATTGTTGGAGATTGGTAAAGTCTAGGAGAGTAGAAAAGGGCTGGCTCAGTAATTTACTGTACCTTCAAAAGTAATAGAAAAACTGGTTGGAAGCCATGTATTTTTATATATGCTTGCTTCTCTAATTCTTCCCATTTTTTAAATTGCTCCGTGCAATAAATAGCAAGTATATTACAACCTTACGTATTTCTAGAGAATCTACAGTAAAATAGAGTGAGGTAGAGATTCTGGTTTGCATGGTAGCTTTGTCTGCATTTGTGGCATGTGCACAAAATATCACAAAACTAACCAATGAGCAGAGAATACTTGAGGCAGACATATGACTAAAGTGTTATTCTTGGTAAATATCTATGGACTTATTGGGTGATGACATGGCATAGGGAGGATTGCAACTTGAAATTTAAAGAGGAAGAAATCATAGTGTGCACTGAAAGAGAAAAAAAGATGTGTGTGTGTGAAACTAAGACAGGGAGAATGTATAATTACAGAATTAACAGATGTCTGACCTTGTCTAGTGGAGTATATACATGGAAGTAGGTATAAGTTTAATTCTCATTGAAAGGACCAAAATGTATGTCAGAAAGTATTCACTGAAGTTCTAAGTTATATTGGATGTGAAGGTATTGTGAAGGTTGCCCTATCAAGCCTGTTGCTGCCACAAGGTACTCCAGTTTTTCAGCTGCATGTCATGTTAACTGCAAATATTTTGAATATGCATCTTGATCTCAAACTAGAAATATGCTTCTCCCTAAGCCTTTCTTTTTGGAGGAAAAATCTTTTGATCTTTGATCCAAACTTTAGAAAAACAGAGAAAAAGGAGCTTCCCTCAAAACGAGAGGCCAAGTTGAGAACCAAGGCTAAAGAGAGTACCCACAAAAATAATTTAATTAGAATTAGAAAGTGTGCGTCCACAAATAGTTTTGCTGTTGCATTAGGCGGAGAGAAAAGTCAAGTTATTTTGGTTTTATTATATAGTGATTTTGTGTTTTACTGCTGTAAACCATTGTGTGATGGTAGGTAAATTTCATAAATAAATCAAATCAATAGTGGGATTTGTTTAATTTTAGCTTTACCTATGAAGCTAACTGCTGTGGTCTGTGATCTCTGAATTATCAATTATTGTAGTGTAGTATATATACCCAGCAGTGGTGAAATCTGAACTGGTTTGCCACTGGTTCGCTGGCTGCGCATGCATGGTGCGTGCCTAATGTACGCTGTGTGTGCACGCATGCCCAGTGTGCAAATCACATGTTGCACATGCATGCACATTGCATGCAAAACACATGCATGTGCTTATGCAGTACACGCCAAACCTATGCTTTACGCAGAAAAAGGAAGCTTGGGAAGGTAAGTAGCACAGCCAGGGGGGGAACAACTGCTGTGTGATTTAGATTCACCAGAAAGCAGGATTTCCTGCTTTCTAGCGATTTTAAATTGCGCGGCACAGCTGATCATTGGAAATACTAATTCAGAGGAAACGGTAGCTTTTTTCGCCTCAACAGGGCACCTTTGTAGGTCATGCCACTCACTGATATGTTTTAACATCAACCACTAATTCTGTCTTTTCTGTGGGAAGACCTATTTTGGAACAATTTGCAACTGGAATTAAGTCTGACTTCTTTCTTGTTACAATTTCAGAGGGGTGTTAAAATACAAGTTTTATTCAGGTTTGGAGAAAATTTTTATTATACTGTTTTCACTGTTAAATTTGTTAATGTTAAGTAACTGTATGCTAATAAAGTCACTAGAATTACAGCATATAAATGTACTAAAATAAATAAATGTTGACCTAATAAAGGGTTAAAAAACTATGACTTAATGCAATAGGTAAGCCAGGCTGAGGAATACATAGGAAAAGGATAAAGGAAAAAAGCAACTTTGTATAATGGTTTGGGTTTAATAGATTATTAATTAGATTAGAGATACCACATGATGCAAGAGATATATGAAAGTTTTGGAAATTGCCCCTTGGAGGTTTGAAAAAACCCTTAAGGTATAATTTTACATACTTCAGTGTTTATTTATTATCCCGCCTTTTATTATTTTTATAAACAATTCAAGGTGGGGAAAATATCTAATACTCCTTCCTCCTCCTATTTTCCCCTGTGAAGTGATGTAGATCTGGTCAGATCTTTCTTAAGAACAAGTCAGAAGATAAAGTTGCTTCTAATATTCCTATAGGTACTTAGGACATGTTTATGTATTGAAATGTAATCTTCAGTTGTCTGTGATTGTCATGGGGAGAAAGATGGTGTGTTTGTGTACTACAGTGTTATGGATTTCTTTTTTTAGTTTCTTCCCAAGCACCAGCAGTTGAGTGATCGTGTACGTAAGAGACTTTACTATGGCTGGGATAAAGACAGTGCCCTTGATAATCTCTCAAGTCCAGTTGCAGGTGAGTTTCATTTGGAAATTTTGTATTTGGCCTTAGGGAGGGTTTAAGAGAGGAAAAAACGATACGATGGAGAAAATTACAAGCTATTGAAAATTGGACCAAGGCTTATCTTTGCGTATATACTGAGTTGGCTATATAATCAATTCTGCCAAATTCTACCTTTGCTTTAAAAGAGTTCATGAATTTTCATCTTGCTTTGCTCATTTAGTATTACTGGACTAATTAAACATCTGAGAAAGGAGTTGAGTATATAAGAATACTCTGAATTATGCTGTGAATATACAATACTTCACAGCTAGGCCCAAACACTTGATAGAAAGTGGGAAAGTGTTCAAGAAAAAAGACCAGTGGTTTTTCCCATAAGATTTTCATTTTAAATAAAGTATAGGGTGAGGTGTGGGCAGTGGGTATATATAAGAGAGATGAAACGAAGAACAGAATAATAGCGCTCTCCTTTTTTCTCCATTTAGAAATTAATCATGAGTTGCCATTTCTAAGAACTAAATGAATGAAAGGATAGAGAAGAACAATCAAAGTCTAGTCTGTCCCAACAGAGTATATTACCCTATTATTTCATTTAAACATATAACAATCACATTTATTCTCATATGTAATTCCCCAAATATATGCCTTTTCCTATAACTTATATAAATTACGGTATTTCTAAATGATATTCAGTAAACTAGATCTTTATCTTTGTTGTGACAGAATCTATTGAAGCAGATCCTGTTGTTTAGCTTGACAATACATTTATAATTTTGTTTACATTCCTAATTTAAGCCAAAAGGTAGCTTTCCAGCTTCTAACCAAGGTTCCTGAGCTATACTGAAATTAGGGAAAATGTTCAACAGAAACAAAACAACTACATCTTTGTTTGATGTTATTATTGATTTTATTGTAATAAATCTTGCTAAAGAGAATTTGCTGAGATTGGGATATTTTTAGGTCAGACGGCTATTAAACTTTTAACAACAGACCTGGTACAAATCTGATTAATTATAAGGAAATCAGATGGGGAAATTTGTTTTGTAATATTTTGGGTGTGAAATTTTGCAAACCATTGCCCCCCCCCCCCCTTTTTTTCCAGGTGAGAAACTGCTACTCTGAGCATGAGACAGGCTGGTTTGTATTCGTTCTCAGCATTTGTGATTTCTCGATCTTGAACAATTATTTTAATCAAGTGGGGCTACACAGAGAGAAACAGAGACAGAGACAAAGAGAAAACAGTCCCAGAAATGGATGTTAGGTTATGTTATGTTACAGAAAAATTTGAGCAAGGAATTTCCTCAGCTTAAGAAGAAGGATCTTTTTACATTGCATTGATGCCAGCTATTTTTTATGTTCTAGATATTGCTGTTGAATTACTTCAGAAAGCTGCTCCTAGTCCAATTAGGAGACTTCAAAAGAAATACGTTTCTCATGTCTCCCGGTATGACCCAATTCTCCTTCTCCATTTTTGAACCAATCTTTTCTCTGCATTCATATTTAGTGTTGTATCTTTTTACATTTGTTTTGAATAAATACTGCTGTGGAAGAAGATACTTTCTGGTTGTGGGAAAAGAATGGCTAGAAAGGAAGATTTATTTTTTATTTTATTTATTAGATTTTTATTCCAACTTTATTACTTGATAAGTAACTCACGGCAACAAACATATGTATACTTCTTCCTCCTCCTATTTTCCCCACAAAACCAACCCTGTGAGGTGAGTTTGGCTGAGAGAGCATCACAGGCCCAAAGTCACCCAGCCAGCTTTTGTGCCTACAGTGAGACTAGAACTCAGAGTCTCCTGGTTTCTATGCCACCATCTTAACCACTACACCAAACTGGCACTGGTGTACGATAGCTACTTATATTTGTGAATAATTATTTTATAATTATAATTAAGAATTAATTAAGAATAAGAATAATTCTATAATTAAGAATTAATATAATTAAAATTACTATAGGAGAGTTCTTTCTAAAAATTTATGCTTGAAAAAAAAAATAAAAAGTTAACAAGATCAGAAGGTAAAAAGTTGACCTTGACAACATGTTTTTACTGCGAGATGATGGAAAAAATGCTGCTATAAATCCTAAGAATCCTATTTTTCGTGTTGCTCTTGGGACCTCCAAAAGAGCAAATGAATTTTTTTATATTTGCTACAACATTTTGCAAACACTTGTTTAAATCATAAGAGGAAGCATGTTGGTTCAGAATAAAGAACCCTTCTGTTCCCACGGTGGCCAGTCATAGAAAGGCAGTAAACAAAATGTGATCAGGATAGTGTTTCTCATCTTTTTAAATCCCAATCAGGAAGGTTTCCACTTCTCCTTGTCAGCATTCAAGAATGGAGCTTGTAAATACACAATAGCTATGTTGTAGAATATATCACGAGTTTAATAATGTTTGGTTGTGCAGCTAAAACGGCCTCAAGGAAGGTCTCTTATTTGAGTCCTATGGGATGAGATTTTCAATATGCTGCTTCTTTTAGGGAGGCTTGTATTTCTCCCTGCTCCATGATGTTGGCCTTGGTTTACATCGAGCGACTTCGGCACCGTAATCCTGAATACCTACAGCAGATCTCATCCTCCGACCTTTTCTTGATTTCCATGGTGAGTAATTGGGTTGGGATGGAGGCAGGCAAAGCAGGATGCTTGTGTGTGAGAGAGCATGTGTTTGTTTATATAGCTATCCACACGTTTAATAATCTTAGAAAATAGATTTACATGTACTTTATAATGAGTCTTTCCCCAAGAAGTATACAACTGTAATGATCTGAAGAAAATGTTCAGGATCTTTTGTCTGTACTACAAGCTGTCTTGATTCTTCCAGACTCCATCATTTCACAACATTCTCACCATGAAGATATGATGGCCCAATTGATAAAGATATGATGTTTTTGAAAAGTCTGAAATTGGATCCTGAACTAGTGTATTGATGGAAAATATTGAACTTTAAAGTACTATAGGATGATTTTTAAGCATTACTGAACTTATTATTGTGATATCTATTGAACAACATTTCTCTTGATATATACACTTTAAATCAGTTGGAGCTATGTATCTAGTTTTAAACATTGTTCTTTCCCCTCATGTTTAACCATCATTGTTCCACTTCCATGTTTTCTCATTTTATAATGCATTCCAGATGTCCTGTCACCTTCCCCATAATCTTTCTAGCTTCAGGTCAATCACAGTTTATCTGTATACTTCCTGATACTTAGTTTTGTGAATTGATCTCTCTCACCTAACCTTTGGCATTGAATTTTTCACACTATATCTATACTTTCATTTCTCAAAGTATCTGAGAATTTGGAAGTTGAGGACTGGAGTTTTCTTCTAAATTTAGAAATAGGGGAAATTGCCATTTTTTTATCCCATTCCTATACTAAAACAAACCACAGTGATAGTGTTTTAATACAGCCTCTCCTTCTGTTGCTTTCAGATGGTTGCCAGCAAGTACCTTTATGATGAAGGAGAAGAGGAAGAGGTATTCAATGATGAATGGGGCACTGCAGGAAAGGTGGACGTACAGACTATGAACATGCTGGAGATGAATTTCCTCCGGGCCATTGTAAGACTTTTAAAGATACGTTATGTGAAGGAAATGCACAAATCTTCGTTATTTTCAATCAAAGTTTGTTTGTTTGTTTGTTTGTTATTTTATTTGTCAAGCATATATAAGATAACAGATAAAAGTAGAAACATAATTTGAATACATGAAAAGGATACCAGTAAAAAGGAACATTAGGACAGGGACAGTAGGCATGTTGGTGCGCTTAAGCACACCCCTTAGAGACCTCTTAGTAATGGAGTGAGGTCAACAGTAGACAGTCTAAGGTTAAAGTTTTGGGGGTTTAGGGAAGAAACCACAGAGTCAGGTATTACATTCCAGGCATTGACCACTCTGTTGCTGAAGTCATATTTAGTGGGCTAAAAGGACATAAGAAGATGTATGCACTTTAAGAGTGGCAAAGCTGTAGGAGTTTTAAATGCAATTATAATGAAGATTGAATAGAAGATAGCATTAGCACTTAAATTTTTATACTGCTTCACAGTGCTTTATAGCCCTCTCTAAGCAGTTTACAGAGTCAGCCTATTGCTCCCAACAATCTGGGTCCTCATTTTATCAATCTCAGAAGGATGGAAGGCTGAGTCAACCTTGAGCCAGGTGAGATTTGAACTGCCAAAATGCAGGCAGCCAGCTGTCAGTAGAAGTAGCCTGCAATACTATACTCTAACCACTGTGCCACCATGGCTCTTATTGGGTTTTATGTTGTTAAAATGCAAAATAATATACATTTCACTTAGTACTGTAATGCATAAGTAAATTCAGAGCAATAGATTCATTAATGAATGGAACCCCAAACATTTGCAACAACAACAATAACAACAATCCAAAGAGATAACACTAATTGTCAAGCAGACAGTATTGTTTTATCCAGATGTCCGCAAGACTTAAGCGGTTTCTCTTCCACTTGAAATAGAAGGGCATTCCATGAGTAGAACCTCACACCAGCTGCAGTGGAAAATTTGTTGAAGATAAATAAGTGAGAAATAAAAGCATTACCTATGGCTGTTAGGAGGCACTGCCCAAACTGAATAAGGGGAACATTTTTACATTTAAATGTAGTTAGCATGGAGCATTATTCAATCCTTCCCTTCTTATATTTCATGCACTGTTCATATAAAAAGGGAGATAGGAAAACAATTCTAGCTCACTGTTTCAATCATTCTTTCCTTATCTACAGGACTGGAGTCTTTTTACAGACCCCAAGGAGTTTTTTGAAATGCTCAGCTGGCTGGAAGGACGGTAGGTGCTTTTGATCAAGATGCTAACACATTTCTAGAACTGGCATAAAAGGAGTTCTTTGAGTGGGCTGGGAAAACAATTACTTTGTATTCTAAATGGACTGAATATGATCATAAAGTGATTTTATGTTCTGCTGTATCTATAGCTAGACTGCCTTGATGAACCATTGTTCAGCCTCTCTTCTGTCTTCCCACATGTGACTGTACAATGTATCAGAATGTACAGTGTATATTTTTGCTGAATTTTGGAAACAGAATGTGTTTTGTTCTAAAACGAAGTACTATCCACGTGAATTAGTCAGCTTTAAAAATCCTCTCCAAAGAAGACTCCTTTTATTCTTCACATTTCACTGGAATGTGTGTGTGTGTGTGAGAGAGAAAGAGAAGTGAGGAGTGTTATCTTACTGTCGCCATAAATTGATTAGATCTGTTGCTAAACTTATCAGTGCTACAGTAGCAGTGTATCAATTCTTGGAGCAACAAATATAGCAGCATGGATATTTCTTTCACTGTAATACAACAAGGAAGTGGTTTGTTTGTATAGGTCTGATGACACCAGAAATGGGGATGTTCTTGAGTAAAGGCTCTGCGATTTTTTTGTTCCTACAGTGTGGCTGAGAAGCAGGGTGTTAGACGTGGCTGGTTCACCTACACTGATCTGTGTGTTCTACTGGAACAAACTTTGTGGCAGCAGGCTTTCAGTCAATTCTACCAGCAGGTAGCCAAGGTAGGAACCAAATTGCCTAAAGTGAGAAAAGGGAGTAACAAGAAGAACAAGGGATTGTAAATGAGATAGATAAAAATAGGGACAGGTCAATAGGCTATTTAGGGTACAGTATGAAAATGAGAGAGAGATCCTGATTCTGAGATCCCTCGTATGTCTACTTGGGATAAAAATGATAGGATGCTAGTTTTGTTAGCTGCTTAACTGCCCAAAGGAAAGAAAACAAAGAGAAACTGTGAATTGATATTAATTGTGGAGGTGGGGATGGGAGTGTCAGAGAGATAGCAACCTCACCAATAACCTTCTGCTAATTAAAGTTCTGTGACTGTCTGCGCCCTGCAAGGGCAAACTTCCTTGTATTTTCTTTGAATAGCTATTATATTCTTTCAAATGTCACATGTGCTGACTGGTTCAAAGAAGCCGGGTATCCCAGTCCTGATTTCTACTACTGGTAGATAGAATTTGATAATCATCTGTCTTATTTCATCTGTGATTTTACTAACTTTCTACACCATTTTTCAATTTAGAAAAATTGTGGTGGCTTAATGCAGACAGATTAAAAAAAAGTGGTGGCTTAATGCAGACAGATTAAAAAAAAGCTAAACACTTATAAAGCAACAAAATTCACAGTAGAGTGGTCAAAACATGAAGATTTGTTCAACCAAGATTTATTAAATAAGACACAAATAACTATCCACGTACCCTCAAAGTCAAACCAAATATACCGCATTATGGTTTAGCATGATATTTGTGAACTCTGCAATAAATTCTCCAAAACTAGTATATCTAGCAGCATTTGTCTGATTTGACTTTGCTAGATAATGGAAGTTTTTTCCTCTATCGGTTTACAAATTCCTAGTCTTCTGCATTTGAAAGGGAGTGGGATATGTAATTGGAGTTCTTTGTGGACAATATATTCTGATCCAGTGGATTGCTCCAATTCTAAGACTAAAAACAGTGCATAATCTGGTTTCTTTTTTTCCCCCTTCTACAGCTAGCCTGCATTCTTGGTGTCGTGTATCTGACAGGTGTTGCTGCTTTATTTGCTTCAGCCGCAGTGATGCATCACACTATCCACGTGAAAAGGTCTGGTCCTACGGCTGTTACCAGCACCAGAGATGCTCTGGTTTCATGTCTGCCTCTTTCCTCTTCAGCCCAGAATATGGATTGCAAACAAGAGCCACCATATTGTCCTTCATGGCCCAGAGTGGAGAATCAAACCTTTCAAGGTGAAAAGCAGCAAAGAGGAATCAGTAGGGTTTTAGTTACAGCGCTGTATCTCTGGGGCAAAGTCGTTAAGGCATTATCTTATTCACCAGCCCCCATCAGCTCTTCACTTTGTCCACATTGCCATCAGCCCACTTCCTGCATGGCAGCCAACCGCACAGCTTGCACCCATTTTGCTCAACAGTCAACTCGCTTTGGACTTCCCTGTTGCTCCAGCAGCTTGTGGTGGGACAGACCCCTTCGTTTGTCTCCTAATTGCAAAGACTGGCCGGAACCTCTAGCATTGCAGCAGTGTCCTTGGCAGGCTTCCTTAGAGCTTGGCAGGTTCAAAACTTTTATGTTTCCTAGTTAAGATTGGAAAGAAGGACATAGCTTAGATGCAGGGGGTGAACACCTTGATAAGAAATGCTTTGGTGCATCAGAATCATGGGACACAAGGCAGGAAAGGCCAGAGATGGAAACGAAGCACTTGGTACACTGTATTGCAGCAGATATTAACTCACTCACCTTTTAAAATTTGAATTTTTTTCTTCCCCCAAATTGACAGTGATGCTTAAAAAGCTTTAAGGAGTTTATTGGAAGAATGCATCTCGTCTGAAGTGTTGAGACTGGGACAGGGAGTGCAAAGTCTAATAAACCCTTCTTCCATTTCATATAAGCCAGTTACTTGCACTGGAGACTGGTATGAGTCCTTCCTTGCTGAATTGGGTGAGGACACTAATATCAGGTTTGCTTGCATCAGGCACCATGGATCCTCCCAGCTTAGCTATACTTGTGGAGCAATTTGCTAGGTAGACTTCTCATAAGTTCTATGGGGATCTCGCTACCATGGTGGCGAATAGCAGCAGCTCTACGCAATTTAGGTTAGCAGTGATTGTTACATAATTAAGTATGTAAAGTCATTACTCGTGTTCTCTGCCTGTGTCTTACCCGTTGTTTTCCTAAAAGCCATGCACGTCTTGCCTGGGATTCTCTTGTGCTGTTACATGGGGATGAAGGTAGGGTGGAATGCCACTTACTGAGGGAAGGCTCGGTACTATTAATTAGGGTATGGAAGATTAAGGATAGTTTGGAATTCTTGGTCTTATTTATGAGTGCATGACTGCCTCCATTCATTTTTTGTGACAGAAGCGGGTAGAAGGGTGGCAGCTTTTTCTTACACCTGCCTTTTGTAAGCGGATTGCCTCCAGATAAATTGGATTACTACTTTCTGTGATCCCCAGTTAGCATGGCCAATGGCTGGGGGAAGTAATAATTCAAACTCTCTGGAGGATACCTAAATAAGAAAGGCTGTCCTACTCCAATTTCTTCCAACACTTTTCTGCTGTAGTTTTCCACTGTAATTTGTAGATGGGATCTCTTCTAATAAAGGTATTTGTGTGTTCCTGTCTCTTTTTTTGTTTGTTTGTTTGTTTGACGATACCAAACCTTCATCCAGTACCATCAGCTGCTTTCTTTTCTTTCTGGGAGCTTAAGGCAGCGTTTCTCAACTTTGGCAACTTTAAGATGGGTGGAGATCAACTCTCAGAATTCCCCAGCCAGCCAATTCTTGGAATTGAAGTTGTCAAAGTTGAGAAAACACGGCTCTAAATGGTATGTATGGCTCAGAGATATTACTACTGAACATTATGTTCTTGGGGATCTTACATTTTATTTTACACTACTTCCCATAATGTCTAGCCCACTAAAAGTAGCAGAATAGTGTAGCTGATATTCTCACCCTGTTCTATTTTGTGTATAGATACATCTATACTCAAATATTCAGAAGTAACGTAGCCTTATGGATCTGTATCTCAGAGCTGCACAAAGATATAGTGTGATTTGCTTAACTCCCCTAATATTCCGGACATATATATTGTGCAGAAAATGCTTCTGCAAATTCTTAACATACATATATAGTCCTAGAAGACCTTGGGCCACTTTATTTCTTTCTTAGCCCTTGGAAAGAGGCAATGGCAAACCGCTTCTAAAATTTGGCAAGAAAACTGGAGGGACTTTTCCACGCACCTGCTAAGGGTCAAAACTGACTGAAACACACACACACAAACAAATGAATCTTCTATAAAGACATGGGTGAGACGTTTGTGTCTGATGGAGAACCATTTATTATTCTTTGAACTAGATTAAAAAATATCAAGAAAGAACATTACAGAATAATTTTTATTGCACTAATGCATTTTGAGGAAGTATTAGAACAGTGGTTCTCAACCTTCCTAATGCCGTGACCCTTTAATACAATTCCTCATGTTGTGGTGACCCCCAACCAGGGGTGGGTTCTAAATTTTTTTACTACCGGTTCTGTGGGCGTGGCTTATTTTGTGGGCGTGGCTTGGAAGTCATGTGACTGGGTGGATGTGGCTAGCTGGTCATGTGACCGGGTGACCATGGCTATGTGTATAGGGACTACTCAGAGGCCTGAAAAAAGTCATTTCTGACTGGGCCTCGCACTTTTGACCATCCTCACATTTATGCCCTGCAGCTTTCTTAACAACCATGTCACTCATTTCACAACTGCTTCTCTTCACCATGGTGACAAGATAGGGCAAAAACATAAAATGTGAGGACAGTCGTAAGTTCGAAGACTGGTCAAAAGTGCGAGGACCAGTCAGAAATAACTTTTTCAGCTCTCTGAGTAGTCCATATGCATAAAAGGATACAGCAATAGAGAGGGATGAAGGAAGAGAAGGGAAATTAGAGTAGGAGTGAGGGTAAGAGAGGGAGGAAGAGAGGAGGAGAAGGAGAAAGAGAAAGGAAGAGGAAGTAGGGAGGAGAAGAGGGTGAGGAAGAGAAAGTAAGAAGGAAAGAAAAGAGAGAGGTGGTAGGTTTGAGGAGAAAGATTGCTGTACAATAAAAAAGATGAAAGGGAAGAAAGGCAACCCCAAACAAATATAAAGATATTAAGATAAAGAATGAATTGTTAAACTTTAAAGAATAAAAGAGAACAAATATGAATAAATAACAATAATTAGAAACACACATACAAACATACAATGTATTTTCTTTGAACAGAGTATTTGGCTGGTTCATAAATTTAAACAGTGTTTAGTCATTTCAATTAAATTTACAATTTCTATATTTCCTTTTTGCCATATTTATTCCTCAACTATTTTTGTAAAAAACCAATATTACCCTTCATCCTCATCTCTAATCTTAATCAAATTCAATTTTTCCCTTCTATTCTATATTATACCCCTTAACATTGTCATCTATTTTTATATCCATCCTCACATTGGTTAATTATGTAATATTACAGTTGTTTAATATGAATTCAACATTTTAATATAAATCAATTAGTTATATAACTACCTTTTTTGTATATTATTCCAATTATTTCCATGCAATCCAATTTCTTACAAATCAATTAATTATATTTACCAATAATAATAAACCAAATAATTTCCCCCATATATTCCTCCAAACCACAACTTAACCATTTCTGCTTTCAACACAATATACAATTAATAGTATCTCAATTATTACAATTCCCTAGTTAAATAGAGCTTTTTTTCTTTTGTGTTTTAAAATCTCCTCTTTCTCCCTAAATTTCCCATTGTTTGCACCTACCTTTTTTGGTGAGGAAAAAGAAAAGAAATCTGCCTGCCTAATTTTCCAATGTGCAAAGCCAACAACCTGCTTTACTTTCTCTTTCGTTTTTCAGTTTAGGTAGGGGGGAAAAATCTGCACTCTTTCCAAGCAAGCAAAATCAGCTGGGGTTCGGGAGCTGATCCAAGCAAGGGCTAATTAGCCTCTGCTGAAGCTCCGGAGGGCAATAAAATTACAAAAAAAAACACCGAACCCTTTGTTAAATTGCTGGCTCCCCCGCCTCTCGCCCATCACTATTTATTGGCAATAAATAATGGTGCAGAGGGGCGGGGCAAGCCAGCAATTTAACAAACGGTTCGGCTGCACCACTGGCTCTAGGGCGGCCCTTTGAAGCCCTGCGGCAAGAATTTAAACAGTTTTTTTTCCTCTAGCCATCGGAGGCAGCAATAGATGGGGAGTGGGAGGGGTAAGCGAACGGCCAGCGATCCAACAGAGGAGTGAGGGTGAGTGAAGGCGTGGGGGGGGGGAGAGAGGGCTTTGGCGACCCCTGTGAAATGGCCGTTCGACCCCCAAAGGGGTTGCGACCCCCAGGTTGAGAACCGCTGTATTAGAACATTTATACTACTACTCTGGAGACTGGGCTTTCTTTGCGATATAGAATATATGGCTGTGTAGAGTCACAGAATGTAAGAAAAGAACAAAGTCTTAAGGTAAGATTTTGAATCAACTTGAGCAATTGTGCAAGCTTGTTTGAGAAGGACATACCAGCACTGGAAAGACATTCTGTTAAATAACTATCCACCACACCTCATTTGACAGAAGCAACTAGACTAGAGAATGCCATCATACAGGAATATAGAGGGTAGATGATCTTTCAAGTTAAGTAGGCTTCTACAGATGAGCAATTTTAATTGCACTTGGAAAAGCTAGTGAAAATAGAAAGGTACTAATACAACAAAGTCATAACATATTTCTAGTTAGCTATTGATTTTTATTATTTATTAAATTTATATAACCATACACAGGTGGCTGAGGGCACCTTTTATATTTTTAAAAATCTACCATATAATAAAAATCAATTAAAAAACTACTCCATCTACCCCTGGCAGAAACAACACAATGAAGTTGGCCACTTGATTGGCTCTGTCTCCATTTGTGTACCTAGGCCTGCTGAGAAAATGGGTGAGTATTTACAGTAAGGCTGCATTTCACCATGTATGGATATTGTATCATGTCCGCACCATCCAATAAACCATGAGCTTACTCAGATCAGATCTAAAGGTCTCCTGGATCCCAGAGCACTACCTGCCACTCAATTAAAATTTCTTTAGTTGGAGGAATAGATCTAGCTCTAACAGGCTGAACTTTGGTTAGGCAGAGTGCGCACTCACATTTTATTCAAAAGGTTCACAGCAAACAGCAATGATGTCAAAATTACATATGCATGATGATGCAAATGTTACTGTCATGTTTGCATCCCAACATTTGACATAAGCTGCATTTTCCAATTCACTATTTGGCTACAGATGCCCATGTTTGTATTGGGCAATGCAGTGCAATAGAGTATTTACTATCCAGGTTCTTTACTGTACCAGACACAATTTAGAACACTACTTAGGTTTTATCTGTCAATGTTTGTTTATTCAATTTAAATTTGCCTTGAATATTCAACAGCTCAAATACCAAATACCAAATAAATAATACAAGTTAAGATTATTAACAATAAAAGGCTGACAATGGGTGTATACCTTGCTTGATGGGAAGGAGGGAGGAGAATGTAATTTTTTAAGGAATGTTTGAAAGCAATGCATAAGAAAATCCTTGCAGGTTCAATGAACTATTGAAGTTCAATGAACTATTGAAATATCAGGGATGGGAGGAATTTTCTGGAGATGGATCTGCAGATTTTAATATTTGGACAGATTTGTAAGGAAAGAGGTGATTTCTCAGACAGCCAGGCCCTCAACCACGTAGGACTTTAAAAAATTAACAATTTAATTTTTATGTGAAAAAGAATAGGTAAAATATGTGGATCTTTTAATACAGGCATCATAAGATCCCATGCACCAGTTAGCAGTATACAGTAGATGCCCTATTTCCCACCATTTGCAACTTTGTGCATACATAACAAATAATCCCATGCGGAATATCTTGCAGTAATCAAAGTGAAATGTACAGTAACTAAGGCATGGAGGATAACAACTATACTATTGCTAAATCCAACTTTTTCTCTAGTGCTGGATTTTTCTTTGTTTTATTGTATGTTGGTCTTTTTAAAAAAATATGTTTGACTTTGGGTAAAACAAACAGACACCCTCTAGAGCAGCGGTTCTCAACCTGGGGGTCGCGACCCCTTTGGGGGTCGAACGGCCATTTCACAGGGGTCGCCAAAGCCCTCTCTCCCCCCCACGCCTTCACTCACCCTCACTCCTCTGTTGGATCGCTGGCCGTTCGCTTACCCCTCCCACTCCCCATCTATTGCTGCCTCCGATGGCTAGAGGAAAAAAAA
This sequence comes from Arizona elegans, assembly GCA_022577455.1. Lineage (NCBI taxonomy): Eukaryota > Metazoa > Chordata > Lepidosauria > Squamata > Colubridae > Arizona > Arizona elegans. The sequence goes on along the minus strand of JAKOOJ010000040.1, from coordinate 1,387,483 downwards.
CTGTTTAAATTCTTGCCGCAGGGCTTCAAAGGGCCGCCCTAGAGCCAGTGGTGCAGCCGAACCGTTTGTTAAATTGCTGGCTTGCCCCGCCCCTCCGCACCATTATTTATTGCCAATAAATAGTGATGGGCGAGGGGCGGGGGAGCCAGCAATTTAACAAAGGGTTCGGTGTTTTTTTTTTGTAATTTTATTGCCCTCCGGAGCTTCAGCAGAGGCTAATTAGCCCTTGCTTGGATCAGCTCCCGAACCCCAGATGATTTTGCTTGCTTGGAAAGAGTGCAGATTTTTCCCCCCTACCTAAACTGAAAAACGAAAGAGAAAGTAAAGCAGGCTGTTGGCTTTGCACGTTGGAAAATTAGGCAGGCAGATTTCTTTTCTTTTTCCTCACCAAAAAAGGTAGGTGCAAACAACGGGAAATTTAGGGAGAAAGAGGAGATTTTAAAACACAAAAGAAAAAAAGCTCTATTTAACTAGGGAATTGTAATAATTGAGATACTATTAATTGTATATTGTGTTGAAAGCAGAAATGGTTAAGTTGTGGTTTGGAGGAATATATGGGGGAAATTATTTGGTTTATTATTATTGGTAAATATAATTAATTGATTTGTAAGAAATTGGATTGCATGGAAATAATTGGAATAATATACAAAAAAGGTAGTTATATAACTAATTGATTTATATTAAAATGTTGAATTCATATTAAACAACTGTAATATTACATAATTAACCAATGTGAGGATGGATATAAAAATAGATGACAATGGGAAAGGGTATAATATAGAATAGAAGGGAAAAATTGAATTTGATTAAGATTAGAGATGAGGATGAAGGGTAATATTGGTTTTTTACAAAAATAGTTGAGGAATAAATATGGCAAAAAGGAAATATAGAAATTGTAAATTTAATTGAAATGACTAAACACTGTTTAAATTTATGAACCAGCCAAATACTCTGTTCAAAGAAAATACATTGTATGTTTGTATGTGTGTTTCTAATTATTGTTATTTATTCATATTTGTTCTCTTTTATTCTTTAAAGTTTAACAATTCATTCTTTATCTTAATATCTTTATATTTGTTTGGGGTTGCCTTTCTTCCCTTTCATCTTTTTTATTGTACAGCAATCTTTCTCCTCAAACCTACCACCTCCCTCTTTTCTTTCCTTCTTACTTTCTCTTCCTCACCCTCTTCTCCTCCCTACTTCCTCTTCCTTTCTCTTTCTCCTTCTCCTCCTCTCTTCCTCCCTCTCTTACCCTCACTCCTACTCTAATTTCCCTTCTCTTCCTTCATCCCTCTCTATTGCTGTATCCTTTTATGCATATGGACTACTCAGAGAGCTGAAAAAGTTATTTCTGACTGGTCCTCGCACTTTTGACCAATCTTCGAACTTACGACTGTCCTCACATTTTATGTTTTTGCCCTATCTTGTCACCATGGTGAAGAGAAGCAGTTGTGAAATGAGTGACATGGTTGTTAAGAAAGCTGCAGGGCATAAATGTGAGGATGGTCATAAGTGTGAGGACTGGTCAAAAGTGCGAGGCCCAGTCAGAAATGACTTTTTTCAGGCCTCTGAGTAGTCCCTATACACATAGCCATGGTCACCCGGTCACATGACCAGCTAGCCACATCCACCCAGTCACATGACTTCCAAGCCACGCCCACAAAATAAGCCACGCCCACAGAACCGGTAGTAAAAAAATTTAGAACCCACCCCTGGTTGGGGGTCACCACAACATGAGGAATTGTATTAAAGGGTCACGGCATTAGGAAGGTTGAGAACCACTGCTCTAGAGTCTCCTGGGTTATATATGAATATATATATATATTTTATATATATACATATATAAAATGCAGCCCTAGTCTGCAAAGTTGCACATATGATACAGTCACCAGCAATGCAGTATCACATCACACCAAGGCTGATTATGTTAAATAGCATGGAAAGGGGACTGCAGGCCTGAAGGAGGAAATATACATTTGAATAATTAAATAATTCAAATTAAATAATTAAGAGTTTCTGATTTGGTCTGAAGATCAGATCCTCAGGTCTTGCTCATTTCTTTAATCCTACTGTACTACCAGTCCAGGAAAGTTGGTAATGTCCACAGAAATGCCAGTTATGTAAATGCAGCTATTTTTCACCCAGAGAATTCTTGTTTTCTCTCCACTTCCATTAAGCCTTAGCTCAACATAAATGATGAATCAACAATGAACACACATTAACTTATGAACTGCATATGTTAACATGGTTCCTATTTTAGAACAGTGAGCAAATATCCAAAAATGTTTCTCTCCTTTGCTTCTCCTTTCAGCCCGGCTCATTCATGTCTTACCCTCCCAATGCAGGAGGCCTGTTACTTGGCAAGCCAAGTTAATAGCTAATGGACTGAAGAATTGTGGCCTGGAAGGGCCAAAGGTGGAAGTTCAGACCCAAATAGCCAATAAAATGAACAACAAAAGGAAAGGGAGGAGTTGGAAAGAATCTCTCCTGTTGCCAGGTCACTTTTCAGACAGGAGTGCAACATTAAGGGAAAGGAAGAAGTCAGCAGCATGAGCAAAGCCAACAGAGCTTCCCAAAGCATCCTGTCCCTTGCTCAAATAGGGCCCAAATGGCCTTCCTGGCCTATCAGTTGCTTATTGGCTTTGCAGGTGAGTAGAGTTACTAGAAGGTAATATTCCACTGGAGAAGTATTCAAACTCTCTTGTGATGGGTAGTGGCAGGTGAGAAATTGTTTCGAATGAATTGGAAAGTGATTTCAGCATGTTGGTTGTCCAGCAATAATCCTGATATGCATGTGTGTCATGTTAGTAAGGCAAAATCCATGAGGTGTTATAATTATTAGCTGATTGTTATTTTTAACTGATGAGCTACACTTTGATGTGTTACTCTAGAAATTATAGGTCTGATTGAAGATATTGGACAGCAGTTAGATAGACAAGCCTTCTAGATACACTATGCTATCTTATGAACAAGGACAGTAGCTTTATAAAGGGTGGGTAAGTGCTCTACTGTAGCCCATTGTTCCTTCTCTCTAGCATCTCCTGGTCCAGGTGTCTTTTCTCTGTGTGTTTCATTTTCTCTTCATTGCCAAACTGCCCAAGGAGCAACTGAAGGAGACTCCATCTTGGGATGGACTTCTAGCACATAATCTCTTTGCCTGTGGCATCTCCACGGCCATTCAATGTAACCTGGGTACCAGGTAAGATGGTTTTAATCCTTTCCTCCCCCATATTCCCACAATCTTCCCTAGGGTCCATTTGGTTCAGTTATGGATGAAAGCCAAAGTGGTTCAGTGACAATGTTGAACAATGAACAAGGAGATTCAGATTGAGGCCTACCTTCAGCCAAGGAATCTCCCAGGATGATTTGGGACTAGTCATTACCCAGCTTCAAAAGGTTGCTATTGAAATACAGTTGGAGGAGGGAGGTGTTTAATACTGTCTAAGAGGAAAAGCTGCCCATAGGTTTGACAAACAAAGAAAATAAAATAGGCAATCCACAATGGCAGAGCTATTGGCATGGAATGATGTCGTCAGAGGCTGAGGAGAAAGAAGGGTAGGCTGGTTGCTGCATTCTACTCCTTTCAGGTTGTGATGCTTTGTGCTGTTCTTCTGGATTTTTAAAATTTGCAGCTTTCCAAGACTGGGCCAGGATGTAAGAACAACTGAGGGACAATGTTTACTCTTTGCCCATCAGCCAGGATACAATTAGCCCCATGATCAAAGGAGATGATCAACACGATCAACATGTATTCTGTATTACATTTTTAAAAAAGCACCAATAAGACTTTTACTGAAGAAAACTTCCCTCAGCCTGAAAGATATTTGTAGGCCTGTCTCAAATGTTCAATTTCAGGAATAGATTGATCAAGAAGCAGCTCCAGATTGATATGCAACTGCAGATACATTTGAATGATAACGTTTTTTCTGGTTCCATTTCAGTCAAGCTTTCAGCCAAGATAATTTATTGAATGAATGACCTTCATTAGATATGGGATAGGAGGAAAAATGGCCTCGTTAATTCTTCTGGATTTCTTGGAACCTTTTGGTACCATCAACTATAGCATCTTTTTAGAACCTCTGGTAGAATTGGGCTTGGAGCCATTATTTTACAGTGGTTCTGGTCCATCCTGTCAGACTGTGCCCAGAAGGTGGTCCTGAGAGACTATTGTTGAACACAACAAAGGCATATCTTTCTTGCTTTTTTGGATAATTGTATTAACAGTTTTAAAAAATAAGATAAAAGTTACACAAACTGATAAAAAGAAAGTGGGGGAAAGAAAGACATCAAAGAGAAAGCTAAAAGTGCAAGAAACAAAACAAGAAAAAGAAAGAAAGAAAAATTAAAAAGAGCCCTCCTCCCCCAAGTTGTTTTACCTTATATAATCTTATGTTCTTAGAAGTCCAGAATATAGAAAGGATATGTTGTGTGTCTAGAAAGCTAACTTTGGAGATGGATAATAACTCCTCAGTGTAAGTTGCCACCAGTCCTTCCACCATGTTTATTGCCTTTCTCATCCCTGCAGATTGCCTCTGGTGCAGGCTCCGTCTTTTGAATTCCTTATCCCAGCCATGGTACTGACCCAGCAGATGGCTCCTGCTCATCAATCAAAAGAAAACAGTGAGTTATGGTCTACAGCACCCACCACTCCTTCAAAAACATATCACTAGACACAAGGCATTGTAATGACAATAACAAAGCTGGCAGATTCCCTATGTCACTTTCTTTGGATTTAGCAAAAGTTGTCATATTCAGTGATAACCAGGTGGTGATGACAGGTGTCTGATTTCATTGTAAATCCATCCCTTAGAACAGGGGTGGGCAATTGTGGCTCTTTTACAACCTGTGGACTTCAACTCCCAGAATTCCTGAGAAGCAAGCTGTCTCAGGAATTCTGGGGGTTGAAGTCCACAGGTTGTAAAAGAGCCACAATTGCCCACCCCTGCCTTAGAAGAACTAATGTAACCATCTCATATTATATCAGGACAAAATGCACACCTTGCCTTGTCCAATCAATAGAAAGGCCATCTAAAGCAGTCTTCTGTTTCCAACTGTGCTCCCTGTACAGGTAAAATATGGAAGTTAACAGCTGCTTTTTATCCTTACCTTTTGATACACTATTTCTATTTTTTTCTTTCTTTTCTAAATGATGAAAAAGTTTTAATCAGAGGGCTGTAGTTAATATTTTCAGTTATTGTTTGGGTTCAGATTTTGTTCTATTTGCCCTTTGATTTCCATTCTTTCATTTAGAATCTTTTCTCTAGTGAATTCTATAGATTCTGGGGTTTCCCCCTTTCCTTAATATTATTTTTGTCCTGAGAACCCAGTACAAATGTACATATCCTTCTTTTTCATTTAGGCACTGAGGCTCCTGAAATATGTGCTGGGCTAAACTGTGAGAACACAAGAAACCCGATGCAATTATTCCATGAGGTTGGTAGATCTGATGATCTGTCAGAGAGCAAAGTTGGCTCTAGGATAACTAGCACTCAGATAAGAGTGCCAAACAATAGCACCTTGGGCTCAAGAGAGAACTGGAGAACAGGGGGGGAAATTCTGTTGTGTGAACAGAAGTACATTTTATAATACTTTCAGGGCTTTTAGTGCTTGGTAATATTATGTATGCATCAGTTGCCTGCTTAGTTTAGTGTAGGACAATTGATGACAAACTACATACCGAAAAAAACACAGATGTTAAGCTAGCAGATGGAAATTTATTAATATCCAAATAGCTTGTCAGTTTAGAGGAGAAATGTAGATATTTATTACACTGCTTTTAAACAGTTGTTAAATTATAACTTTATGTTAGCCTTTTGCAACAAAAACAGCAGTCTTGGGCAAAGGCTTGGGGTGTCATACTGGAAGTGGTTAATAGACTGAAATAAGACCCCACCTCCTCCCCATATGTAGCTTGCTCCTTTCCTTGCCATCTTTGTTAATATTTAAGTCAATTTTAATGTTAATAACTATTGTTTTCATGTTTAATTGTGTTGCATTTATTTGGTTGTAAGACACCTGGAGTCCCCTGTAGGTGAGATGGGAATAAAATAAAATAAAATAAAATAAAATAAAATAAAATAAAATAAAATAAAATAAAATAAAATAAAATAAAATAAAATAAAATAAAATAAAATAAAATAAAATAAAATAAAATAAAATAAAATAAAATAAAATAAAATAAAATAAAATAAAATAAAATAAAATAAAATAAAATAAAATAAAATAAAATAAAATAAAATAAAATAAAATAAAATAAAATAAAATAAAATAAAATAAAATAAAATAAAATAAAATAAAATAAAATAAAATAAAATAAAATAAAATAAAATAAAATAAAATAAAATAAAATAAAATAAAATAAAATAAAATAAAATAAAATAAAATAAAATAAAATAAAATAAAATAAAATAAAATAAAATAAAATAAAATAAAATAAAATAAAATAAAATAAAATAAAATAAAATAAAATAAAATAAAATAAAATAAAATAAAATAAAATAATAAAATAAAATAAAATAAAATAAAATAAAATAAAATAAAATAAAATAAAATAAAATAAAATAAAATAAAATAAAATAAAATAAAATAAAATAAAATAAAATAAAATAAAATAAAATAAAATAAAATAAAATAAAATAAAATAAAATAAAATAAAATAAAATAAAATAAAATAAAATAAAATAAAATAAAATAAAATAAAATAAAATAAAATAAAATAAAATAAAATAAAATAAAATAAAATAATAAAATAAAATACCAATCATTAGATTATTGCTGAAACCAAATCACAGTTCTCTTAATGCACTGAATAGAGTGGACTATGATCCATGAAAGATTATGAAATAATATACTGTTTAATTTTGGAAGGTTTTTTTTTTCTCATTTTTATACTGGTAGTCCTTGACTTACAACAGTTCACTTAGTGACTATTCAAAGTTGCAACGGCACTGAAAAAAGTGACTTATGACCATTTTTCACACTTACGACCTTGCAGCATCTCCATGGTCACATGATCAAAGTTCAGATGCTTCGCAACTGACTCACATTTATGACGGTTGCAGTGTCCTGGGGTCATGTGATCAGTTTTTCCGACCTTTTGACAAGCAAAGTCAATGGGGAATCCAAATTCACTTTAATAACCATGTTATTAACTTAACAAATACAATGATTCACTTAGCAACTGTGGCAAGAAAAGTCGTAAAATGGGGCAAACTCACTTAACAAATGTTTCACTTGGCAACATAAATTTTGGGGTCAATTGTGCTCGTAACTCAAGGACTACCTGTACTTCTCAAAAATGCTAATAAGCACTGCTCAGCATCCAGTTCAGTTTGCCATCTAGCAAAGCACCTCTAACCTCCAGGCCAATTCTGCTAGAGTCTCTTTTCATGTCAGAGAACAATTTGGTAATAATGCCAAAGCCATAGCTTCTTGACAGCAAAAAAGGAAACAGTCGTCATGTAACGGTTGAAAGGTTGAAAGGTGAAGAAATGGTAGACCTTTCTCTTGCCAAATTGGTAGGTTGTCCGAATGCTCCATGCCCCTCAGGCAGGGGTGAAATCTACATACCTTCCCTACCGGTTCAGAAGTCACATGCGCGCGCGGACCCTCTGTGGATACGCAAATCCTTCTGCATATGTGCAGAGGGTAAGAAACAGGTTAGTAACGACGACTGGGTGGGTGGGCGGAGCCTTGCGCTGGCATCACTACCAGTTCTCCGAACCACCCGCCACCATCGTTACCAGGTAGCATTTCACCCCTGCCTGCCCCAGGTTAATCTATTTTGTCTGCATGGAAGTAGAAAGATGGAGCAGCAATCATGAGAAGGCATTGTTATTCCCCCACCCCCATCCTCACAACTCCCAGTGAAACAGTGGTGAAATCCAAATTTTTTTACTACCGGTTCTGTGGACGTGGCTTGGTGGGCGTGGCTTGGTGGGCGTGGCAGGGAAAGGATACTGCAAAATCTCCATTCCCCCCCACTCCTGGGGGGAGGATATTGCAAATCTCCATTCCCACCCCACCCACGCCAGCCAGAGGTGGTATTTGCCAGTTCTCCAAACTACTCAAAATTTCTGTTGCCAGTTCTCCAAACTGTTCAAAATTTCCGCTACCGGTTCTCCAGATCCTGTCAGAAGCTGCTGGATTTCACCTCTGCTGTGAAATGGGTTAGGATAAATGTAACTGGCCAAAAACCACTCAGTGAGGTTCAGAATAAGTGGAGATTTGAATTTAGGCCTCCCTCAGTCCTAAACCAGCATTCTAACTCTGCTTCCCTAATCTGAGCATGCTACCAGAAATCACCATATAGTATGTCCAGAATTTTGGGAGCTGAATTTCACACATCTCAACTAATCAAGTTGGGAAGGGGTACTGCATTATTATACTGCTCTGGCTTTTCTACAGGATTTCTTCTAATAAATCCTATAGCTTTAATAATATTTCCACTCTTCCCTCCTCCAGATCTCTGGTGCAGTACTAGTCTCTGGTCTAGTACAGATGCTGTTGGGAGTGTCTGGAGCCTGTGGATGGATTGTCCATCATTGTGGCCCCATGGTCCTGGCCCCAAGCCTTTCTGTTATAGGACTTTCAGCTTACAAGCCTGCTGCTCTTTTCTGTTCTGAGAACTGGATAATCGCTGTGCTGTAGGTTCTTCAACACTTTTTCCCTAACTCATTTCAGAAAACCAGCCAAATATCAGATACCTTTTCCAACTATTATGTGGTAACCAGGGGTTCTCTGAGAAGTGGCATGAGTATTCCAGCTGATTGGTTCTTTCAGCAGAAAGCTCTAAGAGGGCTTCTTAATGCTGAAATTGAAATTCAGGTGTTCTTAAAACACAATATGTTTCTCATTTTTAAATATTCACCTATGACATTTTGAATTCCACAAAACTTTTTGTGAGGTAATGGCTGACATGCAAAGTTTAAAACTTGGGTTTTCCTTCTACTAATATAAGACCAATTTAAATGTATGCCATTACCCTCATATTTACTTTTAAATGCAAGGTGCAAGATGTGCAAAATTCCATATTCTTGACTCTTTTTGTGTGGTTGGCATTTCTCTAAATGTATTGCCTCTAATACCAGAATAGGGATTTTAAATATACATACCGTAATACCCAGATATTCTCTTTGTGCAAAAGGGAAAAGGCTGGGTGTGAGGATGCTTCTGTTGTGTCTTTCACTTCAACTAAAGAGAATAAAGCTCCTGTATGGACAGATCTGTGTAAGACCAAGTTCCCTCTTCCTTTGGCAGTATATTACAGAACCTCACCCACCCTACCATCTTTTTCAGGCTTGTGTTGCTGTGTATTTTGATATCCCAGCATCTGGCTTCTTGTCGACTGCCTCACTGCCAGTGGAGCCAAACAAAGGGACTTTCTGTAACATTTGATGATCCAGCCCTCCACATGTTTTCGGTACCAATTCATGAGTTATTAGTTAAAAGTTAAGAATCAAACATCAGTGCCATAAAACAAACGAAAGGAGGTGATATCCTGGAGATCAATATCCCCAATGTAGTAACACATTTGACTCTCCTCTCTGAATCCAGGATGTGGGGAAACAGCTATGTTTACAAGGTCTATTTAAGGGATAGCAGGATTGGGACTACTTAAACCTCTGGAATGGTTCCCGTTAGGTCCCATCAGAGGATGCTATGTTAAAGATGGGTGGATCGTGCCTAGTTACGAGATGGGGAGAGAAAATTGAAGACTCAGCCTCTATGTTGAGAAGGAGTCTTCTCACGTTCACTCAGTAGTGGGTTGCTACTGGTTTGCCTTGGTTTGAGTCAACCAAGTAGGAGCAGCTGCAGGAGGCTCCGCCCACCTGCCCGGACATCATCAAATACGATCTGCGCATGCGCAGAACCAGTAGCAAAGGTAAGTGAAACCCACCCCTGAGTTCACTCTATATTTCCTGCAGGTTCTGCTGCCATTCTCTAGCATCTGGGTTATCTGTTGGATTCTTAGACCTGTTGCCTTCCCTTGGGACGGTTTGCATCCTTCCACACAACATCTTAACCTCAGCAACAGCACTCTGCAGTCCCCATGGTTCAAAATACCTTACCCAGGTTAGTGAATTGGCCAAGCCAGACTCTGCTTTTCCCTTGTGCTAATCTTCAGATTCCAATTCTTCTCTCTATTCTAGGTGAGCAGGGCTGGCCAGTGCTTAGCACCCATGCAATTGGTATTGGTGCTGCTATGGGGGTTACTGCAAGTGTGAACTCCATAGGCTGCTACCTGCTGTGCAGCAAAGCCCTAAAGAATCCACCCCCACTGCGGCATTCATGTAACAGAGGACTCTGTGCTGAGGGTCTTGGCAGTCTCCTATCAGCTTTGCTGGGAAGCATGTCTGGAACTGCCTCCAGTATGTCCAATGCCTGTGCCAGCAGCTTGACTCAGGTACCAGTATGGGTTGGGGCCATGGGATTGCACAATGCAGAGATCTCACATGAAAATCAATGCCCTTAAAGATTGGGGACATCAGCCCAGTTTCAGAAACAGCCTATAATATTCTTCATTTGTGTATGGAGATATGGTGGCTAGGTTCATACAACAAGCTAAGCCTTAATACAGTTCACCTTTTGTGACTTAGAATGTTTTAGGAGTCCATAGATTCATGGTTTATAGGCTACAGTTCTTGGTAAGTGTTGTGTGAACCCACCCAAGTCTAAATATCTTATATGAACACAGACATTCAGCTAGATAATGACTCCATTTCTTTACATTTTTCTCCTAAGAATAGACAAAGCAATTTATTCCTTTGGTTTCTTTCACTTTGGGCTTGCTATGTTCATTGAGCTGTACATACTACTTACTTTATTGAATGAACTGTATTTTATTAAATTATGATACTATAGTTATAATCTATTTTTCTTTTGGGAATTCAAGTCAATTAATATGGAATCTCTCTCCAGTTTTTAACTTCACAATAACTAGGAGGAGCATGATTGAGTTAGGGTGTTCATGGGATTTCCACAATTTGAGCTCCAGGAGGAAGAATATCTGAGCCCATCCAGATATTGGGGCGAATGGGAAATGCCAGAGAAGTACAGGTAGTCCTCAACGTACGACCACAATTGAGCCCAATACTTACGTTGCTAAATGAGAAATTTGTTAGGTGAGCTTTGCCCCATTTTATGACTTTCTTTTGGCCACATTTATTGAGTGAATCATTACAGTTGTTAAATTAGTAACATGGTTGTTAAATGAATCTGGCTTCCCCATTGACTTGGCTTGTGAGAAGCTGATCATATGACCCTGGGACACTGCAACCGTCATAAATATGAGTCATTTGCCGAGTGTCTGAAGGTAAATCACATGACCATGGGGATGCTGCATCGGTCGTAAGTGTGAAAAATGATCATAAAACACTTTTTACAGTGCCATTGTAACTTTAAATAGTCACTAAATGAACTGTTGTAAGTTGAGGACTACCTGTACAAAGTAAGATTCCCACACAGTATGTCACGTGCTGAAAAATCTGTTTCCAAATGAATGCGAGTATCACACATCTGAAGGGATTTTTTTCCTGTTTGTTTCATTTAATGGAGCCCTTTTACTCTGAGCTTCAATTTAGTTTAATGGCATGTAGAGAGATCTGTGAGGTAACATCCATGAGGCCAACTTAGTAGGAGATGAGCTTTCATTCTGTTTTCCATATTCAGGCTACCTCATATCGCTCAGTGTGGATTGGGGCATTGGCATGCGTAGTGTTGGGCCTCTCTCCCCGTCTCATGGGATTTCTTACCACCATCCCTCTTGGAATTCATGGTAATAAATGCTTTCTGTATATCTCCCTGTGCATAGATTGGGGGTATCTTGGACCACTATCTGCTTATTCACATCAGTGAGATAAACTGGTCCTGCCTCTTTTTTGAACTGAATTGAATACTTTATTTGGCCAAGTGTGATTAGACATACAAGGCATTTGTCTCCAATGCAGAAGCTCTCAGTGTACATGCAAAGTGACAGAATAATTATAATCACAACAACAACAATAATAATAATGGGGAAGATAATAAGATCAATAATAATGCTACAGCCATACTGCGTTGGTAAATAAACATAGACATTAGACAGCATTGGGAGAATTAGGTGTTCAGCAGAGTGATGGCACGAGGGAAAAAAACCTGTCCCAGTTGTTATGGCCTGCAATGTCCCATACCACCGTCCCGAGGGGATGAGTTGAAACAGTTTATGTCCAGGGTGTGAGGGGTCTGCAGATATCTTCTCAGCCCCGCTTCTGACCTTCACAATATACAGGTCTTCTATAGAAGGCAGGCTGGTTGCAATTGTTGTTTCTGTAGTCTTAAGTATCAGTTGGGAGTCTGTACCTATTCTGCTTGGTTGCTGTACATAAACCAAAATTTAAAAAACAGATAATTCTGGAACTTTATTTCTGGAGACAGGAACTCTGCATGGTCATTTTTAGCAGTGCTCGACTCCCAGAAAATGTCAGGGGTACACTCCTTGATTGTGGGTGGTTCCTGACAATTTTTTAAACTCACTCTGTCTTATATATGGGATATTATGGGAACAGAGGTATTATTACTGATTTCCATTTGTAATTCTATTTGCAACAGCCATCAGAATTTTTCCATCTTTTTTTTTTCTTACCATAAAAAGATCTGTTAGGCAGGAAAAGATGGAAAAGCAGAATGCCTGTTGCTTGGTAGCACCAGGAAATGGCCATCTAAAATTACTCTTTATTCTACTACTCTGTCCTAACATCAAATGAATTCTATTCTGCTTTTTTCATTCATGGGGTATCTTTGATCGCCAATGCTGTCTTCAGGAGGAGTGCTTTGCGTAACATACAGTGTAGCTGTGGGCACCGGTGTCTCCTACTTCCAATACACAGATATTGATTCGGGCAGGAATATCTTCATTGTAGGCTTCACCATGTTCATGGGACTTCTGGTTCCAAAGTGGCTGTTTGGAGCACCTGGATCCCTTACCACAGGTACTGGCTGGGGGTGGAGTGGGGTGAGGATTTCTGCATGCTCAGAGCTATAAGAAGTAGAGCAAGACAAATGAAAAAGGCATGATTTTTTTTAAACCAGATGTTTTATTTTAATGACTTGTTTCATTCCCAACCAGCAAGACTATTTCTAATCCTGGCCTATAATAAGAGTTATAATAATCAAAATATCTGGACAATACATGTAAACTCTGCCTGTGTTAATACATTCTGAAAGTACAAGTAATTCTTTACAAACTTATAATAATGAGATAACTTACAACCTTCAAACAAGCGTCCCTTGATCCAGGCTGCTGAATTAAGCTATATTGAAATTAAAGAGAAACAGAAATAAATGATTTTAGATAAATTGTTGAAGATGTTATTTTTCCCATATGAAGCTTACTAAGTGTGAAGATGTGCAGATAAGGACTTTATTTGTGTTATCACTCATTCTGTGGAGATTTAGATCTTCCTGGCTGTGGGATTATTATTTAGGAATTCCCTTTCAAATATAATTGCTAGGCAGAAGCTCTATTTCAACAAATATTTTTTTCTTTTGTCACTTCTATTTTTAATTCTTTGCTTGCGGATTAAATTAGATCAACGCGGGAAATGTTACATATAAAACATCAGGACATGACATTGTTAAATTAATAATGATGCTCTTTCTACAGGCTATATCCCATTAGACCTCTTTCTGCTTTCTTTGTTGATGGTTCCTTCTTTTATAACTGGATTCCTATCCTTCTTCTTAGAAAACACAGTCTCAGGTGAGGAGACAGATTTACTTATTCTGATGAGTTATTGAGACAGGTCTTCTAAAGTTAATTATTCATAATTTAATGTTATTGCCAGAGACAATAATTGCTGCATGTAAGAGTTTGATAAGAGTTTTGGATTAGTCATATTGCTGAAAATTCTTTGTATATTTATTGATTAGTGGGAGTAACTGTTAATTTTAAGTTATTTTGATTGTTATTCTGAAGGTTGTTTTCTCAAAGCTTTTTAGAGATGGTCTATAATTATGTTGCATTCAGTGAACAGAAGTATACTTGCCTAGACTGTAAGATATACTGTTCTCAGTTGAGTCACCTTTTAAAAAATTCTCTCCTAAAATGTTAGCAAGGTCTTGTTATTAACGGCAGCAAGTCAAAACAATTTTTTAACCATGAATTTTTATATATTTGATTCTTAGCTGCTTATGGACTTCTTTTATTTGCTTAGTACAGCACTTACACAGTTTTAACATTGCAAACTGCTTTGAGGGCCAAAAGATGCAATTTATATTATTTTACAAACAATGAAAAAGGAAATTTTATCTCATAATTACAATCTACATTTATGGATATTTTGAATTGATACTATCATTTTTTTCAAGGTACTCTGCAAGAGCGTGGACTACTCAACCCTTTGTCAACAAGAAATCTAGAAACCGGAAGCAACTCGCTTCAACACAGAAAAGAAGAGGATTCTGCACAAAGATGTAAACTACCTTTAAACCCACAAAGGCATTTGCTGGCATCATGGTGTAAAGGGTTTCCTTTCTGTCTTCTCTGTCCCCTTGTGAAAAGTGAACAGGAAACTATGAATCATTATCCGTTATCCAAAGAACTGCACCACTTAGATGAAGAAACCACAGATCTACTGGTGAAAAGGGAAACAGTGAAACTGGAGTCAGAAATAGAGCTGGAAACAGAGAAGAAATTTAAAATTATGCAAGGGGATTTGGAGAATCATAAGCATGGTAGCTCAATGGTTCATGAGATAATTCCTCTCTGTTGATTTAAAAAGAATCATCTTTCCTATAAAAATATTCTACAAAGACTATATAAATTACTTTGAAATTTCAAACATTTTGTTTGCAAACTGCCTTGGAGACAAAAATAATGTGACAATCTTCGTTAAACATGTATTTTAAAATTCTTCCTTTAGCATTTCTTTGCCTGAGATATTTGTTTGTTTATTTCCATCTCCCCAACTTCCATTAAGAGATTTTATTTTTCCGCTTGAGTGAATAGTTACTCCACACTAAAATGGACAGTGTGCAAACCTAGACCAGAATTCTAAGCCCAATTATATTAAAGTGCCTGTATTGGATAATGAATCTGTGGGGTTTTTTGTACTTCTCTTTCATTAAAGATCTGAATCTTTAATTATTCAATGAAAACCTTTATTTATCACTCAGATTGCCCAGAACAGAGGTATTCCTCCCAGTGTTGTTAGGTTATATTACAATCATCTTTACTGACTTAGGCTGAAATTGTCTCAAAATCCAATAATTCTGAAGGTCTTACACACTGCAATTATGTATATTGGGTTTTACAATAAAAATGTATTTAATGATTTATTTTACATATTTTAAAACACATAAAATATAGAAAACATAACAGCACAAAACATACCATTATGAACAATAGGACTATCAGATCTCGGCTTCAAAAATCTGAACTATTGTCAACAAAATTTGTCTAAATTTTCCAGCCAAGAACTGGCAATACAAGTTAACGGAGGAGGAAGGATTTACAGTATGCCAATGTAGTGACAATCTCATTTTTGGGTCATTTTCTAATGGCTTGGAACATTTGGCTTTTCACATCAGGACCATTTTTTCAACAAGTGAGTCACTTTTCAAGATCCTTTTTATCTTGTCAATCAGTCAAGTTTATGGATTATTAGAAAGAATATTTGTAATAGATTTAGATAGTAAAGTTGAGGCAGACAACATTTTTTTCTTTTTGTTCTGCTTTATTTTGCTCTTTTAAACGAGTAGCACATTACAGTTAGCAATTAAATGCTAAAACGTTTTCACTTTGGTTTTCGGATTTAAGTAGAGCTTGCTTTCTGGCCCGCTGAACTAATGCAGGCTGCATCTTTTTTTGGTTCTGAGCTTTACTATTATTTTACTAGAGGCGTTCAGGGGCTATCTTCATGCCTGTTTTTAAAGAGCATATGAATGTACTGCATCCAATTTTAGTCAGAGGAGCCAGAGGAGTCAGGTAGCAAACAGCCTCAAGGCGCAGCAGGAGCAATAGGATTGTTTCCAAGACCTCTCTCCGCTTGCCACTGAGTAATCTCAGTCGTACCGGTACTCCGTGTGGAGGGAGGGTGTATGTTTATATTATAAGGCAGGACAGCCAGCAAAGTACAGAAGTGCAATATTTGAAATATCTTCTCCTGCCTCCACATCGCTAATTCTTAAGCAAACAAAACAATTCAATACAAAACAAACAACAAACGCGCGCAATATTACCCGCCCTGCCTTACATGGACTCAGTGACGTCCCTTTCCATCTAACTACAACTCCCGGCATGCTTTGGGAGATAAGGGAATTGTGGGAATGGTAGTTTCTAATGGCTAAAACCTTTGGTAAGGCTGCATCCGGGAGGAGTACACTATGGATCTTGGAAAGCGCTGTTTTAAAAAACCCTCCTCGCGGCTGCAATTCTGCCTTTGCTGACAAAATGCTGTGAGAGCAAAGCCAAGGGAGGCTTTGTTATTGCGACCTGTCTTTGGATCTTCCTTCCCGTTACCTGACCTTGCCGGTAGGATTTCTTTCCTTTCTTTTGCTTTTTCTAGCCCCCTTTTCCTGCTTCACCCCCACTTGGTTCTTGCCTTTTCCTTCTCTTGGAAACGTTTGAGAAGCACTTTAAAGATGAATTTGGTGCGACTTACTCAGGTTGAGTCCAGCCTGAAATAATCTCAACATCTGTTGCTCTCAGAATATCTTCAAAATTCCCCTCAAAGCTGTACTGCCTGTAAATGCAAATTTTTAGATTTTTAAATCCCCCCCCCGCCTTTCTCATCATTCTCATCTTTTTCCTTCCTCACTACAAGTTCTAGGCACTTTGAGTACTGTGTATAGGTAGTCCTCGATTTACAAGAGTTCAAAATTACAACAGCACTAAAATAAGTAATTTATGACCGTTTTTCACACTTACGACGCTTGCAATATCCCCATAGTCACGGGATCAAAAATTGGATGCTTAACAACTGACTCACATTGATCACGGGATCAAAATTTGGTTGCAGTATCCCAGGTCTTGTGATCACTTTTTGTGACCTTCTTACAAGCAAAGTCAATGGGGAAGCCAAATTCACTGAACAACCAGGTTTCTATGGAGATTCTCAGTCATCCAAGCACCTTTGGGTTAACACAGCCAGGTTATTCACTTAACAACTGCAGTGATTCACTTAGCAACTGTTGCACAAAAGGTCAAAATTTACTTAACAAATTTTTCACTTAGCAACAAAAAATTTGGGCTCAGTTGTGGTTGTAAGCCAAGAACTACCGGTACTAATTTGTGATTTTGATTTGGTGTATAAAATTACTGACTTAGAAGGATTTTGGAGGTTTTGAAAGGAAAGCAGTTATATAAATCAAATATTTCTTTCTCTGGGTTACTTCCCCTGCTTTTAGTCATTCAAATCCAACATGGCTTAGATTCTTTATTTCTTTATTTTTGCTTTTCGGTTGCTGCCCCTTAATTATAGTTACCCCGGTTGTATTTTCAATCAAACTAATTTGATCGCAGATGACAGGATTTAATTGGAGCTAATGAAGAACTAATCAAATCCTCCTACACTGTCAAAATGTGCACTCCTAGGCATGTCACTTCTGAATCAAATTATATAAGATCAAGCTACAAATAATTTTATTTTTAGAATGTATATTGTTGGGTGAGCTATTGCAAACAATGGAAACACAAATAGCAGTCAGTTACTCTTGCTGTTCCATAAGTTTCTGATTTTTCCCCCTCAAGCTTTAACCCTATCTTCATTCACCACTTTTTAAAACCTGCTTTGTGTACCTTTTATAATGTGGTGTGCTTTATTGTTTATTTACAATATTTTATGTTGCTTTTCATTAAAAGAATGCCAAAGTGATTTGCAGACAAAATTGATAAAATAAATAACTACAGTAAAACAAACATAGAAAACATGAACCAGTAAAAACAGAAAACTGATTACAGTAAAGCACTATAATCAACAGTCGTTAGGTCAGATGACTTTCAAAGGGGGAGATCTGGGGAATATCTGGAGGCAACTCCCTAAATTTTTAATGTTTATCAAAAATTTGTAAAACTTTCATAAAGGGAAGAGCTAAATTCGCACTGGAAATATGTAGTTCCAGATAGTAAAGCATCATCAGAACATAATTATTCTGTAGGCTGTGCCTATAGACTATTAACTGCCATTTTATCTTACAACACAGGAACCTACCTGGTGGTGATATTAAAACTATAACTAGGCATTAGTTTGTGATTGCAGGAATATATTTTAATGCTGCATGGTTTTGCATCTATTTATGCCAAGAAAAACAAACAAAAAAATGCAGGCAGGTTATATATCCGAACTTACAATACATTGAGAGCTTTTAATGAATTATACCAGAATTCAAAGCATGTTTTTTTAGAATGAAAACTCAGACCTTCAACTTCAATATAAAAATCTAGATTTTAAAGCTATATTTTCCTGTACTTTGGCATGCTATGATAGGTGTTTGCAGTGCTTTGCCAGTATCTTCAATGTATAACATATTTAAAGAAATAAAATTGAAGGACATTATTGTTTACAGGATGGAGACTTCAGATGACCCACAGATTAAACTCCTTCTGCAGCCTTGGGCTTCAGTTTGTTTTTCTGAGTCTACCAGAATGATGGCTAAGGCTTGGTTTTGTGATTCTAGCTATATCTTGCTCCTCTCTGACCTCAGTAATATGTGGTATGAAAGTGCAAATACTGAAGTAATACAACAGAGGTCAAAGGTAAGTAAAAAATTAAAATTATGAAATCATTCAGGGTATTTTATTCTAAAGGTAGTCCACGATTTACAACCGTTCATTAGTGTCTATTCAAAATGACAAAGGCACTGAAAAAATGACTTATGAGCAGTTCTCACACTTACAACTGTCTCAGCATCCCCAAAGTCACATGATCAAAATTAGGGCTTTTGGTAGCTGGCACTTATTTATGATGGCTGCAACATTCCACGGTCACATGATCACCATTTGAGACTTTCCTGGATGTCTTCCAACAAGCAATGTCAATAAAGAGTGTTGGATTCACTTAATGATCTCATGATTCATTTAACAACTGCAGAAATTGGGTGTGACTCACTCACCTTGCTGAGCAATGTCAATTCTGGTCCCAGTTACGGTAATAAGTCGAGGACTACCTCTTTTCCAGTTTGATGCTTCCCAGATGTATTGTAATATAGCCTGAAAAATTGACAGCCTATATGTTATTGGATAGTAGAGTTTGTAATTTAGGACAGTGGTCCCCAAACTTTCTGATTTGGTGGACCTGCGGGGAGGGAGAGGAGATGGTTCTGTGTGAGCAGCAGGGATGCCCACTAGCACATAGCAGCTCCATTTGCTTAAGCGGTGTGCATGCACACCCTTTGCTTGCACAAATGGAAATTCACCCACAAGTGGGTGAGCCTGCCGTTTGTGCAAGTGGAGTTGCATGCTTGCCTGCCACTTGTGTGACCTGGTTCTGAATGAGCCGTGGCCCGGGGTTGAGGACCCCTGGTTTAAGATATCCAACCAAGAATGGGTAGGGGTGTGTGTGTGGATGGGTGGGAGGGGGGAAGCTGGAAAGAACCGATCAGTCCACTTCAGCAGGTATGCTATTAACCTAAATTTAAAGGAAAATCCTAAGAAAAGGAATCTGCAGAGAAGTAATTCTGAATTACAAGAAGCAGATCTATGTAAATCTTGTCATCTTGTTTCTCCACTTCACTAGGAAAAAGTCATCCAGGTCATCCAGGTCTGAAATGAAATTATAAAATGAAACCAATGTGTTATTCCCAAAACGAACCAAATATTGAGAAAGATGTCCAATCTGTACAAAAATATACTTTTTGAGTTCTAGATTGGGCAGCATATAATTTTTTTAAAAAGAAATGATTGAATCTGGTCTCCCAGCGATGTCTTAGTATGGACTCTGAAGCTTCTGGACTGTTTAGGTGCTTACATACACAGCTATGAAATGAGATTATGTTATGTTCTTTGAAGAATATTATTATTATTATTATTATTATTATTATTATTATTATTATTATTATTATTATTTCATTTTACGTAGGAGCTGAATAAACGGCTAACTGCTCCTGTAGCCTCCATTCTGAACTGCCTGCGGAACCTGTTATCTCCTCTTTTGGAAGGGAAAGAGAACAGCTCCGTCTCCTTCTGCTGTCAGCTTAGCTCCGGCACACTTTTACTCCATGTGAAGAGTGAACTTCTAGGATTGCCCTTCTACTGGGATTTTCACTGTGGGGCAGCACCTCTTGAGATGGTGAGTTGAAGAATGATGTTTTCAAATAGGAGAAAAAGTTGAAAATTTCTGTTCTAGGGACATGATGATGTTTGGCTATCAGAAGATTCCTAAAATCTCCTTGGATTTGGAATTGCTGCATAGGCACAAATTAAAGACAGTATTGATGTAATATATTGAAGTGTCACTTTTCTATTTGTAGCTTTTGGTTCAACCTTGCTTGTTGGAAGATGCTCTAGTTCTGATAATAGTAAATGGCTTGTTTACTTATGGTTTACTAAATAGCCTACAGTTGGCTTTCATATTTTTTATTTATTTATTTATATGCCACCCTTCTCCGGAGACTCAGGGCGGCTTACAACGCGTTAAGCAGTATTTATTTATTTATTTATTTATTTATTTATTGCGATTTATATGCCGCCTTTCTCCCTAGGGACTCAAGGTGGCTTACAAAATGACAACTTCAATACAAATCACAATACAATACCAAATTAAAATCGGTAACCCAATTAAAAAACGATTTAAAATTATACCAGTGTACCCCCAAACGGATCAGTTTAATTGGCGGAAGAGCCACGTCTTCAGCTCACGACGGAAGGAAAGAAGGTCGGGGGCTGTCCTGAGCTCAGTGGGCAATCCATTCCAGAGGGTCGGGGCTCCCACAGAGAACGCCCTCCCCCTTCATACTTCATACTTTTGTATATTTATACAAAGCCAGTTTATTGCCCCCACAATCCGGGTCCTCATTTTACCTACCTTAGAAAGGATGGAAGGCTGAGTCAACCTTGAGACTGGTAAGATTTGAACTTGCAGTAATTGCAGGCAGCTGAGGTTAATAACAGTGCCTTGGTCTGCTGCGCCACCAGGGCTCTATATAACATGCGAAGTCAAGATAAAGCAAACCTTATTAATTAAATGAGCCATTGTGAAATTAGGAGCAAGGCTACACTGATAATCAATTGTCAGAAGATCATCAATTGTCAGAATAGTGTTTTTTTAGTGTAATACAGAACTTAGTGTACAAACATAGAGATATGGTGATTTTATACATATGAGTATGTGTATGTATAAAATCACCATATCCCAGTGATGGGTTGCCTCCGGTTCGGACCGGTTCGCAAGAACCGGTAGTAAAAGTGGCGGGAGGCTCTGCCCACCGGCCCTGCCTTCATCAGGTTCTGAGCATGTGCAGAAGCTTCTGCACATGCACAGAAGATCGTGAGTGAGCAAAGCAAGCACACACGCGCGGCCCTGTTGCGAACCGGTAGTAAAGGTAAGTAGAACCAACCCCTGCCATATCCTTATGTTTTTACGCTATGTACGATATATATACCGTGTGTAGGTGTGTGTATGGTTTTATTTTGATGTTGTAAGCTGCCCAGATTTCCTTGTAGTGAATTGGGCGGTAGAGAAATTTAATACATACATACGTACACACATAGAACTGGTAGAGAGAAGTTCCCTGAGGATGGGCTCCAGCACAACTCCGAAAGTTCGGAAGACTAAACCTCTGGTCCTGGTGACTGACCCAGATTGGATTCTGCAACATTATCCTGAGACACATATATTTGTCTTCATTCGTAAGAGAGGAGTGATTTATTCTCCAAAACACCAGAGGGCAGGACAAGAAGTAATGGGTGGAATCTTGTTAAAGAATGATCCAATCAATATAAATAAAAATGTAAATGTTCGTTTGTTCAAAATCTTAAATCTCCGAAAGTTCTTCACCAATTGCTTTGAAATTTTGACACAATGTTGCATTCAAATACGCACATGTTTTTATATACCTATATTATATAGATGTCACACCTTTGACAGGTAAAACTATGCTTTTTTGAAAAACAGCGCCATCTGTTGGACGTAAAAGCAACACACGCTATACTAAATATTTTACGATTCCATTTCAATATTCACAGAGGGAAATTATTGGCACTCGGTCAAAAAATATTGTATATCCACAAGACTGAGCCATGGCAACATGTGGCCGGATACAGCTAGTCTAGAAATAAGAAGAAATTTACTGACAGAACAATTAATCAATGGAATAGCTTGCCTCTTAGAGTTGTAGGTGTGCCATCAGTAGAGGTTTTCAAAAATAGACTGGACAACCATTTAACTGGGACTTAAGCTCTCCTGCCTTGAACAGAGGGTTGGGCTAGAAGATCTCCAAGGCTCCTTCCAGTCTTATCATTCTATGTTCTAAGAAAATGGGAAGTGGATGATGTTTCAAATCAACTCCGCTAAAGTAAATGGATAAATATGCCATACTTAATGTTTAATTAATTTTAATTTTGCCGTTGGTACACCAGGGGGCGCTCCATGCTCAGGTAATGTACTTTTGATGGTTCCCAAACATCTGGATTCCTTGTATTCTGAGTTCCACTATTACACTCATATTGAAATAAGAGACATGCCTTTTTTTTTTAAATAGAGAGATGTGGTGACTTCGGTATAGAACAACTTTTTTTAGTTTTGCGATCTTGCAAGACTTGATAGTATTATTTTAAAAGGATTCTGGCCATGCTGGCTGATAGGATTTACAATATATTAAAACAACTGGAGAGAACTAAATTGGAGGAGGCAGATCTGGAATATTACAGAAGGATAAGCAAGGGCTGTTGGTTTTTGCTTCTTAATACATTTCCCCCTATTATTCAGGATGAAAAAGAATTTAGGATTTTTCAGGGAAAAGATGAATCTTAGCAACACCAATTACTATAATAGTATTCAAAAGTTATGAGTGCATAGAAGAGACATATCCATGGCGCCATCCTATTTTAAATGTAGTGATTCCTTTTGATTTTAGCATCTCTTCCCTCCTTGAGTTATAATTGCATTATTTCTTCCTATGTACCCTTTTGGATGATGTTGGACAAAGCAGAGACCATATCTGAATTATGAGATGCCTTTTTGCAGGAGAAAAAACAACAACCCTCTTCTATGTGGCCGATAGACTCTTCCAGAAGACAACAAGAAAGCAGGAAGTACATGCAACGATCTGCAAAGAAATAATAGAGAAATCTTTTCAGACTTGCATATTACTTTTGCTGGTCTCCTATAGCAGCCCTCTCTAAAAATGTTGAGATGAAACATCAGTTATAAATGGTTGTTACCTGATGCTTGGCCCTCTGCTATCACTGCTGCTACTTATGCCCTTTTTTCTCTATGGCAGATGTCCCGCCACCTTCTAAGGCCTCTCATGGCAATGAGTTTGGCCTTGCACGGTCAGGTACAGGAGTTGGCATCTTTGCTGCTCCAGAAGGATGCAGAGATTGAAGACTATCAGGAGAGCGGAGCTACTCTCAGTCTAGGTGAGATGCTGTTTGGTCTCCACTGTGCTTTAAAGCTTTTCTTCTTCATCAATGCTGGCCCTGAGGGTGTTGTGGCCCGCCAGCGGCCAGCAGAGTTGGCAGCAGATTCGGACAGTGAGGAGGTTGGGGAGGAACATGGGCCAGTCCTGGAGTCTGGTGAAGGCTCAGACGATGGCTCTGAGTCAGAGGTAGAGACGGGGCCAAGGCCAATCTGGTAGTTCTTTGCTGCCTCCGGAGTCTCCGGAGTCTGACATCAGCGAGGCAGAAGAACAGCGTGAGCCTGTTCCCAGTGTGCACATACGCAGAGCTACCAGGAGACAGGAACAATTAAGGAAATAGGGTCGACTTGAGAGTAAGGTTTGGAGATGATTGGCCCCTCCCATAAGACATAAAAGAGAAGCAAACGGGATGTTAGCTTTTGCAGGAAGCAATTAGTTCATCTGGCCGATTCAAGATTTGAAAATTCTGTTTGTGACTCTGTGCTAAGTTTGGCCTTGTCCTGCGTCTGGAAATTAGGTCTTTGGCAGCATTCCACGTGAGATAGGTGGGTGTTGACAACCTTCCTCTGAAAAACTGTTTATCAAGCCTTGCAGACTGTAAATGAAAGTAATTTACAGCCATGTGAATTAAAGAGGTTTGCCGAGACTAAGTTTGTGCTGTTTACCTTCTAAGGAAGCCTAGGTCATCTTTTACTTTCACATGTGCGAAGATCCACTAAGAATTTGGAGCAAATGGAAACTGCTTTTCCGTCATTCTTTCCACCATAAAGTTGTATTCAAACTCATGTTTCTGCTTGAGATATTGGCTCTTCTGATTCTTACCATCTGGAGAACTGAAAGATTCATGCCAGTAAGGCAAGAATTGGGGTTGAGGTTTTGATGAGTTTGGTTCTCTGAGACAAAACAGCAGTTCAAGAGCGAATAGAATTAGAATAGAATAGAATAGAATAGAATAGAATAGAATAGAATAGAATAGAATAGAATAGAATAGAATTCTTTATTGGCCAAGTGTGATTGGACACATAAGGAATATGTCTTGGTGTATACACTCTCGGTGTACATAAAAGAAAAGATACATTCGTCAAGAATCATAAGGTACAATACTTAATGATAGTCATAGGGAAACAGTCAATATAAATCTTAAGGATACCAGCAACAAGGTTACAGTCATACAGTCATAAGTGGGAGGAGATGGGTGATAGGAACAATGAGAAGATTAATAGTAATGCAGACTTAGTAACTAGTTTGACAGTGTTAAGGATTACTTGTAAGTGTATAGTGTACTGTTAAGCTAACCAATTCACAAATTATTTATCAAATGTTCCTACTTGTTCCTCCACTCCTTCTCACCAAAATGTGGGTAGATACTGGATGGAATGTGATCTAAGACTTCATTTAGTATTCCATGTTGTTTTTCCACGTATCCAACCACATGCCAGCAGTGTTTGTTCCCTCCGATTTTTATATAAGTAGGAGATATCTGCTACCCTTAGGGATTTACGATTATCCATAGGTGACCCATTGGTCTCTGTCAAAACAGAGATTGAATTTTAATCTTTGAGTTCAGCAGTAAATGAATAATCTTTTTACAGATTTTCAGATGTGGATGTGACTATCTGAATTTTCTTTCAAATCTAAACAGCAGTAGAGAGCTTGCAGGCATGGCTTCTTCAAAACTCTCCCTGTTTACTTTGATATTTCTATTGCAGAACGTCTAAAAACAGAACCCTTTAAAGAAGAATCTTTCCTGCACACATTTGAGACTGAGGTACAATTTTCCTTTTATTATTTAGCATTTGTGCAGTGGGGAAAATGCTTCTCCTAAGTTAATGTGGCAAACTCTATCATAATCAATTATGGACTCTACTGGTACATTGTTCTGAATGCTTTAATATTATATCTATTGGACGTCCTATTTTATTCAATATTTTATTTTGGTCCCATGCCAGATCATTTGATTGCTCTTTCAATAAACTTCATATATACTGATGAGCATTGCTTTGGTTGGCCATGGGAATGGGAAGGAAGGACTTTGTTACATTAAGGCAATGTGGCTTTAGTATAGGATGATTTAATGTTTGTCTTTCTGTGCTATTATGCACTCATGCTTTGAAGACCAAAGAAAATGAAGCATTGTCGCATTATGCTAGGTAAAGCATGATGTCTAATTATATAATGGGGAATGAATTAGCTTGGCGTTTCAATGATATGTGAAACTTACCAATATAATATTTGCTTTATTAGATAATAATAATGCTAGTAAACAATAAGAAAATAATTGAAATGGTATGTGAAGCTATTGATTCTGTGAAATTCTCATAACCTGCAAAGCTATAATTTCCATACTTCTTTGAAAGGATATAATGTGGTTAAATTGATATCAAACAAAAGAATCAGTACAACAAATATTTAACAAATTATTTCCTCTTGCCTACCATTACTATTAAAATTTCAGAGATCTCTTGTAGAAGCTTTTATCTTGATAATGCCAATGTTAAAACCCTCAAATGGCCAGAGCTGAGAATATTAAACATTACTTATTGCTCTTATGCAGCTTATTATTTGTCAGCTCTGTTTATTATTACTATTATAGTTGGTTACATAATCAGACAGATGTTTAGACTAGATTCGGCATTTTAGTCCATCTATCAAGTCCTTCCCAAGGATTTGGGATAGGCCCGTGATGGCGAACCTATGGCACACATGCCACAGGTGGCACGCGGAGCCATATCTGTGGGCATGTGAACATTGCCCTAGTTCAGCTCCAGCGGGCATGTGTGCGCTGGCCACCTGATTTTCGGGCCTTCCAGGCCCACCGGAAGTCGGGAAAAAGGCTGTTTCTGGCCTAGTGAGAGCCTCCGGGGGGGGGGGGAATTCTTCGCCCTCCCCAGGCTCCAAGAAAGCCTCTGGAGCCTGGGGAGAGCGAAAAACAGGCCTACTGGGCCCGCTGTGCCATCATGTGCCAAAAGTGGCGGGAGTGCTGGGGGGGTCGTGCAGGCATGCGTGGTGGGGGTGAGGTATATTGAATTATGGGTGTGAGCACACGCGAGCAATCCCCCCGCGCGACCCCCGCTTTTGGCATGCAACGGCAAAAAGGTTAGCCATCACTGGGATAGGCAATATTGTTGTCTGATGGTGTTAAAAGTATTGTTTCAGGATGTAAACTGTTCCAAGTAAAGCTGCCTTTTGCAATTGATAGATGATAAGTTTGTCAATGCCTGAATAAGGTTGCTGGGCAACAGCCTTCCAACACACTAAGGGAGGAGAATTAGACATGTTTCACCTCTTTTATTACCATAGGATATGCTCAAACATGGCCACACACCAGGGGTGAAATGCTACCGGTTTGCTTCGGTTCGGGCCAACCAGTAGCAGTGGCGGTGGGTGGTTCGAAGAACCGGTAGTGGCGGCAGTGCAAGGCTCCACCCACCCGCCTGGACGTCGTTACTTCCTGGTTTTAACCAGGAAGTAACCTGTTTTTTACCCTCTGCGCACAGAGGGTCCAAAATCACACATGACGCATGCGCACTTCCGAACCGGTAGGGAAGGTAAGTAGATTTCACCCCTGCCACACACCTATGTTTGATCAGATACATTTTTTATTTTCCTCCACCAGTACTCCAGAGCAGTTTCTCATTGATTTGTCAGACAGTTCCTTCAAGGGCCTGGTTGTTTGCTGGCTGTAAGAGCTACAGAGACCTTGATGAGAATGTACCCAAGCAGGGTGGCAGAAGAGACCTCTGCTCTTATTTAGCAGCTGAGGCACCCTGAATTTAGTTTACATAAAAGCAGTGGTAAAAGTATTCTTGAGGCTCATTGTCGGGTATGCAAGAACTCAGACTGGTTTTATCTAAGAGGTCTCATTTGGAAGTTCTTTCTGCTCTTTTTTTTTTTTTTTTTTTTTTGAGTGGGCTTTCTAAGGCCGAATAGCCCATCTGCATAATTTCCTTTAAAAGAACTGCCAATATACAGCCTGATGTTCCTCTTAGGACAGTACAGTGTAATCAACAAATCTGAAAGCAATTAATGTGTATAGTATGACTTCCTCCCCCCACAGAAGATTTTATGCAGTGCCTAGATTTACCGTTTGTCTGGTGGGGCTAATTCAGTTTAGTAGTTGTCAGATTATGCAGAATGTATCCGATTGCCAAGTTGTTGAAAGTTCTTCTCAATAAATGGGTCTAATTGGTGGTAACCAGGGAATTGCTCTTAGTAATTCAGTAGCCGTAGCTCAGTGAAAAATAAGATGGGTATAAAACTTTTCTGTTTAATCACAAACATCTCCAAGCAGGGCTGCTAAAGATTTCTGTCAGAAACTCGGGAATGATACTATTGATGGCCTGTTTAAGCTATAATTTGCTTTGTATGGTACTTTGCATGAAGCCAAGTGTTCTGGTTTGTAAATTTTTATGGTTTAGCATGTGGTATGAACCAAGCTCCACTGTGGCTTGTTCAAGAAACCATGTTTAAAGCAGCCATGATGTGTAAACTGAGCCAGTGTCATTTTCACTTGATGTACTATTTTTGAAAAACAGAAGATTGTAGACCTTTTCTTGACTTGAGCTACACTTTTGCCATAATTGTCCGTAGAATTCCAAAAATATATATGGAGTAAAAAGACTAATTGAAAACCTTTGCTGAGAAAAGAAGGATTAGTGAGTCAGTGCTAGATTGTTGCAGTGACAAGCTTTGAGAAAACTAAATAGAAGGTGATTCTCAGATTAAAATAAAAGTTAGAGGAATCTAAGATCCTGGAGGAAGAATCACCCTTCAGAACAGAAATGTGTGGATCAGTGGTGAAATCCATTTTTTTTAACTACCGGTTCAGTGGGCATGGCTTGGTGGGTGTGATGTGGCTTGGTGGGTGTGGCAGGGGAAGGATACTGCAAAATCTCCATTCCCTCCCCACTCCAGGGGAAGGATACTGCAAAATCCCCATTCCCTCCCCACTCCTGGGGGAAAGATATTGCAAAATCTCCATTCCCACCCCACTCTGGGGCCAGCCAAAGGTGGTATTTGCCAGTTCTCCGAACTACTCAAAATTTCTGCTACCTGCTGGATTTCACCCCTGGTGTGGATGTAACTATATGTTCATATATGTGAAATGTTAAATGTTATGCAAAAGAGGACATGTGCCCAGGTAAGATTCAAGAACATTTTTAAAAGGCCACTTGAGATTTTACTTTGGAGTATTCCTTTTCAGTTTTGTAGGAGTATGTAACATTCAATGTGTTTTAAAAGGGAAGATAAATTTGTAATTATGTTTTTTATAAGATCTTGATTGAAGCCTTCTAGCTTTAACAGTTTTGTGTGTGTATGAAGCTTTTCCATTCTGATGACTAGATAACTATATTCATCATCTCCAACCATGCAGGGAATTATGGGGAAATCCCAGTACATTTAGAGGGCTCCAGGTTGTAGGAAACTAATCTATGCGATGTCTTACTAGGCTAGACAGCTGTTACCTTACTGAGTTGCTCTGCAGGAGATTTTCCTTGGACAATATGTACTGTAGGGTTTTATCAGTAGTCATAACTATGGTCATGAAGAGCTCTTGTGTTCATAGGGCTGAAAGCTTACTTCGTCCTTAGTTAAGAGAAAAAAAAATAGCCATGTATTGCAAGTTGCTTAGGTATAACAGATTTAAATATTGCCTGTCTCCTGATAAAAATTGCCCAGAATATTTTTAAGTACTATGGTCCTGATTTTGCTACACATCTGCCCATCCTTGCACAATTTTCTCCAGCAAACAGGATGTGGAAAGGTGAAAGATCAATCTGGGCTGGACCAGAAGGATGTACCATCAAAATAAACAATTCTGAAGAGGAAGATAAACAAACAGGAGGTTCCCCGATGTGCCTGTCACTCCTGGGCAGGCTAAAAGCAAAAAGTGGGCTATCTATGAGAGTGTGGCCCATACTGACCACTGACCACTGACGTCAGTAAATTCTGGGTCAAAGGTAGTATTAGAAGAATTGGAAAGACTGATGGGAGGAGGGGATTTCTTGGTTGGGCCCGGGGAGGTCTAGACATGGGGTATATTTGCATGTCTTGGAAACTATATAGGGCAGGGGTCCCCAAACTTGGCAGCTTTAAGACTTGTGGACTTCAACTCCCAGAATTCTCCAGCCACCATAGCTGGTTGGAGAATTCTGGGAGTTGACGTCCACAAGTCTTAAAGCTGCCAAGTTTGAAGACCTCTGATATAGGGACTGTGGGGCAGGAACTAGAAGACCCAGGAAACTGGAATGTCCAGGTAGAGACCATGATGTTTTTGGCCTAACGTCTCGATGATTGAGAATTCTAGGAACTGTAATCTTAATACATATGGGGAGGTGCTTGTTTGGGGAAAGTTTTTTTATTATTATTATTATACAAGATAGGAATATAGACTGAAATAAAATCCAGGACTTATCTACATATGACAGAATGTCACAGTATAAGTTGATGGAAGAATAAAAAAAATGGCAGACGATACTTTTTTGAAGAAAAAGGATTTTTGAGAATGCTCTCACTATTTTAACCAATTATAATTCCAGGATGATTAACTTGATAGGACATATACTTGAGACAGGCAACCTTTTTTGTTTTGAGGGTGTATTTCAAAATTTAAAACAGCCTCTTGTTTGGGTCCTCCAAAAATAAATGGACAGTGTGGGCCATGGCTGATTCTTCTGCAAAAGGTTCTTCTGTTGGGCATGGCTTTTCACCAAAATACTGGTTTTCTAGAGAGCAATCTGGTGACGATTACTCCTTAGCTTCCTTGGTCATATGTGGGGTGGTGATGGGGCCTTGGAACACTTTAAAAAAAAAAAAGGCTGGAATACTCATCGTTTAATTTTTGTAAAGAATGCTAATGAGGCTTGGGTGCATTCTTATGAATAGCATTGATACCAGAACGTGGTGCTTTATTGTGTTACCTGTCAAATTTTTCATCATGGTTTCGATACATGATTGGTATGTGTCACATATGAGCATTCCTGCAGTTGATAAATTATTCCTTTGCTTTTTATTTGCATTCCCTTTGACTATCAATAAGGCTGCATCTGAATTTTTTTTTTTCACAAGACTTCTTTTAATTGATAATTGTGCTATATCTCACATTATTGTCTCATCAGGGTCTTTTTTGTGTCATATAGAGCCCTTGAAAGTCCTTTTATAGAAAATGCATTCACTCAGGCAATAATTGAGTCAGTCTTTGTGTGTAGGTGAGGGGGCACTATTTGTTTCTTGCTGTCATTGAAAAGGCTTTACTATAGTTGTTCACTGCAGCTTTAGGCTGCAACTGGGTTGGATTGGGTTACTTTACTATTAGGTTATGATATTGTGTAATTCTGTGTTTTCTTTGTCATGAACTGCCTAGAATCTTTTTTATTGTGGTGGTTTACACATCTTGAATAACCAAAAATAAAAAATGAATGACTAAGGCAGGTTCAATGCCAGGAAAATCTAATCCCCAAAAGTTTAGGAACCAACAGTAAGGTGCACCAGTATCTAAAAAGAAGCCACTTACCATAATATTGCCTTCCTTCCAACCCTGCTGAATATGACTTAGAACAACACTTGCAAAGCATACTTACGCCACAATTCCATGAGAATACATAGTAATGCAGGCAACAAGTGGAGAAGTCAAGTGATTTATCATTCTGAAAGTAGCAGATCTCATGTTAAGGAGTGACAAAGTTGCTAGGTGGGTCTTCTTAAAACCTGAGTAATAGAAGAAGTATGGAATAACTCGCCATCTTGCTTTAGGTTCTACAACCCTTTTCTCATGTAATTTCTTTTTCTACTGAGTGGGTCAGAATCAACAAATTTATGAAAATCCATTTCCGGAAACGTGGAAAAACTTTCTAGCTAAAGTATTTGGAGAATTGCTATGGGGTGGATGGGAACAATTTCCTAGACATCCTCATTCGATTCCATCATTATTAAGACTGTTCAAAGAGTTGAGTCACAACAGATCTATTTTATATCACTTGACCAAGAGCACCTTAAGCAAAAAACGGACCTTAAGCTGAATGGCATAAGAGGCAAACTATATTCAATCCGTGCCTTATCTTTAGACTATGCTTATGTAGAGCGTTATCAATTATTTATGTAACCATTTTTCCGCTCTTATCGCATCTGCAGAGAACCGCCCAGCCGCCCTGTTTAGGGTGACCCACTCCCTTCTTCGGGGGGGAGTGTGGGAGGATCCCTTGCAGGGTCGAGCTGAGGATTTTGTGCAATTCCTGCACGATAAAGTTGCTCGGATTCGGGAAGGCTTGGACTCCGACTGGGCGAGTCCGGGGGAGGAGACGAGGGTAGGTCTTGAGAATATTATCTGGGAGGAGTTTGATCCTGTGGCTCCCGAGGATGTGGACAGGGTTCTGGGTAGGATTAGTGCCGCCACATGTTTATTGGACCCGTGTCCCTCCTGGTTGGTACTGGCCTCCCGGGAGGTTACACGAGGCTGGCTCCAGGGAATTATAACTGCTTCTCTGAGTGAGGGTGCCTTTCCCGCCGCCTTGAAAGAGGCGGTGGTGAGGCCCCTCCTCAAGAAGCCTTCCCTGGACCCGGCTGAATTAGTTAACTACCGTCCGGTCTCCAACCTTCGTTTTGTGGCGAAGGTTGTTGAGAGTGTGGTGGCACAACAACTGCCCGGGCACCTGGATGAAGCTATCTATCTAGACCCGTACCAGTCGGGCTTCAGGCAGGGGCACAGCACAGAAACGGCATTGGTCGCGTTGGTGGATGATCTCTGGAAGGCCCGGGACAGGAGTTGCTCCTCTGTCCTAGTCCTATTATATCTCTCAGCGGCTTTTGATACCATCGACCATGGTATCATGCTGCAGCAGTTGAGAGGGTTAGGAGTAGGGGGCACCGTTTTGTGGTGGTTCTCTTCCTTCCTCTCCGGCCGCTCGCAGTTCGTGTTGGCAGGGGGGCAGAGGTCGACCTCGAGGCATCTCGCATGGGGAGTGCCACAAGGGTCGGTCCTCTCGCTTCTTCTGTTCAACATTTATGTGAAGCCGCTGGGTGAGATTATCCGTGGTTTTGGGGTGAAGTGTCACCTGTACGCTGATGATACTCAGCTGTACATCTCCACCCCAGACCACCCCAACGATGCCCTTGATGTGATGTTTCGCTGCCTGGAGGCCGTACGGGCCTGGATGGGGAGGAACAGGCTCAGACTCAACCCATCCAAGACCGAGTGGCTGTGGTTGCCGGCGTCCCGATATAGTCAGCAGATGCCATCACTGACTATTGGGGGTGAATCCTTGCCCCCCACAGAGAGGGCTCGCAATCTGGGTGTCCTCCTGGACGCACGGCTGTCTTTAGAAGAGCACATGACGGCCGTGGCCAGGGGGGCCTTTTATCAGGTTCGCCTGATCTGCCAGTTGCAGCCCTTTCTGGACCGGGACGCCTTGCGCACGGTCACTCATGCCCTTGTCACCTCCCGGCTGGACTATTGTAATGCTCTCTACATGGGGCTCCCCTTGAAGAGCACTCGGAGGCTCCAACTGGTCCAGAATGTGGCCGCGCGGGTGGTTATGGGTGCAACCCGCTATGCCCGCGTGACACCCCTCCTGCGCGAGCTGCACTGGCTCTCAGTGGTCTTCCGGGTGCGATTCAAGGTGTTGGTTACCACCTTTAAAGCGCTCCATGGCATAGGACCCGGGTACCTTCGAGACCGTCTTCTGCCACCAATAGCCTCCCACTGACCAGTCCGTTCCCACAGAGAGGGTCTCCTCAGGGTGCCATCAGCCAAGTTATGTCGGCTGGCGACACCCAGGGGGAGGGCCTTCTCTGTGGGAGTCCCAGCCCTGTGGAATGAACTGCCCCCGGAAATACGCAAGATCTCCAACCTCCGGGTGTTCCGCTGCGCATTGAAGACCTTGTTGTTCCGCCAGGCAGGGCTGTCAATATAATCATTTTAAATTGGGGTATTTTAATTTTTAGAGTTTTAAATCAGCCAAATCTATTTAATTATTTTAATTTTTAATTATTGTTGTGTCTTGTGTTTTTAAACTGGCTGTACACCGCCCTGAGTCCTTCGGGAGAAGGGCGGTATAGAAATAAAATTATTATTATTATTATTATTATTATTATTATTATTATTATTATTATTTGGAAAAAGTCAGCTCTGCTGCTTACTTTCTATTTGATAAGGCAGAAAGTGATGTATCTATATTTACGGTAGATGGCAACAAATTTATATTGGTAAACATAATGCATCTGGAATCATAGCAAGTCTAATAGGCTGATATGCTTGTCTTCGTGGTTTTGGAGCTCAGTAATCTTGCTTTTGATAGTGATCATTTGCTTTATGAAAAGATTAGTTATAAGATGGATTCAATGGTATATGTAAACTGGTCCCTTAATCAGGTGACTCTTGGCCTATTTTGTCTGATTGTCCCAGTATTTCAGTGTTTGAGATATATTTGTTTCTGTTAAAGCTACTTCTTTGAAATCCAATTCGGTCACAAGCAAAGATACATTCATCAAGAATCACATTGATACCAAAAGAGCAAGCAGGTCCTAAAAAACCGGAGAATTACAGACCAATATCTCTTTTGAATACGGATTATAAAATTTACGCAAAAGTATTAGCCAACAGACTGATGCCAGTAATTCAAAAGGTGATTCATGATGACCAAGCGGGATTTATTGAGGGTAGGCACATGAAGGACAATGTAAGGCAAGTAATAGATTTATTGGAATATCTTGAGAAGAATAAACAGATCCCTGCAGTGCTGGTCTTTCTGGATGCAGAGAAGGCCTTTGATAGAGTGGATTGGAATTTTCTATTAAAGACATTTAAAAAGATGGACTTTGGGGACCAATATATACAGGCGGTCTCAGCAATTTATCAAGAGCAAAAGGCACAGATCATTATCAATGGAAGTTTGACAACAGAGTTTAAAATTGAAAAAGGTACAAGACAGGGATGTCCACTGTCCCCATTGTTGTTCATTTTAACACTAGAAGTCTTGTTAAATACAATAAGGGATTCTAACACATTGAAAGGTATAATGATAAGGCAAGAGGATTACACAATAAAGGCATTTGCAGACGATCTGGTTGTTACCCTAACACAGCCAATGGAATCGATAATCCAGATGAAGGACATTATACAAGACTTTGGTAAAGTTTCAGGTTTCAGATTGAATCAGAGAAAAACTAAGATGGTAGTTAAAAATATGACACAAGATCGTAAACTGGAGTTAGAAAGGAGGGCAGGTTTTGAGATTGTACCAAAGGTAAAATATCTAGGAGTTCAGGTTGCAGAATCAAATATGAAATTGTTTCAAAATAACTATGAGGCGTTGTGGCGAGAGGTGCAAAAAGATATGGAGATTTGGAAAAAACTGCAGCTGTCTTTACTTGGAAGAATAGCAGCAGTTAAGATGAACATTTTGCCAAGATTTCTTTTTTTGTTTCAAATGATTCCGGTGCTCAAAAATGATAAACAACTAAAAGCATGGCAAACTGGTGTCAACAAATTTGTCTGGAACGAGAAAAAACCAAGAGTAAAAATGAAAATTATGCAAGACATTCCAGAAAGGGGAGGTCTCAAACTTCCAAACCTACAATTATATTATGATGCAACAGCTTTGACTTTAGTAAGTGACTGGTTTGGAGGAA
This sequence comes from Arizona elegans, assembly GCA_022577455.1. NCBI lineage: Eukaryota > Metazoa > Chordata > Lepidosauria > Squamata > Colubridae > Arizona > Arizona elegans. Next base: position 1,352,305 of record JAKOOJ010000040.1, on the reverse strand, counting down.
AAAAGACTGGAATATTGAATGCAGAAAGTTTTGATCTGGAATTTGGATGGCACGCTTACTTATTTTATGACAGCAAAGTGGATAAAGTATTTAAAAGCCATATACTTAGAGATTCTTTGCTGAGAGTTTGGAAGAAGCACCGAAACAACTGGAATTATAAAATACCGCTATGGCTGGATCTTGGTCATACCTTGTGGAATACAAATATAATGTCACTCGGGGGGGTTTTATATAAAGAGGTTCTTTTTACAGATGCGGGCAGATGGCAGCTGAAGACATTACAGACATTGTTGGCTGAAGGGATTAATTTAACTTGGTTACAATATAATCAACTGCAATTGAGATGGAAAGAGGACCAAAAAACTGGTATTATGATGTATGAGGAAGAATTAGTTAGACATATAAAAGAGAAAGGCCCAATGCATATTAAAAGACTTTATAATGTCTTGTTAGAAAGGGATTCAGAAACTGAACTAGTTAAAGACTGCATGGTTAAGTGGGCACAAAATTTTGAGGAACCAGTGATGTTGGAAACATGGGAAAAAATTTGGGTTCAGAATGTTAAATTTACACAGTCGCAGAATCTGCGGGAAAATTTCTATAAAATGTTTTATAGATGGCATTTAGATCCAAAAAAATTGTCGTGTATGTACCCTAGTGTCCAGCCTAAATGTTGGAGATGTGACTGCTTAGACGCTACATATTATCATGTTTGGTGGACCTGTAAGAAAGTTAAGGCTTTTTGGGTAAAAATTTGGTGGGTCATGCAGAATGTTTTGAAGAAAAAAATTCAATTTTCTCCACAACTGTCTTTATTGGGTATAGTTAAGGGTTTTACATTGGGGGAAACAAAATTGATATTGTACATGATAACTGCAGCAAGATTGTTGATAGGTAAATACTGGAAAAATGAAGCGCTGCCTACGATTGAGGAATGGACTTTGAAGATGGCCAGTTTTGCAGAGATGGCGAAGATTTCAGCATATCTAAAAGATTGTTCTCAAGAGACCTATGAATGGGAATGGAAGAAGTGGATAAATTATGTTCAGCACAAATATCAAACTAGGAAGTATCAAATAGCCTTTATTTAAAAATGTTATATAAGATAGAAACATTTTAGGGTTGAGGATAAAAATTTGCTAGAAAATGTTATATTAAGATAGAAATATTTTAAGATTAAGGATGAAAATTTGTTAGAAAATGTTATATTATGATAGAAATATTTTTAAGGTAATTAGGATGAAAATTTATCTGAAAATGTTATACCGAGATAGAAATAGGTTAATGTAATGAAGATGAAAATTTGTAAGGGGGAGGGAGGGGTTCAATTTTATACACAAAGGAGGGTTTTTTCCTTTTATCTGACATGAGCATACTAGGAAGTCTGGGGGGAGGGGAGGGTTAGGGTGGGCTGGGGAGGTTGGGAAGTCTGGGGGGGGTAGTGGGGGGGGGAAAAAGGGGGTGAAAATGTAATTGTAAAACTTTTGCAATAAAAAAAAAAAGAATCACAAGGTACAACACTTAATGATAGTTATGGGGTACAAATAAGCAATTGAATCATATTAGGAAGCAGTCAATATAAATCTTAAGGATACCAGCAACAAGGTTACAATCATACAGTCATAAGTGGGAGGAGATGGGTGATAGGAATGATGAGAAGATTAATAGTAATGCAGACTTAGTAACTAGTTTGAGTGTTGAGGGAATTATTTGTTTAGCAGAGTGATGGCGTTCAGGAAAAAAGATTTATTGGACATAAATATATAATTATATTTATCTTGTCTTGGTCTTTCTGTGTACTGCAAGAAGCTGTATCTTTCTCCAGCTCAGTCTCTTGGCTTTCTAAATAAACAAGATCTTAGATATTGCTTTCTTGAATGAATGTATAGAAATTTCTATTTTTCAACTCTTGTGTTACTAGGTATTACTAACATACAGTATATCCTATCCTGTATGAGCTCTGCAGTTTTGGATCATCTGTTACTTTCCACCTCCATTGCCTGCCCATGCTCTCCAAACCCATTACTAGAAGCGGTGTGTTTCTTTGCCTTTGATAGTGCATTTTTCTCAGATTGTTTCCCCGCCCCCATAATCACTATCTTAATTGCAAATTATTGATACTTTCTTTTGCAGGTGGGGAGCACGTTGTCAAAGTCTGTTTATATCCTCTCTTCAGTTATGAAACAGTAGTTTTATATCAACACACTACAGTGTAGCTTTTACAGTATATCCCAAAAGACTCTACAATCGTGATGGCGAACCTATGGCACGCGTGCCGGAAGTGGCACACAGAGCCATCTCTCCGGGCATGCCAGCCGTCGCCAGTTGATCTTCTGGGTTCTGGTGCGCACATGCACACCTGCTAGCTGGTCTTCACATGCGCATGCGTGCCAGAAACCGGAAGACCATGGACTGGCACACATGCACATGCCGAAAACTGGAAGCTCAGCTTCCCAGCGCACACATGCGTGCCAGGGAGCTGCTCTTCTGGTTTCCGGCACTCTTCCAGCGCTTTCCGGAGCTGCTCTTCCGCGCTTCCCCCTGCATGGGCATGCACGCTCCCGTTTCGGCACTTGGTGCCAAAAAGGTTCACCAATACTTCTCTACAATATATCCCAGAGGTGCTTTTCCAAAGTCAACTGGACTGTCTTGGGTTTTTTTTCCCTTGAAAATGTTTTGCTTCTCATCCAAGAAACTTCTTCAGTTCTGTCCTACCCATGAACCAGAGAATGCCTCATAGTTTTCAAGGAAAACTATGGTCACAGTAGTCTTGGGGATGCTTTCCAAAAGGCAATTGAGCTTTCTTGGTTTTGTTATTCTAAACCTCTTCAGTAATGTAGATATGACTTTCTTTTTTTGGTGAAATACTGGTGCATGGTCTCCAATTTGGCTGTGATAAGTAGTATAAATGGTAGTAAGCGTAAAACTTATCAAAGAAAGGCAGGCCACATTCTGTCTAACACATAGTTTAATTTCTTCTTTTCTTGTGGAGGTATGCGGGTGATCTCAAGGAACCAACTGGCAGAACAGGATTGCTTAGCCTTGATTGTAAATAGGTGGCTTTTTATCATTGTGACCTGTGGAAAGATTAAACCTGTTGATCTCAGTTTCCTTGTTAAACTGGAAGCTCATTCCATCCCTTTTAACTTTTCATAACTCCCTCAAAATTTGATTACATTATCAGGCCTAGGAACCCCAAGGGAACTGTGAGTTATTGAGGTGGTTCCACAATTGTTAATATTTATTGATCTCTCCTTGCCTTTTGATTGTTATAATAATGTTAAAATAGAAATTTTATTGCTTGCTTTCATATAATTATTTTTTATTTTTTATTGTATGCCACCCATCTGGGCAATATGATGAATAAATAAAGTTTTTCTAAGCTGTGAACAGAGCCCCTGTTATGGTGGTATTGCCTCAGACTAGCTCCTATCTTTCTAGTGTCTCTTTCCCCAGCAAAATCTGATGCCATTTTAGCTGGTCAATCAGTGTAATACATATTATGATGGAAACCTGAAGAGGAGAGGTATTCATTATATAACAATTCTTGCTTCTTAATGTGGCTGCTTTAACTCACATAGAAGAAACATGTGGTACCTTTCAATCTATATACTATACTATTTTGAATGTTTTATGGATGATTACTTATCTTTATCATTCTCCCCTTTAAAAGTTTCCTTGAACATGATAAGCATGTACCAAATATAAAGTGGTCAGCCCAATTCTCTGCATAAGGGAGCATTTCAGTATGTAGCCTTCAAATCAATGGTCATATGTGGCATAATTTGGGAAGAATTTTATTAGCGAGGGCAAAAAGTGTGCCTAGCAATCTTGTTGTGATCTTCCTCTCAGATGTGTGTAGCAACAATATCCCAAGAGGCAAGTAGCTCTGTAAAGCTCTCTGCTTTAGAGAGTTTGCCTTCTATTGCTAAAAGAGCACCAAGATCACTGGAGAAAGTGGTAGACCAGGATCTGTATAAAGCAAGGGTGTCAAACTTGATTTCATTAAGGATCACATTGGGATTGTGTTTGACCTGGGAGGGGGCAAGGTGGGTGTTGCCAGCTTGACATCATTCTTGTCAGGGACACCTGAACTCCGTTTTTGGCCATGACAGCCTCCTGCAACCCTCTGCCAGCGAAAACGGAGCTCAGAGGGCCTCATGTGGCCCTCCCCAGCTCCATTTTTGCTGGCAGAGGCACTGCGGGCCAGTCCTTCACTTTTTCCAGGTCGGCACTGCGGGCCAGAGCTAATTACCCTTTGAGTTTGACACCCCTGCTATAAAGTAACCTGCTTGTCAGAGAGGCCCTGGTTTACTGTTTAGATACTGCCTAATCTGCCTGCTTTCATTCAAGAAATTAAATCAGATCTTCGCTAAAGCGGCTTGCTTGACAGATTGATCCTGGTCTACCAGTTAGAGAAATACCGGTCTAACAGCTATTGTTAAAGCAGCTTCCAGATTATTAGAGAATGTCCTAGATAAGGACTGCTTTTGCCTGTCAGGCCACTGTTTTTTCCTATGTGGATCTGCCAAGCAAGTTGGACTAAGATTGCTGGAGTGATATTCATATTTATATGAAGGTTGCATCAGGTGGCTAAATCTGCTACTCTATCCCTCAGAATCTGTGTTTCCCCAACCTTTGGGTACAATTGGTGAATGGTTTTCTTACTAGCCTGGTGATCAATCAATTAACTTTCCCTGCAGAAATCTGTTAGGACATTGTCAACTACTTGTTATTTTGGTGAGGCATTTTATTCCTCCATACTTTGCTGCCTTCTCACAGACTGGACGTAAATATATTAAACCAGCTATTATATGGATGGAGTCAAAGTTAATACTTTTCTATTTTTGTTTTCTTTCATTTTGTTTTTTTTAGAACTCATGAAGTTAGAAACTGAGAAACATAAAAGGTTGTTCAATATGGAATAGATTGCTAGTTCTTCCCCAGCATACAGAACATGGACTTTTCCATTGACTATGAACTAATTTGAAATTATCTGAGCAATGTTTGGTATATAAAGTTATTAGGGAATATTGGTCTAATACCGTGATGGCGAAAATATGGCACGCGTGCCACAGGTGGCACATGTAGCCATATCAGTGGGCCTGCGAGCTCAGCTCCGGCGCGCATGTGTGTGCCGGGCAGCTGATTTTCAGGCCTTCTGTGCCCACTGGAAATAGGGAAACAGGCTCTTTCCTGCTTCTGGAGGGCCTCGGGGAGGGGTGGGGAAGGCCCATTTTTTGCTCTCCCCAGCCTCCAGAGCCTTTCTAGGACCTTGGGGAGAGTGAAAATGGCCTCCCCGCCCAGAGGCCCTTCAGAGGCCAGAAAAGGCCCATTTGCCAACTTCTGGTGGGACCTGAACGCCTGTTTTTTGCTCTCCCCAGCCTCCAGAGCCTTTCTAGGAGACTGGGGAGGGTGAAAATGGCCTTCCCCACCCACCAAAGACCCTCTGGAGGCTGGAAACGGCCCGTTTGCCAACTTCCGGTTCCACGAGGAGCAGGGTGGGAGTGCCAGGAGCAGGGGGGCACAGGGGCGGGGCACATAGAATTATGGGTGTGGGTATGTGTGTGTGTGACCCCCCCCTCCTGGCACGCGATGGCAAAAAGGTTATCCATCACTGGTCTAGCATCTTGCCTAATTCCTGTTCATCATAAAATGCACATGGTTGCTAGCAACTGAACAATCCAGATTGTTTTTCATTATAACTTTTAACAGGTTTTTTTTAAGGGCAAAATGCATAATGCTGTTTATAATCTTTCCATTTTCTAGAAACCATTAGTTTGAAATAGAACAAAAGGTATAGAATAGCCCCTGAGAGAGAAATGGAGAGAGCCACAATCCTTGTGACTGCGTAATCTTGTTCTAAGAGAAGTATTACCTACACATTAATCAAGTTCAGGACTGCCAAACTAATTTTATGTGTATGGACTCATGTTCCCACTTAGCCAGCATTTCTGCCCCTCCTACCTGTTTGCTAATGAGGCATTTGTCAGAGAGTGAATCACTGTATTTATTTATTGATTTCGGCAGAATCAGGAGAAGGGTGAGTTGGTTCAATATAGCAACCACAAAGAGTTTATCCTGCCTTATGAGTCAGTTGGGATGCATGTTGCTGAAACCATACTGGGCACAACAGTCCCTGAAATAGAGACAGACCACAGGCTTGGGAACAAGCTCCACTGGCCAGAGCAACAAGGCCCTCATTGGCTGTGGTGTTGGGATACATTTCTACTATACCTGGGTTCGTTTCTATGGAATCCATTCTTAAAAGTGTTGCATGCGTCACAGGGGTGAGCATCTGAATGGGATACTCTGGTGGTGTTTCTTATAAAATAGATTGGGACATTTGTATTTGAGCCCTTCTGACCCTATTCCAAATTATGGAAGAGTAGTACCTCATCTTCTCTCTTTCCAAGGCAGACCACAAAATTCAGCCCTCTTTTTCTTAAGGTTCAAGCATTGCTGATGCCAGTCAGAATATGAATCCTCCATTTCCCTTCCAATTAGCAGATACATTATATTTAATCCATGTTTATTTGTATACTTATTTGATTAAGAGAGTCTTTCCCAACTTGGTGTCTTCAAGGTGTGTTGCAGCATCCCCAGCCAGTTTAGGTACTTCTCAGTAACTTTTTAATTGTATTTTATTGCAGGAGATCATAAATACCAATTATATTCTTTTTCTCAGACCAATTAGAATGATAGTAATAGGATATCGTAAACTATGTATTGTTTCTGGACAGGATGATTCCAAGGTTACTGTAGAAGAGATACCTTGATTTTTTTTCTTTCTTTCTTGAGGAGGTCTGCTTCAGATGTTTCATAGTGGAACCTTCCTAAACTCTCTGAGAAAGCCAGTTCTAGTGAAGAGTAAACATTAACCTCCCTTTGAGTAAACCACAACAGTAGAGTGTGAATGTCTTGTTCAAACTTGTTGCCTGCTGAGCATAAAGGCCATTCAGATGGAGGAACAGATATGTGGAAGAACATTGGAGAAGAAGGTTGAAGGAGATCCTAAAGAATCAATAAATATTACATAAATATCTCTACATAGGAAAGAACCTGCGGGATTATCCTTATCAAGCCTGTTCTAGCAAACTCCCCCACGCTTCTATGCTGTTTGCCCTTGACTAAACTGATTGCTTTAGGCAGAAAAGAGAGCTGGTTCCTCAAGATCAGAGGTCTTCAAACTTGGCAGCTTTAAGACTTGTGGACTTCAACTTCCAGAATTCTGGGAAGTCCACAAGTCTTAAAGCTGCCAAGTTTGAAGACCTCTGCTCAAGATGGAAAGTCTTCCTTGGGAGGGAAGAAAGGGTGCTAGAGCTAAGGAGCTGCTTATATATTTACAGATGTGGCTGGAAGATTTATTGAGGCTGCTGGGGCATATTTTGAATGTTACTTTAGATTTCTTGGGCTCCAAAAAGTCCTTTTATTATTATTTCAAATCCTGTTTCTGAATGTTCAAGAGACTAGGGAGAATGAACTTTGGTAATTTTCTACCCCTTTGTGGAGTCCATTCTTTGCATTCTATTACTCACTAGTGAGCTCCCCATTTCTTAATTTACAAAGATCTCTGCTGCACTATAAAGCCATGGACCACTTGTAGCTCTGGAAGATGTTAACTATAATACAGTTAATCTTTGCTTAACAACTGACCTGTTTAGTGGCCAAAGTTATGCCGGCTCTGAAAAAGTATCTTTATGACTGGTTATTATATTTGTTACAGTATCCCTGTGGTCTAATGATGAAGATTCAGGCACTTTACATCTGGTGGGTGTTTATGACTGACAGTGACCCATGGTCACATGATGGCTATTTGTATGCTTCACAGCTGGCATCCAACAAGTAGGGTCATTGGAAGAGCCAGCAGTCTAATCATATGTCTTGGCCATGTCTTGCTTAACAACCATGAATTGCCAGTCCTAATTGTGGTATTTTATTTTATTTTATTTTATTTTATTTTATTTTATTTTATTTTATTTTATTTTATTTTATTTTATTTTATTTTATTTTATTTTATTTTATTTTATTTTATTATTTTATTTATTTTATTTTATTATTTTATTTTATTTTATTTTATTTTATTTTATTTTATTTTATTTTATTTTATTATTTTATTTTATTTTATTTTATTTTATTTTATTTTATTTTATTTTATTTTATTTTATTTTATTTTATTTTATTTTATTTTATTTTATTTTATTTTATTTTATTATTTTATTTTATTTTATTTTATTTTATTTTATTTTATTTATTTCAATTTGTATACTGCCCTTCTTCTAGTGGACTCAGGGCGGTGAACAGCCAGAACTAAAACACATGCCAATACAAAATTTAAAATTATTAAAAGAATTACATAACTGGCCCAATTTAAAACAATTCAATTAATACCCAATGACAATTTAAAAACTAAAAAAAACAACAACCTAAGTCCTTAAGCAAGGACTACTTGTAGAGATAAAAAATAAAAAATGATGCATGAAAATACACTAAGGCAACAAGAACAACAAAGGGAGGGAGGGAGGGAGGGGGAGTCAGACAGACAGACGGATTATGGCTCATTCTTTCTTTTTGTTGCCTGTTATATTCACTTTGAAGTTTAAAAATTACCAAATATCTAAATATGAGCTTCCCTTGACTCTTAAAACTAAGCTAAATGTTACCTTTCTCATTGGCCTAGAAACCAATTTTTGCCATTGTCTTTAGTCATGTTAGTATATCAAATCAGATGCATTCCATATCTCTGAAGGATTGGTTTCAGAGGATGAGGAGTTTCAAGGAGAGAAAGGGAAACTACTGCATATGTGGTAATTAATGTGCTTGAAGAAATTTATGTAATACTTGGGTTGTATGCCTATTTTGAGATGCTATTGTAGTTTCTTATTCACTCTGATATCTATCTGTATGTATCTATTGTATCTATCTTTATGTATATATAGACCCCTCACTATACTATACTATACTATACTATACTATACTATACTATACTATACTATACTATACTATACCATACCATACCATACCATACCATACCATACCATACCATACCATACTATACTTTGGTGTCGGAAGCACTGAAACACTTCCATGGTGAAAGGATCAGCCAGTGATATTACTGTTTCCCGGGGGACACCCAATTAGGGGCTCCTTTCATATCCCCATTAATGGGACAACTGAAGTGGTACCTATTTATCTATTCATATTTACACACTTTCGAATTGCTAGATTGGCAAGAGCTGGACTGAAGGACAGGAGCATGACACCCCATAACACTCAGGCTTCGAATGTGGGCTTGCAAATTGTCAATCCAGCATCCACACAAGCCACCACTCTCTATAGATACCTCCCTAAAATGTAATGTATGATGAGATACTTAATTACGTAAGTGTTGTTTCAATTAGATACATTGTAGTATAATCAATGGGAAAAAAGCTATATGATACGGATTTTCCAAATAATAATTATTTTAAATATTGTGGCTTTTTCATTATCCAGCACCTTGACATTTCTTGGATTTTATTCCTCAACTAATGAATTTATCACACAAGCTGCTTTTATCAGTCTCTTTAATTTGGAAGCTCAGTGTACCCTAAATATCAGAAATATTTTGTTTAATTTTTAATATCTTTTTAAATCACTCGTTTCTGATAAGCTTGAAAAGTGTTAATTTTTCAAGCTCATATGTGCTATTCTCCTTGCTAGAAGCATCACCTAAAGGATACCATTTTGAGAAAGATTGCCTACTGAGAAGGACATTTGGGGTAGTTTGTCCTCCAAGATCAAGCCCAGTGGTTGTCTTCTACTAACGACAAAATTTTCTTAACATTAAGCTGTCTTCTTGATCTAGATTTACTCCAATCATTGGCAACTATCTGAGAGGTGTTGTCTTTCAGATGGCTTCTTTGGGCTTGGTTGAGATATATGGAGATCAGAATTGGGTGCCCAGAACTTTTGTGGTTTTTCTAACTGAGACAAAAGTGACTCAGTGTAGGGAGAGCTTTTCCAAGCTCCAATCCCACACAGGAAAATATTGGAGAAGCACTAGCCTCATCCCTCAGAGGCCTTCTTCTCAGCTCCTTTAGCTGGATGAAATGGCCATTATTCTGCCAATCTGCATATGCCGAGACTGTCCCATTCTATGTACAGCACTCATGGCTAAATATATATCTTCATGTGGAAAGTTCAGAGACATGCCCCATCTCTATGGCCTCTTTTCATGGCCAGTGCTAATGAGATTCGCTTCTTCCCTAGCTGATATTTTGTGGGACCAGGGGCTTGTCAACTGGATGATCTCTGGCATGGGTCTTGGCAAATATTTACCAGAAAAATAAGGTTGGGGGGGGGAGACATGTTCTATATAAATTTAGAATTCTGAAAATAGAGATTAAGTGAGTGGGAGAAAGAGAAAGAAAGACCAAACCAGAAAATACAGCCTAGTCTGTTCACGAGCAAGGGAATAAAAATGGAAGATAAAATGAGCAAAACCTCGGCAGTAAAAACAGCATCTTGGTAAATAGTCTATTAAAAACCCAGCTGACCTGCTTTATGGCTTTCTTGGCTGCCATTCAGCAGGCACTGGGGGGAAGGTAGCAGGAGCCGGCGGGCGGCTACTGCGCTCCCCTCTTGGAATGGGGTGTTAAATTTAGCCACATAATAACGGCCCTGAGGAAGCAGCCTCTTGTCGACCACACAGTAATTACTGCTTCCCTTCTGCATCTTATTTTCTTATTACGTTCCTCCTTTCCCCAAATGGTGCAAGAATTGTGCAAGAGCGGTGATCTGATCTCTGCCTCATTGGGGCTGCAACTTCAGTGAACATTTGAGCAGAATTTGAGGCAGTGCAAAGAACCTGTATGTGTGTATTTGGGATTTAAATTGAACTGCTTTGGTTTGTTAACCTAAACATTTGTAATCTCAGCGTTGGATGAGGTTCATGGGGATCTATCTACACCCCCAAAATTGAAAGAGTAGGTAATAATTTGGATAAATAGCCAGAAATCTTTAAATCTACTTTGACCTGCAACTCTTATATCAAGAATTTTGGGAGTCTCAAAGATCTAACAGTAGGATAGATAGACTTAAAGTATCTTCTAAAAGTCTAGTTGAAATAATTGCTTTGTAAAGTCTCGTTTTCTATTTCATTTAGTTCCTAAACAAATAGGAGAATATTCCTGTAATCAAAATGTGATTTGTTTGCATTAGAGTCTTTATTCTGAATAGCATCATATTTTAAATTTTTATAAACTACAGTATGGTTTGGGACAGCATAATGTAGGAACCCAGCCACTGTGGCTGGTTCAATAAAATATGGCTCCAGCCAGTTAACTATAACTTAGTGTTAACCTCATTGTGGTGTTTTATGGAAGGACATCAATTCAACTTCAGGAAACAATGTCAACAAGTTTTTGAAGAATGAATTTAGATGTAATTGAATTTCTCTCAAACACTTTAAATGATTGAAATTTTTTAAGAATACCGTGTATGCAAAAAAGGTTAATTGTTATGTTTAAAACATTATTTTTTATTGATGGGTCTTATTTTAGGACTCTACGATCTGGGCTGCAGAAATCCTGATGACCAACATATGACAGCGAAGTTCTGTATTTCTTTGCAAGCCATCTAGTGATTGTCTTGAGTTTTCCAGCCTAAATATGAAACCTTTTTTTTATACCAGGAAATACTCTCAAAATCAGAATTCTTTTTTTTTTTAAATCTCTGCTCAGAACTTGGGGGAGAGGGGAATCTGCTATCTGTTTATTGCAATGAATGTAAAGCCATAAAGACCTGTAGAAATGTCTAATACAGTAAAACAGCCACCTGTATTTTGGTTATCGATATTTCTGATGAATCTTTTTCCCCAGAATTACTCCATGGTACAGCTAATAGTAACACAATGTTGTCCAAATTTAATGTACTCTAAGCAGCAAATAAAAAGACAGTATTAATTTAAATATAATGTGTATAAACAGCATCAAAAACACCCCTTTTTCTAGCCAAGTTCTTTTCAGATGAATTGAGACCTCCAATCTTTTGTTGGCTGAGAATTCTGGGTGTTATTTCATTATATCTGGATGAAGCCAGTTTGGCCATTGGTAACTGAAGCTGTCCAGTGTCACTTAGCTGGTGTCTTCTGGTATGTTTTCCTATATAGCAGGAAATACTTGATAATAGCAATGGTAAATCAACCTACATTATGACATATGGGGCATGCACAGAAGACATAACCTATAGATTAGATTAGATTAGATTAGATTAGATTAGATAAAAAAGACCCTCAGTTCCTCATACCCTGGTGGCCAATGCTAAACATACTATTCTAAGTAAAGCAAGGTGACTTTTTGTGCTTTTATTTATTTTTATTTATTAATCAAATTTATATGGATGCCCTTCTCATGAAATGTGCTTTTGGGCAGTATACAACAATCCAGTAAAAAAAGGCAATAAGACAATTGTTAGTTAAAACTACTATATAATAATGATTAAAAGGAATTAAAATTTTTAGAAACAGAGCTAAAAGAGGAGAATAGAATAATAAACTGAGGGAGGTTAATAATAAGAGAGCCACCTTATGAGTTCACCCAATCCCAGGGTTCCCGATCTGGATGAAATCAGGGAAAAGTGGTTCCTCAAATAACCGGGTCCCATGCCGTATAGGGCTTTAAAGGTCAATACCAGCACCTTCAACTGGACCGTAAACAAACTGGTAACCAGTGTAGTTCACGCTCTACCAGAAACACACAGTTCATTGTGTGTCACTCCATTGACAGTTTATGTTAATATGGTCTAAAAATGGCATTTGCCTCTCCTTATCAGCATTGCATTACTGAAATATTTTCAAATGCTTGCAATCAACCTTATTAATTGACCTTTGGTATTTTTAGATGGCTTTCTTTCCATCAACCACCTACTGAGTCTTTAATTTTGTAGTAATATATGCAGATCTTCAGGAGCACAGATGGCGAACGCAATAGGATGTTTCTAGTCTGGAGTTCTTTTTACATCCCCTTCATTTTGCTGTTTCAGAATTCAGGATCAGAAATGTGCTTCACACCTTTTTCCTGCTCATCTTTGCAAGCTTCCATGTCTTTATGTATGCACGGGGAAGGGGGTTTAGAGGAGAATAGCCTTTTACTTATGCTGGTCCAGTTGGGGGACCCTTTTGGCAAGGCAACAACATTCCAGAAAAGGTCTCGTTCTTGTGCTTGTTTTCCCAAAACAAAGGAAACTGGCTTGCATTGCTGGAAGTTGCGTGCTTGGGTTGTACTGCCTTGTTATCATCCGATAACCCGCCGACCCTGATGTTGCCCTGTTCCTCACCCGGCAGCCTCAGGCTAGGGGATGTGAACAGCTTCCGCACACTTGCCCTTGTGCAGATCTTCACCTTCCTTTCAGTGCATAGTTTATATACAGACACACATGGAAGAATAGCATTAAGAAAGGAGGTTCCTGAACCTTCTCCTTTTTACTCACCAATTGGCAATTTTATTTAGGTGTTTGTGTAGACTGGCTACCATGGAGGGAAATCCTTTGGATTTACAATATTGGGAAGGCCGTTGTTTATTTCACTGTGAATGTTAGAGGAATGCGTTAATATCCAAGTATCGCCTTGAGAACTCATGGCATATATATTTTTTTAATTTTGGTAATATCCTGCCTGATGAAGAATTACAGGGAAATTGAATTCAGATAAAATATTTTGTGTGATAATTTATTACCCAACTGTGGATTTTGTATATATGTCTTTTTAGCTATCATATCTACTTGTCCTCTCACCTACATTATATATTTGTATGGTTGAAATATCTCCCAGAGCATGAAGGGAGTGCATCCATCCTGGCTCGCCTTGATTTCTCAGAGGTTTCAGCACCACTGTCCCTGGTATCTTTCTAGACTAGTCAGAAGGTTGTAAGTAGGAGACATTTTTATCATGGTTGGTCACAGAGTCAGCCAGACGTTTACACTGGATTTGGAATTGTTGCCCTGCTACTGAGTCCTTCCAAGCACCTGGAATAGGTAGATGTTGGTTAATAATAATGTAATTACTATTTTATCCTGACATTCTTTCATATTTGGAATTTTTGCCCACCTGTTGAATCCTCCCAAGCAACCAGGATAGGTAGATGGTGTTTAATAATATAATTACCATTTTATCCTATCAATCAATCAATCAATCAAACTGAAGGTGATGAACCAGTAATGAAAATGCTACCAGTTCGAGGTGGTTCTCCCGAACCAGTAGTGAAAATGCTACTGGTTTGCCTGAACGGTAGTAAAAAACTGCTTTAAAAAGTAAAAAAAAAAAAGTTCCGACGATCGCGCAGCACAGCTGATCATCTAAACTTTTTTAAAACTTTTTTTAGTATTTTTTTACTACCCGTTCGAGCAATAAGTAGTAAAAAAATGCTTTTAAAAAGTAAAAAAAAAAAAAAGCTTCTGACAATCAGCTGTGACAATCAGCTGTGTTGCGCAATCCTCGGAACTTTGTTTTTATCTTTTAAAGCATTTTTTAACTACCTATTGGGGGGTCCATTTTTGCTCCCAGGAGGCTTCCCTGAGGCCTGCTAGGCCAAAAACGGGGAGTGTGGGGGGGTGCTGTGAAAGAAAGAAAGAAAGAAAAAGAAAGAAAGGGAGGGAGGGAAAAAGGAGAGGAAGGAAGGACCACAAACCTGGCACTAGACGCAGCTTCAGAGGATGCCTTGAAAGAGCATAGCAATCCAGGGCTGGAAGGGACCTGGAGGTCATCTAGTCCAATCTCCTGCTTCAGCAGGACATTGTTAAAGTGAGTTCCTGTCTTTTGACTCCCCCGTCACATGACTACACCCCCACCAAACCACGGCCACGGCCACAGAACCGGTAGGAAAAAAAAATTAGATTTCACCACTGTGATAAACATACCTATTACCTAATTCTCCTGCCTCCTATGTTTTTACAACAATAACTTTGGGAGGTGGGTTAGAGAGAGAGCGCCAGCCAGCCAGCTTTCAAAGCTAAGGAAAGCCTATGATTCACACTTTCTTGGTTTATACATCAGCACTTTCATCAGTACATCTAACTGGCTCCCTATGTGTTAAGGCCGAGATAATAGGGGAGCCCAAATTTGGGAGGAGAATGTGTGTTGATAGGCCCCAATTGTATGATATTGGCATCTTATTTTTTATAACGTTATTGTTACTATTGGGTTTTTTTCCTTTGATTTTATTGATATATGCTGCGTAGAGTTGTGGTCATGGGTAGCCTTGTGAATCCAATGAATAAATTTGAAAGCAGATTGTACAAATGAAGACAGTTACACAACTCAGAATGATCTAAACTTCTATTATTTCTTCAGTTAACTAATTCAGTTTACTTGACCGCCCTTTCCAAGCAATTCTGGGTAGCTAATAACATTAAAAGCAGACAAAGAAATACAAATAGTGTAAATCCATAAAATAAAAATGTCACAAAGGAAGATATACAAATATCTATAGTGCCAGGATCAAGATTCATTTCACATACATTACCACATATTAATGGTTCACTTAGCATCTCAGTGCCTGAGGGAAGAGTCAAGTTGTGGATCTTTGCCAGACAGTAAAGGTGTGCTTCCTGGGTCCGAAAAAGCAGAAAGAGATATGGTCTGGCCTTTAGTCTGTACCATGAAGGATTTCTTAACATTGCCTTCAAACAACTCTGCATAGCTGATAGTTAGTTGATTTATGTTTTCTCTTTCACTGTGTACTCAGTCATACATTGAGAGGCCATTGATGCCACGATTTCTATGAATTGGAATATTTAACCACTGATTTAAAGTGTGGCTTCAAAATATTAAATCTGACTTTTCCTAGTTTTGTAATTTGCAAAATTCTGGTTTTTGCACTTGGAGAAAAATGCTAAAGATGTTTAAGTTATGTGAAGACTTATGCGCATCTTATGTAGTACAGTCTGAATATAAAGCATGATTATTTTAAACATATAGCATAAACCTCTTATTCCAAATCATATTTTTGACCTTTAAGTCCAACATTGTTTCCTTTAACTTTTAAAAGCAATCAAATATTAAATCTCTGAGATCTTGTACTCCTTTAATTACAAGGAAATTGTATAATATGATGGGTCCTACCAATGTTATATTGAGTTCAAGTTGGATCAAACTCTGCATTCTTTATATGTTACTAGGATTTTGGTGCGAACTCTGTCTTTTTTATGATGTCTTGAAAATAGATCTCTTCAGTTTCTGAGGATGAAGAACATTGTTAAAATTTGTTTAATTACATTAAATATAATCAGGTGTCTGAATTCCTGAGATAGCTAATCTTGGCTCATCCCCATCAGATTTCAGGATTTAAGTGGCTGGGAAGAGAATGGTTGCAATGAGAAGAACAATCAATGTTAGGCATGGGTGGACGGATTAGAAAGTTGGTGTGACATGCATAATAAAACAAGGTATATCGGACAAAATAATAGCAGATAGGTTCTGCATTCTTGCTAATAAATCAACCTGGACATATCCTTGTCACTAGCAGTCAAATTAAGTTTTTTTTTTAACTCTAGGGGACAGTGCTCCATTTTAAAGCCAAAGAGCCAGCTCTGTCCGAAGACGTCTCCGTGGTCATGTGGCCGGCATGACTAAATGCCAAAGGCGTACAGAACGCTGTTACCTTCCCACCAAAGATGGTCCCTATTTTTCTACTTGCATTTTTTATGTGCTTTTGAACTGCTAGGTTGGCAGACGTTGGGACAAGTAATGGGAGCTCACTCCATTACGCAGCACTAGGGATTCAAACTGCTGAACTGCCAACCTTTCGATCAACAAGCTCAGCATCTTAGCCACTGAGCCACCGCTAGTTGTTTATAGAGAGTCTTATGTATAAATCATTTGACAAAGTTGCCTTGGAGCACTAGAACAAAAAAAATTCCAGGTTTAGATAAAAGTATTGTAACGTTTTAATTAAAAAAAAAATCTTCAATGACTGCTGAAAATAGTAACAAAAATGGAAGATGATCTATCCTTGCCATACTCTGGAAAAGGAGTTGACCAATATGTCATCTCTACCACAAGTTGCATGCATGCCAAAATGAAGGAGGTTTGTATTTGTCTATTTATTTGCTCATCATTGCTTCTCATTCATTGTGATTTCATTCTCCCCCGTTCCTCTGGGTCTCCTCTTTCCACTCCCACAATGTACTAGATCTTAATTTGTTCTATAACTTCCTCCCCCCATTCGAATTTCTACTTTTAGCATTGAAAACAAACATTATTTTTAGCTATTCCCTGCTGAAAAAATCATGCTTGATGCTTCTTTGCTAGTCATTTAAGCTTCCATCCCACAGATGCGCATGAAGGACAGCTGAAACATATAACTGGCATAGTAAATGAGCAAAAAAGCCTCTCAAATCTGGTCTCTATTGAAGTCTGGTTTTGTGTGGCATAAGAGGGATGCGCCCTGAAATCAGTCAGCCACTAGCGTGGGCTAGCCTTTTAATAAAGCTAATCTATATTTATTCCACTTCGCCTTGAAATAGTCTAAGGAGTCTTTCAAAGGGCCTTTCCCTGTTTGGGGTAAAGGAGGATTGGAAAGCAGCAAGAAATTTGTGAGTGGGTGGGTGTTCCAAGGATTGTGTGTACCTGTTTGCTTCCTCTTAAAGATGTGTTGTTGAGAACCAAGTCCCCGCATGTGGAGAAGAAAATGGGAGGTCTTCCAATCTTAAAGCTGCATTTGGAATGACCAGGACTAAAGACCTGTGCAAAGTGCTTTTAACATGTTGCAGCTCTATTTTTTCCTTCTATTTTTCCAAAAGCTACCCATTTCACAGACTATTTAACAATGCAATGATTCACAGACTTAAGCATGCATTTAAATGTTTGCTCTGCTGTGCTTTAAGTGATTGGGAGATTTTAGAATCCCCTCTCTGAGGCAATTTAGGAAAGTCTGATTAGGGCATCTCTTTGCTGCCTTAGGAAAGTAATTTGGACTAGCTGACCCATGAACCTCTTTTAAACTCCATAATTCCTTAGTGAGTCTTTTATATTTTTAGGGCAAAAGCAAGCAGCTGCCTTGGTTAACGGCTAACGGTTAACTTATTGGTCTCGTTGTATTGGACAGAGTTATGGAGTTACAGACTGATGAACTATGAATCCTGGTGGACTGCTGCTGCATCATGTTCCTAGGAACTGCTCTATGACTCCGCCGGTGGATGTTCCCCACCTAGTCACCGTGAGAGGGTGGCTGCGGCTGATTCCGCGGGACTCATTCGTTGCAGCCTTGGATTCTCCACCGCTGTGAGAGAGCGGTGGTTATGCCAGCCTGGGTTGACTCCTATTTTACCATCATTATCCCTCTTGTTTATCATCTCGGTTTCTTGTTGCTATTTTCCATCCACTTCTCATATTTATTATGGCTTACACTTCGGCGACCCTCCTTGCTCTGCGAGATGCCCCCCTCTCGCAGACATGGCCTTCGAATTTATCGAAGGCCTACCTCAAGGACGGGTTTTGGAACCCCGAGTGGTGGCATGCTTCTAAGCGTGGTTTGAGGGGTTTTTTAATTAATGTTTTTAATCAAATTTTAAGGGGACCCGGGAGGCGGGTGGTAAGGGTTGAGCTGGGGGCGGCTCTTATGGTTCCGCAATTGAGCCCGTCGGATGGTTGTGGGGGGAGGGAGGGAGGAGGAGGGAACAAAGAGGCTCAGCGGAGAGAGGGTCTTCCAATCCTTGTGACAGTTGGGAGACGCAGAGGTCGGGAGAGGGGGGGGCTAGGAGGGCGCTGCCGCTTCGTTCAAGCGGTGGCCCCCTCCTGCCCCCTCAGCTCATCCTGCTCCCCTGATGGTGACAGAGTGCGGAGCCCTGGACTCCGACTGGTGTACTTAAACACCAGGTCCGTGGTGAACAAGACACTCCTCGTCTGAGATCTTATAGATGAGGAGGACGCGGACCTGGCTTGTATCACTGAGACCTGGCTGGGGCCGGAGGGCGGTGTCCCTCTTGTGGATTTGTGTCCCCCAGGTTTCCGGATACTACACAAGCCACGACTCCAGGGGAGGGGCGGAGGAGTGGCGGTAGTTATTAAGGAAAGTCTTAGGCCTAGGGAGGTCACTGTTCCTCAGGTTGGCAGGTGTGAATCCCTCCTTTTGAAATGGGACCCTGGAGTTCAGTCTGGGCTGTTGATCACGTACCTCTCCCCCAGCTGCGTGGCCTCAGCCCTGCCCGCACTACTAGATGTCTTAGCCGAATTGATGGTGGAACTCCCCAACCTTTTGGTGGTGGGAGATTTCAATTTGCCATCGGCCGGTGAGTCATCTGAGTTGGTGCGGGAGTTCATGACCTCCATGACGGCCATGGACCTGATTCAGATTGTACAGGGCCCAACTCATATTGGAGGACACACACTCGACCTTATTTTTCTCTCTGGACAGTGGATAAATGATCGTGGGGAGGGGACTCTATCTATTGACCCTCTGTCATGGACTGATCATTCCCTCCTTAGACTCGACTTTTCCTCCGCCATCCCCCGTCGCAGGGGTGCGGAACCAGTAAGATGGTTCCGCCCCAGGCGCCTGATGGAACCCGAAAGTTTCCTGATGGAGCTTGGGTCATTTCCCGCCTCCTTAGCCCACGATTCATCTGAGACCCTTGTCACGGCCTGGGAACAGGCTGCGGTGGGGGCCTTGGATCGAATCGCGCCTTTGCGGCCTCTGATCCGACGCAGATCCCGGGCGGCTCCTTGGTTTACCGCAGAGCTCAGGGAAATGAAGCGTCGGAAAAGACGCCTGGAGGGTGGTTGGAGATCCTCCCGATCTGAGTCCGACCGAACACAACTAAGAACCCATATTAGGTCTTATCTTGTGGCGATGGAAGTGGCGAAACGTAACTATTTCGCCACTCTCATTGCATCTGCAGAAAATCGCCCAGCAGCCCTGTTTAGAGTGACCCGCTCCCTCCTTAATCAGGGAGCGAGGGAGGACCCCTTACAGGGCCGTGCTGAGGACTTTGCACAGTTTCTGCAAGATAAAATCACTCAGATTCGGACCGGGTTGGACTCCGACTGGACAGAGTCCGTTGAGGTGACAGGGCCTAGTCTCGGTGGAGACATCTGGGTTGAGTTTGAGCCTGTTTCATTGGATGACGTGGACAGGATTATGGGTAGGCTGGGGTCTTCCACATGTTTACTGGACCCTTGTCCCTCCTGGCTTGTTTTGGCAGCCAGGGAGGTGACTGGAGACTGGATCCAGGCTATTGTCAACGCTTCATTAAAGGAAGGGGTCTTTCCCACTGCGCTTAAAGAGGTGGTGGTTCGACCCCTCCTTAAGAAGCCTAACCTGGATCCTGACGTACTTAACAACTACCGTCCAGTCTCCAACCTTCGCTTTTTAGCGAAGGTTGTTGAGTCCGTGGTGGCACAGCAATTCCCTCAATTCCTGGAGGAAACTGACTACCTGGATCCTTACCAATCTGGTTTCAGGCGTGGCCACAGCACGGAAACGGCATTGGTCGCCCTAGTAAATGATCTCTGGTGGGCCAGGGATGGGGGTTGCTCCTCCATCCTGGTCCTTCTTGACCTCTCAGCGGCGTTCGATACCATCGACCATGGTATCCTGCTGCAGCGGCTCAGGGGGATGGGGTTAGGAGGCACCGTTTTACGGTGGTTCTCCTCCTATCTCTCGGGCCGTCTGCAGTCTGTTTGGGCAGGGGGTCAGGGATCCTCCCGGAGGCCTCTCACTTGTGGGGTGCCTCAGGGCTCGGTTCTCTCTCCTCTGCTCTTTAACATCTATATGAAACCGCTGGGTGAGATCATCCGTGGTTTTGGGGTGAGGTATCATCAATATGCTGATGATACCCAGCTCTACATCTCCACCCCTGACCACCCTAGGGATGCCCTTTCCGTGATGTCCCACTGCCTGGAAGCGGTGCAGGTTTGGATGGGGAGGAACAGGCTTAGACTCAACCCTTCCAAGACTGAGTGGCTGTGGATGCCGGCATCCCGGGATCTGGAGGTTCCATCCTTAATGATCGGAGGTGAAACCCTTGCTCCCTCCGATAGGGTCCGCAACTTGGGTGTCCTCCTGGATTCTCGGCTGTCTTTAGATGACCATCTGACAGCTGTAACCAGGGGGGCCTTCACACAGGTCCGTCTTGTGCGCCAGTTGCGCCCATTCCTAGACCGGGATGCTCTCGCCACGGTCACTCACGCCCTTGTTACCTCTAGGTTGGACTACTGTAACACCCTCTACATGGGGCTGCCCTTGGGATGTGTCCGGAGGCTTCAGCTAGTCCAAAATGCAGCCGCGCGGGTAGTTACGGGGGCGTCTAGATACTCCCGTGTAACACCTCTCCTGCGTGAGCTGCATTGGCTACCGGTGGCACTGCGGATACGTTTCAAGGTGCTGGTGCTCACCTATAAAGCCCTTCATGGCTTAGGCCCAGGGTACTTGCAGGACCATCTCCAGCCGTTCTCCCATCGTCCTGTGCGCTCTCACAGAGTCGGCCTCCTCAGGGTGCCGTCGGCCAAACAATGTCAGCTGACGACCCCCAGGGGGAGGGCGTTCTCTGTGGGAGCCCCGACCCTCTGGAATGGATTGCCCACTGAACTCAGGACAGCCCCCGACCTTCTTTCCTTCCGTCGTGAGCTGAAGACGTGGCTCTTCCGCCAATTAAACTGATCCGTTTGGGGTACACTGGGATAATTTTAAATTGTTTTTTAATTGGGTTACTGATTTTAATTTGGTATTGTATTGTGATTTGTATTGAAGTTGTCATTTTGTAAGCCGCCTTGAGTCCCTAGGGAGAAAGGCGGCATATAAATCGCAATAAATAAATAAATAAATAAATAAATAAATAAATAAATAAATAAACAAACTCTGAAGGAGTATCGGAGTCCCCACCTCAAAATTACTACGCTACAAAATGGCTGGATGGGGCAAGGGCACCACAAAGGAGTGCAGCCATTCTTCTTCAAAAGATGTTTAAAGATTGAGTCCCCACAAATCCTCCTCCTATCTTTGATTTGATTAGGTGGCAAACAAGTCAGTGTCAATTTTTTGTGACAGCATTTAGACTGACCATCTTTAGGATGATCTGTCCCCAACCTGACTCTTTAAAATCTTCGAATGGTACCTGTTGCTGTCAGTCATTGTCCTTATCTTCATTTCTCCCCTTTGCAGTACTACAGACTTCCAGACTTCAAAGAGTATGTGCTAAATGTGATAATTATGGCCTTCTCCAACACCAAAAGCATCAATATTCCAACTTCCAAAAGTCCAACTTCAAGTGTTACATGGAACACTTTACAGGGCAAAGTTGCATTATTCTGATCTTTCTAGATATAGACATAATAAGGCATCTGAATATCTTTTCCAAGGCCTACATTGCTATCCTATCAAGTGCTAGTCTGTCACTTATTTCTTCACTGCTGGGTATTTTACGGTCAATAGTTTTAAATGGCAGAAGCTTTCCACCATTGTCAATTCACTCTAAAGCTGGTTGCTGTACCTGTTGTCATTATTTTGATTTTCTGTATGTTAAACCTTAGTCCCATTTCCCCCTGTGGCCCTTGACTTTCGTTACTGGCTCTTGCAGGTCATTTGCATTTGCAGCTATCAGAGCGGTGTCATCAACACAATGCAGATTTTTTGTTTCCTCCTGCATTTTTTAAAATCATGCTTATCTTCTTCCAATGCAGCTTCTTTCAATTTATATTCAGTATATAAATTGTATAAATAAGGACAGAGTTTAGAGGTTTCTCTCACTTTTTTGCCATTCTGGAGCCAGTTTGTTTTGCCACTTTCCATCCAGACTGCAGTGTCTTGTCTTGTGTATAGTTTCACATGAGGGCAATGAGATGTTTTGGGATTTCTCTTTTCCTAATCACTTTCTCCAACTGGACACAGTTGATCCAATAAAGGCCCTTTCTATAAGAATGAAGTATATACTGATTTCCTTATACTTTATTATTTGTCTTTCTCAATTATTTAGTATACTGTAATAAAAAATAATGTCTCTTGTTCATCGGCCTTTTCTAAAATCATCCCAAGCATTTGGGATCTCCCTTTCCATGCATGGCTATAATTTGTGTTGGATGATGCTAAAGAGTATTTTAATAGTATGTAAAATTAAGGATATTGTGTTATAGTTTCTACACTCTGTTAAGTCTCCTTTCTTTGATATTTGTATATAGACTAATCTCTTTCAGTCTTTTGCCAGTGTATAGTTCTGCAGCTATACTGGCACAGTTTCATAAGAACCTTTACTGATTTCTCTCTTCTGTTACTTGCCATATTTTTCTATAGATATTTCATCCAATCTAACTTCCTCTTTGGTTTTTGTAAATGAGGAATATTTTCTAAAGTTTCTTGGATGTCAACATCTCAGAATGTCAGTATTCTCCTTTCTTGGATCTTCAAATTGGTTACTATTTGTTGGCTAGCGTCCTTTAGCATACCAGTTTGAAGTTGGGACCTCTATTTGAGTGAGTTTGGAGATCTTTTGGAAGAGTTTCTGTGTTTTTTCAATGTCAGTTTCCCTTTTCAGTGTCTTTACATATATCACTGTAATACTGCTTCTTGTCTTTTCTAACATTTCTCCAAAATGGTTTGTTAAGTTCCTTCTGACACGTTCATCTTTATTGACTTCTCTTCTCTTCTCTTCTCTTCTCTTCTCTTCTCTTCTCTTCTCTTCTCTTCTCTTCTCTTCTCTTCTCTTCTCTTCTCTTCTCTTCTCTTCTCTTCTCCTCTCCTCTCCTCTCCTCTCCTCTCCCCTCCCCTCCCCTCCCCTCTCCTCCCCTCCCCTCCCCTCCCCTCCTCTCCTCTCCTCTTCCTTTCCCTCCTCTTCCCCTCCCCTCCCCTTTCATTTCCCATCAGCAAATTTCAAGGACAAATTTCAAGGACAAAGCAGGACCAGTGTGAGGTAGAGTCCATTCCCTTGCTGTGTTAATAGATGTTTCGATGATACCTGGCTGCTAAGGACTTTATTTGTTATATTGTATATTTTATCTATTTCATTAAAAGCCACTTTAAATCACATTTGTGAGATGAATAGCTATATAAATTGAATTAGTAACAGCAACAATAACAACATTTTTTTTCTCACAGGTATTGAATAAAAGATAGGGAACCTTGATGACACTCATAGACATCACTAATCCCACTTTTGAAGCATATTTGCATAATTCATATATTAGCCTTAGTGACATTTCTGTTCTACTCTTAAAAGTTGATGTGGCCAGGGATGAAAGTGGTCAGAGCCATAAAGAAAAAGTGAGCAAGAACTTTAGGAGAGTTTATGTAGTATGCAATGCATGCCATAGGTAACTTGCCTGTGGGTAAGATTAAAATGGATTAGACACAAGATGCAAATCTTGACTCTTCTGTTGAGATCCATTATGTGATTACAGGGCCAATGCTATTTTATGAATAAACAGGCTCTCCTGGCAGATAGGGCAATTAATATATTACTGTTATTTACAAATATGACCCCATGCTGAATTTGCAATTATACCACTTTACTAATCCCAGTGCTAAATTGGAGGGATTACAAGAGAAAGTTACTGGTATCAAATAGGTTGTTGCAATCCATGGAGTGACCACAAGCTCTGATCTTAACATAGATATGCTTTTGTTTCTCATGAACATCTTACAAATCAAAATAAAAGTGTGAGAATTTATTAACTGTGATTCTGTACTCAGATATTGGACTTTAATTTTTGCATGAAAGTACTTTCCATAGGAAAAAAAACAATATACTGTAACAAGGCGGTTTTAATTTGTGGAGTTTAGAACTTCATTTGCAAGCAATGATACCTCTGCTACATGTTGAAAGATATTCCTGGTGATTTTTTAAAATCTATGTTTGGATTTCAGATCACCTTGGGCAATAACCTGCAGGTGTTTTGTAGGGTTAGCTTGTAGCTGTTGTAGAGTATAGAACCTGTGTAGATCTACAGTTAATCATGTTACTTGTTCTTTGCTATCTCTAAAGACTTTGAGTATCAAAGTCTGTTTGCTGCTTAACTTTCTATCTATTAAAATCTGTCTCTCCCCACTTTGTAAAAAGTACTTTTGAGTATGCCTAAGTCTTGACTTGTAGTCCATGTATTATTATTATTCTTTTAAAAACGAATTCCACATAAACTAGCTTTATTAACCCTCACTGAATTGCCCTTTTTCCCCTGAGTGTCTGGAGGCTGGAACACTACTGGCTTGTTTGTCTGGGTGTCTGTAGGTTGAGTGAAAGCAACAATGTGAAAGGCCAAATAATTCCTGGAGATTCTGACGCCGAGGAGGACTGCGGCTCTAAGCAGCCTATTCACGCCTGAAGTTCTATAAATACTTTTTCAGTGTGGCAACTAGGAAAACTTCAAGCCTTTTTATTAGCACTGCATATAGTATAGTAATTGTGTGTGGTTTAAGTGTGATTCTCAACTCTGGTTTGGCGTTCACATTCCTCTATGTCCTAATGATCGACAGAGATGGGAGATCTTTGAGAGAAGGTGACACCAGGAGTGGGATCCTTGGGATGCTTATAAAATTGGCAGGGAGTTTGAGAAGATAGTAAGCAGACTGCGTCTTGCCCCATTTCTCTGAGGCCTGTATCTAAACAACACTTGTAGATAGCTTTTTAAATACTTTGAGATTAAGCATCACCTTGTTGCGCTGGTTAAGACACTGAGCTTGTCGATCAGAAGATCGGCACTTCAGCGCAGGGGTGAAATTAAATTTTTTTGCTATCGGTTCTGTGGGCGTGGCTTAATTAGTGGGCGTGGCTTGGTAAGGTGACTGGGTGGGCGTGGCCAAGTCAATGTCACTTCTTTGCCCTTTTTTAACCTTCAAAACACAACACAACACAAACTAGCTCACTCACAATGTAAAAGCAGCTGTGCTAGACCCCAAATGGCCCCGCAACAAGCAGGAACCTCACACAGCCACAAAAAGCCCAAAAAAACAACTTTCACACTTTACACACACAAAACTCCACATACAGCTTTGTGAGATTTTGTGTGTTTGTGTAGTTAGAGTGAAACACTACAGAAACACACTAAATCTCAGAAAGCTGCACAAATATTATTTTATTTTAATTTATTTTTATTTTTATATAAAAGCAGCTAAATTTAAAACTTCCTAAACTTTAAATGGCTAGGTCTAAAAAAATAACAACTAAAAAAAACCCCAATTAACTATTTTTTTTAAAGCTCCCAAAGGGGAAAAAAACTTACCCAATAGAACAGGGGTCTCCAACCTTGGCAACTTTAAGACTTGTGGACTTCAACTCCCAGAATTCCTCAGCCAGCTTTGCTGGGAGTTGAAGTCCACAAGTCTTAAAGTTTCAGATAGAGCTGCTCACCGATGAGCTTGATTGCAGGCAGGGAGATTCAGTTGCTTGCTGATGCAATAGATTGCAGGTATTACAGCGTTGCGACCAGCAGCTAAGGTAAGCAAGCTGGAGGCTGGGAGGGGGGGAGGAAAAAAGAAACTTTTTTTCTTTTACATGGCTCTGGCGATCCAAGCTGAGTTGCCTGATTAGCAACTTGTCAGAGCCATTTAAAAGGAAAAAAAGGCTCTGATGATCACGCGGCTCAGCTGGGCATGGGGGGCAGGGGCAGGGATTTTAGCTACCGGTCTCTGAACTGCCTGCCGCCATCGCTACCTACTCACCCGAGCTGGTCCGAACCGGGAGCATTTCACCGCTGCTTCAGCGGTTCGAATCCCTAGCGCCGTGTAACAAATTGAGCTCCCATTACTTGTCCCAGCTTCTGCCAACCTAGCAGTTCAAAAGCAAGTGAAAAATGCAAGTAGAAAAATAGGGACCACTTTGGTGGGAAGGTAACAGCGCTCCGTGTGCCTTCGGCGTTTAGTCATGCCATCCACATGACCATGGAGACGTCTTCGGACAGCGCTGGCTCTTCTGCTTTGAAACGGAGATGAGCACCGCCCCTAGAGCCGGAAATGACTAGCACTCGACTAGCACTAACTTTACCTGTTGCAGTGGTGAGCTTATTTGTCCACTAAGGCAAATGGTGGTAGATAGATGCAGAAAAAGGTCTTCACGCCCTCTCTCTGTTTCTGCTTCTTACCAGGCCTATTGTTATTTAAATGAATCTATGTTAAAGAGTCAAAGGGAACTTCCCCTCTGTGTCTGTCTTGTGTTTCAGATCACATTCTCACATCAGAATGTAATCACATTCTCACATTCTTCCCAAACTGCAGGATGTAGTTTGGGTAGAAGTTAAGTCTTTTCCATCTTCATGTATTTCTTAATATATCTAACTTTTACTTCAGATAGTGGGCTATGTACATATTCTGAATTCAACACAATTATATTCTTTGTGGTTATAAGCATTTTAATAATAGAATATTGGGCTATTTAATTACTCAGGATTCTTTCCGTAACATGTTCAGGATATCCTAAAGTGGACATATCCACTAATAAATTCAAATCTCCAATGTTATTCTCCCCATTGGTTTTCCCTAAATGTTACATTCCATTTTTTCCCCTTCTGCCCTATTCTTTTGACATCTCAATCATTCTACTGCAATCCTCCCTCTCCATTTTTCCAGCCTACATTTCCTTTGCATCATTTATTGGCTGATATGGAAGCTGTTTTCATTTCTTTTAATTAACAACCTATATTTGAATGGCTGGTCTGGCTTTTGGTTTTGAAATCTAAATGGAGCAGGAGCTTTGCCTCAGCAGCAAGGCAATAAGAAGTCAATATGAAGTTTCTCCATTCTTTTGCAGACTTTAAAATGTATTTTGCTTGTGCCTGTGTCATTATTTGTATGTGAAGAAGTGAAGAAGAGGTGAATTGGGAAGTAGGTTGTCAAATGAAAAGTTCAGTGATGTTCTATACAAATTGAGTTTTGAGGCCTTGCCCCCCAAAATTTATTGATTTTAACATCAGTAGAAAATATGGAAATTCTTTCTAAATAAGGGAATGCATTGGGTACTTATTTAGATGCTATTGGTTTAACGTTGTCTTTCTGCAACTGATGTCATGCAAATATTACCATCATAATCCAAGTTAGGGATGGTAACAATTGTAGTCCAGCTCATGGCAGGAGGAGGGGGGATCCCTCTACAGGAAATTCATATGGCAGAATGTTGAAGTTGGAAAGGCTGAAGTAATTGGTCATTCTGATGCCCCCTCAAGAGCAATAAGGTTCTTCCTAATGCAGGGAAGGAAAGTGAAATTAGGACTCCCTAATTCTGTGCTCCTTGCAATGTTCTGGAAGCAGTGTTTTTCAGCTTCCTTGGGGTGAACATTGGTCTTCTCATTAGCCAAGAGTAACATTAGATCTTCTTACCATTCTTGATGATGTTCCTGCTAACTAGGTTTCATCCATATTCATAAGTCTACAGAGATCTATCCATGTTTATAAGATTTCCATACACACACACATGCAGACAGAGAATATATATATGGATGTCTACCCAATTATATGGCCATGCGCACCTCTTCACCTGTGAGATAGAACCAGACCACAAAATGATTTTGTCAAGTGTGTGACCAAGATCAGGAGTAGGAATTACTCAGGAAGGGGAAAACAAAAAAATCTTCTTAAATGCTCCACTGTCTCTTGGAGTAGGATTCTGTGGATATTTCCTTTTTATGTAGCAATCCTGGCTGTGGCTTCTTTCTTTTCAAATCTTGTAAGCAAGCCTTGTTGGTGCTGGAAAATAGGACCAGTTAGCATATAAGTTCCTAAATACAAATATTATGGATTGTCTCAAATAATTCCTTCTCTTGACTTATTCCTAGAAAGCTCATTCAGCCTTTGGACTGCGTTTACAATGTCAGTGGGCTACCCTGGTCACATGATGTCACTGTGTGCTGAAAAGCTGTGAATATTAGGAGTATTAGAAAAGATTAAGGTTAAAGGCTTTTTTTCTGCGGAAACTTAGAAAAAACAACAAGATTTTTGCCATGTTCTATATCTGTGATGGCAAAACTATGACATATGTGCCAGAGGTGGCATGCAGAACCCTCTCTGTGGGCAAGTGTGCGGTTGCCAGTTGCTCTTCCAGGTTCCATCACGCACATGCATATGTGTGCTGGAACCCGGAAGAGCAGCTGGCCGCGGTGTACATGCACACTGGCCAGCTGGTGTCTTCTGGGTTTTGGCCCTCTGGCATGCATGTATACGCGGCAGTTTCAGTACTCAGTGCCAAAAAGGTTAACCATCACTGTTCTATATCCTCTTGCTAGAATTTGCAGAATTTTCTCCAAAACATGTCATCTGTGTATGAATATATGTGTGATTTTTATATCCCCATGCTTCAACCCTGACCAGTATACTCTATTGAATATATAATATTCAATATAGTGGCTAAATTAATGGTTCATTTGTTATTGATGCTGATGCAGATACAAGAAAATACAACCTAAAATTGAAAAGAAGAAACCCCTAATGGTGCTTCTCACCACTTCATGAAATTTGGAGAAATTTTCTCCTGGAAACAAATGGTAAAAAGTTTCATCCCATTTCTTTACCTATTAATTTTCCAATTTCTTTGCACACAGTTTAACAATCACCCTGATTGACAACAGAAAATCAGGACAAAATTAAGTTGGAATGCAGTAACTTTGGACAGCAGCATGTAAAAAGGTCATGACACAAAGGCAGGGATTTATTTTTTAAAAAAACTTTGTTAGCAAGGTTTCTTCCTAGCTTCTCCCTCAGCTAAAGTACCCTATTGAGAATGTTTCCTCCTTATAAATCTATCTCCCTATGAAATTGCACTTTGGAAATAGTTTAAGCTGCTTCTTTATTCTCCCTTGCTGTTACCACAGAATTTAATCTCCCTTGACTAGGCTTTCTGTTGAACAGTTATCTTCCTAATGACTTTGAGGTTTAAGATCTACTCTGAGTAGCCTCCTCAGATGGTATTGAAATATGATGTTCCCTGCATGTTTTGTAGTATAATTTACATAGACTTTTAGTCTTGGCTCAAAGCTGATGAGAGTTGAAGTCTAAAGGACCTAGAAGCACCAGTTTACCTGATCTGCAGCATAGCATTTTGCAGGATAGAACTACTTCTTCCTATTAGGTGCTTTTGTCTTCCCAGCAGGAGACTGCTGAAAAAGCAAAAGTCTTTTGGAAGATTGGTAACCGCACAAGCAGATCTTGCTAGGGAGGGAGAGAGAGAGACAGAGAGAGAAAAACAGAAAAATAGAGAGAGAACAATAAGCTTCTGAAACATTTGAGCTATAAACTCTAGGATAAGTGGACCAGAGTTTCACATTTAAGAATGGTAGGGATCAGGGAGTACATTTTTCTGTCATTAACATTTTATTGAATTATAAGATAAAATAAGATACAAAATACGAAAGTAAATAGGAAAGCAGTGGGGGAAAAGGAGTGGGGGAAGAAGGAAGGTTGGGAAAAAGAAGAAAAAGAAGTGTTGACTTCTGACTCCCTCTGTTGCAGTAAAATAAGGCATTAACATCAAATAGCTTTTTGTTTGTACATAATAATATAAACTAGACATTTCTATAAGAATCAATCAATCTAATCGGTAAAACCCAAAATCAAAGTTTCATCCTTTTCCACTTCAAACACAACAGTTCAGAAGCGGTCTCCAATGTGGAAACAAAAGCTTATATTCTTTTCTTTAATCAAAATAGTCAATTTTCCCATTTCAGCCAACTCCATCAGCTTCTGCAGCCATTCGTCCATGGTGGGAATCAAAGTGTCCTTCCATTTTGTGCGTACAATAATCTTGCTACTGTCAACATATATAGTGTCAAAATTCCATTTTTTTTCTCCAAACTTTTCCATTAGACCCAAAAGGAAAGTTTCTGTTTTCATCTTTATCTTCATTTTCAGAATTTTCTGTATTATATGAACCATGCTCCAATTTTTATTTTTATTTTTGCTTTATCACATGTCCACCATAAATGATAGAAAGTCCCTTCTTTACTTTTATATTTCCAACATTCATTTGACATACCTTTATACCAGTGGTGAAATCCAATTTTTTTTACTACCGGTTCTGTGGGTGTGGCTTGATGGGTGTGGTGTGGATTCGTAGGCATGGATTCGTGGGCGTGGCAGGGGAAGGATACTGCAAAATCTCCATTCCCACCCCACTCCAGGGGAAGGATACTGCCAAATCCCCATTCCCTCCCCACTCCTGGGGGAAAGATATTGCAAAATCTCCATTCCCACCCCACTCTGGGGCCAGCCAGAGGTGGTATTTGCTGGTTCTCCGAACTGCTCAAAATTTCCGCTACCGGTTCTCCAGAAGCTGTTTTATACATCTTAGAAGGGAGCACATTTCTCAAGAACAACAGATTACCTTGTTGCCCACAGGTCAGCAGAAAGAAAGTTTGAATTCAGGCAAGAATAGTGTAAACATATAGAAGAGTTCCTGATATGTTCTTTAATAGTTTTGTGCAAAGGTCTTTTGAAAACAAAAAACCCACTAAAAATAGATGATCTGTTGACTTTTTAAAATCAGTCTAAATGGCATACATGCAGCTTCCTATTTTGCATGGGCTGAAAGCACAGACTTTTGCTCAGTTTTCTAATCATATGCAGAGATTCAGGTTGGCTACAATCAAAGAAGAATTAACTTTTTTATACAACAGACTTTTATATGACAGATATAAAGAATCAACAAGTTTAAGGGAATACAAGCGATCTTTGATGGCTTCATGGCAACAAAGATCAGTCATCCCCCCCTCCCCGAAGTATAAGGCAAAATGACAGACGGATGCCAGGGTAGTGATTTTTATGATATGCAGGATTGTGGTTTGTTCACATCATGAAATGAATGGCTATTTCCTCCCCAGTAATAACTAACTAATCACACAAAGCTTAATTTTCTCTGTCCTCCCTTTCCTTCTTTAAACCCTAAAGATTTGTCAAATTAGGATGAATTTACAGTCCATGAAGCCCAGTCCTTAACTGTCCTGTAAATGACTTGGCAGGTGTTCTCACAAAATATGCTTGTCCCTATTTTGCATACTGTACGTACGGTATTTTCCTTCTAGTACTTTGATATTCAGAGTTGAAGTTGAAATGTTCTTTTAGGTTGGATAATTGTGTGGGGTTGCCTATTGTGTGGGATACCCCTTGGGGATATGTCCATACAGTATATACGCCAAAAATACTATCAGCAATGTAGAAAGTAGAGTGGGGGAGATGGACTTGTGATGGGGGGGGAGGGAGGACCCATTTGCTCTTGCGCTGCTAAGCAAGTTAGAAACTCTTGTTGGTTTTCTAGTTTTCTCTTTCAACTCCTTTAAATGCCCTTTAGAAAATTAGAGCTGCCTAGGGAAATGTTTATTGGAGATTTGGGGTAAGCAGGAGGCTGGGTTTTGTATGTGCAGTGTGTGCATGTGGGAAGACTTTTTTTTTAAAAAAAATTGATTTATATGCCGCCCTTCTCCGGAGACTCAGAGCGGCTTACAATGCGTTAAGCCTTCATACTTTTGTATATTTATACAAAGTCAGCTTATTGCCCCCAGAATCTGGGTCCTCATTTTACTTAACTTAGAAAGGATGGAAGGCTGAGTCAACCTTGAGCCTGGTGAGATTTGAACTTGCAGTAATTGCAGGCAGCTGATGTTAATAACTGTTAATAACAGTGCTTTAGTCTGCTGCGCCACCAGGCTCAGTAAGCAGTCTTGTGTGGACTGCTTGCAAATACTAGTGGCAACAGCTGGTGATGCACAATCAGTAAGAGAAGAACAGTGTTGAGATGAGAGTAGATGAGATGGCTAAGAATGCATTTGAAACCAGTGCATTCAAGATTTTTCCCCCTGTGGAATGGATTGTGGAATCCATTCAGAACTCTAGGATTCAGCAGAATGTTGTGTGAAAAACTTTGACCCGGAATGTATGAAGCTCTGAATTAACTAGCTTGTCCCTGGTTGACACCTCTAATTGGAACGTAATTGAAAAGCCTTTCCTTATAGCCCTGGTTGCTTAGTTCCTCTGCTCAAGTACATTCTAAGTTAGTTTTCAGCTCCCATATCAATTCCCTAAAAAATTCTAGCTTTTTATCAGTATTTTATCCAATGGCTGCACTTCTGCTCTACAAATCCGGTTGACCACTAGATAGCGGCCAAGACATATGAGAACTCTCAGCTCCTTGCTTCACCTGATGGTTGACTAAGCTCAGCAGCACCAAGCACACCATGGCTGACCATTCCTTCCATAGCTGTAAGAAATGAAAATAAAAGTTTTGATCATGACAAGAAAGGTAAAAGAATAATAATGTATTCAGCCAAACTAACCAATAGCATTGTGTGGGTGCCATTTGAAGGAAGTTTTTTACTTGGTAGATGATATTAAGCAGGCCTCGAATTTCAGCCACAGAAACAGACAAACATGGCCTATGAATTAAAGCTAAATTGATATCAATGCATGTAGAGAAAGGGCATGCTGGAGAGACAGAAATATTAGGGATTTCTGTAAGCTTGAGGATAGAAGGGCAGCATGGCAAAGTAGCTATGTGGATGTGGCCAAAAAAGTGACTATCCTTTTAGAAATTATAGCAAATATAGTTGACAACCTTTTTATAAAAAGAGTCCTGTTGCTGTTTTAGATTTTTTATTTTCTGATGACCTTGTTTCTACAAAACTTTAGGCTGTGCTTGTTAGGTTGGGGGAAAACATTAATAGATAATTCCTTTTAGAGAGTCATAGCAAGACTGAGTTAAGCCTCTCATACTCAGGAGGAGATGAGACCAAGGCAGCCTCATGATGACACTGTGGAAGAAAGATATTGGCAAAATGTTTTTGTACTGTGGTAATTGCAAGTGGAGAAAAGTTTTTGGGCAGACCTTTTTTTTTTTTTTTTGAAATAATTTTTATTACACTTTTCCTTTATACAGCTCTAGTACATAATCAACAGACTATGTCATTTTTGTATACTTCGGATCAACATTCCATACAATATATGCATTATATACATTCAATATCTAATCCTCAATAGCCTTATGTATATTTCCAATTTTTATTGGGTAGACCTTATCCACCATTCCTTCTAGCAGCTTCTTCTGCTGCTGTTGTGGAAAGCCCAAAACTTTGTAGCGCTCTATGAGTACTGAAATTTAGGCTAGTTATATTTAATGTAAGTTTGTTTATGACACAACATGTAATTTTTTTAAATATCAGTGATGCTTCATTTCCCCCTCCACATCCCAGCCTCTTGCTGTCCCTCTTTTGATTTAGTTTTTTGTAACCAAGTATATTTCTGATACGAAGGCAATAGGGATGGCAGAAGCTGTAGAGCCTTTGCCTTCTAGGTTACCCTTGGAGTCATTTACCTTTCACAAAAAAATCAGCCAGCAGGAGGCTACACTGACATATATTTTGCTTAATGTAGGATGGCCTTGCCCCCACACCACTCCAAGTAACTTCTAAAAGCAGGGTGATTTCTGAGGAGGAAAGTACAAGGTCTTTGAATTGAGGAAAAAAATAGGATTGTGAAAGTATCTTATAAAAGACCAAAGCAATAACTATACAAATGGGAAATAGGTTTTGAGGTTTTTTCCTTTTGTTTCTTGACGTTTGGGGTTAATAGTGCTGAACCAGCCATAATTATTGCTTTACTGGGGCCTTAACATTATGTGAATCTCTGCCTTTTTTGAGGAAAGAGCCAACTCCAGTTTCTAGTAAAAAGCTGCTTGTCTCTCCCCACCCCTCACTTCCTTTCTTAGCAGAGTAGAGGCCCCTGCTTCCTCATTTCTTCCCTCAACATCCATGACAGCCCATTTTCCATCCAAATTATTTACCTGGAGCTGATCCCCAGTGCCAGAACTTGATGATGGTTCCCTGGAGAACATGTCCCAGCTTGTCACATCCTACCACATTCTATTCCCTGGATTGTTTACTGTTCTTTTGTGGGCTGGGGGTTTCCATCATGGTGGAGGGTGCCATGGGAGAAGAGGAGGAGGTGCCTGGCTGCACGGGGATCAGGAGGGCCAGCAGCACAAGTCTAGTCTTTATAGAAGCCCGTGGGCTGCATGTTTTATAAAACAACCCCCGGAGAGAGAGAGGGATAAATCACTCAGGTGCTGGCATTGGTGGTTACCCACAGTGAGACATTGGCTTTGCTTTGGACAGGTCCCAGACCATGAGCTGCGAGAGAGCAGAAAGGTTGTTCAACCTCAGACAGCCTTTTCCCCCCACTTTCCATTCTGCCTGCCTTGTCTATTGTTTCTCCATCAAACTCAGTCTTGCCCTCCATTTTTATCCCCCCTGATTTTGATGTTTTAAACCGACCCCTTGATGCAGGGAGGACAGATCAAGAATGCGAAAGTGTTGTTGTTAGATTTAATGTCAGCTCCGTCGTGCTGTGGCTGGGAGGTGATGCTCCCTGCTGCTGATGGGAAGCATTTCCAGATGATTTGCTTTGCTTGGGTAACAGCTGGATTCATGAAGTGGCAAATGGATGGCGAGATAAATGTCTTGACTACTATTTTGTATAGTCAAGAAAAGACTACACAAAGGGATATATGTGGTGGTGTGACATCAGGCATGGAAAGGTTTCATCAAGCTCTGGAATTTTGCTGCAAAAGGGTCTCTGAAATGCACAGGTTTTATTTAGAGGAATAGGTGACTTTGGTTTGGTTCTGTTTCTATCATGTGAAAAGAAATCAATAGTGAGACTCTTTTATCAACAAAAATTAAAACACCCCTCCTAAATCCTTCGGTTTGCATTTCTTACCAATACTCATTCTTGGGTAAAGTACTGAAACATGTGATGAGGGTACCAGAGGTTTCTGAATGATATGGATAATCCAGATACCTTTTAATTTGATTTCTGGCTTTGTCGTTTCTGGTTGAAACAATTTATTGAAAACTGAATTGAGCAAAATGCCTGTTTGTTTTTTCAGATGCCTTAGGGAACTTCTCATTTCATTGGGCATCATATTCTTGCAGAGCATCTGAAATTTTGGAAACTCTGTTTGGAGCAGTAATTTCAGAATATGAGGAATGCTGGTCCATCTGGTCTCCAACAATTGAACTAGATTATTCACTAGTATTGAGGATTGTCTCTCTCACCCCGTCTATCAAATTTAGTTCTGTATTAGGGCCTGATTACAATCATAACGTAGGGAGGGTGGAGGTTTAATCTAAATATGATTGATCATTTGAAAAGCAAATCAAATAATAGATATTTAACCCACTGTTGGAATGATGCATTCATTTTGAAGACTCAGGGTATGCAGTTTGGGTGCGTTCCGGGAGGCATCCTGAGAACCGAGATGCAGAGGTAAATGCCAAGTGTGCTATAAGAATTGACCACAATGATATATGACTTATTTGTGTTCTGTTTGCATGATTGTCAATGTTCTGCATGCGGCTTTCTTTGAAAAATATTTGGAAATAGTTTACAATACTGTAGCTGGTTTAGAATGTTTTGGCCAGATTATAGAATAGTGCTGAGTATAATGAGTGATTTCATTATAACAAGCAGAACTGGTTATTTTCCACCACAATTTTAAGTCCTTGTTATCATTAGTTAATATTTAGATAAGAGACACCAGGGAATATTAGAAATATAGTGAGAAGTTGAAAATATTTGCTAGAAGAAAGCAGAGGCAAATCACACCCATATTCTTACTGATAAAACTGCACATTGATCAAGTGAGCAAGAGTTTGCCTCTATTTGTAGGAGACTTTATGATTTTTGGGGCATTTAAAACCTGCTTAAGTTAAGACCACATTCTTCTACATGAGTCTCATGAGAAATCTTTCTTTCTGCTATCCACGACTGGAAGCACAAATACGGCCCAGAAGCTCCATCACTTTATTCTTTTTGACACCTGCCAAAGATTTTCATTCCCATAGGCATTTGGCATCTAAGCTGCTGAAGTAAATTTTAACTTGTGGCATGTTTATTATTTTCCTTATTGATTTCTTTATTGAAGTGTTGCTCTTTGAATAAACTGTATTTTGGTATTATTGCCTTGAATGCCATTTTTAGCGGGAAGGTGGCATATAAATTTAATGTTAATACTTTTTGACATTTTACCTCAAGATTCCCAACTTCCATAACAGTGATACACATATATATACATTTTAAAACGTATTTGGCTTCTGGGGGTACCCCAAGACACAATGATAAATGAAACCAGAATGGGCAGGACCAAATTTTTGTACCAAGACATTCATGTTGGGCTGGATTTGAGACTTTGCGGACAACAAACAAATGAACTCATAAGACTGAAAATTGGCCTATTTGTTGCCAAACTTTAGGAATTTTTGGGCATGATTTGTAGATCACAGAGTAGGTGTTGGGGAGAGTGTGCGGTTTAATTTAATTAATTCCAGGCATCCCAATTAATGGCTGGAAAGAATATCTATCAACATGCTCTTAGTCGATCATTGCTTGCTTGTCATGCACTCCCACGCCATATGGCACTTGTGCTTTTATACTGAAGTTACTACTATCATCCACAGAGCTACTTACGGAATTTCAGAAGGAGTGTGCAAAACCATAGAGCGCTGACAATTTTTCTTTCCTTCCTACTTTGTATATGAGAGTTCTGGAAGTTTGACTGAGAAGGTGGATGACTCAGAGCCATGATTTGGCTGATGGTTGTTGGGATACCAGGTCTTTCCTTAGGAGTCAGGATTGTATGAAGGATGGGCAAATTCAGAGTGGAACTTTTCTCACAATTTCCACAAACAGAACTGCAGGTTCTGCCTCTGCAGCCCAGCCTTCTCCAATACGATGTGCTGGATTACAATTCCTCTTATCAATAGCTATCACAACAATTAGTGTTTCTAAGAACAGATGAGTGCTGGAATCCCACATGGTTGTAGGGCACCAGGGTGCAGAAGATGGCTGCAATATATTGGCTGGCTCCTTCCCTGCCTGTACTACTGTATGGCTTTTGGCTCTATTATAGCTCCTGGGCTATACTTTGGGATTAGTCTCTAATTGGAAGCCAATTTTGTTTCCCTTCTCCCCTTTACAAGACTCGCCAGTCCCAGCGGGACAAAACGATTAAGCTGAGGTTTGGAAGGGAGATTTTATATTTTGGAACGTCCAGGATCTTTACATGATGGATTCACCAAAAAAAAATTAAAAATCCTCAGGCTTTGCCTTTCCTACGGGGCCCCTTTTCAAGTGGTTTTGCATAGTACATTACTCTGGGCAGCTTGAATCTCAAACAGTTGCTGGTAATTATAGAAGCCTCTTTCCCACACGCCCATTACTCAAAGGATTCTTGTGTGTTTCACAGAGTGTTGCTTCAGCCTGAATAAGACTCTGTTCAGGATTTCCGCGGCCCGGGATAGCAAAGCATCTCCCCTTTTCTGTGATGGCTGCATCCCTCTCTGTCATGGGGTTTCAGACAATTCAAAGCGTTGAGGCACATGTAATAAGAAAAATCTTTCTTGGCTACATATATGGGCCTAGGCAGGTTTTTCCACGTCTTATGTGTGTTCCTACAGAGTTTCATTCCATTTTGCAGATTGTATTACTGATAGAAGTTAGGGACCCTTTCAGTCAGCTGCATGATGGAAGATGCTTTTTTTTCCTCTGTAGAAGCCTTGTGCAGAGGTTTAGGGAGATGGAGGGGAAGGAAAGAAGAAAAACATCTTTCTGATCAAATAAATTAATTCTGCAGGCAGAACCCGGAACCCTATTCTTGGGTTCCAAACCCAGAGCATGCTCTTCAGGGTGGGCTGCTGGGGGTTCGCAAGGGTTCGGGAGAACCTCTAGCTAAGATTCTGTGGAGTTCGGAGAACCCCAAATCCCACTCCTGGCTGGCCCCGCCCACCCCTTCCTGTCCCTCCCAGGAGTCCCCAGGCAGCCTGTTTTGGTTGCAGGTTGCAGGTAAGTGCAGGGCGCGTGCGGAGACTCAAGGGCGAAAAACGGTCCTACCAGAAGTTCGGAAGGCCGGAAATGGGCTCGTTTCCAGCCTCCAGAGGGCCTCCAAAGCCTGGGGAGGTTGTTTTTGTCCTTCCAGAAGCTCAAAGAAAGCCTCCGGAGCCCGGGGAGGTCAAAAATGACTCCCCCCGCCATGGTGCAGGAGGCCGACCTAGCCATGCCCATCATGGCCACACCCACCCAGCAACCGGGCAGTGAACTCCTTACTAAATTTTTTTTTATTGAAAAAGTTTTTCAAATACAAAATTTTTTCCCCCTTTTTCCCCCCCTCCTCCCTAACCCCCCTCCCCCTTACTAAATTTTTTGAAGCCCACCCCGATGCTTCTTCTGCAAGATCTAACTTGATGAGTAGATACTACTGGAGAGAGATGGTCCCATAAGCCATTTCTAAGCCATGAAGGGCTGTAAAAGTATTCACAAGCACCTTGAATTGCATCTATAACCAGTGCAGCTCATGGAGAAGAGGTCTCGTGTGCAGAATGACTAATACCCATAACTGTCCATATTGCTTCATTTTGCACCAGCTGAAGCTTCCAACTATTCTTTAAGGGCAGCTCCATGTAAAACATGTTACAATAATCCAACTTGGAGGTGAATAATTAATGTTAGAGATAAGGATTTAAAGTGTATAGAACAGGAGCATTTTAAAGGAGTTTGGGGAGCACAGGAAAAGTTTCAAACATTGGAAAAAATATTAAGCCTTTCTATGACACTTAGTCCATTTTAACATTTCAGGTTTGAGTTAAATAATAGACATCCCATGACCCATTGGCATATCCTTTCAGAGATATTTACTTGCCTAAAAGATAAACAAAATGATCATGGACATAAAAAGCAGTGGGAGCAGCAGTGACTTCCAACTTCCTGCCAACTTCCCCATTGAGTTTCCTTGTGTGGGAAGCTGGCAGGAAGTGTCATAAGTCACAAACACATGACTGCAGTTGATCACAGTGGTGCTGCAATGCTCACAACTTTGTAAATACAACTGGTCTGAAGATCCTTAAAATTAAAATGATGCTGGTTTGGGGCCCAAATTAGTTGTGGGCTTTGAAAGGGAAGATTTTTTGGAGATGGGTCTGAAAATATCACCACTGAAATACGTTGGAAAGAAAAGTTTCACCAGCAAAATGTGGACAATAATTGAAAGAATTTATCAGACAACCAGAATGCCACAATTGCAAAAATTGTGCTCTCTCAGAAATTGAATCTGAATTCTTATACTTATGAAGTGCTTTTGCACTGGAGCACATAACCACAAGGAGGCTCTGTAAAAACCCATATCATGACCAGCAATCTTCAAATCCTCTCATTCTCCCAGTCTCTGAAGTTTAAATTGTGTCTGATAAAATGCAGTATAGAAATAAGCAATAGTAAAATTGATGCCTATATAACAGTGTTGAAAAGCAGAGTGTGAATTATGAACTTCATTGCATTCAACCCAAAGTGATCTTTTTTTCTTTTTGAGAAATTGGGCTATGATTGCGTTATGTTCTTTGAGGTGAAAAGGAGAGCTTTGTAGAGAGAATCCTATGACTAGAAGAGGTTCAAGCCATTTGAGAAAATTAATCTCATCTTCTCTGAGATTTCTTGACCTGATTTTTCTATATATGTGATACAGTCTGTAATAATGAGAAACGTTCTTAAAAATCTTGCATGATATACAGGATATGTGGCATCTCCTGAATTTTCCAGAACGTTCTTTGCTTTCTGACTCAGCCCTTCTCTGGTTTGTACCAAACTTGCGTGATTTTACTTCGTGTTTATGGAAAGCTTTGGATCTATTTATTGCCCACAGAAATGTTCCCAAGCCTACTCAAATTAGGACCCTCTTCCTACCCTACCGTTACTCACTCTCATTGTATCCTTGTTCCACTTCATCCTTGGTCCATCCGACAAAAAAAGTGCATAAAGTAGCTGTAGTCATCCCCATTTATAAAGCTAGTAAATATACTGCAACCAGTTTGTGTCCCCTCCAAAAGTCAATATTTGTGCAAAGTTTAATTTTAACTTAACAAGGAAATGTTTATTGAACTACTCTCTTGTTTTAGTTCCTTGCATACACTATTGTGTGCCCAAAAGTGTTGAGGCTACTTCCATATACTGTGAGCATAGATATTAGGGAATGATGCAATTCATGTTAATCTATACTGGCAATTTAATACAATATGTGTAAAAGCGGAGTTCTGTTTTAGTGACAGATATGACTTTACCCTCTCTGCTTCAAGAATTACTATGTGCTTGAAGTATTAGTGTTGAAGTACTTCAACATAAATATTGAAATATGCATTTCATTATTAAAATACATAAGAAAAATATATTAAATGCATATTTTCTGGACAGCCATTAATTTTCGGTTCACATGTTTAGTCTATCAGTTGATAACACTTGAGGCCACTGTTATATCTCTTTACATTCTTTTACACCTTCTTATCGTGAGTTCCTATCTCCTTCTATTCTCTCAAGTTCTTTGTGCTGATAGGTTAATGTTTATGAATATGATGTTCTGTAATACCATCAAACTCAAGGCGTTATCAGCAAAGGTTGCATGAGTATTCCTATAACCTCCACAAGCACAATTGTTTTCTTCTTTGGCAGTAATTTTTTCTCATTCTCTTTCATCTTAGATGTGTCTACACTTGCGCTCTGGTGTTAAAATAAAGTTAAAAATACACTTGCAATAAAGCTGTGTATTGTAATGTTGATATCAAAATCAGATATGTCAAACTACTGGCAGATTTACAGGGTAGAAATTTACTTTATCTTTGCCAGAGTCTGGGAAGTGACATTTGTTAATTTTGACTTTAAAAAAACAAAAAAACAAATATCTGCTATGAACTTTGCTGGAATGATTTGTTCACTAGGTGTACATGCCCACTAACAACTTTGGATAGGATTTATTCCTTCTACCACATAGACATATATAACCCATATAGCAAACACTTAATGCTGAAATACACACGGCACTCTCATACACAAACATTAATACTGCATAAAGACATACTGGAATCTGAGCAAATCAGTCTGGATTTTTATAGCAAATTGGTCTTGTGGGAAAATCGTCTAGCTTATTTGACTATTTCTTAGCAGATCTGTTCATACCCCGGCACTCAGAATGAAGTTAATTTTGGGAAGAGAAGTCTTCCTTTGTTTCCCCATAGCCAGAGTGCCAAAGTTAACTTCTGAGAAGTTTATTAAGAATGCTCCTCCACATCATCACAGAGATTGGTGACAAAAAAAGGCCGTTGCCTTAAACCCAATTCAGTTGTTAAGGGTACTGGGACAAATATCAAGAGAGGACTTTTGCTGAAATGTGTTCTTTTGCCCTCATATATAGCATAGGCCGAAACATCAGGGCATTGGCTGGGACGTTGCCATTGGCAACCAGTAGAACAACGAGAAACCACTATGGGATCTGCATACCACTGTGAAAACAAAGAGACTTGTGGCACCTTAAAAACTAACAGATTTATTGTAGCCGAAGTGCTTGGGAACTATAGTCTACTTCCTTATAGGCAGGAAATGTTCTCTACAGTGGACAGATACAGAGTAGATAGATTTTACAGAGTGAGACCAAGAAGCCATGAAATTTGAGAGTTTTAGAAGGCCTATTGCATTTCTATGCAGTGTAAATATGTAAAAAGTCTATTTGTTATTTTGTGTATAGATCAATTTCTGCGTAATATCAATAGTTTTCTAGGTGGTGGTGGTGGGGAGTTCTTCAGATGTCAGTTTTATCATATTGTCCAAAGATAACCTTACTGCAGATTCTCTGTGCCAGTGTTAATATCCTGCAGCTCACCTCAGACTTTTCCAGCATTGTCATTAATGTAGAGTAACAGGAATTGCAATCAGATAAAAATGGATGGACTTCACGTTACCCTGCCTACTCAATGTAGGGTTCATTGCTCCTGTCACCCTCAGCCAACAAGGCGAATTAATATGAATTCATCAGCTTCCATGCAGGTTGTTTTATCACAATAACAGTTTTTGTATCTGATGATGTGGGCCATAGTCCATGAAAGTACATGCTAACTTTCTCTGACCTTGTGCCTTCAAGAAGTGCTGAAACTACAAATTTTCAACCTAGCCAATGGGAATTTCTAGAATTGTAACACCAACACCAACACCCCCCCCCCCCCCCGCAACTGGAGGACCGCCTATCGGGAAATTCCCGCTTACATCACATTAAGTATATTAGTCTTTTATGAGACATAAATGTTTTATTGGGTTGATGCGACTCTTCATTTCATTGCAACCATCTAACACTGTTTCCCCTCTAGAATACCCGAGTGAATATTTTCAGGAATTAGGACTGAAGCTGTTACTGTGGTGAAGCTTCTGTCAACCCTGAAGCTGACCTGACTGAAGCCATTTTTGACCACTTCAGTGTTGCCACACTGGAGCTGAGGGATAGAGAGGGAGGATTTGAAATAGAGGGGATTCTGTAGCCAAAACAAAATATTTTCTCTTGGGAGCCAAGGACATTCTCACACCTGGTTGGAGGAAAGCGGAGTGATGCCACTCGGCTACCAGTCCGCATAGTGATTGGACCATGTGACTGATTGATTTGAGAAAGTAGAAAAACTTTTACTTTGGTGAAAATCGCGGGAGACTTCAGAGTCGGTTTTCACCAGATATGTGCCAATATGATAATTCCAATAAAGGTATTCTTTGAAGAATCTACCTGCCTCGGAGTTTTGCTTGCTATGGATTTATTACTTGGAACACTGACAGCTTCTCATTTCAAAGGCCTAAGTGGAAGCTTTCCTGTATGTAAATCTCCCTTCAAGTGGAACTCAATCTTGGGGGCTTCATGGACATACTCAGGCAAAATGTTTTCCTCTCATTGAAATTTTTATTTCCATGTTCTAGAGTGTGAATATGCTTTATCCAACAAATATAGGCAGAAATCAAATTTTACCTGGATTTCTCAGTGATGCCACTAAGACATGATGCTTCTTTCCTTTGTCATGAAAAGATAAGAAACAAATGAGACAGACAGAAGTAAAGGATATATGCGTCAAGGAGGCTGGGTCCTCTACTTGTGGCTAGTAGTTGTAATTTACCCCTTCCTCCAATACTCTGAGGTTGACCTGTGGGTATGGTGGTTTGTGGCTTTGTGTACAACTCTAGTATATTTTGTTGTTCGTTCCCCTCTCCTTGCCAGGTCCTGAACAACCAGCCACAGTGAAGCTGCTTTGGTCCATGACAACATTGGAGGGGGGGCTTTGGGTTGTAAACAGAGACTTCTTGATGGCCAGTGAACTCATCTTGTGACAGCCAGCCTGTGGCTGTTCAGCAAAAAGCAGTGGTTAGCCATTCCCAGAGGAGCGGTTCTATTTTCCTGCTGTTCGGTGCCCGTCTAAC
This sequence comes from Arizona elegans, assembly GCA_022577455.1. Classification (NCBI taxonomy): domain Eukaryota; kingdom Metazoa; phylum Chordata; class Lepidosauria; order Squamata; family Colubridae; genus Arizona; species Arizona elegans. Next base: position 1,308,113 of record JAKOOJ010000040.1, on the reverse strand, counting down.
ATATAAACTTTAATGGCTGGTTTAAATGGTTCCTGCCGTGAATACTTTGGTGCCAGATTTAGTGCTTTAATTTGGAAAGTTTCTCCCTTTGTGGTCGTGGGAAGGAAAAGGTCTTGGGCCATTTGGGGCCAGTCATGAGGATCTATGGGTGCTGAGGAGACAGTGCTTCCAGTTGCTGATGGCATTGGACTGGGTTAGCTGAGCTGGAGCAAAGGCAGCTGGGAAATCGTTGTCTTGTTACTTCTACACTACCACCCTTCCATTTCTCCACATACATATGGCATCACCATAATTGGAGGACATTGTGGCTTGCATCTGTATCTTCTAGAAAAGGGCAGCTCTGTATGCACATCTGGACTTCGGAAGCCATGTTGCCTCAGCTGTAAATTTCAAAGCACACGCATGCTTTATAATGCATCATCCTCATCTACTGTGAAGGATCATCTTTTCTCTACATCGCATTGTCTCTCAGGACAGCTGAGAAAACACTAGTTAACCCTCCCCTATCATGGATAGATAAGATTACAGAACAGTAGATGGAAAGGAGTTGGAAGTTTCATCCAAATTATGTGCACCAAATCAGGATGCTCCATGAGCAAAAGTGTATACATGCCTTATGTGATTTGGCTCAGATTATTCCAATTGAATTCTGCTACATAAATATACTACACATGGACAAGTTATTCCAGAGCAGGGATTTTTCTCTGGAAAGAAATAATTTCAGAGGAAAAACCCAACTTCTTCAGAGCAAATAAACCAATATTATTATCAAGACTAGAGGACAGTGACATTTTCAGTATTAAACCTATAGTAGAAAATAACTCTTCAACTTAATTTGCCTATTCACATGCAGTTAATACAAATTGACTCTCATACTGTTGCCATTCTTCTGATAACTAAAGGAGGCTCTGTTTCTATTACGTTCACAACTGAAAATTGTTACTACTTTTTGTTTAATTTATTTTATTTACAAGTGAGCTTTATTTGTTTTATTTGCAAGTGACAGCAAATATGTGTTGCTGTCAATACATTTTATATATCAAGAGATTTTCAGACTGTTGTCATGAGTCTGGTTTTGGTCACAGGTTTAGGAAAACTTGTTTCTCTCAAATCATAACTTGTATACTCCTTTCCAGGTAAACTCAGGGCTTGTTTTAGTAATTAAGTTAGGCTAGTTCACACCTCATCCCAAATACAGGTAGAAGGCAGAATCATCCTTATCTGCATTATAATTTCTTATAACTGTCATTCAGTAAAAAAAGGTAAAGTGGCCTGGCTCACTTGGTAAGACTTAAAACTAAATAATAATCCACAATATGCTAATCGAAAATAAAACAAAACCATGCTTTGTTTTAATGCAGGGGTGTAAAACTCACAATGTCATGTCGTCACATGACATATGGCGACTTTTCCCCCTTAACTAAAACAGGGGTGGGCGTGACACATCCGGCTCGCGGGCTGTGAGTTTTACATCCCTGTTTTAATGCAATGTGTAAATCTAATCAGTGTCTGGGTAGCAAGCTGAAAGTAAAAGTTACAGCATCCAACTGCAAATTGTAGATAGCTGAGTAAATGCAGAATTGGAAGTACAGGTTCTGACAGGATTTGGAATGGACTGCTGCCCTGAAACTGTGAAGCAAAACTGTAAAGATTGGGCTTTGTAAGCCCAAATGTCATTTGGAGAGGATGATCTAAACCAGGGATGGAAATCTTTTAATCCCAGAAGTTATTGGATTTTAGTTCCCCCCCCTTTTTTTTTTTTACTAGCTACATGGCTAGAACTGAGAGGAATTACAAATCCAACATTTGTTGCTCTCCTCTGGGGTTGGCCATTGAACAATGGAGAACAGACACATCAGAGAATTGGAATGGAACAACTCACTACAGCCAACAGGCCATGACCAACTTGCCACAGCCAACTCAACACAGCCAACTCGCTACAGGACAACTTGCTACGGCCAACTTGCCATGGAATAACTAGTCATAGGACAATTCAATAATTCAATTTAATTATTTAAAATAATTTCTAAAATAATTTTAATTTTTGTCATTCACATTTCATTGTGTCCCTCCTTTGGCATCCTTTCTTTAATTATTCTATTCCACCATTTCTTCAATATTAGTGTAACTCTTGTCCCACAGTGTGTTGTCCCACAGCGAGTTAGCCATGATGAGTTGTATCGCAGTGAGAGGACCGCAGCGAGTGGGCCGTGGTGAGTTGACTGTGGTGAGTTGTCCTAGAGAACTGATTGGAGACTGGCAGGTATCAATGGCATCATGTTGAAAAAGAAATTTGAGAGGCATAGTCAAATACTTATGGTCAGGCCAAATGAGGCAGAATGAGGTTGGCTGGAACAGGCTTGAGACATGGAAGAAAAGTATTGCTCCTTTCTTCCTCTGTTTGGTAACTACTAGTGGTACAGAAAGGGAATCTGAAAACTGATCAGTTATCTGCCGCCTCTAATCTTTTCATGGCTTTGTAGGAATATTGTTTGGGTGAAAATTCAGGTGTACATCCAGGTAGGCATTTAGCCTCTTTGGACTAGCCCTCAAGTTCTATTTTGAACAAACTGTGGAAATGGGTCGCTGCCTTTTTAATACCCCAGGACAACAGTTGATTATGGTGGGATAAACTGCCAAGGGGTGGGGGAGATAGTTTGGCAGAAAACTGTGCCACAAGGATCGAGGGAAAACCCATGGTGGGCACCAAGCTCTCTATTTATAGAGAGGCAGAGGAGTGGCTGTGCTTTCATACCATGTTCCTTTTAAGTGGTTGGTATGTTCCTTCCACATCAACCATTTGTGCAGCTGCTTCTCTAGGGGGAGACGGGGTGGAATGGGTGTGGCTGGGAGGGGAAATTGTTCTGTTCTTAGCCCGTTCAAGGAATGAAGAGATTTGGATGCTGCCTCTGAACTTTCAGCATTTTACTGGCACACAGTAGCACAGGGCTGTGTCCTATTGTGGTTTTTACCCTCCCCTCAACATGCATATACTTGGACAAAGTTAGAAAAACTGGAAATGCTTCACTTAATTTTAAGCCACAAAGAACAGCGTACAGTAGAGTCAGATGTGATTTTGATAGGAAGAAAATGTTAGGAAAAGGAATTCTAAGATGGAATGCTGTGTTTTGATGGCAATGATTCAAACTGTAAGTACAGGTAGAAGGAATTCATCTTGCTTTATCTGGTTCTCCTTGTTTACCATTGCCCAGATTAAAATGAATATATTTTCACTTGACACTCAGGCCTTAAGAACAGCACATTGCAAGAAAGTTCTTCTGGGCACTTGCTTCTCTTTTCATTAAGACACAACCATGTTTGTGACATATTCATAGCCTGTCAAGGCAATGCAACATTGAGACTTGCAATGATTACTTTTTCCACTGATGGCGTCCCAAGTAAGTAAGGGGTTTGAGATATTCTATAAAAACTCAAGATGCAAAACTTAGTGCAGAATATCTTTGAACACAGGAAAATCTGTACATTTTATAGTGGAATCAAGATTCCTAAGGATCTGAATTTGTAGAACAGTTGTATATAATCTAGTTGTGGACAGCAACGTTTGGGGGCAGAGAAAACGTTGCTGTTTGGTGTGGTCTTTTCCATTTAGCATCCTACTACATTTTTGGCTGGGAGAATAGATCTTTTTGATGTCCTAAATACACACAATAGTCCAAGTATGGTTTTGACTTAAATTAAATAAATAAATAAATAAATTGCTTTACTAAGTATAGCATTCACGATTAAGAGAAGCAATTCAACAGAGAGTCAGTGGGACTAGTGACTAAATTATTTATCCACATTTCTAAAACTTGTGGGCTGAACTTTACCTTTTCAAGATTCATTTTATAACTGATTTAGTGCAAAATATTAATCTGTCCCGATGCTAGGAATAGCATGCAGTTAGTAGGTACACATGAGAGTGTCTATTTATTATATTTTTATACTCAAATACACAGACTCTTAACCAAAAAATTGCATGAATAGCTCACAATATAAAAAGAAGCTTTCTAGGATACAGCAGGCTTTTTATTCTTCCCAACCCAACAGAGTGTTGGAAAAAAAATTATGTAAAGGAGCTCAGGAGTCTGCATGTCTGTCCATCAAGAGGAAAAGTCTCAAATGAACCAAACTGGACCAAATTTTTGCCATGGAAAGAGCAGCTGACAAAAGAAAAATAAGCTTGAAAATGGCCCCGTTCAGACAAGGTGTTGTAGAGACTAACATTCCAGAAATAAATCCTTCATTACACTCCAAGGAAAGGAGAGGCAGCTGGGCAGAGGCACAGTATGTCACTGACTGTTCCATTCTATTCCATTTCCCTGTCCATTTTGGTCATGTAGAGGAACATAGAGGAACATTATGCAGCCTATCCCACTGTACACATAACCACATGGATGCAGTGTAAGGAGAAGCAGAAACATGCAAATGCAATATGTTTGATTCATCATACCAAAGAAAATACAGCCCCCTTCTATGACCATGATTGATAAAGGGCTTGGAAAGAATTCCAGAAACCACGCTTGGCAGCCTTAATTAGTTATCTATCCTTAGTTAGTTATCTATAGCCCTGACCTGACCCTTGTTGAATTGTTAATTCTCACATCATGTCCTAGTTGTTCACTGAACGCACTATCTCTTGGGAGAGGGGTCTTGAGATTGGGTGGGTTTTTTTTTTTTTTTTAATTGAAAAAGTTTTCAAATACAAGTTTTTCCCCCTTTCCCCCCCCCCCTCTTCCCTAACCCACCCTTTCCACCCAACCCCCCCTGTGACTTCTTCACAACAATAGGCTATTTCATAACTAGTTACATACATAATATCTTCCCTTTCCCTTAATCCCTTCTCGGAATACTGACCCTTAACTTGTTAATCTTATAACTCCCATTTTTACGGTAATCTGCCCTTTTTCTCCTCCCCTAAACTTATTGAGTATTATTACAAATTAACCTTTAATCTTTTATATATATTAATATAACATTTTAAATCGGCCTTCTCCCTGCAACCAAATTTATTCAATTCTGTCCACTTCCTCCACTCCTCTAAATATATGACTTGAAATCAGACAATACAATTCTAAATATAATCCACTACCCACTTTACTAGAATATACACATATCTATATATGCATCCCATTTTATAACAATCAGTAAACTAACCTATTTCAGCCCTTCAATTCCTACAAAATCATGCAATACGATTCTAAATATAATCAACTGCCCACTTTACTAAGATATACACATATCTATATATGCATTTCATTATGTAAAAAGAGAAAAGACAATAACTTTAAGTTTATGATCCATATAATATCTTCTTTGATGTCTTTCCACTAGATTGTTAAATCCATCACCCATAATAGGGTAAAATAACATGCTGGTGCAACAGTTTGTTCAAAATCTTCAGTCATCTTCTGCCCCCATCAGTAGTAGATATCCTCACACCTGTATAAAAGTAAAAACAACCACCCGAGTGACATTATAATTATGAATATATCCGTATGGTTATAGTTGTGGTATTCATCAGGATTGTTAATTCCCGTCATCCTACTGAGTAACATCCAGATCTTCTGCATGCCCCGGCAAAACTCTCCTGCCTTATAACTCAAAGTAGTTATAATATATTTCCAAGAGAAAAAAAAGGTAAATAAGAAAAAATTAGATGATTCAAATCCAACAAAGTGAGGCTCTTTCCACTTCCCAAAATCATGGCCTTGCAGAGATCTGCCACAATCCTCAGGATAGTATCAGACAATTATTCGCCACCACTGTCTTTTCTAATATTCATTCATTTTTTAAAGCGCCTGGCTTCACTGTTGCTTAGTTTGGAAATTGCTGTTTCTATAAGATCTGTTTCTTTTCTTTTTCTTTTTCGGGTTGAATTTCCATCCTCTTTTCTTGCTTACCAATTGTATATCTGCTGGTTGATTTTCATTCTGCTTTGTGGATTGTTCTTGTTGGGTTAATTTTATCATCTCATCTTTCTTCTCCATCACTTGTATATCAACTGATTGATTTGCGCACTTGTCTGTGACTTGATGATTCATCACCTTGGGTTCGGATGACACTGCTCTCTTATTTATAAACAGTCCAGCTGGGGTCTCCAAGGAGTCCAAAGACAATTTATCCGTCACAGCCTCTGTAATTTGATGTTTTCCTTTTATTTCCAACTCCTTTTGCTTATCCTGTATTATGCCTAAAGGTGTTAAATTCATTTTTAGAATTTTTTGATAAAAATCTTCCGCTTTTTCAACAGTGTGCAATTGATATCTTACGCCTTGATATCTCAATATTAAACCAACTGGGATGTCCCACCTGAATAGGATATTTCTTTTTTTTAATTCAGTCACTAAAAAGCCAAATTTCTTCCTCTCCATTAACATCTTGGGCGGGAGCTCCTTGAAAATCCAAATCTTTCTTCCATGAAATTGCAAATTGGAATTAAAAGAGTTCTGCACAATATTATTCCTAATTTCTTTATCTGTAAAATAGATCACCACATCTCTAGGCAGTTGCCTTTGCTTTGCCCACCAGGAGTTTATTCTATAAATTCTATCAATCCTGCAATACACTTCATCAGGTTGAACCTTTAAGATCCCAGCCAGAATTTCAGAAGATACTTTCCTTAAATCATCTCTATTATTTTCCTGCAGACCTCTCAATCTAATTGCATATTCTGTAAAATTATATTGAATCATTAAAACTTCTCTTTCAATCCTCTGTTGTACATTTTCCTCATTACCAATCTTTTGGTCAGTCTCCATTTTAGATTTGTCTTCCAAGCTATTATCCTGAATGTTTATCAAATCCTTTTTAATTTTTTGAGTCATGTCATCCAAATTCTCCTCGACTTCCTTCATTTTAGTCTCTAATAATTCAGTCTTTGCCTCCATCCGAATCAGAAAGCCTGATAAACCATTAGCAACTTTTGAAATCTTTTTATTCAAGAAGTCAGACTCTGATTTCACCAATTCACCAATTTCTTTAATTTCCTGCTTAAATTTTTCAAGTTGCTGATTCACAATCTCATCCCTTCTTACAATCTCTTCAAGGATAAATTCTAATATATTAAAATCGGGTTTCTGACGCTGGAGAGTTGAAATTTGTTGGCGCAATTTCTTAAGGGGGGAAATTCCCCCCCCCCCTGTTTGTCCAGCTGTATAAGTCCTGATGCCATTTCCCACACAGACAAGATTTAGCAAAAATAAGAGAAGAAATAGAAAACAAAAAGACTTTCCCTCATTAAAAAAAACTTCTGAGCAGCACAGGAGCGAGGTTTCTCTAGAAATGTAGCCAATGATATTTATTCCGCTACATTGTAATAATGAAAAACGGAAGGACTTTCCCTTTTAGCCCTTCTCCAGCCACAGCAGACGCCATTTTAGAAGGCTCTTTTTCCCTCTTTTCCTCTGCTCTTTTCTTTTAAATAGTTTTTGAAAGGGTGAGATACTTGCGGTTCAGTATTAAGGGTCAAGATTGGGTGGGTTTGTTTAAAGAACAGTGTGTCAGGCACAAAGGTTCAGAGCCATACGTTAAATTTCAGCCCAAAAGATTTATTTCTCAGGTCTATTCACAAGAATCTAGTCAACTGAAGTTCAATACTAAATTGGTGCCAGATAAGAGTCAATGGAATTGAAGAGGGTTGTGGGAACCTAGCAATTCTAAGCTGATGATGCACTTACCTCCACCCTCCAGCTCTGCATATTCTTCTCCTACACATTGTTATAATAGAAAACCACTGCTCCCTGCATTTTAGCTCTGCTGTTGAGTTCCATAATATTTTATAGTACTGCTGAATTGTGTCTGTCCCTATATATATACTGTGTATACTGTTTCTGGTCCTAGAGTCCAAATTTTAAGTTTTATGTGCCGGTCTTGGATCACTCTGTCCAAAACCTGCTCTGATCTTGACGAATGCTGGTGCCATAGTTCTGAACTGTCTGATCCAGAGTTCCCCCACTCTTTTTTTTTTCCCCCACTCTTGATTGCATTGAGTTTTGGTGCAACTCCTGAACAGAATTTTGTCTGGCTGTTTTGGTTATCTCAAGAACACATTTTATTCATATGTTTAGTTAGCTCTATATGGACCCTGCAACAGTCCATTGATGGGTCTTATCTGTTGTGCTCTAGCTTAGATGAATAAAACCAGATATATGGGGCTGAGCAAATTAAAATATTTGCATCAGCCAAATAGCGTAATTATCCACTCTCTGGTATAGAATAGAAATAATTCTGTATATAACTTTTTAATAATATAGCTTTTTCAGTATTTGTCTTTTATTGAGATTTGTGGAGTCATTATAGAATTACAAAATTTGAAGACATTCTCTGGTACATTTAAGGCAATCGCCATGATTAGGGGATGTCTGAAACGTGCTTCACATCAGATGGGCCACTCCAGGATTTTCTTGGAATTTCCGGAAGAAAACCCTTTTATAGGTAGACTGTACAAAACTGCTGATTTCCTTTCTAAACTGGTTGATTTCTAATACTTAGTGTATTTCTTTGCTAATGTATTTATAGTTGAACATTATTATTCCTATTACTATCTAAATATTGTCAGCAGCATTTTTAATAGCCAAAATCTGCCGATCTGTTATTTTCTTTTCAGCGGTAAACTTAATACTGTTCTCAAGATGCCTTCTTTTGCATTGCAAAAATGGTTGATTCATGCTTGTTTAATAATCCATCATAATTTCTCATTTTTTCCTGGCAATGATACTTACTAACTAGCCACTTATTCACCCAGCTAGGATTTCTGCATTTCATTCTACAAGTAAAAGAGTTTGCTAGTTCAAAAGACTTTTTCTTTCTTCTTCAGGTAAATGGTAACGTTTAGCATCAGGATAATTAGCAAAGCAGAACCATTACAACTTGAAAACTTTATTGAGTGAAATAATTGCCATTATGTAGGTGGCAATGGAGAGCTAGAGGGGGAAGGGGAAATCTCTTAGAAATAAAATTAAAAGTGGTGAAAGCTGCAAAGTACAGATTTGACCTTTGCTTATTTTTACTATGCAAATGTGGTAAACCTCTCTCTGACTAATGTTATTGCAAATAGCTGAGGGAAACATAACTTAAGCTAGACAAAAATCAGAAGTTTTTGTACTTTTTCTGATTAATAAATGCTATTAAAATAGAAAAGCTTTCATGACATGCAACTAATTCCATCTGATATCTTGTCCATTGTGTTATGTCAAGTTTGACAAAGTCAGATCAATAATTAAGTTCAGAAGTCATGGTGCGGGGTGGGGTGCAGGAGGAATCTTGTATAATCAGGAGCCAGAACTGTTACTGAATATAGAGTATGAAGGACAATTTAAGCAAGTATTTAAGATACATGTTTATTTCTATTATAACCGTTCACCTCAGGATTGCTTATAATTGGATATGTTTGTTTTCCTAAAATTTAATTCAAAGGGATATGAAATCACTCTGTTTCTCTCAAATTTAGGGACAAATTGAATTGTAAATATTGCTCCTTTGAGACAGTGAAATTAAAAATACTTCTGGAAAGGGATGCACAAAACATTCAAAACAGGTGCTTTACAAAGCAAGTTTACATAATAAAATACGCCCCCTCCCCAAAGTAAATCAGGTGCATTCTTCAGGAAGGCTTGCATATCTGCTGTAATGCACAGACAGACGAAGATAGACCTTGAAGCAGTTACACAAGCTTTCCAAAGGAGGTGGCTGCTTTAAAGCTTCAAGGAAAGGTACTTTAATGCTTCATACAGAGGTACTTCTCTCTCATTTGCATGCTTTGTAAAACCCCTCTTTGAAGCGCTTTCCACAGTCCTAATGGCAGTTCTTGAAGCTTCCGGCCTAGGAAGATTATGCATTAGCAATTTTGACACATAGCAAAAGATCAGATAAGAACTTTGCATGTTGTTTTTGGATTCAATTTTGGTATTTAGGAGATCCTTTCACAATAAAGAGGACATGTGTTTCTCTTTGTTCTTCTTAGTATCGGGTCAACATCTCCATTTGTACAGAATACTTAATCTGCCCTCTGAAGTGTTTGCAGTCTTTCTCTGTCTGTAGCATAGTATTTATACCTTGGATCATATTCATACATAGACAGTACAGTATTACTGGGAACAATTTAAATAGCAGCTTGGTCAATTGAATGATTGGAATGCCGCCTTTAGGAGCGGCCTTTCCGTTCATTTCTAGAGAGCATTTATTTCTTTCCTATATTCAAAGGTAATTTTAAAAAATATATTCAGTCTTCTATTTGAATTTCTCTTGCGAGAAAAATTGGTTTTTCTCGCAAGCTCAAACAAAGCAGGTTTTTCCAGGGTTGTTTTAACTTCCCAATATGTTTATTGCCTTAATTAAAAAAAGAGATTAGAACAATATAACACAACAAATAAAAAATAAAACAAGAAAAACTTTTTTAAAAAAGGAAAGTATGTTAAAATATATGAACATAACTTAATTTTTAAGCAGTAGGTTAAATATTGACTACACAGAATGATGTTGATCAATCTTTTTAATGCAGTGATAAACATTCATAGGTTAAAAAGTAAGCAGATATCTTCAGTTTAGGATTTTAAATCATTCATATATATATATATATATATATATATATATATATATATATATATGTACACGCACCCAGAGTATGTGTGTGTGGGTGTGTATTTTTAAATTTTTTCATCATATACCTCAATATAACATATACCCCTTTAAAGCTTATTTCTATTTCCATCCCAATATTAACAAATCTACAACTATTAAATCAAAATGAGGCAACAAACCCAACATATGCATGAGAATCTAGTTTGACAAACTGCACTTCCAACTTCATGAAGTTGATAGCTAAACATCCTCTGGCATGTTCAATAAACACAAAAATGATTGTTTTTAATTAATTGCACTTTAAGATATATATTTAACATAATTTGATTTGCTAAAACTGAATAGGTCAACTCTTTCTTGCACATTACCAATATGTATCTCAGTAGTACAGTATTCTTAAATTGTTTATAAAAAGAAATCTATAGCTTTGGGATCATCCAAAATTCTTTCTAGTGATAATTTAGGAGATTTTGACACTGTTAACACATCTTATCCAAAATGTACAGTCAAAATAAGTTTAACTGAATAGATTCAGCACTTTTAGACAACCCAAATTCCTACTGCAATGCAGCAAATGTTTCAGAAGGAATAGGATATCCCAAAAGTGTTTTTTTCAAGAAGCAACTGGACTTTCTGGTTTTTTTTTGAAGATGTTTTGCTTCTCATTCAAGAAGCTTCTTCAGCTCTGAGCTTCTTGGATCAGAAGCGAAACGTCTTCAAAGAAAAACCAGAAAGTCTAGTTGCCTCTTGAAAAAAGCACTTTTGGGACAATCATGACCTGGATGACTGAGAATCTCCATAGACTAAGGAATAGGATACTTTAGACTATTTATATGGGAAGGATTGCAGATGACCTCCAGAAGAAAAGTTTAGAAACAACTTTCCGTGGTGATGGCCTTCCATTGGAAGTGGCAACCAGGTTAAACCTTAATCATTTTTTCTAGAACGGCCAGAGTTAACTTGGTGCTTTCATATATTCACTCAGAGTTTCTTCACTGTCAATTTTTAAGCATTCCCTTTCAGAAAATTTTCTCCCCCAAGGAATACTAAAATGATATACACGGGTATATAGATATTTTTTCTAAATATAGGACATGGTCTGAAAAAGTGTATGTGTCCTAAATGTGACTTTTATCTTGTTAGCATCAATCCCTTACTTGCTGCATTGTAAATTATTTCAGAAGCTGCAGAGGACTCCAGAGCTATTTATGACACGATAGGAAAGAACAAAGTTCAACAACAGCAACAACGAAAAGAAAAGAATTTTTTTAAAAAATCATGCTAACTGCGTGCAACCATTCGTGTTTATATAAGAAGCTTATTGGAGTGTGTCCAGAGCCAATTGTTCCTTAGAAGTAAGAGTGTTTAGTTTAGTTTAGCAGAGCATGCAATGTAAAGTAGTCTATTGCTGCAGTAACGGTTATATTTACTGACTTTTCTCCAAAAAGCCCAGTGCAGTATATGTCACACTGTACACCAGTCTTGTGAAATGGGTTAGGCAGAATAAATGAGATTTATAATAAAATAACCTTCGTGACTTTTTGTGAATTTCAGATTTGGTCTCTCTGGCCTTTGCCCAGAATTGTATCTTCTGAGCCAGCTTTGAGTTTTATTGTAAATGGAACCGTGCAGTGACATGTTACGTCTTGCATTATGCAAGAAGTGATATTTTTGGATACATCATCAGGTTTTAAAACATTTATAGTGGTTTTCAAATATTGTCCAATAACATGAGGATTCCGTGCCCAAGGATTAGGGGATAAGAGATTTTCTTAGTGATCTTGCTGCAGAAGGATGTCTGGTTCTAGGTTCTTTTCCTTTATGTGGCAAGCTTAGTTCATGTTATTACATAATCCTGAAAAAGGGGTGATTTGCTGAAGAGAGGTTAAGATGGCATCAGAATGGCAAAGCACCACACCTTATAGTTAGATCTGAGATTATATAGTTATACAGTTATATTAATTTCAAATATCGGCTCTGCAGTAATATATGCTTACCAACATACTGCTGTTCTAAATTTGATTTTTTTTTTAATTCCTGCCTCGTGAATTGATCTAAAAGTCTGAAGGTAATATATACATTGGCTTTTGATATCCATATTTCAGTATTTGTTTTGCATATAGACTTGTTTCAGTGGTGGTATACATTTCTTTCCACTGTTCTTTAATAAAGTCTATATATCAACTCCCATTTCTGAAAATGATGTGAGTTCTCAGAATGTATCCAGTAATGAAAAAAAAGATGTTTCTCCAAGGAAGCTTGAAAGAAAAATTTAATTTTAAAAATGTCCAACATATTTCAAAAAATATTCTCTGTCTACTAAGAAAAGAAAGCTTTACATAAGCTTGAAAATGAGAAAGAGGAGGAACGCTAAACATTTTTCAGTAAGTATTTTTGATATAGGCCTCCTAGGAGATTAATCTCTTCTTCATTACTGTATTCTTTATTATTAGCCTACTCAACCATTTGCACTGTTGTTCTGCAATATGGTGGCCTTAGTTATGAGAGAGAGAGATCATTGCTCAATGATGGTGCAGGCACATACTTTGCCTTCAGACACCAGTTACCCAAGGATCTACTAGCAGGTAATGGGAGATCTAGTTTTACAACCCTGGGAAGTTTCTGCCAGTCAGAGAAGAGATAATGATGTGCTAATTGATCAGATAGTGCAAAGTAGATTTCCATGTATCAAAGAACGAACCTCTGTTTTGGCCAAGAAGCACCCCAAATGGTGAGTCCAATTTTATTGACACAGCTTGTTTTATCTTAATGTACAATCACACAAAATATCACGAGAACTGCATATGTTTAATTTAAAATGCAAGAAATATTGAATAGTATTAACAAAGAAATCCAGCAGAATATGTTGAACCATAGAAGTGTTTTTATCACCTTCACTAAAATTGATTTTGTGTAATGGAAACATTCTTTAAAACTATTTAGCTTTTTTTTTTTTTAGTACAGTTGAAGTGGAAGGTTGTTCTTCTACATGAGATACTGAAGGTGTGTTTGCCTTTGATGTTAGAAATATAAAGGACTGTCGGTAGTACAAACAAGCTTCTCTACTCAAGTGCATTTTATGACTTTATATTTCCTTTGGAGTATGAATCCTTGATCTTTGCTATGTTTGCACTGTGCCTACCAATAAATGATGGTAAATAATTAAAGAATCCTATCTAATAATAGTGGTAGCACTGAGCTATGGAACTGTACTGGGGAATCTCCTGCATCAATGTAATTTTGTTGATCTGTTTTTGAAGAAGAATTTCCTTAAAGAAGTGGCTGGAGAGGCATACATTGGTGGTAGGACTTGGTTAGCAGAAAGAAATTCAGGGTTCTGTCATCATCTTGATTACTAAGCAAACCGCATTGAGACTGGGAATGGAATGCCAAGAGCAATGCTCTTGGCATTCCAATGGAGCATTCCAATGAGAGAGCCAGTTTGGTCTAGTAGTTAAGGCACCAGGCTGGAAAGCGGGAGGCCAGGAGCTCTGATCCTATCTTAGCCATGGAAGTGAGCTGGGTAACCTTCGGCTAGTAACACTCTCTCAGCTCAACTCACTTCACAGGGTTGTTGTTGTAGGAAAAGCAGGAGGAGGTAAATACTTTGGATATGTTTGGCCCCTTGAATTATTTGTAAAGATAATGAAGGCAGGACACAAACAAATAAATAAATACAGGTAGTGCTCAACTTACGACCACAATTGAGCCCAAAATTTCTCTTGTTAAGTGAGACATTTGTTAAGTGAGTTTTGCCCCATTTTACAACCTTTCCTGCCACAGGTGTTAAGTGAATCACTGCAGTTGATAAGTTAGTAACCTGGTTGTTAATTGAATCTGGCTTCCCCATTGATTTTGTTTGTCAGAAGGTGGCAAAAGGTGATCATGTGACACCGCGACGCTGCAACAATCATAAATATGAGTCAGTTGCCGAACGTTTGAATTTTGATCACATGATCATGGGGATGCAAAGGTGAAAAACGATCATAAGTCACATTTTTCAGTGCCATTGTAACTTTGAATGGTCACTAAATGGTCACTAAATATTTACTATCAGTAAATAAAATAAATGCCAAGCAGATCTTCAGTTAGTTGAACCAGTAGGGACCAAGAATCACCATTGAAGTCTGTGAAATATATTAATGGCTGTGAAATATATTAATGATACTTCCCTCCCATTACTGGTAGCTTCCTTAGTATACTGTACATGCAAATATGTGTGTCTCTGTAATTGTGCACCTACCAATTCTTCAACATGAAGAAAGTTCTGTATAGGAAATTCTTGTTGTGTTCCCTTTACATATTTTGTGAACGCATACCTGCCAACTTAAAATGCTTCCTGCATCTTGGGCATGCCAAATGATTATTGTGTTTTGTTGCAAGAGTCTTAACCATTTGGAAGATGCATTTCATTCATAGGTGTATCTGAGTATATTAGTTAGGGCCAGGCATATTTACGGGACTGCCTGCTACCACCAATAGCCTCCCACCGGCCAGTACACTCCCATAGAGAGGGGCTCCTCCATGTGCCGTCGGCCAAACAATGTTGGCTGTCGGCCCCTAGGGGGAGAGCCTTCTCTGTGGGGGCACCTACGATTTGGAACGAGCTCCCCCCAGAGATACGTAGGATCCCGGATCTGCGCACCTTCCGCCGCGCGCTGAAGACTTTTCTATTTTATCAAGCTGGCCTGGCCTAAATCTTCCCCCTTTTTAAATGTGGAAATTTTAAATTTTAAATTCGTCTTATTTATAGGGTCATGGGTAAGGCGTTTTAAATTGGGGAGCCATTTTGGATTTAATTCTGTTTTAAACGTATTTTAATGTTAATATTGTATGTTTTTTAATTTTGGCTGTTTACCGCCCCGAGTCCTTCGGGAGAGGGGGCGGTATAAAAATCTAATAAATAAATAAATAAATAAATAAATATTCATATGAATGAACGAATGAATGAATGAACAAACAAACGAACAAACAAATGAATGAATGCTCAGTTGAAAATCAAGTTGTGAGAGCTGTTTTTGACTTTGAGGTCAGGGAATTTGAGTGCATGTGTCAGCTCTGAAGGTGATAATAAGTAACGTGCTACTTCTCAGTTTCATTTGGCTCATCTGTAGAGTAGTTTAATCAACAGGGGATGATTATGATCCCTACAAGTGAACTCATTCACTTGTAGGAATCATAAAACACTTAGCCCTTAGCAAGTATCAAAGAAATGATGATATATTTAAGGAATGCAGCTGAAGCAGCTTTTCTACTGCAACCTAGCTTAGAGGTCTCACATTTAGTTTCACAAATATATTATAATCCTAAAAGTTGGAAGCACAATAGTGATAGTGCCATAACCTACATATTAGGATATTGTGATACCACAAAATGTAAATCAGGGATTGGATAGGTAATATATCCTTTTCACCCCTTTTTGCTCAGTGAAGAATGATTCTTCCTTTGCCCAAGAGACTTCCCATGACAATGAGTGTTTTATTAGTGGCAGGTGTTTGAGCATCTTTTGAAACCTGAGCCCTATATGTCCCCTCACCTGGCGATGAACCCAGAGCCAGGGCACCCCTGCCCAGTGCCAGAGATTACTGCTGCCCATAGTCTTGACAAGATCATCCCACTGCTGGAGACAGGCATGTAATACAAAATTTCACAGTAGCATGGTGCTCTGTTTGTTTGGTGCACTGATCTGTTGTGGCCCTCCCCATCTCACAGTCTTGAGGGCTGTCAGTTTGGGATTATGGCCACAATTTAGTGGCTGCCATAATACTTCTTCAGGGACTGCATCACACTGTCTGGCAGGAAACGAAAGGGAAAACCGACCCAGGAATTTGAGGAAAATTGGCACTGGAGACCGAGAGGCCTTCCCAGTATAAAATAGGGGGACTTTTCCCCCAAACAAGAGTGAGTGCTGAAAGAACAACTCTATTTTTAGTGCGTTTAATTTCCAGTGATTGATAACCAAAGTCAATTCCTCTGCTTCATGGGAAGGAATACAAGTGAACTTGGATGTCTTTGAAAAATCCATCTCTGGAGTCATTGGAGAATCCACCAGTAGTCCATTTTTGCATTAAAGCCTTTGAAGAAGTAATCGGTGGATTAAGAAGAATGCGTACAGTATTATGGAGTTGTAAGAGAGAGAGGAGTAATTGGAAATTATCAAGAGTTTAAAAAGTAGTGGAAGTGAGACGAAGGCTTCCAGACAGGCCAGAGCTTTTGGATAGCCCTTGATACTCCTCTCCAGGTTGAGAAGACTCTGCCTAATAAGATGCTAGGATAGTAGTAGGCCAGAAGGCCGAAATTCCTGAGAGTTCTCTGTTTTATTTTTCACAGAAGAAGACTGAGATTTTTCTGACGATAAGTGAGATCAGAAATACAGAGCCTGGTATAGTGAAAACTACCCTCGGTTCTAGGATGCTTAGGATATCTTATTTTAAAGTGGTGCTATTTTATAGCTTGGATTTTAAAAATTTCAGAATATGTGGTTTATTCATTCTATTGGCTGCCCTTTTCTTCTTTGGCCATATCACATCAAGCTGTATCGATATCATTTCCGTGTGTGTGCTCTAAAAATTGTGTGTTTTTCTATGTTTTGTGAGGGAGAGGGTTCTAGCATCGATTCTTCCGAGCACCACTCAGCCTGGAGCTAACCCTCCCTCTTCCGCTGCCAGGCTTCTCCCGAAGTGTCACTTCCTCATTGTTTCCCTGGACCCAGCCGCTGCTGGCTTTGTTGGCTGAAGCAGTTTTTAGCTCTGACTGGTTGTACAGTGCCCTGGAATGCAGGGCCAGGTTGGCCCCCTGCCAAACCAAACATCCCCACCCTAGTGCACAACATGAGGTGATAAGAAAGAGAGCTTGGAGCAGACCAGGATCCCTCACGGAAGGGCAGGTATCTTGTGTCCAATCCATGACCTCCCTACCACATGACCTTAGCGGCCAAAATTAAGAGGTGTGTGTGTGTGTGTCTGTGTGTGTGTGTGTGTTTCTCTTCCTTCAGCATCCATCCTTATGAAATGCTCTCAGCGCCTCTGTCAGCCAAACCCACAGTGCCCAGCTGCCCAGGACTGACTCCAGGCAGACTGCTTTGATGGGTAGGGGCTTGACTATATATTTGGCATTCCAGCTGCGGCACGTGGAAGCTGTGAAAGCCTTTGCTTGACAAATTCAGAGGGCTGTCACCTCCCAGCTAACCACCAGGCCACGGATATTTTTAGGCTCGAAATGCCAAGGAATTTTTCACTTTCTGTTTTTTCTTCGGTTTGTTGTGTTTCTTCTTCTTCTTCTTCTCCTTCTTCTTCTTCTTCTTCTTCTTCTTCTTCTTCTTCTTCTTCTTCTTCTTCTTCTTCTTCTTCTTCTTCTTCTTCTTCTTCTTCTTCTTCTTCTTCTTCTTCTTCTTCTTCTTCTTCTTCTTTCTGAAGGGAATTTTTAGTGCAGGTGATGAAAGGTACCCCTGTAGGCTCAGTGTCTGAAATCATCTCATTATCACCAAACAGGTAACAATTCTTCATTTGGCCTGTTTGTATGATCCCCACAATAACCTTTCACTTGCCTCCTACCTGAAAGGGATGCCTATCCCTGAAAGATCTGTATTCCAGATGCCAGAAGCCTTGGGAAATCTGTAATTTTATTCCTATGATCATTTCTCACTAACGTTCATTAGCATTTGGAATTTGGAGAACACTTAGGATATTTCAGACAATTATTTCCTGAAAACATATACAGGTACCCTTTCAGAGCTTGATTTCCCCACACATCAGAACATTTCCAGAGTTCCCATTTCATTCTAAGTGATTGATGACGGTGACTTTTAAACTGTGCCTGACATAGAGAGAGCAACGTTTTCTAAATACCATATAGTGGCTTGATTTGGGCCTCCTGATCAAAGGTGTCTTGTTAATTGTATTAATTGTGGTGGTTCCCACCAGGGGGAGCTAGCTGCCTTCTCTTTGGGAACAAATTTCAACAAGCTTGATGAAGACTAGGCTGAATTGGTGCCCCCAGGGTTATTGCAATTACTTTTTTTTTTTTTTAAGTTTCATAAAATTCACTTTGCCTTTTTTGGGGAAAAGAAATTGAATTTGAGGAATGATTCTACTCTGAGGCACCATATCATCACCTTTGTAGTTAGACACCTAAATAATTCAGGTCATTGTTCAATGAAGTCTGCAAGACAGGAGAAGAAGACAGGAGGTCAGTCATGGAGGAGAGTATAATAGTAGCAGGATCAGGCTTCAAAATTCCTAGTTCCTGGCTGTTAAATAACTCTACCATGGAGCTTGTGCCTTGTTTGTAAATTTCCTTCCATACAGTTGTCCACTTAGCTGACACTGTCTGGTACCTTATGCCACCTTATTTTTTGACTGGAGGTGCTTATCCATTTTGAAGCAAGGGTGTTTACTGTTGAAAAATGTACTTTCTGGAGATGCATTTTACAATGTGGAGACTGTAGTTCAATCAATTTGCATCTCACCTTTTGTCTTCTGTAGATTCTCCATGTGTCCCTTTTGTATTATCAGTGTTTCTTGGTGGCCTTATTTTAAAAAATCTTCTAAGAGCATCTTTTCTGATTCAGGACGGTGAGTTGAAACAATAATTATAAATCAAAACCCACTATTGCCTCTACTATCAAAATAATCCTGACATTTGTGCAGGAAAAAAAACCCACACTTTTTTTTTCCAGGAGAAAAATCTCCAGGAATATAAAGTAAGAAGCGTTTCTTTAAGATGTTCCCCTCCACAGGAAACAATTTGAAGCATTTGTGTTTCTCAGATTTTTTTTTTCCAGGGTACCAACAGGGAAATCAGCTTCTTTTTCATGTGGTTACTTGAAAACTTTTGTTGGGATCAAACAGATCTGCTCAATTTACATTTTAATTCAGACTTTTTTATATCACCTGTTATGTAGGTTTAGCTTAGGAAATGTTATGCTGCCCGCAACAAAACAGAAAGGCCATACTGGCTAACAGAATCCAGATTAGGGGAGATATAGCAGCAGGTGTCTGGGAGCCTAAACTAAATAGGGAAGTGGAAGCAGAGAGACCCCCCTCTCAGATCGGTGAATGAGACAGTTGTGCAACTCTTGATCCACCATTTCCTCTTTATCAAAATATTAAATCAAAATGCAAGAGACCAGGTAGATGGACAGGTATTATCCTGCATAAAGCCTCACCTGTCCAATAGCTGGGAATCAAATGCCTGTTCATTGCCATTCTCCAGGCAGTCAGGCAAGTATCCACATGACTAGACCATGCACTCTCCCAAATAGTGACTGCCAGGTGCTTTGGGTAATATTTCTCTTTTAACAATTTTCCAAAGACATCCGATTCAGTGCTGGATGGATAGATTTTCCTCTGGGAAAATTTGGTGTCCAGATTTCTAGATCAAATACCTCCTTGGGAAGGAGCCTTGGAAACAGTAAGTAAGGACTATCTCAAGAAACTTGTAGGCAGACATCTACTTCTGTGATTAAGTCTTGTTCTCCCTCCCTGTTTTTGTGGTGGTGGCTGAGGCTCTTGACTCAGTGGAGACTTACCTGGGCACCCACCACTTCCTCAAGATGGGATGCTGTTCCTTCATGCTTTCTTTTCCCTGTGTTGCTCCTAAGCTTATCCAGCACTGATAAAGGATGAGTGCCTTAGAACCACAAAACCTTCATCCCGACCTCCTCACCTGGCAACTGTGCCCACTTTATTTCCAAATGCACCTAGATTCCTTCATAAGCCTATAATCTGGATTGGTTTTGCTGCAATCCTCTGCATTTTCAGTCTGCTTTGTCTTGCTTAACCCTGACAAAAGGTGTACCGGCTGTTGCCTGGCCCATCCTTGTGGCTTCTGGTGTTCTGTCGGCTTCTTAGATTTCTGTACCACTAGTCAAAGCTCATGCTGTGCGGCTGAGAAGAACACGACAGGATTTTTCCAGACTTGGGCAGTAAATGAGAAATTGCAAGAAATGTGTGATAGCAGTGTTTTAGACCCCGCTTGTGCCGAATTATAATCTTGTTCCATTGATTAATTTTTGCAGCTCGTTAAGAAAAATCAAAGAACGTATTTCAAAGGCTACATTTTGTGGTGTCTTTTGGAGCAGAAAAATCTGAGCAGCTTTTCCTTCAAATACTCTTCTCTATAGTAAGGTATGTACCAGATCAGGTGTGGTCTGTTACCACAGATCAAAACAAGTGGGAAGTGCAGAGTTCACTTTAATGCAGGAAAGATCCCTTTTCTGGGATTTTGTGACATTACCTGTAATGGCTCTTGACGCACATACTCTATAAGAGGTTTTTGACCTCTGATATTTGTTCCCAATCCTTGCATCATATATAAAGGAGTCTTAAATGCCTTTGGAGTGATAGCTAATTTGCATTTGCAACTTCTGGGGAAAATCCTAGATTGGGCACTAGAAAAACAAATAAGATTAAAGCCATATCTAATTATGGTGGGTATAGCTGGCATAGTCAGTATGATGTCACAGAACCCTGCCTTTGGAAGCAGTGATCAATAATAACTCTTTTCATTCTCTGGCAACTGTCAATATAGTGGATGGGAATTCCTAAGGGTTGGAGTTGCTAATAACTGTCTTTCCTGTACTGTTCCTGGAGAAGTATGAGAGAATTGCTCTGGTGCTCTTCTCTCTGTGCTGCTGGGAGCTGCCTTTGGCTCCTGTTAACACTGTGTGGTTTCCAAAATGACTCATGGTGGGTAGCAAGATCAAAGGTGTCTCTCCTAGCTCAGACGGGACAGATTGCTCTGCAGTGTATTTTCTTTCCACTGCGTCCTCACCAGGCACTTATTTACCTTTTGCTTTCTCTCCTTATCCAGCACGGAATAACCCACTCTCTGTCTTCTCCACCGTGTATATGCACTCCCCTCCATTTTTAATGGCTTTGTAGGCTTCTGCGTAGCATAGTACTGTGCATGAATGGCTCTTTCTTTAGGGGTGAAGAGCAAGACTACAATCCTCCACCCTGCTATCAGTTTGTTACAAGTAATGTACTTTGGGCCTCTCTCTAGTACTTCGCAGTAGCCTGGCTGCATTAGCATGTGTGTATTTCCATATGAACGTAGGAATCTGTGTTGTGCTGACACATAAGCAGTACAGGTTTTTTTGTTTTGTTTTATTTTTGTGATTGGGTCCGTAAGGACATCTTATGAACGCGGAGCTGCCAAAAACGGAAGCGGAAATATTCTGGGCGCAAAAGAGATGTTCTACAATTAAGATTTGCTTCCATTTGTTATTTCATAGAGTTGGGAGGGCAGATCAGGTCACTGTGATTTTCAGTAGGAACTGAGAAAACACAAGACTCCATCCATAAATCTGGAGCCTACCATGCTCTAAAAGAAGAGTCAAAAAAAGAATTGTTAACTTCTCAGAGTTAGAATCCAATGAATTTACTGCTTCACTTCAATATAAACCCCTTAGCTTGGTTCAACAGGGTTTAACTGATAAAAATTGACGTAGTTTTTACCAGTCCGATTACTTGGTTACATATTCTCTACAACGACATGTAGATGCTTAATAGAGTTAGAGGTAGGAATCTCCCCACTGATACCTGGATATAGTTAAATTTGGCTGTCTGTGTGCAATAAATGTGTTTTGTTCTTGAACAGACAACAGAACATTGAGTAGAAATGATAGGGAAGGCAAGTGAGAAACAAGGTGCACATACAGCATGGAAGTAAACAAAATAAGATAAAAATAAAAATCAGCTAACTCATTTGCCTTCAAAAATAAGGCATCAGTGGTGAGATACCCGGATGCTGATATGTGCATATTGTTTTGTGTTGAAAACAAAAAAGATAATTTCATCTGAATCTGAATTTCATTCATCCAGATATATATATGAACTAAAATACTGTCATTGTATTTTAAGCCTGAAGTTATGAGTTTTGTCCATTAAGAAAAAAAAATAGTGAAAGAAAAGGCGGGGTATTTTTTTGTCTTGTGAAGCCCATCTAATAAAAAGCAGGATCAAAGTAAAGGACAAGTGAAATTATGGTATGTTGTAAATGACAGAAGAAAATCCCTGATAGGAGATAAGCATTTTTTTCCCCTCCTTTACAGCTGAGATGGATTACCGGGCAATAATTAATGAATTGGGATACTGAGGATGTATCCAGAAGGTATAGAAGGTTCCATGATAAAATTGCCCACCAAAGTACCAAAAATTAGGTTGTATATTTCAACGTGGCATAACTACCAAGGCTTCTGAAATCGTTAAGGCTGGATTTTTTTAAAAAAACAATTTTTCTCCACTTCCCATCTGCCAGAAAATCTGGAGAACACACAATGGCCAACAGACTGGAAGGGTCAATCTACATCCCAAAGCCAAAGAAAGAAGACTTAACAAAGTGTGCAAACCATTTGCACAATATCCTTAATCTCACCTGCTAGCAAAATATTGTTTAGCATCATCCATTGCAGATTAGAGCCCTATACCAAAAGTGAAGTGCCAGATATTCAGAGAGAAAAGGCTGAGGAACATGAGGCATTATTTCTGAGACAAACTAAATAATTCAGAAAGCCAATAATACCAAAAGGAAATCAATAGGCCCTTCATTGTAGTCAACATTATTTTGGCTGTGTTTACCATGTCAAGCTGTGGAAGGTCCATAGGAAAATGGGAATCACAGAACATGTAACTGTCCTCATGCAAAACCTAGGCACAGGACAGGAAACCACAGTCTGAATGGAACATGGCAAAACAGACTTATCTCCCGGTATGTATACTCTCTTCTTAGTTATTCAAGCTATACACTGAATATATATATCGAGAGAGATTGGATTAGGGAACGCGAGTGGTTTTTAAAGTGGAAGAAAAAACGTTGTAGCTTGTGCTATGCTGATGCCAGTGCTCTATTAGCTGAAAATGCAAATGATCTACAAGTTCAAATTAAGGTGCACAGTGAAAAAACATGGGATTAATCTAAAATATAAAGACCAAACTAAGGACAACAGGTACAACAACCAGAAGTAAAATTGAAGGTGAAGAAATAGATTCTTCCTTTTAAGATCAACCATCAACAGTAAGGATCCAGAAATCAAAATAATATGCTAGAGACTAGCGCTTGGTAGAATAATGATGAAGTCCTTTGAATAGGCAATCAAATGTGTGACATACCTATTCTTAGAACAATCAGTATCATGCAGATTGTGATTTTCTTTGTTATAATCAATGGAAGCTAAAGTTGAACTTTGAAAAGCAGGATAGAAGGAATAATGACACTTGTGACCTTTGCTATCGGAGAAGATTCCTGAGAATATCATGATGAGCTAGGAAAACAAACAATGTATCATAGAACAATTGAATCCAGAGTTCTCATATAAGGCTCAAAATACTATATTTTGAACACATATAAACATTTAGTTTTCTTGGGAAGTCTATAATGCTGGGAAAGATTGAAGGAAAGAGAAGAGGATGACCAGTGGTGAGCTAGATGGACTCAATATCAGCAGCAGTGAATGTCCCATAGAGTAACCTAAAATGTTAATTTGAGGACAGATCATGATGGGGAAAATCTATATGGTTGCTAAGAGTCAGCATGAACTTGATGGCATAATCTCCCCCCAACTATCACAAAAGTTTTTTTAAAAACTTTGAATTCTACAGATTCTTTCTCTCATGATTAGCATCCTCAAATCATGCCTCATCAATACCCAGAGATATTTCATTCGATAGAGTGCCAATATAGCAAACATTAGTAAGGACCAATCCAACATAGCAAAGTTTAGCCTTCCTGTTTTGAGCAATTGTACTTGCACTTACTTAATCAGTATGAAATGGATAGAATAATGGCAAGCACTAACAAAAGAGATCCTTGCTGGGAATCAGATTATTTCAGGATGTATTGATCTGTGTAACAAAGAATCATGATTTGAAGTCCTGTGCTTTAGAGAGCTAGATTTACAAAAACAGCTTAAAATGGAGATGTCTAGGCAGCAGCTGAATTTAGGAAGAGATGAATTTAGTCCCCCAGGGGTTGGCAACCTTAAACACTCAAAGAGCCACAAAGGTCCTAACCGGAAGCCCCCTTTCTATTCTGGAGCCAACCGGAAGTCTGGTTCCCCCCACCATAGAGTCTCCTCCTAGTATGGCATCCTTTTTCCTCTGTTGACTGGAAGTCCGGTTCCCCCACCATAGAGTCTCCTCCTAGCGCGGCATCCTTTTTCCTCTACCTGTCCTAACCGAAAGCCCTATCAATTGTGGAGCCAACCAGCAACAGGGAGCCGCAGCAGAGGGATGAAAGAGCCACATGCGGCTCCAGAGCCGTGGGTTGCTGACCCCTGGGCCCTATTGCATCACAGTCCCTTTCTATGGTGGCTGTTCGGGCTTTGCTGTTTCAGAGAATAACAGTAATACTGAACAGCTGGAATAAAGATTGCTTGTATGTGTATTTGGAAGTGACACCATTTAAATTTGAAGGTTCTCTTGATCCAGCTTTTTACTAATTAATTAATTAAATTTATATGCTGCCCATCTTACTATCAAGCAACTCTAGGTGGCTTACAACAGAATAAAAACAAAAATATAAAAGCATTGAGATTAGATAAAACTAGGAACCAATGCAGGAGTGAAATGGAGTGGGATCTTCTTTCTTAGTCCTCTAGGTGGAATAACCATCAAAACCTCAAGCCAACTGGCAGAGCCAGGTTTTGTCGCCCTTTCAGAAAATTAAGAGGATGGAGGCATATCTCACCTCCAGTAGCACAATGTTCTGGTAGGCGGGGGCTACACCAGAAAAGACTCTTCTCCAGGACTCCAGCAGCCAAAGTTAGTTGAATAATGGGTCTTCAACATGCCCCTTCTGCCAGAGTGAGTGGGGCAGACCAGTCCCATTGGGGCGAGAGAGTTCCTCAGTAGCGTGGCCCCATGCCATGAAAGGCTTTTAAAGGGGACACCTTGAATTGGACTTCAACACCTTGAATTGGACTTGGAAGCAAAGTCTCATCATTCCAGCACCATAAGCTCCCTTGCTGCTAATGAAATGGACAGATATTGGAAGGCCTAACAACAGAAGTATTTCTGACCCCAGTCAAATTGCTGTCGGATCTGTCAATATGCTCATAATCAACTCCTTAGTGTAAAGGTCTGATTTCTGGCATCATAAGAGACAATAAGGAGATACTTTAGAAAACTAGTATTCTAATTCAAAGTGAAATATTTAGAAGGATGGAATGAACATTACCCAGTTTCAGGAAAAATTTGCAGAACACAAGCAGCCCCCATCTCTGCCTTTCCAATAGTTCTATAGATGAATGGAATGTGGCCCATTATGACTGGCAAAGATTATTATAATTGTCTCAAGGAAATATAAAATACATAGGTGTCAGAAATAAGATGGCTGGCTGCAAACAAAAAATGGCTTTAAAGTTAACATTTTTTTCCTTTTTCCTTCTTAATAGTGCTTGGTGTACTCTAATTCTAATTGATCTAAATATTACAAATTTACAAATCAAAAATAAGAAAAAATAGATATAAAATTGTGACAGTAAGGTTGAGAGAAAGTTCAGGCTTCAGAACTTTGGATCATTGTTAGATTTCCCGTGGAACCATCTTTCAAATTTCTGATATTTTTATACTTTGGGGTTATGAGGGAAAGAGTCACTTTGTCATCAATATTAACTTAATTGTTTAAAAATACAGTTCCTTGCATTCTTATCAAGGCATAGTCCCAAATCACGATTGCCTTATACTGTGATGGCGAACCTATGGCACGCATGCCACAGGTGGCATGCGTAGCCATATCGGTGGGCATGCGAGCTCAGCTCTGCCCCATTGGAAGTTGGCAAACGGGCTGTTTCTGGCCTCTGGAGGGCCTCTGGGGGGGTGGAAAGGCCGTTTTCACCCTCCCCAAGCTCCTAGAAAGGCTCTGGAGCCTGGGGAGAGAGAAAAACAGGCATACCAGGCCCAATGTGCCATCGTGTGCCAGGAGCGGGGGAGCGGGGGGTCATGCATGCATATGTGGGGGTGGGGTGCATAGAATAATGGATGTGGGCATGCATGCACATGACCCCCTCCTCGCCCCCTCCTGGCACGCGATGGCAAAAAGGTTAGCAGCCATCACTGCCTTATACCATATTTTCACTTAATAGTTTCATGGTTCAGACATCACAGAACTGTTATTTAAATTGACAGAAAAGTGGCAGATTAAAGTACACAGTGAGAACTACTGGATCTTTGTAGTCACAAAAGAAGGTTCATTTGGTCTACTGGACGGATTCTTTCCAGATGATTATAGAAAATGTATTATTGAGGGCTTATGGATTATTGAAGTGCAAATATTGCAAGCATTTTGTAAATCTTTTGGCTGTGTGGTACCCAGCTTGAAGCAAATTTTCTAAAGCAATACCAGAACAATGATGGGAACGTAATCCTGCAACAAACTCAGGTATCTGTTTTGCCGCAAGATTTATACCAATAGTACCATTACAAGGCCCCACAATTTCACACACAAAATTAGAGGCTCCTTTATATGCTTGGTGTCATCATTTACTAGCATTAGCCTTCTGGATTGTACATACGGCAAACCGAACAGACTTTGTGTAAAAGAATAAATGGATACAAATTTGACATCAGGACTGAAAATAACATCAAAATAATATCAGAGCATTATTCAACACGCTTCCTGCTGTTTGATGCTCACCTGGAGTTGCACAGGACTAATGTGGCAGAAGAAGGAACTTAACTCATTCATCTAAGCTTTGGGCCTTGGTCCAAACTACGGGTCTGTTCTCTTATCCTTGGTCTCCTTTCTCCCAAGCGCCTGTAACTCCATCACCTTTCCTTTGGCTCTGCTCCAGAAGAACGAAGAAAGCTTCCACCGCTCTTGTAAACAGGCAAAAAGGGCACTGCGGGAAGGGAGGGGGAGGGAATCTGAGGGTGGGGAAGATTCCACAAGGGGCCTTCACAATGTCGTTTCCCCCGCACCCCATTTCTTCCTAACGGAGAGCTGTGAGAAAGGATTGTAGCCCAAACCGGGGAAAACAGCAGGCCGAAGAGGAAAGAAAAGGTTATTGAGCAGCGGGCAGGGCTGCTGTGGTCTCCGAGTGAGCATAGACCGTCAGTTGTTAGGTGGGTGCCTTAGTGGGGAAAGACTGCCTTGATTATGCATTATGCGGCAGTTACACAGGGACAGCAACCCTGCATTCCCCGTTCCACAGAGCTGGCCTTTATGTGCCTGACATTTACTCTCCAAACTTTGGGGCTATGGGGGAGAAAGGAAAACACTGTGTGCAGCACTTGGCCACGCTGGCCTGTCACACACACACTCACACACACACTCACACCACTTCCACTGGCTGCCTTCTTCCTGTTTGCCCCATTGGCTGCCCCGCTCATGACCCCTCAATCCCCCCCTCAGCCCATTGCTTGACCCTCCTGGGGCTTTCCTCTTTGGTGGGGTCCCTGGGATGACCTGGAAGCTGAGACCTGTTTTCCTGTTGTTGGGCAAATCTCTAAGACTCGGGATCAGGCAGAAAGCAGCTGAGATGAGCCTTTTCCCGTCTGATCACTTGGGATAAGCATAGCGCGGAGCAAAGCCAGATCAGCTCCATTCCCCTGAGGGATCACGTTTGTTCTTTTCAAAGGTGTTGTTTAATCAGTTTGCTGGTTCTCCTCTTTCATACATCCTTCCATTTTCGTTTTTTGGCAACAGATCCTGCCAGCATTTCAACTTTCTTTAACTTTCTTTAAGCCTTCCCCTTTACTAGCATAGGTTATCCTTGGCACCTAAGATGCAAATACATAGATGAGATGATTAAGTATTTATTGCTCTGTTATCTAGGAAGGATTGAGGCAGTAGTGAAATCCAATTTTTTTTACTACTGGTTCTGTGGGCGTGACTTGGGTGTGATGTGGCTTGGGGGACATGGCAGGGGAAGGATACTGCAAAATCTCCATTTCCACTCCACTCTGGGGCCAGCCAGAAGTGGTATTTGCCAGTTCTCCAAACTATTCAAAATTTCTGCTGCCGGTTCTCCGAACTGCTCAAAATTTCCGCTACCGGTTCTCCAGAACCTGCTGGATTTCATCCCTGGATTGAGGTCCTGGAGTCTGCAACACAGAGTCCTGCCATCGCTAGCTTCAACCCATGGCCCACTGCAGGAGGTTGATTCATGGAGTGGGCATGAGCATGGTAAGATCGTGCTGTGTTTGCCTATCCTTCCATTTCACTGGGGGTATGAAGGCTGTCTTCATAAAATTAATGTCCCTGCTTGCCGACTTCTTCATCAAGCACAGGGATGGGGACTTGCAGCCCTCTGAGGGAGCAGAGGGACATCTTCCCTCAAGCTTCATCTATAGCCAGAGATAAAATAGTATAATTCAACAACATCTATAGAGCTGCAGTTTCTCTACCTATGCTCAAGGTTTTTCTTATTTCATTGGCAAAAAAAAAAAACGGTATTTCAGCAGGATTTAGTTAAGGTGAAGCACTAGAACAGGAGGAGGGGGAAGAAGAAGAGGAAGAGGAGGAGGAGGAGGAGGAGTCTTCTCCATGGTTCCAGGGCACTTTATTGTTCCAGAGTAGTTAAGAAGAAACCAGGAAATCTTTAGGCTGAGTGCCTCTTGTTGTTTCAAAGCCTCGACGGTCCCACAATCCCTTCAGTTCACTCCCTCTGTCTTGGCATGGATGCTACCAATCCTGGGTCTTGGGTCCCACCCTTCTGAGCCACGAACCAGTACTCGGGCCCCCTGCTTCCCTTCCTCCCCACCCCCGGCACTCTCCTGGCCACAGAGTGATTTATTAAGCAGGCCCTCCCTCAATGGAACATGTGCTGAGGTTGCCCACGGGAATGTGGGTAGATCTGACAGTCGCACCGCCACAGCCCAGGCTGTAATTTCAAAGCCTGCCCTAATCAGTTAAAAATATATTAAAAAATGGGAATGCGGGTTTTGCTAGGGAAAATATTTGTAACCACTTGGCAGGCCCTGGTGTGATAATGAAAGGGTCCGGACTACCCCTGGGGAATGACCGATTTAGAGATTGCACTCTCATAGGGACTTAGTCCCTGGACCTGGCACTCTTTCCCAATATGTTCCCCTTTCCCACCCCCAAATGCAGATTCAGCCTTCCCAAGCCACTGTCCAGTGTTGTTGGCTTTCCGTTAAACTATATGGAGGTAGAGGAAGATTGGGAGATTTTGTCTTGGGTAATAGTGTCCTAAACCTGCCCCTTTCTAGACTGCAGACCATGTGTGGCCATAGCCTTGTTGTGTTCACGTGACTCAGAGAAATTGCCAATCAGGCACCGTAAGACACTCTGCCCGAAATCTATTACAGAGTTTCTAGAGATATCTTCATGGCCAGAGTGGGAGATGCTGGCTATGTCCTGGTTCACAACTTCCACCTCCCATCTAATTTGGCTGATGCTGGTTGACATCTAGTCTCAAAGCACTTTTTAAGGACAGGTTGGAAATCAGGAGGTGGAATGAGGAGATGCTACTTCTCTTATACGTCTGCATAGGGTTATGGGCTATGGGCAGATAGGAACCATGTAAGGGAAGTGTAATTAAATGAATTAGATTTTATAAACTAAGGTACTGTTGATTATGGCAAAGATAACAGAGTAGGAATTTGTGAGTAGGGATTGCAACTAATAGAACATATGGTTTCCATACAAAAAAACCTGGTATTTCTGTTGTAAAAACAGAAATGGGTCAGGTAGTACTTGATAGTCATGAGACCAAGAAACCTACCACAATAATAATGGGCCATAGATGCACAAAAAAAATATGTTGTGCATTCCTAACTTGCTGTTGCTTTGGGACCTAAATTGTAATAATCATGGAGACATCATCCTATCCTTTTAATATTAGTAACGTAACATCCATTTCTATCTGATGTTGCAGGGCTACATTTGTTATAGGACAAAGATCTTCAGATGTGATAGGAGAATTCTTATTTGAGCAAATTACTGTCTGAAGTTGAGTCTTAGTGCAACATGCATTGCAGACTATAAAATTCATTGGGAATTCCCCCTAGGCAAGTGTACATATCACCCTTCCAAAACACTGTTCCCAGACAGAATTGTCCATGCTGGCTGTGAATCTCGAGAGTTTTACTCCAAGAAATCTGAGGGGTATTGATGTTTGGGAGATGAGCATAAATTAACAGTTATGCAGATACTCTAAGATATGAAATAAAGATAGGGAATGTTCTGTAATTATTCCCTGCTTTCTTTAACCCAGCAGTTGTCTTTACTGTCATCCATTTCATTATAATTGAAGCTGTCTTCATGTTTGGGAGCAAATTCAGGCTAGGCTGTCATGGGTACAAGCAAGGCCTGTTAAGCTTTGCCAAGGCCCTCAGTAAATTTAGCTTGATCTAAAATAGATTATGTATCCTCTCATAGCCATATATTGTATAGAAAAGATTGGAACTGATAATAAAACTGTTTTCTCAAAGACAGTTTTCTGACCATACTGATCTTAATGAGAAATCATTCAAAAAACTGTGAGGAACCTCCTGTTGCCTGGACCATAGTTGCAAGCTATAGGTCTTATCAAAAGGATATCCATATTTGCTTTCTTCAAAAGCCACTTCTTTCTTTTAGCTGGTCTGCCGAGCAGGCCAACCCTTGGTCAACTAAGATGCAAACATAGATATAATTACCTTTCTTTAGTCTTGCCTTCTAGTCAACAAAGTGATCTCTTTATTTCTAAATATTCCTTCCTGGGCAGATAAATGTCATTAATCTAGTTTCTAGCACAATAAATTAACTTTACTATGTAGGATGTGGTCCCTCCTAGATCATTTCCTGCAAAGTAAATGCATATTATCCGGTAGTCATTGTTGGCCTGTCCTCATGTTCAAATTAGGACTTGGATTTCAGAGGGAAATGAAGTTTGGTGTCCATATGACCCTGTTCATGGTGTGCTCCAATTATCTCTAGGCTGAAATCTAGCAGAACATGTTGCTATTGTGTTAATGAGAGCTATTGTTAGGGTTTTTTAAAAAAACAGTTAGCAAATGGCTTGCTTAACTGTCAGTCCAAAATATTTAAAAAATTATCATTTTGCCCAAAATATCAAAAATTCTTAAAACCAGCTATAGATGGAAATTGTGTAGTCTAGTAGACTTGAATCTTTCAAGTATTATCACATAAAAGTAAACTCTCTTTCATGAGCGATAACTTCCTTGGCAACGGTACAGAAATGATTTGCCATTACCTTTTCTCTGGTTTGTTTTTACTTTCCATTCTAGCCTGCAACCTTAAAATCAACTTGTTGGCATCCCATTCAAATACTAACTAGGTCTGGCTCTTCCCAACTGCAGATAAGGTTGACCAGGTGCTGCCACTAATGCATTTCTACCACTATGCACAGTGTAGGAAATAAACAGGGGAACTAAAAATCTTAACTCAATAAGACAAATGTGATACAATAGGCATCACTGAAACATAGCAAACAAAACTCACAATTCCCACGTTTGGCTAATTTAAAAGGAATAGACCAGGTAGAGGTGTTGCACTTTATGTAGATAAAATAATTCCAAGAAAAAGAGTATGTTTGAGTAAGACTAAAAGGAGAAATAAAAGTGATAGTTGTGGGAGTTTACAAGGAACCTCCAGACAGAGAATACAGACAAGGCCTTTTTTTGTCAAATGTCCAGAGTGACATCTATTGCTTCCAGTTCAATTTAGAGGGAAGTATCAAATGGAGGGCACCCAGGCTCTGCCCTAGCACTGTGCCACTCATCCTTTTCATTAATGACTTCTATGAAGGGGTTAAGGGGATCTGGAAACGACAACCTGTGAGGGAATGGTCAAAAGATGTGGCTATGTTTCCCCAGTAGATGGGAAGGCTGAGGTAAGATATAATAGCAGATCAGTTGTCAAGAAAAACTTCTTGATGGGTTATTTTATTTTTTATTTTAGATTATTGGCCAAACTATTTAATAATTTTAAATTGTTTTTAACTTTTATATTGTTGGTTTTTATCTTGGCTGTAAACACCGCCCTGAGTCCTTCGGGAGAAGGGCGGTATAAAAGTTTAATAAAACTAAAACTAAACTAAACTTGACTGCACAGGCTGTTACTGAAACAAACAACCATATGAAGTAGTGAGCTGTTCTTTGCTAAGGATGTTCAGGAGCTGGACAGCCATCAGTCAGAGATGCAAAGACCTGCATTCACAGAGAATTTGATTATATGATCTCTAACACCCTTCCAACTCTACAATAAGTCTGAACATCCAGCATTTCATATTTATGCTGTGTTTCCCTGAAAATAAGACACTGTCTTATATTTTTTGAATCCTGAAATAAGCTCTTGGCCCTATTTTCAGAGAGGTCTTATTATTTTGGGGTATGTGGAGCAAGATGGGGCTCCTCTTGCCGTCTTACCTGATTTCCAGCTCTGTGTTTAAATATTTTCGGGGAGGGCTTATTTTCGGGGAAGGCTTATTTTAGCACATGCGCTCAAAAGCCTGATTGGGTAAATTTTCAGGGGATGTCTTATTTTTGGGGAAACAAGGTACTATTTTTAAAAAGTGGGAGTGCTCCATCACCGCCACTAAGCATGCCTGTTAAACTTTCCTTTGACTCTCCAAAGCTGCTTCTATCTGCTGCACTCCATTTCTGCTTATAAAATTCTCTTCTACAAATGTGGATAGTTAAATGGGATTTCTGGATATTGAGTGCTAGGGTAGACAGTCAGGGAGACCTCTTGTCCTCACACAATGTTTGCAAATGGCTTAGAATCGCTTGTCCACCAGATGGATGCAACATGTTCCCTCAACATTCTAACCATACCACTCCCAAACTGTATTCCTCATTATGTACTATTTTTCAGTTATACCATATTCCCTCTATTGCCAGTAGCTATGCTGATTGGGTTAGTAGAAGTCATCAGCCAACAGTTCTGAAGAGTTGAGGAGAACTCCCCAATAGAGAGTATAAGTCAAAGGGAAGAGTTTGAACAAATCACCTTTGGGGCAATGTTTCTGCTACACCACAACATCCATCCAGCGTATGCACCAAGACAAATTCCTTGTGTGTCCAATCACACTTGGCCAATAAAGAATTCTATTCTATTCTATTCTATTCTATTCTATTCTATTCTATTCTATTCTATTCTATTCTATTCTATTCTATTCTATTCTATTCTACTCTACTCTACTCTACTCTACTCTACTCTACTCTACTCTACTCTATTCTATTCTTCTATTCTATTATGTTTGATAGACAATGAACCTAGGAAGATGCTCAAGATTGCAGATGAAGTACAAGGCAATAGATTTTCAAGTAGCATATTTTGCAGGGGGAGGCAATTAATTTTCCCAAGGGGCCATATAAAAAACTAGAACTGTGGTGGAAGGCCATCACCACTGATGGCCACCACTGATGTCCCACCTACTACCACCAATGCATCACCCTCTGTCGCCCACACCTCGCCCCCTCCCCCGCCCCCCCCCAATCAAAGCAGTCTGCTATTGGATTGTGACAGACTGTGGACTGGATGTGGCTCGTGAGCCATAAAATGCTCAAGTCTGATATATTGGTTACTTTCTATCTCAGCTGTTTATGCATGTCCACTTGTTTTAATTTCCAAAAGCTACTTCCTTTGATTGAGCATTGGTATGGTATAAAGGACATTGTCTTGGTGTAGCTGAAGATAATATCGAGATTCCTCTTAACAATTTTTTATCTACAGTTGCTACCAGATTTCTTATCTTTAAAAAAATGTTCGGTATGGGAAATTTTTAAACAACGTTCCTTCATCCTTCACTGTTTTGTTTACTGTGTTCGTGACCAGCTCAGAATGTTATTTCCTCATTGCAGCCTTGTTAAAAATCTGTAACATAGGTTTATCAAGGTAAACACTGCTATCCTGCCAAAGATCTTCTAGTTCAAAAGGGAAAATATAAAACAAAAACAAGACCACTTGAATGACCTACAACCGTTTGTAAGAACCTAAACTTAAGGGAATTTTTAAAAACTTTTTTTTTTTAAATTAAAGGGTGGTTTCATTGACCTCTAAAACTTTCCCTAGCACTGAAAATTCAGAAAGAACAAACAAAAACAATCTTGCATCTCATGGAGGATATAGATGGAGATGGGGAGAAGAGGAAGAATGCAGCCTACCTATGATCAGTTTGGGATGAGGACTATGAAGTTTTTCTCTTCACTCTCAGCAATCTGCAGTTCCCCATTGGCTAAGAAATCCTGTTTAATTTTATTTGATCTTGTCCTTTTTTCACTGCTTAAGCTTGTACCAAAATATGCGGCTTAGAAGCAAGACTAAATCTGAACCAAGATTTAGTGTTAGGGACTATGTTTAAATGTTAGGATGACCCCCCCCCAAAAAAAAAGCTTGTGATGAAAGGGGGACGAGCATTTTTCCACATGCCCCACCTCCCTTCCCAGTTTTTATCTTGAGTGCATCTAGGAAGGATTGGCAGGACATTCAGATTACACATTATGCCCCCTGAGGCCTAATCTGTCTCCATTCAGGAATTGGCCAGTGATAATTTTGAACTGATAGAAATCCAAAATTGTGCACCAATTCTTCCTTCTTGCAAGCAGAGTTGACCGATCAAGCTTTTTCCACAGATTCTTTATCTTTGTTTGTCTGTCTCTCTTTTTAGTTTAGTCTCCTTTTGTCTAACCACACTACATCTAGAATCTAGTTTTGTTTTGTTTTTATCTCTTGAAGGGAACAGAAACTTTTCAGGACCTTTACTCATCTTTGCCCGGGTACCCTGAAAACCATTGCGCTCCTGGCTGGCGTACTGTAAATGTCCTCCTCCTCCTCACTTCAGCCTTGAACTGCCATCATCTGATACACGCTTGGTCTTGCTGTCATGTAGTCATAACATAGGCAGAATATCCACCCCTTAACATACACGGCTGGCATTGTCATCCTCCAGGCTTGGCTAGAATGCAAGTTTTTGGTCTGACGTCAATCTTCTCATGGCAGCAGCTCTGGGCAAAGGAATGATTGTGCTCTTACACATTTCCTCAGTTTCTTAACCTTCCTTCCCCCCCATGCTTGATAGCTTTCTATCTCAGCAAAGACTGATAACCGGAAATGGTCTCTCCAAAATCTTTTCTTGGCAGAGATGCAAGTAGATTTTGAGGGGGGGGGAATGAGTATTTTGAAGGGGAAAAAAGACCCTACCACCGTGATGGCGAACCTATGGCACGCGTGTCACAGGTGGCACACAGCGCCCTCTCCCTGGGCACGCAAGCCTTCACCCCAGTTCAGCTACACCGCACATGCACACACATGTCCCACTGACCAGCTGATCGTCGGGTCTCTGCCACACATGCACCGGGGGGCAGAGCATGTGCGGGGAGCTGCATGCACAGGGGGTGGGGGGTGGGGAGGTGCACAAGCATGGGGGGCAGGGCCCATGCGGGGGGCCCGTGTGCGCATTGCATTTTGGGGGTTCGGGTGCATGCTGATGTACACATTGGACACCCAGTCCAGAAAAGGTTAGCCATCACTGCCCTACCACATTGCATTTTTAATGGAAACCTATGCTGCAAGGGAAATTAGAAATGCAGCTCAATAACATTAAAGAACTCAAAGTATCATTGATCATGTCATCTCAATTGTAATTTATAAATGGCGCTGGAAACTTTGGACTAAACTGCACATAGAGCCATTTTTTTTTTATTGCAAAAGTTTTACAATTACATTTTCACCCCTTTCCCCCCCCCAACCCACCCCAAACCTCCCAACCTCATCTTCCCTAGCCCTCCCTAACCCTCCCCTCCCCCCGGACTTCCACACAATATCAAGAAAAAAAACCCCGCCTTTATATAAAACTTGAACCCTCCTTCCCCCTTGTAATTTCATCTTCATTAGATTAAAATATTTCTATCTTAATATAACATTTTCAGATAAAGGCTATTTGATACTTCCTGGTTTGATATTTGTTCTGAACATAATCTATCCACTTTTTCCATTCCCATTCATAAGTCTCTTGTGAACAATCTTTTAAATATGCTGAAATCTTCGCCATCTCTGCAAAGCTGGCCATCTTCAAAGTCCAATCCTTGATAGTGGGCAAAGCTTCATTTTTCCAGTATTTACCTATCAATAATCTCACTGCTGTTATCATGTACAATATCAGTTTTGTTTCACCCAATGTAAAACCCTTAACTATACCCAATAAAAACAATTGTGGAGAAAATTGAATTTTTTTCTTCAAAACATTCTGCATAACCCACCAAATTTTTATCCAAAAAGCCTTAACTTTCTTGCAAGTCCACCAAACATGATAATATGT
The DNA here is from genome assembly GCA_022577455.1 of Arizona elegans. Classification (NCBI taxonomy): domain Eukaryota; kingdom Metazoa; phylum Chordata; class Lepidosauria; order Squamata; family Colubridae; genus Arizona; species Arizona elegans. Next base: position 1,271,305 of record JAKOOJ010000040.1, on the reverse strand, counting down.
AGCATCTAAACTATCACATCTCCAACATTTTGGCTGAACATTAGGGTACATACACGACAATTTTTTGGGGTCTAAATGCCATGTATAAAACATTTTATAGAAATTTTCCCTCAAATTCTGCGACTGTGTGAATTTAACATTCTGAACCCAAATTTTTTCCCATGTTTCCAACATCACTGGTTCTGCAAAATTTTGTGCCCATTTAATCATACAATCTTTAACCAATTCAATTTCTGAATCCCTTTCTAACAAAACATTGTATAACCTTTTAATATGCATTGGACCTTTCTCTTTTATATGTCTAACCAATTCTTCCTCATGCAACATAATACCAGTTTTTTGGTCCTCTTTCCATCTAAGTTGAAGTTGATTGTATTGTAACCAAGTTAAGTTAATCCCTTCGTCCAACAGTGTCTCGAATGTCTTCAACTGCCATCCGCCCGCATCTGTTAAAAGAACCTCTTTATATAAAACGAGTGACATTATATTTGTATTCCACATGATATGACCAAGATTCAACCATAGCGGTATTTTGTAATCCCATTTAACTCGGTGCTTCTTCCAGACCCTCATCAAAGAGTCTCTAAGTATATGGCTTTTAAATACTTTATCCACTTTGTTCTCATAAAATAAGTAGGCATGCCATCCAAATTCGAGGTCGAAACTTTCTATATTCAATATTCCAGTCTTTTTCCTTCCAAACCAATCACATAGAGCCATTTTTGAAAGCCATAGAGAGGCAGCTGCCATTAGTGGTCTGTTACGTTGTCAGGAATTAATTACTACTGTGTTAATAAAGAGATTACTGAAAGTGTGCAGTTGCAATTTGGCACTTTCTTCCAAAGAAGGAATAGCTATCTTAAGCAGGACTTGGGAACTGGAGAGATGCAGCAGACATAACGTATGAATAACTATGAAAAGGAAATGAAGGTGTTTTGTATCGTTTCTGTTTTTCCTGCTGGATTAAAATGCACTCTTAAAATGAGCCCTATATAGAAGCAATGAGTAGACGGATTCTGTGAGTTCCCTATGTAGATGCTAAAACAAAGAGTACTAAAGTAGTTTTCCTGGTGGTATACTCCAGGGGTGAAATCCAGCAGGTTCTGGCGAACTGGTAGCGGAAATTTTGAGCAGTTCGGAGAACCGGCAAATACCACCTCTGGCTGGCCCCCGAGTGGGGTGGGAATGGAGATTTTGCAATATCCTTCCCCTAGGAGTGGGGTGGGAATGGAGATTTTGCAGTATCCTTCCCCTGCCATGCCCACCAAGCCACACCACACCCACCAAGCCACACCCACAGAACTGGTAGTAAAAAAAATTGGATTTCACCACTGGTTTTGCCATTTGATTCATAGAGACTGATTTAATTGTTTACACATCTAATAAAGGTTGGACCTTGAGATACATTATTTTAATAGGTCTGAAGCTGGGTCAGCATCAGAGGGCACCAGCATGTCCTCAGACAATTTAAATATACTCGATGTCTTATCCCAGCTGCTTCCAGATAGACCATTTATGTGCAATGTTCATTCATTCATTCAAAAGTATATAAAGTTTGTTGAGGTATGTAAAGCAAAGTGCGCTTCCATCAGATATACATCCATTGTTCACATGAATACTATTTTCCACATGTAACCATGTCCTTGAAGACCTCAATTCATTTTCATTGTTGCCAACCCAGGAATATTAAGGCTCATGCCAAGCAAGAGTATCAGATCTTACGTTTATAGGGATAAAAAAACACCTTTTTTTAAAAAAAAATGATTTATATGCCGCCCTTCTCCGGAGACTCAGGGCGGCTTACAATGCATTAAGCAATAGCCTTCATACTTTTGTATATTCATACAAAGTCAGCTTATTGCCCCCACAAACTGGGTCCTCAATTTACCTACCTTAGAAAGGATGGAAGGCTGAGTCAACCTTGAGCCTGGTGAGATTTGAACTTACAGTAATTGCAGACAGCTGGTGTTAATCACAATACTATCAGTCTGCTGAGCCACCAGGTCCTTCTCTGGCCTGTGGATAAATGATGGCCTTTTCTCGTTCTTTGCATTGCACTCATTTTGTATTTTGTCATTTTATGGCTTGTAGAGAAGCACACACAGCTGTTTTAGTTCTGCTGGTTTGTGTTACAGTCCATGCTATTTAAACGATATGGGGCAGTGCCCCCTGAAATTGCTGAGGTATTTAGTTGTATCACATGGATATATGGAGATATATTGTGTTGTATTTTCAATCGTTATTTAGCTATTCCCAAATCAGGCAACTGATTCCTGCAAAAAAAAAAAAGATTTATTTCTAATTGACGAGCATTATTTTTGCTAAAGAGGCTGCAGTCTTTTCTGAAGATCAGAAGGAAAAGACCACATTTTACTTCTGATGATTATGATTCTAGGCTTGTGTTTTCTATGACATTAATTGAATCTGCACTAAGTGTGACTAAATCTAAACCAATGGGAGAAATGAAGCAACTTTTATTATGCCCAGGCAGATATTTTGGTTTTATCTCAGTAGGTGACATAACCTAGCTGATGTTAGTTGATGCCCCATCAAAAAAAAACAAAGTCAGGCCTAGTTATTTTGTTTTATTTTAAATGTCTTGATTTGTTTAGAATGATTTATCTGGCCGCCTATTTCACTAATATGACTCTGGGTGGCTAATAATTAGATTTTTAAAATATAGTATAAATGCAGTATAAAATTACTCTCCTAACCTAATGCTTGGATTCAAAGCCACCAAATAATTGCAGGACTAGATTAAGAAATTGAAAGAAAATTGTGGAATAAAGTACGGCAATCCAGTTTCTCATTGCTATTAAGAAAACGAACATTTGTGATGTCAAACTGGCGACGCCCACCCTGGCCACGCCCACCCCAGCCCTCCCAAGGTCAAACACAACCCTGATGCGGCCCTCAATGAAATTGAGTTTGATATCCCTGCACTACACCATCAGTAAGGACTCAATTTAAATGAAAACAAATCTGGAGAAAACAGATGAATATTTTAAAAAACCAAACAAAATCTACCAAGGATTACAGAGGAATCTAAAAAGATTATGGTTGGACCTATAACAATAACTGAAGTTTACAGAGCTATAAAAAAGGATTAAAACAGGCAAGGTACCTGGACCAGATGGATTACTAGGATCTTATTATTAATGTTTTGAGGATTATTCATAGCTTTTACAAAATACGTTGAGCTCTATTTTACAGAGAAAAAAGAGGCCAAAGAGATGGGAAGAGACTAATACAGCATTAATTTCTAAAGAGGGGCAAGATTTGACTTTTAACAAGAAACTAATGGCTGATATCCTAACAATTTTGGCTGAGAGGCTGAAAATAATTTTGCAAGAATTTATACGTGAGGATCAATATTGTTTTTCATCTAAAAGTTAGTTAATGGACAATATTAGCAACATAAGAAAAAACAAAACAAAAAACAAGTCACATTGATTTTCATAGATACAGAGAAGGCCCTTGAAAGTTTGAACTGGACCTTCCTGTTCAAAGTTTTGGAGTATATGAACTTTGGAGAGAATTTTATTAAATGGATAAGATTGATTTATATGCCACGTAAAGTACAAATACAGGTAGTCCTCAACTTACGATCACAATAAAGGCCAACAGTTCCTTTGCTAAGCAAGAAAGTTGTTAAGTGAATTTTGCTCCATTTTAATGATATTTCTTGCCACAGTTGTTAAATGAATTGCTATAGTGGTTAAACTAGCAACATGGGCTGTTAAGTGAATCTGGCTTTCCCACTGACTTTGCTTGTCAGAAGGTCGCAAAAAGTCATCACATGTCCCTGGGACACTACAACAGTGGTGGTATTCAGCCGGTTCTATCCAATTTGGGTGAACTGGTAGCGGCGGTGGCGGGAGGTTCTGCCCACCCGCCCGGTTGTAATCACATCCTGTTTTTGACGCTCTGTGCATGTGCGGAAGGTCCTGCGCGCACTCACATTTGCGAACCGGTGGCGAAGGTAAGTGAATACCACCCCTGCACTACAACCATTCTAAATATGAGTCATTTGCCAAGCATCTGAATTTTTAGCACGTGACCATGCTGCAATGGTTTTAAGTGTGAAAAACAGTCATATCACTTTTTTCAGTGCTGTTGCAACTTCAAGCAGTCACTAAATGAACTGTTGTAAATTGAGGATTACCTGTACTTCTTAGCAGAGATCTAACAAAACGGTATGAAATAAAAAAAGGCAACAAGACAAGAATTGTCTCCTTCTTCTTCTTTTACTTCTTTAAATATTGAAGAGAGATATAAACAAGATGAGAAAATTATGTGAAGAACAGATTGAAAAAGAAGTTAAGGACATTTGTGGATGTCCTGGTACTGGCTTTGCAGGATCCTTTAAAGAGAATAGAAACATCAGTGGGAAAATTTAAAAGAATTTGGTACTAAATAATTATATTCAACCATGGAATGAAGTGTATAGAGCTATGCTTTGGTGGGAGTAATTACAGTGGCCATTGTTGGGAAGAATTTCTATGATAACAATGAATGTTTTTCCTAGAGTGATGCTTTTATTTCAGAGGAATTTAAACATTAATATACAACTAAAATCAGAACTTTTCCTCAAGACTGATAAACAGTTGGAAGAAAAGTCATGGAACTATTTTTGATATATGATAACTACAGCAAGATTATTGTAGGCCCAAAGAGGAAAGCTTTGGCAACACCTATGAAGAAGGAAGGATTGGTGAAGATGACAGAACTTGCTCAGTGGTGGGTTTCTACTGGTTTGCCCTGGTTTGAGCAAACCGGTAGCGGTGGCGGGAAGCTCCACCCACCCGCCCAGATGTCATCATGGACACTCTGTGTATGCGCAGAAGGTTCTGCGCATGTGCAGAAGCGCCACACGTGAGCTCACAGTTCCAAACCGGTAGCGAAGTTAAGTGAAACCCACTACTGAATTTGCTGAGATGGCTAAATTGACCTGTTTGATTAGAGAAAAGACAATCTCTATGTTTGCGTAAAATAGAAAAAAATAGACTCATGGTTTGTGGTTTTGATTTGATTAGATACAATAGAATAAGAAAAGAAAATAATCCCTATGTAACTTTACAGAAAGAGGTAGATCTACAATTGTAGTTATAACTGCTGTAAAGATTGGAAACCACTTTTTTCTTCCTTTTCTGCTTTTCTTGTATCTTTTTTCTTTTTTGCAGTTTAGCTTTCTTTTTTATTCATTTGTTTTTCTTTTTTCCTTCTTACTCTACTTGACTGTGTACTGATTTTTGCTCTTGTGTTAAAACTTCCATCAAAATTATTTTTTTTAAAAAAGAATTAAATCCTATGCAAATGGCAAGATCACCACATATAAACGGACAATAAGCAATACAAACACATTATCTGTCCACATGGTCAATATTACTGTACATGTTAAAGACTCAGGATGCGCTGTATTTTTTTTTTTTCATGACATAATACTGTATTTTCAACATAGCAAATCTTAAGTTGTGAATGCTGCCCATTCCTGGAGCCATTGGATCAGAATATGCTACATACAACAGTTACTTCTTCATCGGACTACTATAAGACACTCTGCATGGAGCTGCATTGCAAAAATTGCTCTGGATATTTAGATGGAGATCATATAAATTTAATAAATAGAATAACTGCTCATAACATCCTAGTAGTTCAGACCGCTGCAGCCCCTTTACTGATAGGCCCCTCTACTTAGAGGGAATTATTTCCTTGTTAAAGCAATTCCACCAGCTATCAAATATGTTTCTAGGCATAATTCACACTCTTGATGACAACCTATTAAGCTGGAGGTGGCTTGTAATTACACCATTCCATAAACCCTGCTCCCCTTTACAAGCCTGCTCAGGCTTGAGAACCTGTTCTCAAACTTGTCTTCATCAAAAATAGTCTCTTTCATCTGTTCCTTGGTTCTAACCATGGCAGAGCACAAATTGATGGAAACAAGGAGTGGGAGGGGACCAGAAAGCTTTTCCAATGGTCTGTGATACTCTTTGCCCTAGGAAAGTTAGCTAGTGTACTCCTGGGTAGTCTTTCACAATGTAATAAATAGCTTTTGGGGTTTGTTTTTATTATTTGAATGTGCAAATTTTAACTGATGCCTGTTTTAGCTGGTGAATTTTCCCCTTTTTATTTTACAGGTAGTCCTCGCCTTAAAGCAGTTGGTTTAATGACCATTCAAAGTTACAGCAGCTCTGAAAAAAGTGACCTATGATGATTGCAGCATTCTCAGGGTCACGTGATCAGAATTCAAATGCTTGGCAACTGACTCATATTTATGACAGTTGCAATGCCCCAGGATCACATGATCAACCTTTTGCAACCTTCTGACAAGCAAAATCAATGGGGGAAGCCAGATTCCCTTAACAACCATGTCACTAATTTAACAACTGCAGTGATTCACTTAACAACTGTGGCAAGAAAGGTCATAAAATGAGGCAAAGTTCACTTAACAAATGTCTCACTTAACAACAGAAATTTTGGGCTCAATCGTGGTCCTAAATTGAGGACTATCTGTACTATGTATTTTTGTTTAGGAATTCAAGGAAGCATACCTAGCCCACCTTTTCTCCATTCCTTTTTATTTTTGTAACTTTGTGAGTGATGGACAGACACCAAAGGAATATGGTGTCCAAACATGTGTATATAACAGTGGTGAAATCCAATTTTTTTTACTACCGGTTCTGTGGGCGTGGCTTGGTGGGCGTGGTGTGGCTTGGTGGGTGTGGCAGGGAAAGGATACTGCAAAATCTCCATTTCCCTCCCCACTCCTGGAGGAAGGATACTGCAAAATCTCCATTCCCACCCCACTCTGGAGCCAGCCGGAGGTGGTATTTGCCGGTTCTCCAAACTACTCAAAATTTCCGCTACCGGTTCTCCAGAACCTGTCAGAACCTGTTGGATTTCACCCCTGATATATAGGCATGGTGGTATGTGTATAAATACTCTTCACTTTATTTCCTTCCTTCCAGGAATACCCAGAGCATCTTTTTTAGAATTATCTCTGCAAGGGGAGATGGTGGGGAGGATTCTACTTAAAGGAAAAACTTCTTTTATCCAAGGAGGGGATTGGCCTTGTAGCTGAAAATCAGAGCTCCTGCTTGGCATTGCAGAAAGTCCCAGGTTCAAATCCTGGACACTTCTAGTTTAAAAGATCCTAAAAGGGACCAGACCAGGAGAGCAGGAATGCTAAAAGTACTTTCAGATATTCAATCCAGTTGGTCCCTCTTAAGGCTCTGGAAAGAAGGTGGGAGTCATCATAATGCCAGTATATGATTGATTCTCACTTCCCACTCGATCCTGCTAAGCTGTCCCCTATAGTATTGGCCAGGAGCCTTGTGCCACTGCTGCAGGCTGCGGTGGGAGGAGTGGGTGACCGGCAAAGCTTTGGACTCTGGCCTTGAGCGCCTCAGTGCTTGCAGAGGAACTGGCCTGTTATCTGTTACACTTTGTTCTCCTGCCTGTTTGGGTGTGGAGCAGCTGCAGCACATGGAGGCATTATCTCTGCAAACCTTTGAAACATGGGCAGCCAGCAGGATTCTGGGTTCCCTCTATTCAGGATAGTGGGGGTTGGGGGCCTTGGTCCCTGTGCCTGGATGCAGCAGAGTACCTGTTCTCACACTTCTGTCCTGCTAGGGAAAAACAGATTCTTAGCATGTATTGGTGGAGGTGTGTGTGTGTGTGTGTGTGTGTGTGTGTGTGTGTAAAACATGTAGAATAGAATAAAAGTTGGAAGGGACCTCGGAGGTCTTCTAGTCCAACCCCCTGCTCAGGCAGGAAACCCTACATCACTTTAGACAAATGGTTATCCAAAATCCTCTTAAAAACTTCCAGTGTTGGAGCATTCACAACTTCTGGAGGCAAGTTGTCCCACTGATTAATTGTTTTAACTGTCAGGAAATTTCTCCTTAGTTCTAAGTTGCGTCTATCCTTGATTAGTTTCCACCCATTGCTTCTTGTTCTACCCTCAGGTGCTTTGGAGAATAGCTTGACTCCCTCTTCTTTGTGGCAGCCCCTGAGATATTGAAACACTGCTATCATGTCTCCCCTAGTCCTTCTTTTCATTAAACTAGACATACCCAGTTCCTGCAACCGTTCTTCATATGTTTTAGCCTCCAGACTCCTAATCATCTTTGTTGCTCTTCTCTGCACTCTTTCTAGAGTCTCAACATCTTTTTTACATCATGGCGACCAAAACCGGATGCAGTATTCCAAGTGTGGCCTTACCAAGGCATCATAAAGCTGCTGCTTCCAACACAACAGTCCTCTTTCTGAAAATGGAGGAGCTAGGCACTTTTCGAGCTAAGCTTTAGTACCATTTCTATATTAAAAGTGCTTAGCAACTGACTCGTATTTATGACGGTTGCAGGGCATCCCGGGGTCATGGGATCCCCTTTTGCAACCTTCTGACAAGCAAAATTAATGGGGAAGCCAGATTAACAACCATGTTACTAACTTAACAACTGTGACAAGAAAAGTCGTAAAACTGGGAAAAACTCACTTTAACTATCTCACTTAGCAACAGAAATATTGGGCTCAATCGCGGTCGTAAGTCAAGGACTACCTGTGAACAAAAGAAGCTATTTTATACTGTAGTGCTCTATGTTTATTCTCTGGTCCACTTTTTTCTACTGTGACTGGCAGCCTCCTCTTCAAAGATTGCCCGCCCCAAATGCTAATTCCCTTCTCTGAGTACCAAAGTTCCTTGTAAGTGAAAAATAACAGGACACCCATTGCGTGCGGAGTACGGATGTTCCATGGAATTAGGGCCTGTATCTGAACTTGACGCATACGTACAGTATTGCGAAGTCACTCCTGAATTGCCCTTCTTATTATAGACACTGATACTATAGCAATGCCAGCAAAGTTTCAGCAAGCACATTTGTTTAGGTGAAACGTAGTGCACTTATTTCCTGTGTTCTATAATCCCGTGTGTAGTCTCCACCCTGTTCGCTATCTCCTCTTGTTTTTCAGACTTTGCCCCAAGCCTGCTGCCTGGGAGATGGACACTTGTTCACTTCTAACCTAAAATCTCTCTATGTGGCAGTGACCCAGCAACAAGCCAGAGCTGCTTGCAAACGGCACCGGGCAGGTGAGTGGATCAAGTGTAGGAAGGGTGTGTCTGCTCTGCCATCATCCCTTTAAAACAGGAGTCTCCAACCTTGGCAACTTTAAGACTTGTGGACTTCAACTCCCAGAATTCCTCAGCCAGCAACTCATGGGAGATCATGTGACTAGGTGGGAATGAGTGACATCAAGTTGGCCACGCCCACCCAGGTTTTGTGGCTCCTGGTGATTTCTTTTCTGTGGTCCAAATGGCTCTTTGAATGTTTAAGGTTGCAGATCCCTGGTCTAGGACAACTCACGACAACCAACTCGCCACCACCAACTCATGATGGCCAACTGGCCGCAGTCAACTCACCATGGAACAACTTGGGACGTGGGACAAGAGTTACACTTGTATCAAAGAAATGGTGGAATAGAGTCATTAAAGAAAGGGTGCAAAAAGAGGGACAAAATGATATGTGAACAACAAAAATTAAAATATTTTAAAAATTATTTTAAATAATTACACTGAATTGTTGAATTGTCTTGCAGTGAGATGTCCTGTGGCAAGTTGGCTATGGCAATTTGGCCATGACAAGTTGACCCATTCTATCTTGAGGGAGTGGCCTGAAAATTAAAAGGTTATGGATAACCCAGCCTGAACCCTCTCTGCAAGTCTAAGATACCTCTGTTTTCATGCTTGTTGAGAGGATGATGTCTCTGCAAGACACTGATTATCTTAACCCTTCACAGTCTTGGTTCTGGTAATTCTGGGACAGAATCTACCATAGTTATCATTTTGCAATTGAACTACTGCAAAAGAGACACAGGGAGCATTGGTCTCTTGACCACTGATAGTGCCTGCGTTGAGGATCCTGCATTTCATACTTGTGGAGATGATCTCAGAAGTACAATAAACGAATTTCCCTCTGCATTTTGGCCATTGTGTGTTGCCACAAGGCACTATGTTTGTCTCCAATGTTATTTAACAGCTACTGTATATGAAGCCATCAAAAGTAGTTGTGTCTTTTTTCTTTTATCAAAGCAGTCAATTTAGCCATCTCTGCTAACTCCATCAGCTTTTGCAACCTTTCATCCATTGTAGGGATTGAAGCGTCCTTCCATTTGTGTGCGTAAAGTAATTTTGCTGCTGTCAACTTATATAACATCAAAGTTCCAATTTTTTCCCCAAGTCTTTTTCCATTAAATCCAAAAGAAAAGTTTCTGCTTTCATTTTTATATTCACTTTAAGAATCTTCTGTATTAGAATATAAATCCTGCTCCAATATTTCTTTGCTTTATCCACCATAAATGATAGAAAGTCCCTTCTTTACATTTGCATTTCCAACATTCATTTGAAGTACCTTTATACATTCTTGATAACTTACCTGGTTATAATTCTTATACTCTTGATACTTTACCAATGCACTAGTCTATATGGCACCACCGTTTGTTATCTTCTTCCTTTGACAGAATCAGAAGACTCTGGATCCCTTAACCATGCTGCTTCTCAGGACCCTACAGAAGAACTGGTAGATTTGCCAGCGGCAGAAGAACAGACAGAGACCCAGTTGTCATCTGCACAGCATGTGGAAGAAGCAGTGGTGGGTCCATGACCACTAGATACATATGGGAAGGGGTCCTCAAAGGGTTAGTTGTAACTTGGAGAACCATAGTTCCTCTTTCCCTGATGAGGTCAACTCTGCTCCTTAATCCTCTTGAAGAGCTCTCTTGAAAGATTTAGTAGTAAATTCTTCTATTGCTTATGTTTGTGAAGTTCAATGATGGTCAGCAACAACCTCTAGGTTCTCTAACCCTATGGAGGCATCTTTGTGTCTGATATGTGTGGGTGCCATTTTTATTTTCTAACTAGTCTTACCTGCCACCATTGCTTGGTGTTTGATTGCTATTCACATTCCAGAGAATGTGACACATTCTCTACGTCTCAGCTGTGGAAGTCAAGAGTCAAATGATGAAATCTTATTTGGCTACATTTGGTTGGTTTTACTCCTGTTTATTTGGATTGGCTGGTTGACTTACTAATTCTGATCAGTGCCTCTTCTTCCCAGGTCCCATCTTCCCAAGCCCAGAAAGCACAAATGCCTGTTGTCAAGACTAAAAGGAAGAAGGCAAAAGGACTCTTTGGCTGATACAACCCATCACTTTACAAAGACAGGGATGCTGATGCAGTTTTGAACTTCCCTTTGTCTTCCTGGAACATCTAGGGAAAAAAAACCTGGACTTCATATTGAAGCTCACAATTGTATCCCTCTATTCCTTTTGCCATGTTACACATGATGGTTGGGAACATCTCCCTCTGCACCAGAGCATTGTTTTAAACCCCTGCTTATTCTTTCCTGCTGCCCCAGAAGCTTAGAAACGATGGATTATTAGGTAGAAGGAAAGAATCAGAACTGCACCCTCTATTTTGCTTTATTAAAATGTGAATAAAGTACTTGGCAGTGATTTCCATATATGCACTCTGTAATACACAGGCTATCCTTAAAAGGTGTCTGTAAAATTGCAATTGGTGAAAAATGTGTCAATTTCTTTATTTTAATTGGTGCTCAGAAAATTACAGAGTATATGGCAGCCAGGCTGCTGACTGGCATAAGGTTCAGAAATTATGATTCCTGGTCTGTTTGCCAATCCCCTACTGAATACAATTTAAATATGGGAGTTGATCTTTAAATGGCTATTTCTGTGACTGCCTCTTCCCCTATGAACCCGTTAGATTACTGAAAAAAGTAGGGGGTGGATTTGAAGATGCTTCCCCCCACTCCCCTTCTAGAATTTAGCTACCTTGCTATGCAGAATTCACTTCTTCCCTGATGCTTCAAGGCTTTGGATAATTATCTCAAGGTGATGGTCATGACCTCCCATTCTCTCAGTATTTAGGACATGGCAAAAGATACCTCTTTCACCAAGTTTGGAGTTGCTAATTGATTTTAATTGTAAATAGTTTTGTATTGATTTTACTGTTGCATTTCACATCTATATCTTGTCCTTGAATGCATATGTATGCGCTCTGTCTTAAAATAATGCAAAATTTCATGCCTAAGAGAAATCTACCATAACCCACTGTAATGCAAACTTACTATAGGGATTGATGGGGCATCTACTAAAATATAGCAAGCAACAAGAACAAGACTCATAAAAGGTTCTAATCAAATTATGCCAGAAAATCTAGAGAACAGTGGTCAAGATATTGTTTCCTACTATTAATAGTCTGAATGCTCTTCAGGTCTTCCTCAATAGCATGTTGAATGTTATCTAACCTGAGAGGCTAGTTTGGTCTATTGGTAAGAGGACCAGGCTAGAAAGCAGGAAATGGGTTCAAGTGCCATTTTAGCTATGGAAGCCAGCTGGGTGACTTTGGGCCTGTGTCTCTCTCTCAGCCCAACCCACCTCGTAGGATTATTGTTGTTGTTGTGGAGGAAGAGGAAAATGTTTTGGATAGGTCAGTCCAAAATTCCTCAACCTTTTTAGCTTTGTGAACCAGCGGGAGAAGGAGAAGGGATGGTTCCGCGCAAGCAAATGTTTCCCCACTGCACATGCGAATGGAGATGCGTGCACATGCTCACCCACTTCTGCAGCCCAGTTCCAAAAGGCTCAAGGCCTGGTAGTGGGGCATGGTCTGGGGGTTGGGGACCCCTATGTTAGTCAATTTGAGTTATTTGTAAAAATAATAAAGGCAAAATATAAATGAATTTTTAAAAAAATATCCAGCACTGCTTTATATTTATATTTCTTTGTATTGTCCGTCCACGTGGTTCTCTTAATAAAATACAGGAATGGTTGCCTCTGCTTTCTCTCATGCCATTTGGATGGTGCCTTTGTTGTTTTCATTAAATTTGCCTCCAGCATCTCCCTATCTACCTGCTGCCCAGTGCAAGTACCTGTTTGCTTTGGCTGGGCCCCAGGGATGACCTTCATGCTAGGTTAACTTGCTGGGAGTACATACTCTTGGCATACATGTCTGATGTTCCTTCATCCCTTCCAAGAACACCCATCATCACCATGATGAGGCAACAGGGCAGGACTTCAGGGGGTCAGAAGAAATGGCACACCTCTTTTGCATTTTTTTGAAAGCTCCCATACAACTCAAAAAAAGAAAAGAGAAACTAGATAAAAAAAAAAATTCTCACCACCCGCAATGTTGCTGCTTTCTCAGACTACTTTAGAACTGCAAGCTTACCTTCTTGTCAATCTTCCCTAAAAATTTGTCCAGGTCTTTTGGATCAAGCAGTGACTTTTTGAGAAGGGGGGCAAACTGTTGCCTCTTTCAGAGCTAGTAGGATTAGCTTTCTCTCATGAATCTAGAACTCAGGTGGACACATTAACAATTCCTGGGATCCTGTCCACTTCCTCATGATATTAAGATTGAACTCCTCCGAGATAACTGTGTAAGGTTGTATCTCAATTCCATACGACCTTCACAATGAGTCCAAGTCTGTGTGAATCTGAACAATTTTATTCATCAGGTGTCAAGAACAGTCCTTGCAAATGATCCCTTGCCTTTTTTTGCCCAAGAGAGTTCAAGTCACACTGCACCGGGGTGCTGACCAGCACTCCAAGGATGTAGTAAGCAGGGAAAGTTTAGACTGAGAAAGTAATTGGTCCAATTCTGTGAGTTTTCACAGTTTAGAAAGTTTTTGAACATCTGTCTCCCCAATCCCAGTCCAAGAGTTTAATCACTGCGCCACATTAGTTTTGGAGGCCAAAGATTCTAAGAGGAAGCAAAGGTTCTTTATTATAACTGCAGGGGGAAGTTTCTAACTTTTTAACCACTCTTAACTGCTTCCAAGATCAAAAGACAGATAAAAACTGGCTGCTCTGGCCAGGGGAGTTACAGACAGTCCTTGCAAACTGGAAAACCACACCCACAAGAGAAAAAAGAAAGTAAAGAAAGGGAGGGAGGGAGGGAGGGAGAAAAGAAAGAGAAGGAAGGAAAAGAAAGAAAAATAAAGAAAAAAAGGCAGGAAGGAAGGAAGGAAGGAAGGAAGGAAAAGATTTGTAGAGCAAGTGATGCTCAGTTATTAGCTATTCCTCAAATGCTTTCTGCCAACTGGACTTTTAGGTACAAGGCTGTCCCACTGAGCCACTCCCAATGGTCACAGAAGCATTCACATGAAATTCATTCCACTGACCTTACTGTAGTTTGCATGCTTAGCTGGAATAGCACACAACTCTTGCATGCTAACAAGACATTAGGGAAGTCTAGTGGAGTGGGGATGGAATCAAGGCATGGAAAATTCTCTTATTCTTTAGGCATTCACAGATTGTAGGCATAACAAAGCATCGAGTTCACCTGGTTGTTCACCTGGTTGCTGGCATGGGTGAGAGCAATGATGGAGAATGGGCTCTATAATCAGGCCTTTGCTCTTTGCAGTGTGGTACAATGTGGATTGTGTGAATGTATCAAAATCATAGTATTTTGTTCCTTCAAGGGAAGTTTCTCCTAGACTCGTGATGGCAAACCTATGGCATGCGTGCCACGGGTGGCACGCGGAGCCATCTCTGCAGGCATGCAAACTGTTGCCCTAGGTCAGCTCCACCGTGCACCTGCACGCACCGGCCAGCTGAGGCCTCCCGGAAGTCTGGAAACAGGTTGTTTCCAGCCTACGAAGGGCCTCCAGAGGTCCAGGGGAGGCCATTTTCACCCTCCCGGAGGCTCCAGGAAAGCCTCCAGAACCTGGGGAGGGCAAAAAAACAGGCCTACCAGAAGTCCAGAAACGAGTCGTTTCTGGCCTCTGGAGGCTTCAGGGAGGCTTGCTAGGCCCAAAACGGGGCCCAGGGGGGTCACATGCAGATGTGCAGGGGGCCGGGGCAAGTGGGGTGGCATCACATTATGGTGTGGGCGCGGGCGCAATAGCGCATGCGTGCCTTCGGCACCCAAGGAAGTAAAGGTTAACCATCACTGTCCTCTCTAGAGAATGTAGAGAATGACCTCTCTACAACAGGTGTCAAGTACCAAGAAGACCAGCACACACACATGCACACACAGACTCTCTGGGGCCAGAGCAGAATATTTTGCTTAGCTTTCTTTTTATCATATTGTGAAGGCAGTAACAAAATAATCCCACCACAATCCTGTCTTTGTAGGGAATGAAATCATCTTTCATGGATGTATCTAGCTGATCCCAACATTCAAGGATGAAAATTGCATCATTTTATATTGCCTCTGCCTGGAATGCATAAAATACTGTACAGTAATGTTTGAGGAAGGGGAGACATGGTTATTCACTACGTTCTCTTCTGCTAAATCAGGATCCATTTCAGAGCATAGATATTATATGTTGCTTGTCTTTTTGTCCATGGTTCAATAGCAGCCAACCATTTAAGTTTACTCAAAAATTCAAATAAGTGACTCATGAGATGAAGTCGATAGCCAGCTGGATTAGTATTGTGCACCCCTCAGTTATTTTGTCTCTTGTTGCCCTGATGGGTATGGATATGCACCCACCCAATCCTTCTTGAGTGAGAATCTGGCTTTGCATCTTAATGATGTTTCTGATTCCTTATCCTCAAGTTTTTTCCGTGCAGCTTTTGGAAGACACAAGGTGGTATCCAGTATGAAGGAAAAGCAGGCCAATTAATCTTAGGGTCCAGCCGTATAATACATTTTGCCCCAGTTATGGCAAATACTTTCTTAAGAGTGAAATCAAATTAAATGGTGTAAAGGAAAGAAAACCATAGCACAGGCAGGCAAATTTCAAAAATCAAGCTGCTTTAAATTAGTCTTTGCAATGCCACTCTTTTGCCAGAATAATAGTTGCTTGCTTTGATTCCATATACAAGAACACCACATTTCTCTAACATTTCATATTTAGACCCTCTAAATCTCGAGACCAGAAATGAGATTTTTCACTATCTTTCCCACTTTGAGTTTAATTTATATCATCTGCATGATAGAAACACCTTTAATTAACTTAATTATAAGTTAGTCAATTAATCCAATTATCTGGTTTCACATAATCATGAATCAAATCCAGGACTGCTTTGCACAATATATTAGTAATCAGCTGGCTTACTGTTCAAAATGTCAGGTAAACATTGGAAGAAAATGAAGTGCAGGGGATAATGTAAGCTCTACCCTACCCATTATGACAAATTATGTATATTGCTCATTTCTAAGGTTATGATAGGGTTCTGCTAACTATTGGCTGAACTTTACTTATCCATTCTTTTTGCATTTGTTGCAGTCAGTGTCATACCATTTTCCTTTTACAATGCAACTTTCTAAATGATGTTACTGGCTGTAACATGTAAACAAGATAAACTTTGCAAGAGCTGCACTTAAGGTAGGTAAGATAACTTTAAAAGACGTCAGATAAGAATAACCCTTGCCAGACAAAGGAATCCATAACAAGGTTACTGTTCAGCCTTGAAATATGCCACAGGGAAGTACATGGGTGTTTTTTCTTCGGACATATAATTACTATGAATCTGAAGGTATTCAAATACTTGGAAGTAATTTTATTAGATTAGATTGATCAAGATTGGGACTGATGGAAACAGGGTAAAGGGAACTGGCACAGAGCTTTCTAGGCCAAAGGAAAGTATTCCCTCTAGATTTCCAGAAGTTGCCAGGATTATTTTTTTAATTTATTATTTATTAAGTAGCATAGGTAATGAACTGAAGGGATTTGTTTCCTTTCAATCACCTTTCTTCAACTTGCAGATTTCAGATGTATGATTTGGCATGACGCATTTGCACAAACACTAGGGGAGACCTCCAGTCAATCTTGGAGATTTACAAAAAAATCTGGTCAGGAGGTAACATGTTTGTCCAGACTAATGATCAACCTTTCTTGCAGTATCTGCTAATGGCTGAGTTTCTGTAATCAAACAAAGCCAAATGCATATGAATGCTGGTTGGGAATATTAGTGGTATTATTAGTACCTTTATACGCTCTGTATAAATGTACTAATATTCTCTGCAGAGACATTCTCCAGCCTTTTTCTCCCCAGAACAGGAAATTTTTCGGATTTGATTTTTTTAAAAATCTCATTTTCAGTGCATGATTCCTGAAAATCCACAACAAGTTCCTGGATGGTCACAGAGAACGTTTTTGGATTTTTTGAATGCGTAAAATGGGATTAAGCTCAGGGAATTGTCTGATTCTGGGAAAGGACCGTAGTTCATTTGCTTTCCTGATGTTCTTTAACTTAATTCCCAGTTATTCCAGATGGACCTGGGAACTTCTGTACCACCATTTCCAGTAAGCAGAGGACAGGAGTGAACAACCGGAATCTACAAGCAATTCTTAGCCTGGTTTCAAAGTCCGCTGCAAACATTTCAGTCCTGACATCTGATTTATAGCACTACAGTATAATATTACAGTCAACTTCTATTCTCCAGCACAGATTTTGATTTTCCTTGATGACTTCTGTGTTTGCTTTTTTAAATAATGTATGGTATATCTATTGATTTTATTCTTATCTTATTTTATGATGAACTTGCCAGTTTAGCTATGTGATGTTTTATTGGCTATGTAATATAGCCCTCATATCATTTTAAACTGATACCATACCCAGATTATATTTATTATTGGTTATTGTTTGCTCATCAACTCATCAATAATCAACTAGCATTTGATTATTAAATGGCTGAAAACATACTGTAGAACAATGTGACATAACATCCACTCTCTGCTGCCCACATTCAGATTGTCAGCGGCTTTGGATATAAATAAAAGACATAAAACATATGCTGTTTGATTGCCAATCTCACAGAGTTGATTAGAAGATGGGCAGCTATATAAATGTTTTAAATAAATAAAACATAAATAAGTCATTTTGCACAATGTTTTTTACTACAGTGATCGTATGTCTTTTACTTTATAGGACAGTCCTTTATTTCAGAAAGCTGTCCTATAGATTTGTTTTTTTAAAAAACTCACTCTTCCTTTATTTTGGTCATTTAACTTTTAGTATATAAATGGTACTTCTTAATGCACACTATTTATGTGGAAAATATGGAAACGGAATTGTGTTTTAAAAATAAATTTACATATACCATTTGAATTTAGATATTTTATTAGATGTTTGTAAAGTGTTGCTTGGTGTTGCTCTTGACGTATTCTTTGTAAAGCAAGGTTCTAAACTATTTATCCTTATGAATCTCTTTCAGATATAGCAATAGCACTTAGGCTTATATACCGCTTCACAGTGCTTTACAGTCCTCTCTAAGCGGTTTACAGAATCAGCATATTGCCCCCAACAATCTGGGTCCTCAATATGCCCCCTTTTCAGGGTTTCTTTTCCCCCATGAAAATGTGGTCATCGTATCTTTTACTCAATGCTAGACCTTTTCCTTATTTGTCAGCGGTTCATATATCAGGGCATCCTTGCATCTTAACTCTTAATTCTTTCTATTTCCATCTTTTAGCAAAATCAAAACCCAGCTGTCTTGACCCTCCTCTCTTCCACTACTGCATCCAGCCCCAGCAGTGAAGAGAAAGAGAGTACTTCTGTTCATACTAAGCTGCAATTTCAAGGCAAGCAGTTGCCAGGCATGACCAGGCCCTGAGCTGGCAAAGAAGAAAAATCCACCTCTTTGTCACCAATGCTCAAGCAGAAGATTCTTGAAAGAGGTGAGGCCTCTACTTGTATGGATCCACATTCTTTCGCTACCCCGGGTTCAACCAGTCAGAGAGGACTCCTTTAAAACCCTTTCAAACATCCAGTGCAGCTTACTGGTTCAAAGGCCCCATGGACTGCAAGTGGCTGGGCACTGGTTGCTTTAAGACAACATTTGTCCAAGGGCTGAGAGTGTCCCAAAGGTTGTCCTTGCCAGCCACCAGCCGACCGAGTGGGTGTAGCCTCCGTCTGCAAAAAAGCCACTTCGCCCCATCCAAGTGGTGCTTCCCAAGCAAGCATCTGCTTTTGCTATTAAGGGCCCATCATCAGCCAAAGGAAAAACAGAAGTGTGGATCAGAAGGGATGGCATTCCTGTTCAGAGGCCGCTCCTAACTTTCACCCTTGCAGTTGATGTGTTTCCTGCTAGGAAATCAGGTTACAAGTGATAGGGGAAGCTTCCAGAGACGACAACCAGCACAATCAGAACGTGCGTGCTTTCTTATGAAAAAAAAAATTCCTGGAGACAAAAGCAGCAGAGCTAAACATATTAAGGCTGGGGAGGGAGGCAACTGCAAGCCGAGTGTTATCTACATCTACATGGAGGAAAGCACGCGGTGGGGTACCCCAAGGTTCTGTCTTAGGCCCAGTACTCTTCTGCTATTCTGTATTATGGCACAGAGAAGGGGGAAAGTTAGCTCCTGTCTTTGTATGTATACAAAGTATGCATATATATATGTGTGTATGTATGTATGTATATATGTATGCATGTATGTTTACTCATATATATATATATATGTATATGTATGGGTTAACTCCAATCTGATCTAAATATTCGATCCTCTTCAAAATGGTCTTTGAAATAAACAGTGTAGCTTTACTAATGATATGCCTATACTTTTTAAAAGGGAGATCTCTATATAAAAAGTAGTCTGAATCACAGATCACATGTGCATAGAAAGGGTTGTGAGAAGCAGTGAAGGTGCTTCTTTCCACTATGCTAAGTACTGATGAGTATACCTATACTTGTGACCCGTCAATCACGCAGAAGCAAAGACATACACAGTTGGCCTTCTGTAGTTATTTGCACTGACAGAAATGTGTCCAGGTAACTGAATACTCCTACTTATTTCTACTTTTGTGCATGTTGAGCTGCTGACGGTAAGTGACCAAGCCATCCATCTGGCCAAAAATATCCTGAAATAGACAGGAAATATGCAAAATGGTAGCATCTCCAAATGATCAAAAACAGAACGGCAACATACATGAAACTCATAACCACTTGTAGAGAGAGGAGCAGAAAGTCTATAACTGGCACTAAACCAGATACACACTTATTTGGCACTATACAGTTAGTAGATCTGAATTCAGATGTTTTTCCTGGTTTAAATCAACCATCTGTGCAACACAGGATTAGCACTTTCCCCAGAGTGCTAATCTTGTTTGTTAAAGAAATAGGTTTCGTGCTTTTTTAAAAAGTGCCAAACCCATGCAAACAAGGAGTGTGTATAACACCTTACTAATGTTTTTCAAAGCAGAGCTCAGGTGTTATGTGACAAATGCCTCTAAATAAGACAGATTCCCACTTTCTCCTGAAATCCAAGCTCAAGGAAGACATCTCCAGTGACTGAAAAGTAGGGAATATGCCACACCAGTCTAAAATGACTAATATGAGCTGGACAAACTCCAGCCACTGGTTGTGTCATCAACCACATCATTAAGGAAGCCTTGTCTGTCATGTCCCCAACCAAAATTCTGTTGGGAGAAGAACAAAAATATTACTCTAAAATTGGATGGCTATGTATGACTTCAAATTGCCTCAGCTATAGGCTGGGATTGAGACAATATGATGAGGTCATGGCATTCAAGGCAGCTGGCATCTCCATGCTGTGACGATATGCAGATGAGTCCTGAGAGATCACTGATAAAATTACAATAGAAAGGGAATCTAGATTCATTTATTTAAAGGCAGCAGCAATAAAATCAATGCTTCCTTCCACCCATTTCCCTCTTGAATTACATGTTGGAAAGCAAGGCAGTAATCAGAAGTGGATTTTTTTTGTGAGAATCCAAGATCACTTCAAAACTGCATTCCTGGGCCTTGGAATTAGTTCATCTGAAATATTTTACACCAAGCTCTAGTTCAGAAAAATATCGCCAGCCATTTGAAGCTGATGTGTATGTTTTGCATTTTGAGGGTACAGATATTCCTCGTTTAGAAACTACTTCATTTAACTGTAACTGCAGTTACGATGGTGATGGAAAGTAACTAATCGGTCCTTGCATTTGCAAACTTCACAGATCCATAAAGCAAAGGAAAGCTTTACTGTAAGACCATAATAAGCACAGTTGTGGTTTCACTTAGTAACTGCTTTGCTTAATGACAGAGTTGCCATTCCAAACTGTGGTTGCTTAATGTGGACTACCTGTATGTAGTGGAGCCATGACCACTTAGCTAAAATACCATCTCTCCTTCCCCAGCAGGATACTCTCTCCTATCCCTGCTCTCTTTTGCTCTTTTCCTGGAGATGCAGGCATGCTTCCAAGCAAACCACAGGGCTGCAACCAGCTATCCCTTTTATCTTCAGGAAAGCTTATGGAACTATCTGAGGCACAGGAGGCATTCTTGAAAAGAAAGTTGAGGCTGGTATTTTATTTTGCATCATGATAGCTCCCATCACTTTCTTGTTTTTTTTAAAATAAGGTTTTACCTAACATTATCCTGCAAGACAAGCCAGTATGGCTTCCAATCTGAAATAACATTGTAGTTTATCTATCCTGCTTTGCAATGTTTCCAAAACAAGTAAGAGACGGGTAGTCCTTAACTTACAACCATTTTGTTTGGCAAAGTTACAATGACACCGGGGGGGGGGGGGGGGGGGGATGACTTACCACATATTCTCACACTTGCAACCGTTGCAGCATCCTCACAATCACATGATGAAAATTTGGGCACTTAGCAAATGGCACATATTTTATGACAGTTGCAGGACCCAGGGGGTCATGTGATCGTCACTGGCAACCTTCCTAGCAGGCGTCCATCAAACAAAGTCAATGGGGGGGAAAACTTGAATTCACTTAATGACCATAATTCATTTAAGAACTGCAGGAATTCACTTAATAACCATGGAAAAAAGGTCATAAAATTGGATGCGGCTCACTTAACAACTGCCTTGATTAATAATGAAAATTCTGTTCCCAACTGTGGACATAAGTTGAGGACTACCTGTATATAAATAAATTGAGTCTTAGGCTTTCTTCAGTCATATGCCCCTACCTAGGTGATGAGACTAATCTCATGCTTTATTTAAAGCATTTATGTGCCACTTATTTAAAATAAAATGAGAGTAGTTCACAATAAAAGCCAACAATTAAAATAATCGTAGCGGACTTCAGAATTTATTAGGAATCTGATTTTTTCAGGGTTTAACAGAAATCTATTGCCTGGACCATGGTCACTAAGTCCTGAAGCTCAATGCTGTTCAATAGGTGCAAGCTGTGACAACCTACATCAGTAAATTAAAACAGTGATTTACAATATTAAAACATATACTGGTAGAAAACTACCATATAACATAAAATATTCAGAAAAGAAAAAATAAAATAAAAAACAACAAGAAGGGGAAAAAAACATCAGTAGAAAATTATTAAATAGGAATTATTTTTTGCCACTTTATCACACTTTCAAGAGATTCTCATCAAATAATTGCCAATATAGACCCATAGGCCAATATGCACTTTAGGCAAACACCATAAAGATCTGCCAATTCCAATGTTCCCCTTTGACCATACAATGCAAGACTTTGCCTCATTCCCAGCCCATGTTTTAAATAGCCTTATGCCGATCCTTTCTGTTTAAGAAAATAACCAGTTTTTCCTGTTTAATCTAACTGAGTCATGGTACATAAACTTTATTGTATTTCGCTCTTTTTCAGAGGGGAGTCCATGTGACCAGGCCAACCTTGATGAATTCTTGGTAGATTTCCTGGAGAGATGCCTGTTATCGTATAAGGAGCAATGAAAAACAGATATCATTGGCTACTCCTCAGCCAATCGGCATCCTCAAAATATTCTCTGACCACCAGGAATGATAATTGTTTTTTGTTAGCTCTCCAGGATAACGAAGAGGAATCAGCTTATCACTATCCTGGCAAAATACAGTATTAGGATGATACAGCAAAGGCTCACTTAAGCTAATGAAAAGCTGTCAGCCAAAAACTGGTGTTTCATAACTTTGGATAAGCTAAGGTTGATTTGGGGACCGGTTACTGATTCCTGGCTGTTTTTAGGCATCTAGAAGCCATAAACTACTTGTATCCCTCTAGCTTTGTCAATATCTACTTTGTAGGCCTGTGTTTTTTAATATATTTTTAAATTTTTTTTGTTTGCATTTGGATAGGTTTACATCTTCCATCAAGGCTAGCCGAGAGAGGCAAAGGCTCTTCTCATTGCCCTGATAATCCCCAGTCCCCATAATCCCAAATCAGACTTTTCTATTAATAAAATCATAATCAGTCATAAGAACCCTAGATTCTAATAAACAGAAGGCAACCTGGTGAATTCCAGGAAGCATTTTTACCATTTTCTTTTTGGGCACATTTCAAAAATATTAGACGGTGCCATTTCCTCTTGTTATCATATGTTTATGATATATGGGGCCTAGGTGGAGCTGAGATTAGAAATACATGTAGAAATAGATTTATTTATTTATTTATTGGTTCAATTTATATGCCGCCCTTTTCTGGAGACTCAGGGCGGCTTACAATTCATTAAGCAATAGCCTTTATACTTTTGTATATACCTGCTTAGTAGGGCTTTTGCCCCCCCCCCCAAGCAGTGTTCTTTTTTATACAAAGTCAACTTATTGCCCCCACAAACCAGGTCTTCATTTTACCTACCTCGGAAGGATGGAAGGCTGAGTCAACCTTGAGCCTGATGAGATTTGAACTTGCAGTAATTGCAGGCAGCTGGTGTTACTTAACAGTGCTTTAGTCTGCTGCGCCACCAAGGCTCTTAGATCTAGAAATAGGTACTTCTCATCTTCTGACTTGTTATTTAACAACCATTCAAAGTTATGATGGTCTCAGAAATGATAAAGCACTTCTGGCCTTCATAAAACATCTCTCTCTCTCTCTCACACACACACACACACACACACACACAGAGAGAGAGGGGGGGGGGAGATGGGGAGGGAGAAGGGAGGGGGAGGAGGGAGAGGGAGTGGGAGCGAGAGAGAGAGAGAGAGAGCGAGAGAGAGGGGGGGGAGAGAGAGAATCCTGTGATCATGCTCTGATGCTTGGCAACCTGTTTGCACTTATGATCAGTTGCCAAACACCATTTGCAATCTTCTCTGCTGGCTTCCCCAGAAGATCATTGGGGAAACCAGCGAAGGAGGTTGCAAGCTGCTAGTGTGGCCTGCTGCAAAGCTGAGATTTCCGGATGGCAAACAACCTTTTGAGAATGAAAGAGCTGCTGGCTGAGGGAAGGGGAACTCATCCAAAGGGCTGCAGAAACAGAGTTTAGGTCTTGAAGAACCAAGCTCTGTCGCAGAGATTCCTTCCACCCATGAAGGGGAACTACTTGCCCTCCTTTGGCAAGGAGCTCTTTCAATTCATTTGCTTAATGACCCATATAGTTGCTTTAACAACTGTAGCTGAGAGAGCAGGGATTGTGGTTGTTTAAAGAAGTAGTCATGTGGGCATCTCACTTAACCACTGCGTCACTCAGTGACTGGGATTCTGGTCACAACTGTGATCGTAAGTCAAGGGCTACTTCTAATGGTGAAATTATAGATGATGCTTTATCATGCAGAATTATATAAAACAAGAGCTGGAAGGGGGCTTATAGATAGATAATCTAGTCCAAGATTTTTCAAACTATGAAGAAAAGAATGGACGGAATTGATATACCTATAGGAATCTTTAAAGAAAAAACACATTGATTTTGTTTAAAACATCTGTCCAATGAATTGTGAAATTCAAGCTTTAATTTTTGTATGTTGAAAACATTGATGTTATATGTACAATTAAAGTTAAATGTTTATATTTACAAATATAAGGAATTTTCTGGGATAATGTGGGGCATCCATTTTTGTCAATTTGAGGTTATATATTAAAGTCATTGGTGTTTGGATCAATAAATAATGAACATAGGTTTCATTTTATTGCCAGTTTACTAGTGGTAGAGCATTGTCTCTCGGGCAAGGATTCCAGGATGTGGTTGTTGTTTTTTAACGAACAAGTTCTGCAGCTTGAAAAGGTGTGAAAACCCTGATCTAGTCCAATCCTCTACCCAGGGCAAAAATCTGTTACTATAGTGTCCCTAGCCAGTTTCCCCATTTTGTAAAATACACTTTCAATATTTTTTTTTAAAAAAGACTCCATTAGGGAAATTTGTTCCATCTCTTTCCTTGTAGTTTAAACCTCCTGATTCTTGTCCTGCCTTCTGAAATAATTCCGAACAATTCCACCCCCCTGCTTTACAAGTGACTCCTTCAGACACTTGAAATCAGCAATTCTGGCTGACTACAGCCCTCTCCTCAAACGTCTCATGGTTTTTCAACAATTTTCCTCCCAAGCCAGGCAGTACCATTTAACTGCTCTTCAATCCATCTCATCAATTCTTCCTCTGGTTCATAGCGGTCTCCCTCTTTGCAGCTTCTGCATCTGCTGCTGTCCCTGCCTTGTGCCCACGTTCAGGTGATGATCTACCTGAATGCCAAGAAATCATTTACTGGCCTTGGAATTCACAAGGTCGCTCTCTTTCTCTTCTCTCGCCCTTCAAAACCTAACACGCTCCTTTTAAAAGCATAAAAGGCGGCTTTCCCCAAACGTCGCGTTCTCCAGACGGCAAACTGCCATTTCCTAAATCCACATGATCGGCGAGATCATTTTGTGGTCCAAAATTTCCGACGGGCACCTTGTTGGAGAAAGCCGCTCTAAATCAGCTTCGATTGGGGGGGTGGAGTGGGGGAGAGAGGGAGTCGCCTAAAACGTTAGCACCCCGGGAAATGGGGCGGGGCTTTTAAAGCACTTTTCGGGGAAGCAAACCTTATTGCTTTACTCTTGTTCAGCAAACTCCGGATTCCGCCGGGGTCTACAAGTGTGAGTTTGTGAGTTCAGGCATCATTTCATTTTATATTTATTTAGAAAACTCCGCTTCCCTGTAATCAAGCTTACAAGGGCTCCAACGATTTTACACATAAAGACCTGATCTGTATATTTTCACTCATGGGGGGGGGGTGCATTTTTAACTCCCCCCCCCC
Source organism: Arizona elegans (assembly GCA_022577455.1). Classification (NCBI taxonomy): domain Eukaryota; kingdom Metazoa; phylum Chordata; class Lepidosauria; order Squamata; family Colubridae; genus Arizona; species Arizona elegans. The sequence goes on along the minus strand of JAKOOJ010000040.1, from coordinate 1,245,414 downwards.
CCATTAGGCTTAGTCTCGATCGGAGGCGGTGGGGGTGTGCAAGAAATAAGCTCTTGATTGCCCTGGAGTAAAAGATGCCTGCTTGGATTAAACGCCCCAGAGAAGCACACTTGGAGGCATTCGGCATGCTTACCGGCGGATCAATCGCTTGCAGTGTGCGCGCACGAGCCTTAGCAGCCGGACCCAGCCGGGACCGCGTGGACGGTGAGCCTAAAGCACGAGGCCGAGCCTTTTCCAAAAATCTACCTTTCCCTTCTTCTGTCCGACAACGGCTGGATTTGAAAAATAAGGAAATAGCGCCCCCTGGACTGCATGTTCTCTGCGGGGAGGCCTCGGCCGACGGCCTTTAGGCGTGCCAGGCCAGGGCGTTAGCCCGCATCTTGTCTCGTTGCTAAGCGCCGCCGTTGATTCGCGTCAGAACCAGACACAGCCCCTCCATCCATAGCCCTGGCTCTTGAAGGTTCATGTCAGACTTCAGGGAATTGCAAAGTCCACCCCCCCCCCCAAAAAAAAAAAAGGTTGGACTGAGGCAGGGCTCTTTGGGAATATAGTTGGGATTTTGAAAAGAAGCAATGGGTCCTGTCACAAAATGCACACACGGTCAATAAAAATGACCAAGAGCCAGATAGCAATAAAATTATGAATGTGCCACCGTGACCACCCTGGGTGGGAAAAGTAATCCAGAAAGACCAGAGAGTAGGGATACAAATCTGTGGGCACACTGTAACCGCTGCCAAGTTGACGATCCAGAATCTGGCTGTAAGATTACTATTTTCCTGAATTTTGAATAAATATCTCCTTGGTTTATTTTTGGGAAACTGCATTTTTAAGCTTGCTGCATTTTACCCTTGAGTAAATTTGAATTGGGGTGAAATCAAGAGACTTAGAATTGCTGAAAGTATGTTTATATGGCTGGGAACAGCCTCTTCACATCTGATGCTCTCCAGAAGTGTGTCTGGCTAGCAACCATGGGAATGATAGCAGAGGACAGTTAGAGGCCACCACATAGGGTACACTGTAGGATGAAAGTGCCTTGGCGGATGACAAGGTGTTACAATGGCAGAGATTTCTTGATGGGCCAACCATCAACTGGGTTTGGCTTCCCAGTTTACTTGCAGTTAAACCTTTCTGAACTTGTATCCTGGTTTGTCGTCCCACCCCCACCCCTGGCCTGGCCCCCCAGATGCAGTCACTTACATGTAAGAGCCAGTTCTGAAGAGAAAAGAGGATCCAGGCCTTGTGCCTAGATAGCTAAAGAAAAGAAAGTAAGCTGTTGTGCCATTGCTATCTCCATCAAATGCTAGCAAAGTAAAATCCCAGGGGATTTTTTGCAGATCCTGGAAGCCTTTTCTCTGTCCCATCAGTTCCACACATCTCCTGGCTGTTTCAGTTTCCTCTATCTTTTCGATTTGCCATTGGCTGGCTTTTAGGTCCCCTTCTGGGCACCAGTCTTCAGGATAAGGACCCCAGGGATGGCTTAATCTGGTCTCCACTGCAAAAAAAAGCTTCTCTCTGGATGGAAAACTCTTCCCCCTTTCAGTTTTGCTGCAGGATCTCTCAGCATGGCTTCTTTTCAAGGTGCCAAGAAGTGACCAAATGTCACAGACAATGGGAGTGCCTTAACACTTCCTGCTGGCTGAAGTATGACCCTCAAGAGCGCATGCACCACACACTTCCAGTCAATGAGCCTCAGGTTCTACATGCAAGCTCAGATTTCATGTGGTTTCTTCTGCCATCTTCCTTTTCCATTCCTACCAACAGAGAGCTTGGGCAATTTGCTTGAAACTTAAGCGTCAACCTCTGATGCTGTTGTCCTACAGAAGAAATGGCCCTGCTCTTCTCACTGGAAAGGGACTTTCTCGCAAGTCGGTCATCATTTCCTCTACCCGAAGCTATTCAGTTGCACTGGACGCACACAGACGGTCCTGAGGGTACAAAGCTGCAGATCCCAAGCTTGCCGGAGAGACCCTAGCCTAGTGGGACTGTGGTAGGGCAAAGAAGCAAAGAGCCAGATTGGGAATAAAGGCGCCTCCTTTATTCCTTTCCCCTTATTTATAAGGAAAATTCACTCTTCATGTCACTAAGAAGCCCGAGATTTAGTAAAGAGGGAGGGAGGGAGGGACAGCATTTAATTTGGTAGAAGCCATCGGGATGAGGAGAGGAAGCAAGCTGGCCATTTCTAGAAAAGGGAACCGCTTTGCATTCCGCCTGGGCTTGGAGGCTTCTTTGACACAGAAAATAACTTTGCACATGCTCTGGGGGCGTCTCTTCCTTCCTGCAGTTTTGCCAGCACTCCGGAGCTGAACTCTGGCACCGAAACAGGTCCGGGACTAAAAGGCTCGACTCCCACGAAGTACTCTGGCTCCTCCGGGACTGTGCTCCCGGGCCTTATGTTGACTTTGCCCGCTGGCAGCTGCGAGGGGAAGCCCGGCCCAGGCGGCATTGTTGTCTCAGCCGGTTAATCAGATCCTACGAGCCGCTGTGGAAATATCGGGCCTCTGGCCGAACAATAGGGCCCCAGGAGGTGGTGGTTAAACTTCAACCAGCTGAGCTTCCCCTCCCTGCCTGCCAGAGCCCAGGGAGCCGGGCACGCGAGCGAGCCAGGGACACCCCAACAGACACACACAGACCCACACGGGTGGGGCAGATCGAGGGACCGGGTTCCAGACTGCGAAGTGAGGGTAGACCTAGAGCCGTGGGATCAATGCGGGGGCGCCTTTTCCGCCTCCAGCTCCTTCTGGCCTTTTTATTTTTTTTATTATTATTAGCCTCAGATTACGATCTGATCTGGGCCTGGAGGGCGCTGGGCCCCTCCCTTGCCCCACACCGTTCTCGAAGCCCGGGGACGCCTTTTTGGAGCCCGACCCAAACGACAGCCGCTTGGGTCGCGCCAACGCCGTCCCTGGCACGAGGCAGCGCTCCTCAGGACGACAGCCTCGATGACCTCTTTGGCACCTTCGGCCCGGAGCACGTGGAGACGGGAGCCTGGCGGGAGGCGGGAGGGAGGGGGCGAGGGCGGCACTCCCGAGGCGGAGGCGCGCGTCCGCCTCCCCAATGACAGCAGGTGAGCGAGCCCCGGAGGTGGGTCGGGCGGGCTTTCGCCTCCCCCCCACACAACCTCACCACCCGCCCGCCCACCTCCCGGTCGGCGGGGCCCTGGCAGCGACAGGCAGGTTAGGAGAGGAGGAGGAGGAGGAGGAAAGGGAGGGCGAGAGGGCCGGCCACGGGCTGGGTGCGGTCCTGGCGATCCCCGATCCGGATTTCTTCAATTTCCCCTCTCCGTCGCTCACTCGTGCTCTGCGAGCTGAGGCGCAGTCAGAAAGAGCAGCAGCTCCGGCGGCAGCGCTGACCGCTAGAGCGCGGCGGCGGCGGCAGCGGCGACGCTTTAACCGCGGCAGCCAAAACAAACGGAGCCTTCGCTATTTATTGGCGGCGGCCGGAGCGGGCCGGCTCAGAGCGGCCGACCAGCTCACCTGCCCCCCTCGCCGCATGGCCGCGGCCGCTGCTCCCCTCCCGGGGCAGCCCGGCCGTCGTCGCCGCCACCGCCGCTGCTGCTGCTCGTCTTGGAGCGAGTCCCGCTGAGCTCCGCTGGGTCCGTCAGAGCCATGAAGGCGGCGCGGCTGCTGCTCCTCCTCAGCGGCTGCGCGCTGCTCCTCTTGGCGCCGGAGGTGAGCGGCTGCGGGCCGGGCCGGGTAGTGGGCAGCCGTCGCCGCCCGCCCAGGAAACTCATCCCTCTCGCCTACAAGCAGTTCAGCCCCAACGTGCCCGAGAAGACGCTGGGCGCAAGCGGCAGGTACGAAGGCAAGATCGCCCGCAACTCGGAGCGCTTCAAGGAGCTGACGCCCAACTACAACCCGGACATCATCTTCAAAGACGAGGAGAACACCGGCGCCGACCGCCTCATGACCCAGGTAGGCGGCCCCCCACCTCTTCTCACGCCGGTCGCCTCTCTTAGCGGGGATCCCCGCTAGTGTGTGCGGATCCCGCGCAGGTGTTTTGCGCGCTCCGCTCTCCGCCGGGCCGAGCGCACCCGCGCGGGGACACCTGTTTATCTCATCCCGGCTCCGGACACCTGTCTGGCGTCCCAACTCTAATCGTTCCGTTGATTTTGGGTGGTGGTGGTTATGGGCAGTTTTTGGGGAGCGGAGATCTGGAAAGCCTAGGGAGGATCCTCGGGATCGTTCCGTTTGCCTTTTCGGGTTGTGCTCGCTTCCCCCCACCCCCGAGATTCAGGATCTCCTTTTGGGGGAAAGTTTTCAAAAAGGGACGGCCGCCTCACGGTAACTACGGTATAGTCTTCCCTTTTCCCGGTTTAAACCAAAGAGCAGTTACTTAGTCCCTTTGACGCGCCAAGACAATGGATGGGTAGCCACGAGTTCCGCGTGCGCGGGGTCCCGATCCTGCTGATGTACTCCGGACTCAAAACTATTATTCCAGAGCTATGAAGGAATTAGTAAAATGGGAAGAACCAAAAATATGTGGATCCTGTTCCTAAGGGGGGAGTGGTGTTATTTTTATTTTTATTTTTTTGTCCGTTCCGAAGAGGCACAATTTCTGCAAAGGAAGGAAATGACTTGAATGATAGCAGTCCACGTTCAAAAGCTAGAGAAAATCTTGGCTCTTTGAGCTGTGATCCTAGACCCACCTGCCTGGAAATAAATCCTATGGAACTGAGTAGTACTATTTGCTTGGGAAGTAGGCATATCAGTGATCACTCAGCCAGCAGAGTGGCTCTGATTGTGTAGACAGAAAGGATGATTAACCAATTTATCCTTTTTTAAATCTTATTCCCCCTTGCTATCTTTGAAGGGGACAACGATCCAGTATTTATACTGTATGATGTATACTGAGTCCTTTTTCGGTGTTAGCCCCTCGACCAACTGTAAAATAGAATAAATAAAACCAAGCCATTCAGTGAAAGGGCTTGGATGAGATTCAAATCAGGTTTCCAAGCTCAGCATTTTTTTTTCAGACCAGTGCTTGTTTTGGACTACAACTCCCATAATCTGCGAGGGGTTAATGGAAGTTTTAAAGAAATGCATGAGCAGGGAAGGCTGCTTATAGTGAAGGCTAACGCAGTTCCCCAGGCTCCAGCTGTCTGTATGAATACTGAGTAGAAACCTGGTGAAGCATCACTCTCTCTTATCTTGAGTAGGCAGTGCTTTGGGGTAATGCTTTTTATGCCTCTTTGTAGGATTTGCACATACAGTATATGGCTTCCCAGGGGAGCAGGAATGACCATGTGCCTCTCCACCGGCTTTATGCCCTCCCCAGTTTTGCAAAGACTCTTTCCCTAGCACTTAATTCAGGGTCAACAGTGGCAACACCAGAAGATCTGAGAATTCAGGAAATTCTCATTTGAATCGCACCATTTGAAGACAGTTCGTGTAAAGCTTCTATCTTCAGAATCTGGATGTGCTGTGAAGTATTTGTGCCCGTGTTCACAGGGTCTTAGCACCGTATTTAGAACTCACCTCTGATCTGGGAAAGTCTCCTTGTACTCAAACTAATACTGTATACCCAACATTGAATCTGAAGGTGTGATGGATACAAAGTGGTACAGTCACTCAAAACTAGATTTCAGAGTTGGAAACTCAGTTAAGTGGAAATGTAATTTGGGAAGGTGATATTACTTTCCAAGGATAAATGATTTTTTAAAAAAACGGAAATCTCTTAAAAGTAAATTGATCTAGAAATCCTACTTAAATCTTACAAACCAAATAATTGGAAATTTACTTACTTTCCCAATCTTTAAGAAAGTAGCATGAATTTAGGCCTGAAAAGTGAGATACAAACAATTATACAAATACAAGCAAAACATGGTTGGATCATACCAAAGTCCTTATATTCCAGCAACCTTTACAAGAATCTGTACAACAAAACGATAGATGGGCATCAGAATCTAACCACTATTGGATTATAGGGTCCACTAGTAGTTGCTGGCCAGGACAGCAAAAATTCTAATCTTCATTGTTGAGGCTGTTTGTAGCATGCCTATCAAATGCTGGGGATAAATATTTCAGCATGTGGATAGTTCAGCATATTCTACTTCTGGACCTTACAAAAGGGTTGGCTAAAATCAGGAGAAAGAGGCTGGGCTATGGGGACTACTGATTCAATGTACTGTGGTATTTTCCAAGCACTTCTAAGCTTACTACCATCCCTGTAACTTCTGATAAACCAATCATACCGCTTCATGTCAGATGATGTAGCAAGCAGCAGAACCAAAAAGCAGCAATGGTTCAGATACTTTGGGCCAGGAATGCCTGGAGACATGAGCCTGGTGCTCTAAAGCATGTTTAGGAGACTTGGGAGAACTAAATGGGAATATTTCAGCGCATGTTAATGCCTTGTTCTAATAGGCCCCTGGCTATTCTAACGTTTGTTAACAAAAATAACTTTTCAGGCCAGTGATGGAGATTTGTCGGAACTCTGGTAGTCTAGTCCAAATCTGTGTCTATAGGAAGCAGAGATAATGAGAACACTCCCCTGAATCATTTTTCCTTATATTTTTCATTGGTAGCAATATATTCCCCCCCATCAAAAAAGCTTAATGCTAGGTGCATGGAGGGCTTGCATCAGGGGCAGGAAGATTAATCATCTTCTCCATCATGTGTGCAAACTGCAGAAAGTCTGGTCTCCCAATCTGGCAATTTAAGATATAGACAGGGAGGGTTGAGAAAGAAACTTTCTACTGGTGCCAATACGGACATTAGTGAGATGATGAGGTGGGTGGGTATTTTCAGATATGCATAGATGGGGAGGGAAGAGTTAACCCTCTCTTCCCTGTGCCCCATGGATATCAGCCTTCTCCCACATAAAAATTAAGTTTATGAAGAAAGGTTCAGCTGTAATCAATTCTTCTCTCCAGACTAGTACTGTAAGTATCAAGAAAATAGCTAAGTTCTATTGATTAGAAGTGCTCCTAAATGGGATGTTTTGACAGTCTTGGTTGATGGGGGACGGGGGATGGGGAATGGGGGACGGGGGAGAGATACAAGATTTCCAGGAGTAGGTGGTTTTTGAGGGCAGGGTCTCATTCTACTGTCCTATCAAGTTAAAGAGGAAAGTAGGATCAAAACTACTCACAACCTGGCTAAAAGTTGCATCCTAGATAAATAAACTTCAGCACTTCCAACTGGGTTCAACAAGCAGTCAGCAGGAAAACTGGATATAATTTAAGTTGCTGAGCTACTTGGTTAGAACTTTTTACCTGGACAAAGCAATAGCTGTGGGCACCTCTGATTCTGGAAAACAGTGTGAAAGCCAATAGAATGATGGACTCTGAATTTTCCTAGTCCAGGAAGTTCCTAGCCATAGAATTGGAGGTGAGAGGTGAGAATGACAACCTCACATGAAAATATATCACTAACACCGAGAAAATCAAATTGAAATTCCTGCTGGAATCCTGCTTTTGTGACTATTAGGCTAGTTGCTCTGCAACCCAAAGAAAGTAATTTTACATCTGACACCCCCAAAATAGATAAATAAAATGTGCCAATAATGGCTATTAATGAGATAAAGAAAGTAGGTTATCCCTTTTTAAACTAATAATGCATATCCTAGTCCAGCCCACCGCAACACGGTATCCTTCTGGGGGCCTGGTGCTCTTGTAATTCCCCAACCAGCTTGGCCAGCGGAGGAATTTTAAATTTACCTTCTAGATAGAAAATGAAAAACAAATTGATGAAAGCCTCACCTTTGAAAATGTCCCAAAACAAACATTGCCTACTGAAAGAGAGAGAGAGAGAGAAATGGAGGGAGAGTGGAAGGGAGTGATCAACCCTGGTTGGATGAGTTGGTTTCAGTGATTAAGAGCCAGGATTATTCTTTCTTTTTTTTCCCCTAAATATATGCCTCTTTTTAAATTTTATTTATGTATGTGTGAGTTTATATACAAATGCTGCAAAATGGGGGTGAATGGGAATAAAATAATAAAATGAACTCTTCTCTCTTCCCTTTCCTGCTTTGCAAAGAGTGGTGAGCTTCAAAAGATTTGGAGCAGGGAACACAAGCAGTAGCAGTGCCATCAAGGCAAAACTAAAGAAAAACCATTCAGGCCAGGGCTGATTTCAGGAGCAGCTCTGAGCTGCGTCAGGAGTGGTGCACCATATTCTCTAACAAGCAAAATACACCTATATTAATATCCCAAAGGGAAGAAAGGAGACAAAAGAAAAAAGAAATGAAAGTGTAAAATTACCTAGGTAGCAGTAACAGAGTTGGAAGGGACCTTGGAGGTCATCTAGTCCAACCTCCTGCTCACGCAGGAGACCTGTACTAGGGATTCGAACCGCCAAACTGCTGACCTTTCGGATTGACAAACTCAGTGTCTTAACCACTGAGCCACCAAGTTAGCTAACTATGCAAAATCCAATCTGGGTCATTCACTGGGACCAGAGGTTTTGTCTGCCGAGCTTTCAGACTTTTGCTGAAGCCCATCTTCAAGGAATTTCTCTCTAACAGTAACACACACTGCTAGAGAGAGGTTCCCTGAGGATGGGCTGCAGCATGAGTCCAAAATCTCAGAAGACAAAACCTCTGGTCCTGGTGAATGACCCAGATTGGATCCTGCAACATTATCCTGGGACAGGTATATTCCTCTCCATTCCTTATCTAACTATATCACTGAACGTGAGCCATGATTCATAGCTAGGTATATTTGTGTGTGAAAGGCAGAGAGAGAGAAAGAGAGAGAGAGAGAGAGAGAGAGAGAGAGAGAGAGAGAGAGAGAGAGAGAGAGAGAGAGAGAGGTTTAAGATTAAACTGGAAAAAAGCTATTTTTAACAGCGTGTGTTAAACAGCATAGTTACTTTCCGCAGAGTTCTCTGGATCTACTCAAAAGTAAGGCCTACTGATTTCAAATAGACTACTTTCATACTACCTAGGAAGTATGCCTACGACTGCAGCCTTAATTAATCATTTATCAAGATTTTTCACCCTGTCCTTCAGTTAAATTCCTAGGGCAGTTTGCAGAGGAATAGTAAAACATTAAAAACATACTAAAAGCAGCAAAAGCCAGTGAGATTTATTTGAGGACCTTGCTATACCCTTATCATGGGGCTAGGAAGAACCTGGAAGGAAGATAGGGATGACCTGGGTTCACTGAATGGGTGTACAGAACAAGCAAAATAGGATCTTTTCTGCAGTTTGAAACCCGGAGCCGCTGCTACTCCCCCCCCCCCGCCACCTCCTAAATGCAGGATTGATTTTCAACGAACAAGCTGAGTTCTTCTCCTCTCACCCCTCCCCCATGCCTCAGTTTCCCCCTTCTCCCTGCGGGCCAGGGTTGCTGGGAGTGTGTTTGAGCAAGGTGAGTGCTGAGCAGCAGTGGGGCTGTGAAGATGTTGACATAAGCATGACTGAGATGCTTACACAGGGGACGATTCCCTCTTGTAAATTCCACAAGTCTTGCCCCATTGGAGCAGGAAACCAGGGTGGCGACAGCGGGGGGGGGGGATGGGTGGTGTGGGGCCGAAAGTTATGTAGGGCTCTCTGGTATAACCGGGGGAAATGCCTGTGGGATCCAGGAATGCAGATAAGATGTTTTGCACCCTCAGTGGGGGTGGGCTTGCCTCTCTTCTTGCCAGCCAGGATGATGGTCCAGGGCAGCCCCCTGTGATGGAACCGGAGGCCTGCTGAGTTGGTAGCCTCACCTGCCTTTGTGGGCATCAGGTGGCTTAAGGAAGGGCAGGATTCAGTGGGTGAAATCAAAACCAGGCTGCTATGCTTTGAGCACGACAGGCAAAGCTATTTATTTATTTCAGCGTTTAGGCTACATATTCTGAGATGTAATCAGGATGGAGACCAGATGCCCACCTATGCAATTCTGGGGTATGCCCTGGGAATTGGGATTTCTCTAGCTCCCCATTCCAGGGATAACCTTCCAGTAATGGGGAATGAACATCACCACTCAGCAAATCTCATTTTTTGTCCCCTTTTACATCCGGAACCCTACAGTGGGCAGTGATACTGAGAGCAGTGGCCCACATACATCCCTCCCAACTGATGCAATACCTGGTGATCCTGGATAGCATGGAGTTTTGTTTTTTTTTTCAGTCTGCAGATTGGGATTTCTCCTATGGATCCAGTGTTATTCTCTCTTAATTTCTTTCCAAGCTTGGGCTGAAATACTACACACGTGGGTGCTAATGGGGTTATCTTTTTACCAAACCACAAACACATTTTAAAACACTGCATATCAAGAAAGTGGTCTGAGTACAGTAGCTCTCGCCTCTGCTTCCTTAGCAATTCCAGGGAGAGGGACAATTCGTCCTGCCTGCTGGATTGAATCTGGGCTGGACTGAGATGGGGTTCAAACGGGCAGCTCCTGAGCAGTCAGGGTGGGGACCCAGCTTCTCCTTGGCTTTCCCCTGCAGATGGAGTTTCGCCAAGTCCAAGGGTCTACATATCCCTGGGCAACAGGGGTCCCACCCACTTGCTCTTATCACTCCATCTTTTTCAAGAATTTCTGTCTCTGTTTGCTTGTGGTGCCTGAACTCAGATAAGGCCTAGGCATGGTTGCCTCACCCCTTCCCCACCCTGCCTGGCTTTCTTTGCCTATTGGCTTTCCAAGCCAAACCCCAACATCCCTCTGTGTGTGGCCTGCAAACATTAAAGCCGGGCCAAGCCCTGCCAGTGTGTGGTGAGCTACTATTAGGGTCTTTGCTTCCTCTCGTCCAGATCGGTAGGGGAAAGAAATTGAGTCTGAGCATCCAGAACCACAAGTTGGTTCAGCTCAAGGCAAAGGCTTCCTGCTTGAATAAAGCAGAAGTTTTTCCATGGTGGTTCACCTTGGTCTGATCCCTGGAACCCTCTTGTATCCATCAATGCTCCTACAAGAATGCCACCGTTTGCTTTCTGAACCCACAAGAATACAGACTTTATCTGGAACTAGGAGAACTGGTAGAGGAGCTAGTCCGGTATTGCAGTTAAGGGACCAGGCTAAAGACTTGAAGACTGTGAGCTCTAGCCCCATCTTAGGCACAAGGCTAACCGAGTGAGCTTGGGCCTGTCATTCTTTCTCAGCCCCAAGAAAGAGGCAATGGCAAACCTCTTCTGAAATCTTGACAAGAAAACTGCAGAGATTTGCCCAGACAGCCATCATGCTTGACGGCAACACACAGAGGAGGGTTGGCATCCCCTTCGTAATAATGTTTTTTCGCCAGCGAAGTTCAGGATGGAGGATGAACCTGTTTGTCTATCTCAGCCTACTTGGAAAATCCCCATTATATGTCTGAACAGCAAGAATTGGCAGCGCTTATTGCTGCAGATTATGCTGTATCCCATATATTTAGCACAGGCAATACAGACATTGCTGCATAAAACAAGGCCATCCTTCATTTAATCTCGTGTCTGGCTTTTTCTTGCTTTGTTCTTAAGTATCATTTTCCATTTTTAAAAACCCTGATTTCTCCACCAGGAGCAAAATAGTGCCATGCATGCATTCTTCCAACCTGCATTGCCAACATTGCTCAATCTGTGTCTGCAGTTGTAACTTTAGGTAAAAAATGCATTTGGTGAGAACTAGCATGCTGCAGAGACACGATTGACAGGATTTTACTTTTTTGCCTAAAGTATGTGGCACACACAGATTGGGCAACCGGTGGGCCATATCTGGTCCAGGGCCTTTTATTTAGCCCCATCTAGAACAACCATTGACACTGAGCTACAGACTAATGAACTTTGGATGTGGGATTTAATGCTGTTACTTGATGGGAAACTAATGAAACGTCTACTACTCCCTGATAAATTGGGTTAATTTATGTATGGTAATTATTTAATTTATTTAAGTCATTTTATTGCTAGTGCAAGATCTGGCACAGTAAAAGAAATAAGGAATAAAGACACTCCCACTCCACCCATCTCTAGACAGGGCTCCCATTGTCCCCTCTTCTAGCATCTACCGCTGGAAGCAGCTGCCTCACTCTATCCAAGCCTCCAGCCTTGACAACTTTAAGACTTGTGGACTTCAACTCCCAGAATTCTGCCAAGGTTGGAGGCCTCTGCTCTACCCAACAGCAGGATTTCCCCATACCCAAGGCAAATACAGTGCAAGGGATGGGAGCTGCTATTTCTTTCTGGTAACTATGGTTATTTGTTGAGTTGTGAGGAGGGGCAAAAATGTTTTGCATTTTTTCAAGTGCTTGGTGTCCTACAGTAGGAAAATCCCACTTGTTCCCCTTTCCCCATAAAGGCAAGACCCTTCTAAGCTGGGGCAAAATGAAGCGAGCTGTGGAGATCTAGAGCAGTTAACTTGGCCTGAACTGAAATGGATGCCACCAAATCCCACCAAATCTGGTGTGAGGGCTTTCTTCCTCTGTTCCTCCAACATGGCTGGTTGTCCAGGAGGTTTAAGACTCCTGGGGATCATCATATCCTGGGATCAGAAGTTAGAGACCCTGCCTGAGTTCCATTGGCTCTTCCTTTGCAGCTCTCCATTGACCCCTGCTGGCTGCAATAGGAATTAACCAAGATACAAATTACAGTAGTTCTGAGCTGAGCATGTGGTTTTTCTAGTGGGTAAGTGTTTTCTCTGAAATGCATATAGCAGGGGTGAAATCCAGCAGGATCTGACAGATTCTGGAGAACCGGTAGCGGAAATTTTGAGCAGTTCAGAGAACTGGCAAATACCACTTCTGGCTGGCCCCAGAGTAGGGTGGGAATGGAGATTTTGCAGTATCCTTCCCCTGCCACGCCCACCAAGCCACGCCCACAGAACTGGTAGTAAAAAAAATTGGATTTCACCACTGCATATGGGTATATATATCTTCAATATATATTCAATATAGCCCTGATCTGGAATAATAGCAGAAATGAGATGGTTTCATATGTGATGGTGTTGAAAGGAAACAGCTGTGAGTAGGGTATATGTATAGGCACTCATCATTTGTTGTCTGTGGTGTTGACTCCATGGCATGTTGGCTTCTGTCAAAAACGGATGAGTAGAAAGATTTCCAAGGGATTATGCAACGGGTCTTTTTAAAGAGTTAAGTTGGATTCACACATTGCATTTAATACACCACATGGGTTGGCTTCATAATAGTACTCTAAGCCAAATCAAACATATTATGACTTAACATCCTGTATGAATCTGGGCAGTTTCTCAAGAAGGTGTGATTTTTAGCACCTCTAGATTTAAGGCGCACCATCTCTACTTTTGCTCTGTAGGAAATCCATAAAGCCCAACATGGGACATTTCCCCAGTGACCTCTATGTTTCTGGGCCTAATTAAGGCAGTAATTTTGTTACCTGTTATCTCAGGTAAGCCAGAAGGTAGTTTAGGGATCTAACTTGGAAGCTTCAATTCACCTGCCCTCCTATTAGGCATTTAATAAGGATAAACATTTCTCTTTTGCATGGGTTTTTGTATCCTTCTATCTCACCTTATCTCTTGAGGCCCAGAATAAACAACAGAATATGGTTGTAGAAACTGGAACAGCTCTTTGTGCCTCTCCTGCCCTGCTCTCCTGGGGACAAAGGCCAGCCCTGACAATATAACCTTTCCTCTGAACGTGGGGAAAATTCAGCTATAGTAGCTTCCCCCTTTTCTCAAGGCTGATGCAGAAGTGACCTCACAAGTGGGAGGCCCAAGTCTTTTGCCCTTGCAGACAGTTTGACCACATTCCAAGGTCAGAGATGGGCGCCCGGCTGTCTTATTGTTTTTTGTGATCCATTGAGATCTCCTTTTTAACTTTTCTTTTTACATGGGAGCTGTTTCCACATAGTTCAAACTCAGAATTTGGGGAAATGTGCAGCAACATTTGAATATCCTTGGTAGTACAGGGGTTTAAGGCACCCTGTTATTAAGCTGGTTATTAAGACCAGCTGCCTGCAATTACTGCAGGGTTCGAATCTCGCCAAGGCTCAAGGTTGACTCAGCCTTCCATCCTTTCTAAGGTAGGTGAAATGAGGACCCAGTTGTGAGGGCAATAAGCTGACTTTGTATAAATATACAAAAGGATGAAGGCTATTGCTGAGCACATTGTAAGCCGCCCTGAGTCTCTGGAGAAGGGCGGCATATAAATCAAATTAAAAAAAAAAATATCTGATGGTTTACTGGCATGTCCCAATGGGAGCTGAATGAGAGTCCCTGAGTAAACTGGGTAAGGAATCCCAATTTTAAGATGAGCTGTTGCTCCATTCACAAAAAACATATTTCATAATCTTTCACTTGTTTCTAGTGAGTTTCAGGAAATAGGATAAAATAGAGATTCTTTACTGCAGTAGTTCTCAACCTGTGGTCCACGAACTCCTTGGGGGGGGCATGATGTCATCACAGGGGGTCCACGAAGGCTTGAAGCAATGTTATGATTTAAATCTTGAGTTAAGTCTTGGTGGTCCGTGGCCATGGTCTGTGATCACAAAAAGTATTTAAAAGGGGTCCGTGGTGGAGAAAAGATCAAGAACTGCTGCTTTATTGTATTTTATTACCCACTTAGAGCAAGGTGGGGGGGTCCCAAGACAATTTGAGGACCATCACAAATATTTTGGGGGCTTGTACAGAGAATATCTCTGAGTGTTTGTGGGGGCTGACACAATGTTCTCGGCATCATGACAATATGATGCAAGCTGTTGCTCTTTTTATGTGAATTATGCCACCACACCAGGGGTGAAATCCAGCAGGTTCTGACAGGTTCTGGAGAACCGGTAGCAGAAATTTTGAGTAGTTCGGAGAACCAGCAAATACCATCTCTGGCTGGCCCCAGAGTGGAGTGGGAATGGATAGTTTGTAATATCCTTCCCCCAGGAGTGGGGAGGGAATGGGGATTTTGCTGTATCCTTCACCTGGAGTGGGGTGGGAATGGAGATTCTGCAGTATCCTTCCCCTGCCACGCCCACCAAGCCACGCCCACAGAACCGGTAATAAAAAAATTGGATTTCACCACTGCACCACATGTATCTGCAAAAGGGGAAGAGCTTACATCCCAATGGCACAATGCTCCTTTCCTCGTTTTGACTAAAGTGGTAGATGTTGCTAGTGCCTCTGCATTTGCAGATAGGAAGCAGTACGGCTGCCAGAACTCACTCCCACTCTGCCTGGACAAGCCAGCCTTACAACCAACATAGTACAGTCGGTGTATGTAAATCAAAGGGTGGGAAAGCCTGCAGCACAATGCAGCAGAACAGCAGCTTTGCCTAAGCAAGCTTGATGGCTTGACTATGCAAAGCTTCATCACTGTCCGAACTCACCCTGCTTGGTCTGGCAAAGCCAACAGCCAAGTCAGAATGTTCTACAGCTGCTATTCTGAAGTTACTTGCTTCTATCATTATTGTATTGAGATACGTATTTAAAAGGAAGCTATAATACTAATATGTTATTATTTCTTGCCCAATCCTTATTCTAATGAAATCACAGATTCATCAGTTTCCATTCATTTATTATTTTAGGGTTCTGTTGTGTCTGAAAGAGAGCCAGTGATAAAGGCATCAGGCTAGAAACAGGGAGTAGTGTAATGTAGTGGTGTAGTAATAAAGGCATCAGGCTAGAAACAGGGAGACGGTAGCTTCTAAGTCCTCCCTGGGGGCAACCAAAGGCAGCTGGGTGACCTTAGGCCAGTCCTTTCTGTCAGCTCTAGGAAGGAGGCAATGGCAAACCCTCTTCTGAAAAACCTTGCCAAGAAAACTGCAGAGATTTGTCTAGGCAGCCTGTGAGGATCAGACGTGACTAAATGGAAGGGGAAAAGTATTTGAAAACCCTCAGGATAATGGAAAGGAGTGTGACAGTACATAAGCGAGGTTAAGGGTTGGTGGTCTGGGTAGAAATAAGAGAGCATGTTACATAACATTCCTTATACACATTATATGTCACTTCTTGATATCAGAATAGGATTCCTGAGATTCTGAAGAAACGATGCAGGCTGGTATGCAAAGTATACTCAACTTTGGAAAATAAAACAAAACGAGAAGAGACAGTGCCTTTAACAAACAATTGCCTGTATAACTGTGCGTTATACAGCACAGTTATACATTTTCAAAAGGGAACAGTGAACCACTCTTATTTGTACAGGGCACTGGTCTATACCCAGACTTTGTGGCACCCAAGAAAAAAAAAGTGACAACCACAACAACCTGGTGAATTTTTTTAAAAAAATCAATAAATACAATGCCGCCCTTTAAGGGAGCTTCAGATCTGCCACAAAACTGTTTTGAGAAAAAAACTGAACTCTTAAAGAATAACCCCCCCCCCAACCCCACTGCAGCTCTGAAAGCAAATAAAAAGCCACTAAAACACGGAGAAGAAGCTGTAAGAAGTTGAGATGAGTTGTGACGATGGGTTCCTCCTGAAATCTGGTGGCCCTGGAATTTTGCTGAAGTTAAGAGCTATGCATTTCCAGAATCCTTTCAGCCTATAGCAGGATTGTATAGAAATGACCTAGTGGAAGATCACTCGGTGATTTGCAATAGATCAGGAAGCAATTTTAACCCCCAGGGTGTTGTTGGTTTTTTTGGCAATGACATCAAGTGCATTTTAACAAAATAACAACAAATCCTTTTTTGCTGTAACTGGCATTATACAGATAGTCCTTAACTTATGACCACAGTGGGGCCCAAAATATATGTTGCTAAATGAGAAATGTGTTAAGTTTTGCCCCATTTTACGACTTTTCTTGCCGCATTGGTTAAGCGAATCATAAAGTTGTTAAATTAGTAACCCGGTGGTTAAGTGAATCTGGTTTCCCCATTGACTTTGCTTGTCAGAAGGTCGCAAAAGGAGATGCCATGACTCCAGGACACTGCAACTGTCATAAATGTGAGCCAGCTGATTTACATTTCCGAATGTAAATCATGTGACCATGGGGTTGCTGCAACAGTCATAAGTGTGGAAAATGGTCATAAGTCGCTTTTTTCAGTGCTGTTGTAAATCAAGGATTATCTGTAATCACTTATCTTTTTGCTCAGATGTCAGTCATCTGTGAAATAGAAATATCAAGTGCCTTTGCCCAAGTCTTTTTTTTTTTTTTTAATTTGATTTATATGCCGTCCTTCTCCGGAGACTCAGGGCGGCTTAAATGCGTTAAGCAATAGCCTTCATACTTTTGTATATTTATACAAAGTCATCTTATTGCCCCCACAAACTGGGTCCTCAATTTACCTACCTTAGAAAGGATGGAAGGCTGAGTCAACCTTGAGCCTTGGAGAGAATCGAACCAGCAGAAATTTCAGGCAGCTGTGTTAATAACAGGGTGCGTAGACCACTGTACTATCAAGGCTCCTGTTATGTAACTCAGCAACTCTCAGGCTGAGAGTTTTATGTACAAGTATAGATTTGTACACTAGTACCTCAGGTGAGTATTTTGGTTCACATCTCCAGAGTGTGACTCCTGAAATGCAAAGAATAACTGACCACTTAGCATCCCCCTATTTTTCAAGTAGCTATGATGAGTGAGCAACACAGTGGCTCAACAGTTAAGATGCTGGGCTTAACGCCTGGAAAGCCATCAGCCTGAGTTTGAGACCTGAGTGCCGTGCAACAGGGTGAGCTCCCATCCTGGCCCCAGCTCCTGCCAACTCAACAGTTCAAAAGCATGCAAATGCAAGTAGGTAAATAGGTACACTTTGGTGGGAAGGCAACAGTGACGTCATGCTGGCCACATGACCGCAGAAATGTATTTGGATAGCACAGATTCAATGCCCTTGAAACAGAGATGAACACCGCCCCCTATGGTCAGTAAAGACTAGCAGAGTAAAATCCGCAGGGGCTCCTTTACCTTTACTTTATGATGAGCGGGCTTCCCAATCCTAATAAAAAACAGATCCCAAGGGCACATGAATTTGCAAAGTCTTGGTCTGAAAGAGCCTGTAAACAGTTCGGGAAATTGTGGCCCTCTTGGGATAGTTAAATTACAACTTTGATTATCCCTTATCACTAGCTAGGCTGATTGGGGCCATGGTAATTGTATTGTAGCAGCACTTGATGGGTTATTATGTCCCCACCGATACTGATACTGTCTGATAAGAGATAAGACCAAAGGGGAGGGGAAAAGAACTGTGTTTTATGTCCTTTCCTTCATTTCCCCTATGTTCTTTTGGTTGAGTTTTACTATTCCAGTTTCCAACAAGGAAGGAAATGTAGCAGAGGTGCTATTCAGCAGGTTCTGACAGGTCCTGGAGAACTGGTAGCGGAAATTTTGAGTAGTTCAGAGAACCTGCAAATACGACCTCCAGCTGGCCCCAGAATGGGGTGGGAATGGAGATTTTGCAATATCCTTCCCCCAGCAGTAGGGAGCGAATGGGGATTTTGCAGTATCCTTCTCCTGCCCTGCCCACCAAGCCTCACCATGCTTACCAAGCCGAAACCAGTAGTAAAAAAATTTGAATTCCACCACTGAAATGCAGTCTGGATTTGCTAACGCCATTAGCTAAAAAGGGTGTCCAAGTTGAAGCTGACAGTGATTTTGCATTTTGCTTAGAAGACACATCACAAAAGTCTGCAGTTGCTTTTTAAAATGAGGATTAAATCCAGTCAACATCTTTTCTGTTGTCCCTCAGCAGTGATCAGTAGGAAAAATTCTCTGAACAATATCTGCACCTGTTTGTTGTCTCAATTCTCATGTTTTCTTTTTGCTATAGTTTCCCTAATATTGATTTTAGAATGGAACTGGGCACCATCTTAGCCTATTATTGGTCAAAGGCTTGTGTGATCAGCTTTACTTAAACTGAAGCAACATCTACAATCCTTTAGATTTTGATATATGTACTTAAGCAACTGTTGCTTTCTCCTTCCACTCAGTCCTGGCTGAGAGCACTATTGGAACCAGTCCCTGATACTTACTGGCTATGCTGGCAGAAAGTGTGTGTGTGTGGGGTGGAGGATTTTATACCAAGCCAATCATAGAACCTGAAGCTCTTGGAACAAACAAAACAATTTTAGAACAAAACCAGGGTAGTTTTTTTCTTTCTTTCTGAGATTAAGACAATTTTTTGGAACATGGCTGCAGTTTCAGATTTGATTCAGGACAAATTTTTGATATTGAAATGTTTTAAACTCAGTGTTTTACACAACTCCATGAGAAGAAAGTATTAGAGACGCTGAAGAAATATTTGTGAGGGGGACAAATAGAGTAGGAATTAATTGGTGGATTAATTCCACTTACCTGAGCCCCCTGCCCCCCATAGCAAATAAGTTTATACAGTTTGAAATTTATATGGGAATAATTTAACATATATTTAGAAATATGACATAAGAAATTCGGATTTACAAGATCCTTAAGGCCAGCATTCTTTGAAAAGATTCCCTCATGTAGAAAATAAGCAAAAGTTAATCAGAAAATTCTGTTCTATCCTCTCTGGCTTGAACTGGAATTACACATTTTTAACAGCACATAAGTTAATTAGTGTTTTGTTAGAACCAATACTGATTTGTTCCTAGGCACAGTAATTATGTTGCAAGTGTATCATTATCACTGTCACATTTTTTTTTCTTCCTGGCCTTGCTTCTCTCTGCTATTCACTCCCACCAACAAAATTTGTGTGCTCAATGCCTTGTAATTTAGGGTTACATATTAGGCGTCTGATGAATGCAATTTCAGAATATAATTCCAACCATAAATGTCAGTCTTCCAGGTACAACAGAACTTTTTGCTGCAGCAAATTTGGTCATTCTGTTCATTTGGAAATTCACATTTTGATAAAAGTATTAGTAAAATCATTATTTAATTGTGAATTTTTAACTAGGGTAATGAGGTAATGGATAGATGAGATATGGATGAGATATGACTGAGAAACCAAAGCCATATGAGATCTTAAAACTACTATCATTGGAACAGCCATACTAGAACTGTGCAAATTTGAATGTGCTTCTCCTCTCCTCTCCTTCCCTTTATCTTTGTATGAACTAGGGAGAGGCCTGAATCATTTACCCACCTTACCTTCTTGAACTGGGCTCAGGCAACTTTAATCTGACTGTTGCCTTGGTAGCAGCTCTGTCTCTCTCTTGTCCATCAAGGCCATTCCCTCTTCCCTCCACAAATGGAGAATTACCCCATAGCAAGTGGCTGCATTTAAGTGACCTTGGCTGAATTGGAAAAAAATAAATGGGATGGCTATTGGACTAATTAATACTTGGATACAGCAAAATCCCAAGGCTATGAGCTACATCAGGAAGGTAAAAACAAAGCAGCATCCTGGAAGAAGGCAATGGCATTTCTGTATTGCTCCCCCAAAAAACCCTATATGGACCTATTTGTGCAGTTTACCAGGAGTTGACTCAAATGTCTTTATATCAAGTTTTACCTTATTTTAAACTGGATCAGTTTAAACTCTAAGCTGTACACTGTTCTAGAAGTGAATCTGTAGGACTCCGAGTAGTTTTCCGTATTCTGTTGTCTTGAAATGTTACATAGCATAAGTCAGGTTGTGATCTGGTGTTCTGCAATGTAACTTTCTCAAGTTACTCCCATCCAGAAATGGTGATTCTTCCACTGCTAACTGACAGCAAACATAATTTCTGCTTGGGGGAGAAGGCAAAATGTTCATCGCAGTATCAAGCAAAAGCTGAATTACATACGCACATCAGCCATCAAGTTGCAACTATACAGAGTGGACCTTGTGGTATAACCTCTTCTTGTGTAGGAGCGTCATTCTGATGCGGTTCTGGGCTGCTGCCAACCTCTATGAAGGTGGGGGGGGAGTCCATTTTGCCAGCAAGACAATTGGATTTGTGGGACATATCTACAGCTGGAAGACTTATCTGGGCAAAATGAAGATCTCAGCATTTTAAGTTATTATATTAACTTATTTCTGAATAAAAACTAATTTAATGTGAGTAAGGGCCTAGATCAAATAGGGAATAGAATGTGATGGAAACACTGCAGGCTGACAGAAGAGGCTATACTACTTTCAGTTGTGAATGAGAATGTCATATTCTGATTACTGTATTCTTTTACATCGGGGTTTCCCAACCTTGGCAACTTTAAGATACATGGACTTCAACTTCCAGAATTCCCCAGCCAGCCATGCTTTAGATTGTTGGCATGGGATCATATTTTTTCTTATTACTCCATTATGTGTTTTTTTTTAAAGTATAGAAGTAAAAACTGAAAAAGAGGACTTGCACCTTTCCTCACCCTCACCCCCCCGATATTCAAGGATATTTGGATTTCTAAAAGCATGCTTTTGTAAACAAACTCCCCTTTGCTTCACTAGGGTTTTATACAAGTACTGACAGGATGTGACCAGCAGTTCAGCCAGTTCAGGCAAACCGGTAGTTAAATTGCTGGCTGGCCCCACCCCACCCCTCCCCATCCCCAGCCCATTTTGGCTCCCAGGTAAGTGCAGGGAGGCGTACTACACCCAAAATGGGGAATGAGGGGGCGGTGCATCCCCCCTATGGCCCATTTTTGCTCCCAGGGGGGTGCAGGAGGCCAAGTGCTGCCTGTCACACATCCTGGCCACGCTCACCATGGCCACACCCACCCAACCGGTCATTAGGGCAGAGAACAGGTTGTTAAATTATTTGAATCCCACCACTGGATGTGACCCAGGCTTAGATAGAGGCAGAGGATTTTGAAGGGTGGCTATGGAATAATGCTTCCTCCAGCCTGTGAGAACTGCGCTGCTGATCTTTTCCTCTTTTGCTGTTCTTCTTCCTCAGCGTTGTAAGGACCGCCTAAACTCCCTAGCCATTTCAGTGATGAACCAGTGGCCAGGGGTGAAGCTCCGGGTGACAGAAGGTTGGGATGAAGATGGACACCACTCAGAGGAGTCCCTGCACTATGAAGGCCGTGCTGTTGACATCACCACCTCTGACCGGGACCGCAACAAGTATGGGATGCTCGCACGCCTGGCTGTGGAGGCTGGTTTTGACTGGGTTTACTATGAATCCAAGGCTCACATTCACTGTTCTGTTAAATCAGGTGAGGCACTATTTTGAGAACAGCATAAAAGGCAAGAGGGGTGATAATGGGGTCACGGAGGAAGCAAGAGACACAAAGATAAGAAAGATAGAAGAATCTGATAGGTATGTAGAATTTCGGGCGAAAGGAATGGATGGTACTTACCACATCCCCCCCCCCTTTTTTTTTTTTTGCCTTTCTTACTGCATCAGCAGTACCAGTGTGATCCCACACATCTGCTGTGTGTAGTTTCCAAGGACTCTGTCCTCATAGCTGATGGCATTGAGGCTGCCGATGGAACTGATCGGAAGAAATTCCTTGATTCTGGACCAAGGACTTTTCCTTTCCAAAACAATATGATAGGTGAGGTGGGATAATTAACAAGAAATGCCATCCCATTTCTGTTTATGGTAAGGCAATATAGGATGTAAGCCTGGCTTTGTATGAGGATTTTAGACAATCTTTGTTTGGCATGGTTTCCCCCTCAGTGTCTTCTCCACTGGGCCAGAATAAGAACTCCCACCTATGTTCAGGTGCGTATGCTAATGCTGCAGGAAAGGTTGTTTACAAAAGGTTATTTCTCTTATCTCGCTTACTCTCCACCAAGCAGCTAGTATTTTTGTATGTGTATGATGTAAGACCAGAAGAATAGATTCTGTCCAGCAGAAGGCATCTCTGAACCATGGCCCAGTCCTAAGGCCTATGTTGTCTGTTGGGATTATGTGCTGTGGGGTTCCCGCTGGTGGCCAGAGTACCATGCTTTGACTGTGGCCTCTTGTTCCTGTCCTTTGACCATTAGCATGACCTACGGGTGTCCCTCCGGCCCTTTCCAGACCCACAGGCTCTGTCGCTGATGGGAACGAAGTGCCTTTGCCCGGGCTTGATCTTACAGTGCTTGGCCCAGCAGCCAAATCTCCATCAATTGACTGCAAGCATATCCGGAGTGAACGGCGCTGGAGAAAGAGACTGGGCCAGGCAGAGTGGAGCACAGCCCCTCCCTTCTGGTATTAGGATGGACAATGCTGCCTTGTAGACCACTGGATGGAGCTTTGCCAGCCAAGTGTCAAGAAACTTTGTCCAACAGCTTCTCCCCTTTGGATTTTGGGTATCCAAAGCCTTGATATCAGCAGAACTGCTGTGGATATATTCATAATTTGAGTTGTTGCACTGGATACCGTGGCCTGTCTATTGCCAAGCTGGGATCCTGGACTGCTGGTAGATCACTGCCAGGTGATTTCCCCAGATCATATATTTAAAATACTTCCTCTAAGCTCTGTGGGCAAAAATAGGTAAAGCAATTTTGCTTTATCTTCTTAATGCTGTGCACACTGTTGGGATACTCTGCCTGTTTCTGGATGCTCACGTTTCTAAATGGATGTTCCAATATTACAAATTATTCAAAGACAGAAAAATTCTCATGATAGTGGACAACTGGAGGAGAAGAATTTTGCAGGGATAAAGAACTGGTGACTGAAGAGAGAGAATCCAGTTTCTGCTAGTAGGGAGAACCGACACTTGAGAACAGACAATCTTAAAAGAGGTCTTCATCCAGGATTTCAGGCAGATGGAGGTTAGAAAACCTAGTGGGCAGTACAGATAGGATACCTTAGCCCTGAGCTGTTTAGAAGGTTTGTATAGCAACTATAATGATAAGTAATGGGCTGAATGGCAATTGGATTTTTGTGTTTAATCAGATAACATTTACGTGACTCGTAATGCTGTGTATTCTGGATATCTGGCCTGATAACAGCTGCTAAACATCTGTATCAGTTCTGTAATCTGGCCTATCTGTCTCTCCGTCTCTTCTCTTGCTTGGACTCTGTAATTATCTATGCAATATTGAAAAACAAAACTGAACACTTTAATTGTTTTAATATTCTTTGTAGCACAACATGTGCTTGGTTCTGGTATGGACAAAACTTATTTTCTCAGTACAATGAACTTCTAGAACAACTTCAAAATTTTTCACATAGAAGAGTTATTGCCAATTTAAGCTTAAATCAATCTACTTTCAAATGAATGTTAATTTATTACAGCCAAATATATATATATTTGATTTCTCATCCATGGTTACTGTTATGAATAGCATTCATCAGCTGCTAGTGTGCAGCTCTCTGTAATGTCCCACCTGGAGAGCATTGGGATTCCTGAATTACACGTCTATCTATACTTCTCTGTTCCATTTACGGTCAAATAAGATCAAATAATAGCGGAATAGCCTTTTTCCTGTAGCAGCTATGTGCAGAATACAGTGAGATATACCACGGCTTGTCTAAAGAAGGCAGATTGGTCTTGGCACACAGGCAATACAATCATGTTTAAGTTGGAACAACAAAGTTATGCAGAAAAATTACAATCAAATTATACCTGCCATATGCTGTTCTTCTATGCCATCATTTATTTCTGTGCAATCACATACAGTAAATAGGAGAAATCAATACACAAATCAGAGGTGGTATTCAGCCGGTTTGGACCGGTTTACCCGAGCCAGTTCGGACCGGTTCACCCGAACTGGTAGCAGAAATTGTAGGTGGCCCCGCTCCGCCGCCCCGGCTCTATGCCATCCTATTTAGGCACGTTTTTTAGTCCGGGCATGCGTGGTAGGCGCATGTGCCAGCAAAGTGCATCCGCAGAAGGCCGTGTGCATGCATGGACGCTCACTCACCCACATTTGCAAACCGGTAGGGAAAGTAAGTGAATACCACCCCGACATAAATCTCTCTGATCTCTTCTCTGAGAATGAAGAGGTGCTTGCAGAGAAAAAGGATGTTTCCTCTTTTACACCAAGACTTGAAGAAACAATGTCTGGAGCGCAATGGTTGCTAGATAGGAAATACAGACCATGGCTTGCAGTCTGGTCTGCTCTTCCCTTATTCTCCCTCCTACAGCAATACAGGCCTTTAAGAGACAAAGGCAAATAAGGATGTGCTTCCTTGTCCAAGTATTTGGAGAACAATAAGTTTGTTGATCTTTCGAGTAAAGGATGGATTTCCTTATCTTGTCACTGGGTTCTATGGGCCAGAAAAGTGGTTCTTCACTTTTCTTTTCTTTTCTTTTTTTTTCCTTCAGGGGAAAAAAAATACTTTGAGTATATTTGCACAATGATGAATTTGGAGAAAAGATGCAGGGTGCTTGCCAAAGAGATCTCGACTCAGTGATGTGCCCTGTCATACAAGTTGTACTTGCTGAAATTCTCTCTTCCTTACAGCTATTAAGAGAGAGAACACTCTTGTTCCATTTTGAACCTGTTATTGCCATAAGAACTTTCCCCCCAGAAAGCTAATTGGGAGGAGTAGGGATAAAAGATGCTGTCAAGTATTATGACCAAACAACATGTTCTAAAATTCTTTGGAAAGTTTGGGAGCATTTTTTTTTAATTAATACAGATTAATATTATACTCATTAGCAGCATAGAATTAGAATGGCTGAAGCGGATTGCACCCCTGCCTCTTAAATTGGGCAAAAGGAGTTTCCCTCTTTGGCATAACTATTAACGGATTCCCCTTCGTACAGCACCATCCAGGTGGAACTTTGGATGTGTCAGTCATTCCAGACTGAGAAACAAACCCAACCTTCATGCGTTGCTTCAAAACTTTTTTTAAAATAGAAAATGTTAGTTTATTCAAAAAAGGTTAAAATACAAAACACCAAAATGTTTAAAAACAACAACAAAAGAAAAAAAAACAACAAAAAAGACTAACAAAAAAAAGTGTCTTAAAGAAACTAACACATATACTATGCCTAACATCATCCCTAGTTGAAGGCCGATTAGTATAATACATCAATGTTGGTTTCTCACCCCTAGCGTAACAGGCTAAAAGAATTTCAAACTGTTAAATTACTAAATCTACTTACAAATTGTTAGCCTGTCATTTATGAACTAGGAAAACCAATAATAATAAATTTATTATGTAAAAGTCAAAGAATAATAGTAACTGTAAACAGAAATAAGAAAAAAATCAAAGTTGAAATTCTAAAACCCTCTTAACAAGCTGTTATTGTGATCAACTCATAAAATATTTACCATGGCTTCAGTCTCCAATTATCCCAAATATTAACCCTAATTGATCCTGGTTCAAATATCCACATTTGCTTCTTTATACCAACTCTTATCAATTGCTGATCGATTAAATACAACAAGTCAAGTCTCCGAAGCCAATCTATCTTCTCCGCAAAAAACAGATATAATTGTTCCTTAATTAGAAACATTAATGTATAAAGTCCATTTCCCCCACTCCATAAAACCCCTTTAAAAAAAAAACGTATACAACTCATCCACCCAGAGAGTTGTCTGCTATTATATATAAGCAGTGTTAAGCTTCCAGAAGGTGTGTGGAGTTGGCTCTATGATTTCAGAGTCTATATTTCTTCCTGGCCTGATTACAGCTGGAGAAACCACATTTCTTCTCGATGTTCTCCACCATCTGTGTTATTTCTGTGTCTTTATTTCTTCCTGATGAATCTGCTGCAGATGGCTTCAAAACTATTTAATTGGATAACCATGGAGAACAGCTTTCTCCTCTAGCACAGCAGCAAGATATTTATTTATATAACGGTCCTATTTATCCAATATATAGGGAGCCCGGAGACCCTCCCACTCCACTCTATTCCCATGAATTTTATGCCTGCCTTTGAGTTCCCCTCTTTCTAATAACCAGACTGCCACTCTTTCTCTCTTTTTGTTCAGAGCATTCAGCAGCAGCAAAGACGGGAGGATGTTTTCCAGCCCGAGCCCTGGCAACTCTAGAGAGTGGGACCAAGATTCCATTGTGGGCACTTAAGCCCGGGCAGCGGGTCCAAGCCATGGATGCGCAAGGCCACCTCATCTACAGTGAGTTCCTGGCATTTCTGGATAAGGCAGTGACATCACGGACCTCTTTCCACGTCGTTGAGACCCAGGACCCACCCCGCCGCTTGGCTCTCACAGCAGCACACCTCCTTTTTGTGGGGGAGAATGCAACTGCACCCATGAAGACTATTTTTGCCAGCCTGGTCCAGCCAGGCCAATACGTGCTAGTAACTGAGGGGGGACGGCTGCAGCCGGCCAGGATAGCAGCTGTCTCCTTGCAGGTGGATGTTGGTGCCTATGCTCCCCTCACCAGCCATGGGACTCTGGTGGTGGATGAAGTGGTGGCCTCTTGTTTTGCTCTGGTGCGTGACCATCACTTGGCTCAGTGGGCTTTCTGGCCCTTGCGACTGTATCACCACTGGGCAGGGTGTGACTGGGCCCAGCCAGAAGGTGTGCACTGGTACTCTGTCCTGCTTTACCGCCTGGGCCAAATGTTCCTAGATTCAGATAGCTTCCACCAATTGGCCACAGTGCAGTTTGAGAGCTGAGTGAATGTTTTCCATTGCCGCTGAGACAGGGAGAAACCCAGTGGCCTCCACTGGTTCTTGAGAGGGATTGCTTGGCAACCGAAACCCTGATGGGTGGGGGAAAGGAGGTGGGACCTCTGGCTTCCCATCACCTACACCAAGCACAAGAGTGGAAGGAAGGTTTTGGCTTTTGTTTCAGCCTTCTTTGTGCTGTTGGCTACAGAAGGGAGTGCCCAGCAATGGGGCCATATGCTGCTATTTTGGTTGAAGAGCCTGTTGGTGCAAAAAGGAGAGTGAGCCAGGTGGAAATCCTCAAACCCAGGATGAACGAATGAGGTGGCTGGGAAATTCTGCAACTTTAGATTGCAGATTAAGGAAGTCCCTGTGTGACTGTATATGCAAGAAGGTTCCAGGGAGAGGTTGAGGGTGGGGTTGTGAGACTTCTCCCAAAGGCACCTCCTTTTAGGAACTGTAAGCCTCCTGGCACTGTTTCTTTGAGGCCAAAGCAGCTACACAGGAGACACTCCTGGATTCTCACCCTTGTGAGAAGGATGGAAATGCTTATTTCCAGCTGAAAGTTCACCTGAATCTGGGAGCAATAAGCACAGGAAAGAAGAAGGGCACATCAGTTATGGTGAGGGAACAGGCAACAGAGAGGGAAGATATATAGGATATCATACCATCATCTTTGGATCAGTAGACTATTGGCCTGCAGTGATGAAAGCCCTCTCTTTGTCTTCTGCATTCACTAATGCAAATTAAAAGAATCACTCCACCTAAAAACGTGCACTGAAAGAAGGAAGACTAGAGGGTGGCATGAGGGGGGGAAAAAGATCTCAGCCTGCTTTAAGAAGCTTGTTCTAGATGGATTCACCAAAAAGCGGCTATTGTAATAATATTATTTAATCACATCACCTATGTTGGCTGGTCTTGAAAAAATCACCAAGAGGAACAAAATTAGAAAACAGAACTGGGAATTCTCTGCTTGTGGAGGGACAGATTAAGAGTCAGGGAAAGAAAATGGATTGTTTGATTTTTCCAAAGTCTTTTATTGATTTTTGAAGGTTCAGGGGGGCAGATATTTCTCAGGAGCTTCGCCTCCTGTCTTCTTGGCATCCTAAAGAGAGGGGTGCAAAGCAGAGGATCTGATATTTGATCTTATGTAAGAAAAAGGAACAGTCCCAAAACCATTTGCAGAGAAGAATTGCTTGTTCGCTCTGCCAATCTTCTCTTCTTTGCATTAGTTGGATAAATATGGATCTTTCTTTGCCAAGGCAACATGGAAAGCCACCTGTAGGACAGTTGTATGCATTATGTATCAATCATGTTTCTAGAGAGTATGCCTGAGATCAACTCTACTTTGTTTGATAATCATCGACAAAATTATTGTTCTAGATGCATATATGCATTTTAAAAAAACAAACTAGTGAAGTGCTAGGTTTACATGCAGAAAAATAGAACTGGTTGGTTATCATCTAATGCAATTTACTAGAAAATAGCTTTCAGCTGTACAGGAAAAGCATTAGTGGCTCAATCTCTCTCTCTCTCTCTCTCTTTCTCTCTCTCTCTCTCTGGATCAGGTTTTTGGTTAAGTGGTAATGGATTTTTTTGGAAGTGGTAAGTTTTCTGGTACACCCAGCATTTCCCACGTTAAGTTAAATCCATGTTGGAAATTGTCACAAGTGAAAACCAGGTCCAGATCTCCCAGTTTAAATCTCTCCTTGAGGATATTATGCTGCAGTGACATCTTTACACCAGCAATTGGTCCTCGTCCACCTTCGATTTGGACAACTAGCATTTTGCTTCTATGTAGCTATCAGCACAGCCCATTTAACTAGCCACCAAGAATAAGTTTCTTTTTGCCCACAGTGGGACTCCTCATGCCTCTCCACCTTCATTCTCAATTCTGACCCTCCTGGGGGAGGAGGGTAATAGTTGAAAAGGAATCTCTGCTTTTCACATTCCATTTATTTATTTCCCTGCTCTTTGCAAAATGCTCAGAATTCTGTGATTGGTAAAACTTTCTGCTAAAAGAGACCAAAGGGTGGGCGGGGTGGGTGGGGATTGGTTGGGGTAATTGTTTCTAATAAAAGTATTTAAGGATTATTTCAGAAAAGCACAGTTTTTTTATGTGATCTTGGGCAGGGTGTGAGGGAAGTGTAAGCATTTTGTCTTTTCACTGGATGTAAATTTCCCAAATGGATGAGAAGTCCAATAAATTTCTTGACTCACACTGGATGTCTTGTGATTGTCTGTGACTAAAAAGACAGCATGGCCCTGGACAAACACATATCCAGCACAAAAGGCAGGATCCAATTGGGCTGTGGGATTGAAATGGGGAGGAGGAGAAACAAAACCAGCCAGTTCTTAAGTCTTAAACCAATTCATGCAGTAATTAAATTGCCTAAAAGTGCCTATTTCTGATTGCTGCTTCTAGGATCCTATAGGATCTTTACCTAAGATAATAGAGGTTGTATGTTTATATGCATATCTACACATCAAAGGGCTGAATGGCCTGCTCACTCCATTCCACTCCTTTTTGGAAGAAAATTGTAACAACTACCAGGAGAATATACGCAAATGTAGTATGTGCTGGGACAAATGCCCCATGGTTTGGTTAAGAGGGCATCTTTAAACAAATACAACGCATCACATTACACTAAGCCACAGTTTGAACCACGATGTCTGGTATAAACCATAATGGTTAGATTCAAATATGCTAAATCATAAACCATGATTTTACAAACCAGAATGTATGGGTTTGTAGAAAACTAAATCATGGATTAGCAAAAGGTAGTAACCTGCTTTTAGAATATTTTCAGATGAAATTTGTTATATACAGTAATTTATGGATTTTCGCTATGGAATCAGCATGAAGAAAAATAAATATTATCTAAAGTCTGAACAACACAGCTGTGATTTCATATGGCTTGTTCCCATTATTTCCTCATTGCCACAAGAAATCCATTAGGGAGAAAATAATGATCAGATAACTATACAATCTCTTTTGATAACTATGTTAGGCACCTTCAGTCTAGAAACATCCTTAACTGAATTAGCTTCTCTTGGTGGGTTTTATACCCTTTGAATCAGTCATTAGCTGGGTTCATGTATTGCATTAATCCCTGGCTGGCTGAGAAATTCTGGGAGTTGAAGTCCAAAGGTTTAAAGTAGCCAAGTTTGGAGACCTCTGCACTAAATCAAAACCAAATCACATTTTGGCTCAACAGCCCTCACTGGGTCTCTTTGTTCCACTATCCTTTAATGCAAAATAGAATCTAGATCAGCCTAAAATCTTGCTAAGTCATCTTGATCAATGTTAACTTTCTAGCTTTGGTATGAAATTTCCATCCCTTTTAGTTTCCATTGCGACAACATTCAGCCTGATGAAGAGCTCTGAGCATCTTACAGAATTGCTGTTCACTTTGGGACTTTATGGTTCACCCTAATAAAGAAATTGCCTTTGTATGAATGTCTGCGGTTTTCTTTATGGCCCTGTTCAGCTGCTTTGATTTTTACACTATCATGTTGTTTTTGTATCCACCTGTGTTTACCTTCTTATAATCTCACATTGACTTAGAATGTCTCCCATTCAGCAAATGAAAAAGAATTTGCTTTAGCAAGGGAGCAGCAGATTTCTTTCTAAAGCTATTTGTGTGTGCCAGTGGGGCGGATGGAGACCAATAATCTTGCACATCTGGAGGGTCAGGTGAAGGCTGGCTGTACTGCTCTTCCTAGCACTGCCATAGCAGGAAGTCCTGTGTTGGAAATCCAAGAATACCACCTGGTGGCTATGAAAGGAAAACTGTCCAGAGATGATTCCTGTCCAGAGATGATGCATTTTTATTAATTTCCCCCCAACATTTCCAATTTATTCCAATAGCTACTTGTTCCAAAGAGTGTTTCAATCTTGCACTACCTACTCCAGCATTTTAGGAAAACTATATACCAATGTGATCAATCGGCACTCTTAACTGCTGGAATAAACAATGGAGTTTTGTTTGTTTACAAAAAGAATGGTGGCTACGGATTCTAATGCATTTGTAATTTGGTCATAGTCCATAGACATGTTAGTGAAGTGAGTGCTAGGCTGAACAAGGTCTCTTCTTCTGATACTAAATGTATAAATGCAGAATCGGTGTGATCTTTAGTGAATAGGTTGTTTATTCTCTGCTGATGCAACATTTTGTGTACAAGGGTTTCTTAAAAAAAAAGAAAAGCAATTAATTTTTCAGATGTATGGATTATTTAGATAAATAGGACTATTGGGAATGGAGACAGGGGAGTGACTTCATGATAAAAAGCTACAGTATTCCAAATCCATAATGTATCAATCAGCAAAAGTTAGAGGCTGTTTAATATGACTTATCTAATTGAGTGGCAATTTAGGAAATTGCCTTATGCCAAGTCCAAATACTTGGGCAAAAGGTTTTTTTTCTTCTTCCATTATTAAATGAATAAGGTATTTTATTGATTCTGGGATTTTCTGCAGACTATGGTTTTGTAGTTCTACTAATTCCTCCTCATAATGAATCTGCTCTTTCCCTACTTAAGATAAAGTCCAGTAAAGAAAAATCTCCTTTGCCACTAGTTGGAGACACAAAATAAATAATATTTTCGAATATTTGTCACTGTGATTACATTGACTCACTGGAGAAAAGCATAATGCTGGGAAAGATTGAGGGCAAAAGAAGGAGGGACGATAGAGAATGAGGTGGCTGGATGGAGTCACTGAAGCAGTAGGCGTGAGCTTAAATGGACTCCAGAGGATAGTAGAGGACAGGAAGGCCTGGAGGAACATTGTCCATGGGGTCACGATGGGTTGGACATGACTTCGCAACTAACAAACAATAATACATTGTTCATATTTATTTATTTTATTAAATTTGTTTACCACCCGTGTTGCTGCAAGGTGATTCTGGGCAGTTAATAGTCTCAGCATTTTGCATTTGGTCTGATGGATGATCATTTGTGCAGGCCAAAATTATAGTTTTTTTTCTTCAAATCTCTATTTCTGAATGTACAGGAAAAATTTACTACACCCACAAATATACAGACTTTCACTCATTAGAAAGAAATAGAATTTATGGTGATTTATTTGCAGCAGTGCTGAAAAGTAACAAGCTCAGCACTTTTCTTTTTCACTGTAGAGAGCAGAAAACAATCACAATTTGTCTTCTTTTGTGGCAAGAAGAGATTTCTCCACTTCTAGAAACAGGGAAGAGATAAGGAGTAACTTGGAGACTAAAGCTAGAAAAGGTTGGATATAGGTTGGCCTGGAGAAGAAATAATTATCTCTTATCTTTGAAAGGCTTCAAAGAAAGATTTTTCTGCTCTTCCAAAAGATAGGAATCCACATTAATATGAAGGTTTTCTATCAAATAATAGGGAAAACGTATATCCTTGAAGGTAGCATTCTTTCCTTCATCAACTTTTTTCAATAGAAATGCTGACTACTATCTCTCAAATGTGCTAGAAGGATGTTTTGCAGTAGCCAAAGATGAAACTGGGCTACATTTATAGCCATCTTTATTTTCCAGTTTTATAAAAATTTAAAATTAAGCCTTTCTATTATTGTCATGAAGCTTGAGAAAGAGTAGCTCAATTTCATATAGTTATCCATTGCTTTCCTACACTCCTTTAACTTTACATGTTTTTAATATCTTTATTCTTTTTTAAAAAAAAAATGGAAATAAATTTGGAAGCTCCAATTTTATTCAACACTTTGCTCAAAATGTTAAATTTTGATAAACTAAGATGTTCCAGAGATACTGCTCACTTGTGAATTAGTATATGATATGTTTCTGGTTAGCTTCATTGATGAATAGTGACTTAAGAAGACTTTCGTTGACAGAATGTTATAAATTATTTTTAATGCACAGATTTTTTTTAAAAAAATTCAGTGAATAACTGATTAAACAAGACTTGATTGGCAAGAAGAAGAAACTTAGTAGAATGATGGCTTTGAGATGAAACATGAGAATGTCTAGGTTAAATTGGCATACATAGATAAGGACCAAAATTCTTCTAAATACAGAAGTATTTAGTATCAAAGTATTGCCTCTACCTTCTAACAGGGACTGCCAATTAATTTCTTTATCTTGGAAATATTCCATAAAGGGTCAGCAGAGGGTGCTACATATCAGCAGATACTTCCAAGAAAAATAACTTTAATTATACTGCTGGAGGATGCCTCCCTCCTCTTCCCACACAGCTGGTTAAACCAAATGTTCCATTTTAGGAATATGACTTCTCTGCATGGAAACCAGGCATTTGGAACTGGTTCAAAGACTCAGTCAAGAGGATGTACAAAAATGATGCTTCAATATGGAGTGATTTTGCTTATGCAAATAGGGTAGATCAACATGAGTATCATTCAAAAATAACAATCTAATAAATTAGTTGGAGTGCTATTCTTAGGGCAGTGGTGCTTGCCACATGCTCCCTGTTGCTAGCTGCTAGCCACAAAGGAGCTACTGGAAAAGGATTCACAGCTAAGGAGAATGGCATTTAGAGACATGATGGTGCACTATGAATTTAGAATTTAACAAGCCTGTTCCTCCTCTCCTAGCAATTCCTCTGGGAATAAACTTCAAGGAAGAAATTGATTGTGTATTAATTGTTCAGCCCGAAAGTTATATTTCCTGTGAGCTTAAAAAATATTTCAGCTTATTTATATTATCTTACTACTGTGAAATCCTAAACAATGAGGAAAGCCACCAATTATGGGAGAAGATGGCCATGGATTAGCTTTGACAGAGGCATGATAGCATATCAGCTCCTTTCAAAAACAAACAACTCAGACCCCAGGTTCTTATGTGGTGGACTTGTATGAAAGCAAAAAAATACATACTTGGTTGGAAAAGATAATTAAGCAACATATAGAGTGGAAACCAGAAATATTTTTGTTGGGTATAATGCCGGAGGGTTATGATAAAGGGACTATATATTTCGTTTTGCAAGTACTGACAGCAGCAAGGGTTGTATTTGCACAATATTGGAAAAATGAGAACACTCCATCAGATGAGGATATAATTCGGAAAATATTAGACTGTGCAGAGATGGACAGATTGACTTTAAAAATAAAAGACAAAGAAGACACAGAATATTACTTGAGATGGAATAGATTTTATGAGTGGTTAGAGATAAGAGGTAGAAATTAGATGAAGAAAGATTATTGCTATATATGAATATAAAGATGGTTTATAATTATAAATATGCCAGTATAATTAACAGAATTATAAATAAGCTACTATAAAGAGAAATTCAGTTAAAACTATTCTATTATATTATTACTATTGTTACCAGTATATGTGTTAATATTTCTTTTTATTCTCTCTTTGTTTTCTTTTGTAAATGATATACCCTGACAATACATTGTATTCAAAATGTTTATGAGTAAAAAAAACCCAAAAAAACCAAAAACAAAGAACTGACCGCTGCAAGAAAGGGACTTATGTTCTTAAATTAAATTTACTTTGTTTGGCATTACTATAGGGAAAAGGGGTAGCTTTTGCAAATGTCCTGCAAATCTTTCTTTTCCACCCCACCTCTCCATGTTCAAAAGTTGCACAAACATTCTCTGTTGCTCACAATGGCCACAGCAATTCAGTTGTGTTTCGCAAGGCTCTGGATCATTGATTAGGTGACCAAAGTTGAATTTATGGCTTTTAAAACAGGGTTTAAATCAGCTCTCTTTAAACTGGGGCCTTTCAGGTGTATTTGAATTCAACAACTCCTACCATCTGCAGCCTGGAATGGGATGGTGGGAATTAGAAATCCAAAACTCCAGATGTGCTAAATTGGGAAAGGCTGCTTTAGTCCATTATAAATTATATATAGCTTGATACATGCCCATGGCACCACATCTATATAATTAGTCATTCTATGTTAAGTGATTTTAAACAATTGCATTAGGAAGTGATCTCTGCTATTCCTGTTGTTGAAAATTGGCTCTCTTTCTTTCTCCTTGATGGACAGTTTCAAGAAGTTCTGAACTTGCACATGATATACCGTATATTTTGGAGTATAAGATGCACCTTTTTCCCCCCTAAAAGGGGGGTGAAAATTTAGGTGCGTCTTATACACCGAATGCAGCCCTGCCCACCCACTGGCTCCCACCCTTTAGCCTCTGGCTCCCAGCAATTTACCTCCTTGCAACAAGCAGCAAGAAGAAACAGCCCATTTCAGCTTCAGCACAGCCTAATTAGTACAAGTTGATTGTCTGTTGGATCGACCTCCCAACTCTCAGCTGTTTTGCAGGGGCCTCTGCTGCTTGCTGCAAGGAGGTAAATTGCTAGGAGCAGCTTTTTTTTCTTGTGCTAATCAAACTATGCTGAAAACAAAAATGAAAGTAAAGCAGGCTATTTGCTGTTTGCTGCAACGAGGCAAAATTGCTGGGAGGCAGAGGCAGATTTCTTTTTCTTGTTTTCCTCACCAAAAAAGGTAGGTGCATCTTATACTCCGAAAAATATGGTATATTTCGGTTTATTTTGGATATCCTGGTGCATTAAGAATAGGTTATGGTAGGAGAAGTATATTTGTATAATTGGGTAGCAAAGAATTCATTTAAAAGATGTCATTAAAATCTCTGAAATGCCCAAAATCCCAACTCAATCTAAGCTCCTTCTGCATCCTACCTGGTCAGCTGAAGAACAGGCTGAATTAGAGCGTTGTCTTCACTCTTGTCATTTTGATTCCATAGCCCTGAGATCTAATTCTTTTCTCTCCACTATGAGATATTTATTAAATTACAGAAACATCTCTACCGTACTGCACCTTAATTTATTAGAGATGAGCATTTTACATTGGAAGGTCTTATGCCAAACTATTACCGGAATAGAGAAAATACCTGGCACACACAACCCAATGCTTAGAGAGATTACAAATCTAATAATGATAGGGCAGTGAGAATATAAACGTTGTTGGACCATTTTCAAGTAGACATTAACTTAAACCCTGGGTGCAGATCTTTTCTAAATAATAAACTATTTAATATAGTAATAATAGACTATAATAACATTTCTAAATAATAAAAACTCACCTATAAATATAACAATGGTTTTCTCAGGAAAAAAATAGCTTTTTGTTTCAGTCATGGTGGGATGCAAGTTGCTAGACCAAGTGTAGTTGACTAGTGTGGACTAGAGCCAATTATTATTTTGGAAGATGGATGAATGTGCTTATATGAATCCTATGTCTCAATTACTTAATTTTTCGATGAATCATATCACCAGCAGGATATTGTTCAGCCTATAATTGACCAATTTGCTAGTCTGAATTCATTTTTTTTGTATTTTTCTAAAGGGTGCATGGTTTTGATAGTATTATAATGTCTGTGTACCATGTTAAAGAGAGAAGATAGACAATTACAGTGGATACATAGATGCTAAATACAGCCCTTTTACCTGTTAAAGGGCTGCTGTTGTGTCCCTTGTTTGTGTGCAGAAGGACTCTGTTCCAGAATAGCTTTTAAGCTGTGCTGATAGGAAAGCTCCTTTGAAAATTGGATCAAAAGAAAGGGCATGGTCTTTAGGAAGAAATATCAGGTTTTGATTCCAAACATCACCACTTAAAATGAATCCACAGACCTAGAATTTTTTTTTTGGGGGGGTGCCCCTTTTTTCTCCCTGCTGAGACTGCGATCAGAATAAATACTATTTATCACAGTTCTATATGAAATGTATAGGTCACCCTAATCAATCACAATTCTGAGCAACTTACAAAAGCAGACAAGAAAATAAGAATGTACATAACCTGAAAAAGAAAAATAATCCAGAGAAATAAACACTATCAAATAGACCTAAACATCACATAACAGGTCTGTCACCCCCTTTAACCCAAGCTACAATTGAACTAGACAGACAAAAGCTCTGCTTTCATACCACACAACTTTGCATTGTGTTGCATTTTTTTATTATTATTATTTGGGTCATCAGACTGACTTTTCCCCATCATCAGGTTTCTCTTAATCAGCTTGCAACCCTTCTGCTGGCAAGATTCAACCCCAGGGGAGTTGGTTCTGTTTTAAAAGAAAACAATTCTCTTGTTTCCTTTTGACTTGCATGACTAACTCAGCAGGCAGTGATGACTTTGGGGTTAAAAAGAAGGGTCATGGAACATCTGATGAAACAGAAAGGCTGACATGACAACGGAGCAGAAGAGAAGAGAAGAGAACACTCCTACCCTTGTTAACAACTCAGAGCTAATGAAGCTTTCCTAATTGCTTAAATGGGTATAAGCACACAGGAATGGACTGCAGGGAATTGGGGCGAAAGGTGGAGAAAACTGGTAAAAAGAAATGGGGCGGCGGGACACTGAGCAGGAGGAGTCAAAGCCTATCAAACCCCAGTGAAAGGGAGGGGAGATTATCCAGATGGGACCAGCAGGCCTTATTTCCCCAGCTGCCCATTCTTAGCCATGGCATTGACATGGAAATGAGGACAAATTGATGGTGATGTTTCTATTGTAGTGGATCCATGGCACACCAGCCCACCCATTCTGCCACCCACTGCCAGCCCCATGCCTCATGCTCACAACTGAGAGAAATGTTTGCCACAGATCACAGCTCCAGGCTTCACTAATAGGATTAAACATGCTATAAATAGCCCTTAATAGAGTGAAGCACCTCCCTTATTCCTGTCCTGCTTTCTTTTTTTTAAGTGCTCATGTCGATGCCTGTCCTCTCCAGTTTTCGAATATGGTAGTACTTTTGGCCCATCTACTAGAAAACCCATCTATCTGTCTGCCTGCCTGCCTGCCTGAACATCTATCTCTTACTTTACTTACTTTGTATTGGTATGGAATTTATTCATTCATTCAATTTATATCTCGTGTTTATTATTTTTATAAACAACTCAAGGTGGCAAACATATCTAATGCTCCTTCTTCCTCCTATTTTCCCCACAGCAATAATCCCAGGAGGTCGGTTGGGCTGAGAGAAAGTGACTGGCCCAAAAATCATGCAGCTGACTTTCACTGCTAAAGTGGGACTTGAACTCATGGTCTCCTGGTTTCTGACCTGGTGCCTTAACCACTAGACCAAACTGGCTATATTTTTGCTTTCTCTTTGCAATATTTTTGTGAATCAGGATATTGCAAGGAAATGGACTTCAGCTAAGAGCAGAAGTGAGAGATGAAGCTTTCAAGATTTCCAACATGAATTCTACTTCGTCCTGGAAAAGTCAGGGAATTTTCTTGTTCATTTTCTGTTCAGGTGTAATTTACAATGAGATAAGATGAGCCTTATGGTTAAAGCATTAGGCTAGAAACCAGGAGATGGCAAGTCCTGCCTTGGACACAAAGCTAGCTGGGGGACTTTGTGTCAGTCATTTTCTCTTAGTTCTAGGAAGGAGTCAATGGCAAACCACTTTTGAAAAATCTTGCCAAGGAAACACCAGGATTTGTCCAGGCAGCCTCTGAGAATCGGACACGATTACATGGAAAAAAAAGAAGAGTATTACACAAAACTTGTAGCCTGTAAAACTGACTGTAATCCAGCTAGCCATATACCGAGACAGAAAGGATGCTAAAAATCAGGAACAAGACTGTATGGTTCAATTTAATTCCTTTTCCATTCTCAGTACTGGAGTAATAAATGTACTCTATTAGAAACACATCCACTGTAGTATATTGCTTATTTATTTCATGCATTAATAAGGCTGCTCAGTGTAATTCAGAGCAGCATATAGTAACAGAAACCCCTTAATAGTTATAGTATTTGATTAGTTCATGCCTCACGCTTAGTCACTAGGGGACCTCCAGCAAATCATTACTTTTCAATCTAATTGAATTTACAGAGTTGCTGTGAAGGAAAAATGGTAGGGACTCACTATGTTGGTTTGCATTTCTTGAAGACAGGTTATCTGCATATTTCCTAGGGCAGCCTGAGAAGGTGTATTAGGCCTAAGGCAGGACTAAAACTCATGGTATCCTGGTTTCTAGGCTCATGCTTTAACCACTACACCATACTGGCTTCCCTTGATGAGACATGTTTTCTACCTACCTACCTTCCTACCTCCCTGAAAACCCTCACCCTTCAGTAGTGCCCTCATTTTCTCAGGCTTATTAAGAATACAGTATCCATTTATATATTCACTTCTAGTTCTCTCATTCCCTAAAGAATTCTTGTTAAAGCCAAAAAATAAACCTAGGAGCTAATCCATCCTTACCTGCCCCAATCAATGACCACATTCCCCAAGAGGTAATTTCCAGGGTGGTGGTGGTAATAAAAGGGGAGCAGAAAAACCAAGAGGTTGGAGGGACTCCCTTTCGTCCTTTCCCCAATAGCAGATCAGAAACAGGGAGCAAATATCAGTATGAATGATGAACAAGTCTTCTGTTAATATTAGGCCAAAGGCTTGCATGCTAGGCCTTCCCTGAGCAATCATTGTTTTTCTATAAGCGTCTATATTTTGGAGTTTCCCTTTGGTTTCAATGAAACACACCAAGTGAATTTCAATCACACTGAGCTACATTCAATTCTCAATATATAAAGACAGTGGCTTAGTTTGATTTTATGGCTTAATATAGTATATATTTTCCTCTTTTCTGGTACTTCCAGTACCATGGAGAGCATCCTATAACTATAAGTCCACCCTTCCCCCCAATGAATAAATTTTCTTTGTAGACTTGCCTTTGTAGTATAATTGGTTCCCAGTTCCAGCATGCAGCTTTAAAATAGCTCAGTTGATACAGTAAACAGAAACAAGGTTTATCTAGTACTGAATGTAACACTAATCAGGAAACTGTCCTATATCAATATTATTTTGCAAACAGGATAGTTCACTTAAAAATAAACCAGCAAAATTAAAAAAGTATTGTATATATTTATAATGTAAGCCTAGCAAAATTCAAGCAGAAATGGCTCCTTTATATATTATCTATTACACAGCAGGGCAAATTCCAATACCGGAAATACAATTATGAAAAAAGTTAAAAGGCCAGTTAAAAACAGTAGATGAAATGATGTTGAGTTGATATTAACAATAATTCCAATGTTAAGCCATCGAAGTATAGCACAAATATTTAGGAAGGGGTTAGCAATCGGGGAAACAAATTGAAGTGAAACAGAGAATGTATTACCAAAAGACTTTTTCATAATGTTTTTATTTATATAGAAATTAAATGTTGTTTATTTCCTACCTTGCTTTATGTATCTTTTTATTCTTGAGTTATTTTTGTCTCAGTAATCTTTTAAAGCTTGTATAAAAAAGAAGTTCACAGTGATAAAAAATTGCACAAAAATATAATTGATATAATAATGCAACAATTGAAGATTAAATCCTAGGTGTTCTATTCCCAAATTGGCAAACCATATACCACAGTAGAAAAAACAGAAATGCCTTTGGCAAGATGGGCAGCATACAAGTTTGATAATCAAACAAACGAACAAGCATATAAATATTTGATGTATCAGATCAGAATTCTGCTTGGTCTCAGGCTTTTTGTATATGATCTTTTCAACAGAGTACAACAGACCTATCTAGTCCAAACTTAAGTGAAAACAAATAAGAAATACCAGTATGACCTCTATGCTTGAAATAGCTTTTGAGTTCCCCAGAGTTATATATGCAAAAATAGGCATTGATGCAACATTAGTTTTGCATTCTTGGTCTAAACATCCTTATAGGTACATTACATTAACCACCACAGATTCTTCTTAGCCATAGCATCTAGAAATGAGTAAAGGCCCCAGACTTACAGGACCTTGTCATATATGGCATAGTCACAATATATATTAAGCTTGCCCTTGAATTTTCTGCTTTTTCTCCTTTCTGTCTCTGTTATTTAAATTGCCAATTTTTCAACAAAACAGTTTTCATTTATCTGCTGTTGTGCCATCAATTTTCAGCCATCAAAGACAGGACCAGCTCCTCAGATTGCAGAACAGGGGACATTTCATTTCTTTGAGGGCATCACCCTTTGAAATGACAAATCTGTTCTCCCCTCCCCTAAGCAAAATACTTAAAGAGATGTAGAAAAACACAGAAAATATAGTAAGTTGAACAGAAGCTAAAATATGAATTCTACATTCATGAGAACTTATATTAATTCTCATAAGCTCTTTTGAATTCATTTTGAATTCTTCTGATAAAAGTCTTATCAGGAGACAGTAGGTACTAATCCTGGGACAAAAATGTGTTCATATGGTTTTGTATACCAGTATGTAGAAAGCCCTCATTCTCAGATGGACTTATTCCGGGGGAGGGGGGATCTGCTCTACTAAATTTGGCATCGGTCACATGACAAATGGAGCCCACATCTTTGAACCCCAAGCAAGTTTTCATTTCCTTTATCCTTTAACCCCCAAATGAGGATCAGAAATATAGATCCCCCGCCTCCAATTCTACTAGCCTTTGAATTGAAGCCCTAAATTGCCTTTGAGCCTGCTGGCATTTTCTTTTGTTTTTCAATCACTTCATTTTGGGAACAATATTAACAATATTTATCAGGGAAATGGCATTGATGAGATATCAATGATCACAATAATGGTTTAAAAAGTTAATAAAATTACAATGCATGGATCTTCTTTAATTCAATACATTAATAGAGGAACAAAAATGGATTGTGCCTTTGTTGTGATCAAAGATACAAATGACTGCATTTATTAATTAAATTTATTTGCTGCCCCTCACTGCAAAAGCCTTTTTATATCCCAGATATCCCTATTCATATATCTCAGTATACTTTTTGTAGCAGACCACCCACTCCCAGCAAAAGCTAATATACATGCACAAATGTGTAGTTATTTTTAATATTCAGATTAATAGTTACATGCAGAAATGATGATATACTGTTAGCAGATAATTTGTTAATATACTTGCAAAATCTTAAATAAAAAACCAAATTGTTTAAAAGGATCTTCAAGACACTTTGTGCCAGCTGAAAAGCTAATATAATTTTCTATTTATCAAACACTTCAATACCATTGATCCAAGATAAGAAAACTTTAAATTTCCTATTTTTGTCATTATGAGTGTGACAGCTAACAAAAAAAAGGGTGCTGATCTTGATATAGCCGAAGCAATGGGACAACTGGCAAAGCAAATTCATACCTGCAGCCTTCTCAGGTGAAAATATTTTCAAGGCTGCCGAGAAACTGGCAGAGAAACTTCACACCAAAGCCATTTCCCTATCCATTCAAAAATACCAATTTCACATATATATTTTTAATTTACAACAGAAAAGAATGGGATGTCCCATAAAAAAACCCAAACAAAATATGCACTGGTTTGCGCCATAAAGTCAGCTGAAGAACATTTACTGCATCTCAAGCAATGCAACAATTTATTTATGTCTTTGATTTTATACCCTGGCTTTCCTTCAAAGCAGAATTCATAGCACTCCATTCTCCACCACCACAACCGTGTAAATTCTGCAGTGAGGGGGCAAAAGTCTAAAAAAAAAAATAATGCATAAAGTAAAGGATTTGTCTCAGCAGAAAAGTACAAAGCGCTCGGATATATTTGAAGCCGGGAAGCGGCTCTCTTCAGCACATGCCTACAGCTCCTCTAACAAACCCATCGACGGAACTCGCCCTCTGCGCCCCACCCGCCTCCCCCAAATTGCAACGGAGAGCAGCCGCCGCCTTCCAAGCCCCGCCCAAGCGCAAGCGCTTTACAGTACCCGACTCTGCGTCCTTCTTGTCAGGCGGCTTTCAAGCCTCGCCGAAGGAGGCGTGTCAAATTTCTTAAGGGGGGCGGGGGCTAGAAGAGGGCAGGACCTTGGCGCGCGGGCGCGCGACTGGCTAAAGGCGGGGAAAGCGCTGCGGGGTTTTTTGTTTTTTGCTCACTTTAAAGATAATTGCCTCTCAAAAGGTGCTGTTGGTGCAAGAGAAGGACTGGCAGACAAACTACGGTCTAAATGAGGAAGGGCGGATTGTGAGCGACTCCAAAATGCTATGTTTTATGGAGATTCTCAGTAATCCAGGCCATTATTGTCCCAAAGAATGCAAATGACCAAGCTGTCTGCAAGGAGTATAAACCCTTCCATTCCCCACCATCCAGTCAGAGCTGAGGAAGCTTCTTGGAGGAGAAGTGAAAGGTCTTCAAAGAAAAACCAGAAAGTCCAGTTGCCTCTTGTGGGAGGGGGGAGGGAGAGGGGAAATACCTTTAGGAGCATAAGATGCCATTGTGGAATTTTCCCCAAAGAAAGAAACACAATCCCAAGGAGCAAGGACCGATATTTATTCATTGGGGATGCCTGTTTTGCAAGAAAGGGGAACCCTGAATAAATAGAAAGCCGGGGTTGAGAGGTGGGGAATCTGTGGATGCTGGTTCCTGGACACATTTTGAGCAAATAAGAAACAAAGGAAAATGTATTTTGTTTGTAAAGCAAAGCTGCTAAGGATTCCATTGTTAAGAGGGTGGGATGTCTGTGGCTTCTCACTTCCTGCTTTCTAGACGAACTTATTGTAGGTGAGGGTTTTTCACTGTTTTTGCTGTCATAGGATTAAAAAACCATTTTGGCAGCAGAAACAGCCAGGGTTCAATTATGTATTAGCCGGAGGGTGGTCTGGTTTACATACTGGTAAGCAAAGGCAGGGGTGCAAGAACAGCAGAAGGAAATTGGGAAATAGTTTGCAACAGGAGAGTTGCTGAGGTGGAGGCAATAGAAAGAAGAGGCTGGATATGGAAGGGGAGTTTGGAGAGGAGTTCATGGCTTTATTATTTATTATTATTATTTTCCACCACAATATTACACCTGTTAAAGAAGCTGTTCTTTGATGCAGTGAAGAAGCCAGAGTTAAAAATGTCCACATTCCCAGTTACAGTAAAGTAGTGTTTAAAGTTAAATCATATTTTGTTCTGGGAATACACAGTGAATTTACAAAGCAGTCTGAAGATGGGGGATCTGTTGGGGGAAGAGCTAGAAGAGACACTGCTTTGATGAAGGAAGCACCCAGCAGATGTAACAAAGTTGTTGAAAAGCTTCAGAGGAACAAGGAACAAACTATTCTTTTCGTGCTTTCCCCCTTTACTTGTCTCTAGGCTCTTGCCATGTGGGGG
Source organism: Arizona elegans (assembly GCA_022577455.1). NCBI lineage: Eukaryota > Metazoa > Chordata > Lepidosauria > Squamata > Colubridae > Arizona > Arizona elegans. The sequence goes on along the minus strand of JAKOOJ010000040.1, from coordinate 1,201,256 downwards.
GCGGGGGGGGGGGAGAGAAAGCCATTCTGTTCCTTCAAATAAAAGTCACACTTTTTCTCTTGCCCTAAATCCAAAAATTTGGATTAATTACAACAATTTCAAAATGGCTGGGAGATTTAATTCGCTTAAATGCAGACTTGAAGCAGGAAGCAAGATTCTGAAATGCAGTTGCTTCAGGCCAGGGTATAAAGATTCTGAGAAGATTTGGTGGAGTGTCTCTTAAGGCAATTATAATTGTCATCTTTCCTCTTGGTTTTGCCCCATCACATTGTCCCTCATCAGTTTAGGTACCCTATAATTTTGAAAGAAGAAATGGGAGAATGCTTATATATTCCAATGAGATATGTGACTATTACTGCTCTAAATTGCCTTTTTAAGTATATATTTGTTTTTTATTGAAATAGACCAACATAAGACAAATAATAATCACTCTAAACTAACAATAAAATATCACATGGCTGGATATAATTTCAATTTCAATTTCAATTTATATGTGAACACTGGAAGTGTTAGGTATTTGTTGGTTGGGCTCTTTGCACAAAAACATGACACCAAATAAAGTGTTTTATGACCATGACCTCAGACTCTAATGAGTCAGTAACATTACAATACTATCTACATACATCTGCTCTCCAAAAACTGCAAAAGGAAAGCTGCAAGTGACCTTCAATAAACATGTAAATGAAGATACAGCAATGCCTACAAATAAAATGTTTAGTTTTACCTATGACCATTTCTGAAACATTTTCAAATATTCTCCACTTCAGTCTTTTTTTAAAAAAAATTCAGAACTCATTACTTCATTGTAGTACCCAGATATAACTTCATTAGGCTACTTAGTTTAAAGAATAAAAGAGAACAAATATGAATAAATAGCAATAATTAGAAACACACATACAATGTATTTTCTTTGAACAGAGTATTTGGCCGGTTCACAAATTTAAACAGTGTTTAGTCATTTCAATTAAATTTACAATTTCTATATTTTCTTTTTGCCATATTTATTCCTCATCTATTTTTGTAAAAAACCAATATTACCCTTCATCCTCATCTCTAATCTTAATCAAATTCAATTTTTCCCTTCAATTCTATATTATACCCCTTCCCATTGTCATCTATTTTTATATCCATCCTCACATTGGTTAATTAGGTAATTATGTAATACAGTTGTTTAATACAAATTCAACATTTTAATATAAATCAATTATTTATATAACTATCTTTTTTGTATTTTAATCAATATGAACATGAATATTCCAATTATTTCCATGCAATCCAATTTCTTACGAATCAATTAATTATATTTACCAATAATAATAAACCAAATAATTTCCCCCATATATTCCTCCAAACCACAACTTAACCATTTCTGCTTTCAACACAATATACAATTAATAGTATCTCAATTATTACAATTCCCTAAATAGAGCTTTTTTCTTTTGTGTTTTAAAATCTTGAACCTCCTCTTTTGCCTAAATTTCCCATTGTTTGCAGTTTTGCACCTACCTTTTTTGTGAGGAAAAAGAAATCTCTCTCTGCCTCATTTTGTCACCTTGCAGCAAAGACCCTGCTTTACTTTCAGTTTCGCTTTTTCAGCATAGCTAGGGGAAAAAAATCTGCTCCAGCAATTTACCTCTTTGCAGTTAGCTAGCAACAGAGCCCTCCGCAAAACAGCTGAGAGCAAATCAGCTGAGAGTCAGGAGGCTGATCAAATCAACTTATGGTAATTAACCTATGCTGAAGTTGAAAGGGGCTGTTTTTTCTATTTTTGCAGGCACTGTCTACTCATTTGTTTTCTTTTAACACTGATCAGCTGTAGGGCAGCCCATTGAAGCCCCGCGGCAAGAATTTAAACAGTTTTTTTCCCTCTAGCCATCAGCTGGGACTCAGGAGGCAGCAATAGATTGGGAGTGGGCGGGGTAAGCGAACGGCAAACAGCGATCCAACAGAGGCAGAGGGTGAGGGTGAGTGAAGATGTGGGGGGGGGGTGAGAGAGGGCTTTGGCGACCCCTGTGAAATGGCCGTTGGACCCACAAAGGGGTTGCGACCCCCAGGTTGAGAACCGCTGACTTAGAGTGATTGGTTTGTCTTTTAGATTATTTGGTGTTTCATTCTTAAAGTCAATGAGGTCCATGAGTCACCTTTTACACAAATGTTATTCCCTACCATTTTTTATCTTTATAATAATGTGTAACCAAACACATATTTTCAATATACATTTTGCTTTCTCATGCAAAAGGATTGCCAACATGATTGCCAATGTCCAATGATGGATATGGCACAAGAAAAAGAATGCAAAATGTAAACATTTTTTTTTAATTTTATGTTCTTAAATGTTTTTGTTGAGAGCCAGTTTGGTCTAGTAGTTAAGGCACCGGACTAGAAACCGAGACACTGTGAGTTCTAATCCCGCCTCAGCCAATGAAAACCTGCTGGGTGACTTTGGGTCAGTCACTCTCTCTCAACCCAGAATGTCAGGCTTGGATGACAAACTGATTGGCCAATTCCTGTTACAACCAAATGGATCAACACTTGGTTTATCCAAAAACAGCAGACCCTGCCCTTGCAAGAAAACACTAGGAAGGAAGAAAAATGTCATAGTTGATTACATGTTGAAAATTTGGGATCAAATTTAATACTATCCTTCTCATTAAGGTCTGTCTCCTGGGCATTAGAGTATTTGGTTTAGCTAGTACATTTTGGGAGATGTAGAGTCTCAGTTTTTTGTTTTTTTCTACCTATTTTGACAAGAATACGTCTATTGCACTATAATTGATTGTATACATGGAACAATGGAACACAGTGTCATAAAGGGCCTTCTTTGGGGCATGTAGATATATAACTTTAGGTGCCACAGATATTATTCTGCAAAATAGGAGCTTCCTTATTTTTTTAATGAGCCTGTCACACTGCATTTGGCAATGCCATGCATATATAAAAAGCTTTGGGCCAAACACAATCCAATTCTGAAATATCATGGGCAAGCTTCTGCATCTGTGAGATTATTAAAGAAAAAAATGTTTATGAGTGCCAAAGTATCATGATGTGGGATAGCTCTATACTTAGTCTTAATCAACATTATACAAATTTTATGCATATATTTACTTTGCTGATTGAGTTATCTTTCAAAGTTCCATGCAAATAAAGAATTGGGAATTAATAGCCAACTTCAGCTTTCCCTTCTTGACACAACACAAATCAAACAGAATTAGCTTGCATAACTTAGATAACATCTCCTTTGACTCTGGCTAAGAGTAAGGAAATAGTAATTCCCCCTTATGGAACCAACTTCCAACTTGCCAGTCTTTTTATTTCAACTGTAAACATTTTAGATCCTGTAAATATTATAGATCTAGTCTGGTCGAAGAATGCAATTCCTAAAAGCTTGTCTCTGAAAAATTAGCCATCAGCAACATTCAGGTAGTCCTTGATTTATGGCCACAACTGAGCTTGCAATTTTAGTCATAAGTCATTGAGGTCATAAGTCAAGTCACCATGTAACGACTTGATTTTATTACTGTTCTTATGAGGGTCGTTAAGCAAGTGACCGTGGTCGTTAAGCAAATCACTTGGTTGTACATCTAAATCCAGCTTATCCAATGGGCATTTTTTGCCAGATGTGATGTGATCACATAATTGGAATTAATCATAAACATGATCCAGTTGCCAAGAACCCAGAATGACTGTGGTATGGCAGTCATACTGCAACTTCAAGGACAGATTATAAGTAGCTTTTTTCAACTCTGTCATAACTTCAAAGGGTTGTTAAGTGATTGATCGTAAGTTGTATAGAAATAAACCCCATGTATAAACCATCAAAAAGAACGAAGAAAAGGCCAAAAAAAGGCGGGGGGAGATAAACAGCTCTGGGCAGATTCTCCCTTATCATACATCCATTAACCAACACCTAGATAAGCAGAAACTAGCATCAGATAAACAGGAAAAAAAATCAAAGAAACAATAATATTCTAGTTCCACACAAGGCTAGGAGAACAAGCAAGTGTATCTAAACCATGAAAACTCTTATCTCCCCATTCAAAGCACTAATAACCTTACCTCATTGGGTAATGAAACATCTCTAAGAAGAAAATCATGCTCAGAGGCCACCAAACACCTAATATTTTCTCAGTTTTGAAATCATTATAATATATAACGGGTTCAAGGGAAAGAAGCCAGAAATGGTCACCTCCTGCTCAAGAAAGTCAATCTGAATGAGTTGGAGGAGCCAAATTACATTTTTTGTTAAAACACAATGTGGATGAAAATTTTGTAAGCTTCTGGATCTCTGATTTGAGATCAACAAGTCTCCCATTCTTCCCATGCGTCACATTCAGTAAGCACACTACTGTGGTGAGGTGTTGACACCGACTATTTCCTAGTGACCTTCTGGAAAATGACTCATTTGGGAGTAGTGTGTCTGTCTTGGGAGCAGGGATACAGTTGAGACTATCTTGACAGCCTATACAGTGGAGTTGGGGAGGGCAGTCAAATCTAATCAGTGCCCTTTCCCTTAATAAATCGTTTGTTTTAATCAAATGCCCACCCTCCCCACCTAATAATTCATAGCATCAGGGACCTGACTGCAGCAACAATGCAGTTAATGGAACAATATATTTTCCTAATGGTGCTGGGCTTTCTGTGAGTGGGAGAAGGGGCAAATAAGCCTGGCTGGGTGGGGGAGCAAGACTTTCTCATTAGTGAATGAAATTTGATGTAAGTCTACAGCAAGATGGATTTGCTGTCTGACAAGAGGCTTTTCAGTGCAAAGCACCTGTCAAGAGACAGAAATTAAATTATTTCTAATTCTCCAATAACCTCGTGGGAGTCACGCTTCCACTGGGAAAGGTGGGGCTAATATTTTAAATAAACAGGCAATTGAAGAACTGAACAGGAATGCACTGACATTTGGTGGGGGGTGGGGGGGAGGGACAGTGGTTAGACGTGTACCTTAAAATATATGTTTTTCTTAAGCCCATATTAAAAATAAGGACAAGACCTAGGACAGAGATTTCAGTATAAAGCTAAGTATATTCAGGGTAGGAAGAAGCGTATTTATGTATGTGTGTATGCATCCAGGAAATACGTTGAAATGCATTGGTTTAATTTGCCTATTTTTTCTTGACTGTAATCCTTCTTTTCTTCCCCTAGAGCCGGGGTCTGCAACCTTAAACACTCAAAGAGCCATTTGGACCCGTTTCCCACAGAAAAGAAAACACCGGGAGCCACAAAACCCTTCCAGTGCCTAACTATTTCTTGAGTGGTCACAAAACTAGCATATGTAGTTGAATTAAACATTCTGTTTTCTTCTGAAACTTTCTTTTTCTTGGATTTATACACAGTTGGCCTACCAGGGGTTGAAAAGCTCAATAAATTGCTTGCTGGCGGGTGTCACACATTGGCGGTTGTGATGCATATTTTGAGTAACAAGGAGCCGCAGCAGAGGGGTGCCCTAGAGCTCCTTTATATATATATTCTCCCCCCTCTCTCCGTCTCCTCTCTCTCCCTCCTTCCTGCCCTCCCTAACATATTTTGTCAAAAACTGGAAAAACAGATAAGAATGGAAAGAATACCGTGATTGGGAAATGTTAGGGAATGCTGGGCAGCACAGCTGAGGGAAGAGGCAGCAAGAGGAGAATGATCCAGCAAGCTTTGAGAGCAGTCTGTTCAAACTTCACCTTGCATAGATACCCAGATGATAGTTATGCTAGTTGGGAGTTATGAGGGTTGGAAATGCTCTGCACTCTTGCTTCAGTTTGCATATCACTTCAGATTCTGTAACCTATCTTGCTTAATATAGATTTTCTCAAGTATAGTAAGAACTGTAAGCAATCCACATCAAGGCTGCTTAAATCCTAAATTCCTCTGGTGCTTAGCCAAGTTGAGATCCAAACGGATCTACAGAGAACTCAGAATGATCTGCTTACATCGGACATCCGGGGAGTTACCACTATTGAGAGGTGATTGCAGAGATCAACAATTGAATTCAACTATACACTCTCTTTAAACTCACTATCCTGTACATTTCTTGCACCTTATTCCATCACCTGCCATTCTCACTACAATCAGCAGATGCTTCAAACTGAAAGGATCTGCATCTGCATCTGCATTTCGGCTGCACTCATCAGTTGAATGCCTGATGTGTACTTGTGATAAATAAAAACAAAATACAGAGTGTAAAAAAACAACAACCCACTAGGATGGTATAAATTATTCCTGTCCAAATAGTGAGATTCCAGATTTTAGGATATGAAGTTTATTACAGATGAAGAGTTCTACATACATGATCAACTAGAGTTACTTTGGAATCAATAAATATTATTTACTCCCTCAGGTAAGTATTAATTCCTCACATTCTAGACTGGGAGTTATCAGTGCATCTGTTAATGCTTTAATCATACAATTCACCTGAATTTCTGTAGCTTTTGAAATACAGTGTCCCAGGTCTACCACTGCTTCCAAGCAAAGTCCCCTGCCTTTTCACTCCTATTCTTATAACCAACAATACTTTAGAAACACTGTTCTTCCCCAAAAATCCAGGGAAACAGGACATTTCTCATGTTAATCTTAGCATCTCATGTCATTTTTCACACCTGTCTTGTGAAGCAGATTGAGTTGTAACATCGTCTGTAAAGAACAACCTGAAAACGTTAATGACTAAATGTTATCTAATACCAGATCTTTACAGCAGAAGACCTCATCCCAGACAGAAAATTGTGATTTATTTCTTCTTGACTCAGAAGGCAAATTTGGTCAGTATTACTATGATTCCTCTAATGAACTTTAGACTAGCATTTGATACTGATAGAAATTTTTAGAGCTGCAGCATTAAACATCTGGATGGCACCACTTTGGGAGTGGTTAATTTAGTCCAAGCAGATTTGTAATGGATTACTTGGAATTGCTTTCTTCAGCTTGTGCAGAGCAGGTATGCAGTGCCTATCAGCAAACATGGAACAACTAGAGTGTAAACATATTGGGACTGCAAAACGGAGAATTTCCCCCAACAAACACATTTTTTTAAGATGCTTCACTGACCATCCCCCTACAACTCCACTGCAGAAAACATCCGGAAACCCAGGAACTGTCCAGCAATGGAAAATCCTGAATTTGAAAGCATTGATTTTTTAACTGGACAAAATAGTTCTATTGCCAAGCAGAAATCCGAATGAATTTCCTTTCCCAATTCAGCCTCTTTAGGAAGTGGAAACAGATTTCAGTGGTTGATCAACAAGCAGTTTATTATTTATTTGTCCCTGTTTTAATTGGTTTTTAATCAGGATTTTTCTTTATTATTGTACGTTTTTAACTTGTGTTCGCCGCCCTGAGTCCTTTGGGAGAAGGGCGGCATATAAATATTTGTAAATAAATAAATAAATAAGCAGTGGTAGATCAATAGAGATAAAAGAATGACGTTTCCTCATTCCGCAGATAGACAAAGCAGTAGATAAAAGAAAGACTAGAATGCCCTTTTCTACTATTTACTAAATTGCTCAGGGCCTGACTTTCATAAGGACTTCCTATCTCAGGCTCCTTAGATCAATGGATGAAGACTTCCTGAAGAGACACCCACTGCTGGTAGTTTGACTATTAGGTGTGTTGGAAAAGACTTTCTCCTGTAATACCCTCAGTTTGTGAATTGCACTTCCTAAGGAAGCGTGCTTGTCTCTCCCTTCCCCCACTATTTAGAAAAGCTGACAGAAAACATATTCTTTGCCAAGTTGTTGATGACGCTTGGCTTAAATGACACATTTAATTTTTATTGCATTGATTTTATTCCCACTCTATTTTTCATATTCTCTTTTATCATACCTGATTGCTCACATAGGCCAACCTATGGCCTATATAAATGTAATAATAGCACATTTTTAAAATGCACTTTTTAAATTCAATAATACAAACATAACACAACTGTTCTTGGCCTGCAGTCCATTGAGGCATTTCAGACCATCCTACCTAGGACGTTCTGTCCTGTCTTGTGCTGGAATGCAACATCCTTCATGTTGAGTTAGGATTGCAGCAGTGGTGGAATTCAATTTTTTTGTACTACCGGTTCTGTGGTTGTGGCTTGATGGGCATAGCTTGGTGGGCAAGGCAGGGGAAGGATACTGCAAAACCCCCATTGCCGCCCTACTCTGGGGCCAGCCAGAGGTGGTATTTGGTGGTTCTCCGAACTATTCAAAATTTCCGCTACCGGTTCTCCAGAATCTGCTGAATAGCACCCGTGGATTGCAGCCTTATACACGGGGGTGGGGAGGGAACAACAGATCAGAGAGGCGAGTTGGCATATCTGTGAGGACTCACCAGACCCTTTGTCATTTTTAATTATTTCTCCTCTCCAGTATGAATTGAAGCATCTCACTTTCTTCAGGATCGTTTCCTTTCAATGGGATAAGAAGGATCGCGGGGGGGGGGGAATCCTTCTACACTCACACTCACACACACACAATCGAGGATGAGGGGGAGAGAGAGAGAAGGTAAAACCTTCGCGGTTCCCAACAAGCCGAGATCTTTTCTTTTTCCCCAAGCGAGGGCATCGTGCGGACCGCCTGTAATGAATCCTCTTGCCTGTGGCGCAAGCGGGAACCCAGCCAGAAGGAGCTCCGTGGCCTCCTCTCCCCCCACCCCACCGCCAACCCTCCTCTTGGCCGCGAAGCGCCCGAGAAATTTAATCTGTTTAATCTATTCCCCGGGCAAGCAGTCAATAACCCAGCGGCGCACCTCGGAGGTGTCAACGGGCCGAGGTGAAGTCCTCAGCCTGATTGATCCGCCACCGCTCCTGCTAATAGGGCCGCGCTGAGCGGAGTGATTGATATAATGGGGCTCATTAGCCTTAAAGGCTGCCGGGGAGAGGCGAGCTGGCGCTTTTCGTCGGGCGCCTGAGTCGCTGGAGAAGGTCGTTTGAGGGTCTCGCTCCCCGGAGGAGCGGAGAGAAAGGGCCGCCCGCCTCTCTTTCTCTTCCCTTCCCTTCCCTTGAGTAAAACACCGCCCAGAGCAGAGAGATGCGCTTTTCTCCGAGGCAGAAACAGCTTTGAAAGGCATTGGAAAAAATGGGCATTTTTCTTCCTGATCTATTTGATTCCTTTGGCTATGCTGCTTCTTCCGGGCCTTTATGCCAGTAGATCTCTGACAAACCTGGGAACCTCCAGATAAATTGCACTACAGCTCTCATAATCCAGTTTGCAAGGTCCTAAGCATTTGCAACCAGGCCAAATAGCAGATGAGAGGGGTGGATTTGAAAAAGAGAACACTGCCTAGGGAAGGCTATGGAGGCATCCAGGTCATGGTTGTCCCAAAGGTGCTTTTTTTCAAGAGGCAATTGGACTTTCTGGTTTTGCTTTGAAGACGTTTGGCTTCTTGGATGAGGAATGAAATGTCTTCAAGAAAAACAAGGAAGTCCAGTTGCCTCTTGGAAAAAGCACTTTTGGGACACTGCTACCTGCTCACCTGTTATGTTTGTTCCTGCAATAACAAAAAGGAAGAAAAAAGAAAAGAAAAAACTATTAGGCAGATAGACTTGACTGGTAGCTTGCAGAGAACTGTTCATATTCACACTTTTGGCTCTTTTTATTCATTCATTATATTCTCTTAAGTAATGCAAAATTCGACAGCTCATAAGATAGCTCTATGCTGACACTTGGCTAGATAGGAGGCTTCTAAAAATGGGAGAGAACCCTTTCCAAATCTATGGCAATTAAGGCTCCAAATTCTTTTTATGTGTGCCCATTCCATCCACCTCGCCTTTAGAGGAAGTGGGCAGCACACAAACAAACAAACAAAAACAAACAAATAAACAAATCAATCTACATTATTTTTATCGATCAGATTTGTGTAATCATGTTTCTCAACTTTGGTAATTGTCAGATATGTGAACTTCAATTCCTAAACTTTCCAGCAAACTGGCTGAGGAGTTCAGGGAGTTCAGAAGTGAAAATTGCCAAAGTTGCAATGTACTGACCTAATTCATGGATCCCAGAGGACCGCAAACTCTCATAATACTCTTTCTCACAACAAAAGGTACAGTATCAATATCTCTGATTGCTTTGGTCACCATGCATTCCAATACATCTGTGGAAAGAGAGCATGATAAAATGTTATGGTACATTTGAAATATTTTATTTTACCTTTAGCTTGTTTTACCTGCTTTGTGTAAGATATCATGCTATTGCCTACTTCTTAAAAGTATGCAGTGAAATTGTTTTAAAGAAGAATCATGTACTTAAACAGTACTAGATACTGGAGATTCCTCCATCCTGGCTCTTTTAATGCTTTTTTTAAATGCAAAAGATATACTGAATTATAGTGATAACAGAAGTCATCAGCATATACTGTATATGTTTGACACATTTATAAAGTACATTCTGGTATTTGTTACAACCCTGGTCTAAACTGAAACCAAACAATCTGTTTTCTTACCTGATGTGGCCATTTAATGTGGCATTTCCTTTTCTTACTGGTTTTCTGGATTTTCTTGCTTTTTTTCAAATGTTTAAATGTATCAGATATTACATATTATGTCCTAAGCTTTAGTGATTGAGGCACATTATACATTAACCAGCCAATCAGGGATTTCTGTAATCAAAGGGGAAGGGGAGTCAGTAGCCATTCTAATAGCACCAAAAAGTAAAATGCGAAGGCTCCTTCAACTTGAATTCAGTTCCTTGTGAATAAATGAATACTGCCATGCATTTTTCTTAGGCAACAATATAAAAGTGTTTTGCTATTTTTTCCCCCAGTACGCTCTTTCAACTTCCCAATCTATAGCCCCAGGATTTCCTAGTTGTCTCCTGTCAGGGTACTAATCAGGCCCAACTCCACTTATTTATAAAAAGAACAAGAAAAAAAGTCAGATGATACTGGCTACTAGAATCTACTCCAGCTCTCAGAATGTCATAAATTATGTATATATTACAGAGTAAGGGTTTAGGTAGCACTGTGTTCAGGGTTGATCATCCTTCCTCCCCTTCTTCCTCCTCCTCCTCCTCCTCCTCATGTCTTTTGAGCTGTCTACATGGCAAGCAGCCTTGCTTACCATGGATTTCCATGTATATATTGTCACATGTGGAACTTCATCCCATCAGTCACAGACATCCTCCCAGACCCTTCCCTAAGGCTGCCACCTCTGAGCTGCGAAAGTGCAGGTGACAACTAAATGGCAGCAAAAAAGATATGGACAATTTTAACTGCTGGTTTTCATGCAGAAGTCTGGTTTTTTATAACCAAGAGTTGGTAGCTTTACAGTTCCCCACTGCAAAATTTGGCTTCTCTACTAGCTGACTTCTTTTGATAATTCTGCTACCAGATTTTCTACCTATTTCCCACCCTTTCTGAAAGCAGCCCACTTTACCCATTTTAATTTTAACCTTGCTGTGGAGGAGAAATGGCAGCCCCGGTGTGGTTAATCAGCAGCCAGAGAGATAATAATAAACAGCTACTATCTCTTTAATGATATTGAGAATTGCTTGACATTAATTAACACCCAAGGTCCTGGGAAAATGGGCTGGTTTATCCCGGTCCTCTTGATGATGCTAGAATGTCTACCCAATGAAAATACCACGAAGAAGGAACGAGGAAGAAGAGGGCATGTTATCATATAGAATGGTGGGAATAAAGCAACTCCTCCAGACCTTCCAGATGTGCCATTACATCATTCCCAGAGAGCACTGGGATGGAACAAGCTGATCTGGGGTGATGTTTAGCACATAAAATCCATTTGTTAAAAGCAGTCCTCAATCCTGAGAGTCTGCAATTTTGCCCTTTCCTATCTTGCAAAATTTGGTGACTATCTTGGACAATAATTTCCATTTCCATAGGAGGGTTGAGCTTTAGCTTCCCTGACTGCAGCTCCCTGCCTGGTCATCCATGCAGTGATTATGTGGAGAACTTGCCACTGATTTTATGGAAACATAGTCTATTTGCAACCTCAACATTTGAAGAAAGTTGTTCTCGCCATACTTGCCAGTTTACAATCCTTTCTTTTGTAAATGAACAGTTTTTCTTCTAATGTGGGGTGGAAGAGAAGGCCAATTAGGCCTTGTTTCCACTTCTGCCGTGCAGTGGTCATCTTACCTCTTAAACAAAGTAAGCAAGTAAAGAATATTAGAAGACCTAGAGCAGGGGTCAGCAACCTGTGGCTCTGGAGCTGCATGTGGCTCTTTCACCCCTCTGCTGTAGCTCCCTGTCACTCAAAATATGCATCGCAACCACCAATGTGCAAGACCCGCCAGCACATTTATAAATGGCACACCATTTATTGAGCTTTTCAACCCCTGGTAGGTCAACCATGGATAAATCCAAGAAAAGAAAAGTTTCAGAAGAAAACAGAACGTTTAATTCAACTACATATCCTAGTTTTGTGGCCGTTCAAGAAATAGTCAGGCACGGGAAGGGTTTTGAGGCTCCTGGTGTTTTCTTTTCTGTGGGAAATGGGTCCAAATGGCTCTTTGAGTGTTTAAGGTTGCAGACCCCTGACCTAGAACTTCCTCTAAAAAAAGAAGAAGCTAGTCATGAAGAACCACAGAAAAAGGTGTCTGGTTTTTTTAAAAAATCACAACAGACAGACATAAAAAGAGATTGGGTTTCAAACGTAGCCACCTGCCCATCACTTTTGTTAAAAGGGCACCCTCTGAAAATTCCAAATGTGCCAAAAAAATTATTAAGGGAAGGATCCCATCATCCTTATTTGACTCTGATAACAGCAAAAGGCCACAAAATACGTTCTGTAAAAAGTGTGCATTTTACGCACAGAGGCAGAATACTCCTAGGCTTGTAGAGTGAAATGCTCACTTCATTTTGCCCTCCTAACAATGGAAGGGTGGCAGGATAGCAACAGGAGCAAACTAGAGGATGGGATTAAGCAGAGATATGGGAGAGCTAAGAGTTTGCTTGGAGGAGACCTAAGAACTGGAACAGGAAAGGAAACTATTTTTGTCAAAGCTAGTTATGAAATAGGCAAGGAAAGGACTTCCATGGGGAAAGTCAACATGGTAAATTTCCTCTCAATCTGTTACCTCTTCAAAGATGCAGTTTACTTAATAAAGCTGCTCTCCAAACAGACTCCACTGAGTTTAATGAGCTGTTAGGTCAAGTGGAAAAGTGTGCTAATGAATTGCTTCTTCCTGAGGTTTGGGTGGCTGGTTGGACTAGGGACTCTCTGCACTGAGACTGCCTGAGCAGAAAGCATCAGGAGGTTTGAGCTTGATGTTGCTTTTTTTTTTTTTTAAAAAAAAAAACTTATTAAGTTTTTAAAATAAAACAACAACAACAACAAAATTAATGGGCAAGGGAGACAATACAAAAGAACTCAGAATATAGAAAAAACAGCAGGTGGAAGTGCAATAAAATAAAAAATATAGAAAGAAACAAAATATACATTAAAAAGAATGACTTCCAACTTCTGCAGCAGATATAAATAAAACTAGAGTTCAACTCTTGCTCTACGATTACAACACAAAGTTATACGTATTAGTAATATTTATAGATTATAAAAAAGACATTTACTTTTTTATAATCTATAACTATTAGTAGTACTCAAATCTATGTGTTATGAGTATTGAGTATTGCTACGTATGTCATGAGTACTGAGTGTTACTAATACTCAAATCCATATGTCTCATGATTTTATTTTTTTTCTTTCACACAAAGGAAGTCCAAAAGGAGCTTCCAATTGGCAAATATGTCAAAGTCATTGTTCTAATCAGAGTCTTCAGTTTTGCCATCCCAGGCAGCCTGATGTTTTCTGAAGAGGCTGGCTCAAAATGCCAGCACCAAGTGCCTTCAGAGCAAGAACTGGTAGCTCTCCCCCTTTATTGAACTACAACTTCCAGCAGCCCCAACTGGCATGGCAAATGAGCAATCCTGGAGATTAGTTCAGACTTCCAGGCCCCTTTTCCAAAAACACCCACCCTTTATATCCCTGTCTTTCTCATCAACCCACTTTTCTCTATTCTCCTTCATTTCCATAAACCCCTGTACAGTGTGTCCATTTTTAAACACATGGTTTAAGCTTTGTTTTGCAGCTTTGCTGGCTGAGGAATTCTGGGAGTTGAAGTCCACAAGTCTTAAAGTTGCCAAGTTTGGAGACCCCTTGTTTAAGCCATGTGTTTTAATTACATGGAGGATTTGGAGATTCAGATTGCATGTTTTCAAGTTTTCATGACCTTCAGTTTCCTTTCAACCTTTCCTTTCCTTTCAACCTTTCTTCTGGCAAGGATTTCATGTTTATGTACACTCTCTCACCTCTGTTCTGAGTTTCCTCAAATTTGGAACAAATTTGTTTCCTCAAATTTATTCCACCCTGCTGCTACTGCCCCAGGCCATCCAACTGTAGGTGAATCCTCTTCCAGTCCTATTTCTTTCTTTCTTTCTTTCTTTTTCTGACAGGGAAGCAATAACCACATTTTCCATCTCCAATCTTCTATTTCCTCCATATTGCTGGTCAAGTGAGCTGTCAGCTGAGTTGTGATGGATGAGAATGGACTCCCACCTTCCTTCAGTGGGAAATGAAGCTAATCAGAACCTGGACACCTTAATCTGACTTGGACCTGATTGATGACCTGCAGACTCTGAACTCATCAACGCTGCTGGCATCTATCACTCTCTGATGTCCGCCCCTTCCACCCAGTTTGTCTATTGAGTCCCAAGTTCTATCCTTGTTCTCCTTGGACCTTGCTCGGACTTTTTCTTCTAGTCTTATCCCTGCTGTTCCTCAGTTATTCCCTAAAAAGCCAAAAGCCACAAGAGAAAGATTTCATTTTTCCACAATATTTTGCATCATTTGGGACTCTCTGGATTTGGATGGAATGGTAGTATTCAGTTGTATTAACTAGCCCCTCCATTGGACAATAAGGCAGATTTAATGGTTAGTAACTGCTATCAAAGCTATCTCTGGTTAAAGAATGGCTAGTTCCACAACCACGGGATAAGCCATGGTTTTTTTAATTGGTGAAATAAGCCTAGTTGTTGAATGCTAAGCCCAAACCAAATCAAACCACATTTGGCTTACCATAATATGTAAGCCTTTGCAGGGACTTGTCAAAGTGTAGTGTTTTTTTTAATGGTCTCTCCTTCATAGGTTTTATATGTTTCAAAAGTGATTCAGAAACCTTTCAAATCTCCCAGCTCTTCACTACTGAATAAAACTGGGAAAAATGGTGAAGCTGCTTTAATAGTTGTATTAACTTTAAAGCAGTTGCATCTTTGATGCTTCTTGGCTTGTAGGACAAAGCTTCCTCTATCTTCTTCCTTTGTCTTGGAACTTGAAATGCAGTTGCTGGGTTCACACTGCACAGAAGAACCAAAGAAACCACATTATGTATTAGTGTAGGGGTCTGCAACCTTAAATACTTAAAGAGCCATTTGGACCCGTTTCCCACAGGAAAGAAAACACCGGGAGCCACAAAACCTGGGTGGGCATGGCCAACTCAATGTCATTCACTTCCACCAGTCACATGACATCCCCTAGCCACACCTACCCAGCCAGTCATTAGGGCAGAGAACCAGTTGTTAAAAAACACCGGAAACCACAAAATCCTTTTGACATCTCTCTCTCTCTCCTCCCTCCCTCCCTCTCTCCCTCTTTCTCTGTATCTCTCTCTGTTTCTCTCTCTCTCTCTCTCCCCCTCTCTCTATATCTCTCTGTCTCTGCCCTGGCCACTTTCCCATCCCCTGCCATCGCCCTTACCTTCTCAGGCCAGGCGAGGAGTGACTGGGAGGGGAGGGCAAGGGGCGGGGTCAGCCAATGGTGGGATCACCTGACAGGGAGCCACAGCAGAGGGCCCAAAGAGCCGCATATGGCTCTGGAACTGCAAGTTGTTGACCCCTGGATTAGCGCATGAGATAAATGCAGTCAGTGTGTTACTAAAGTGAAGAAACATTTGTCTTTAAGGCAGGCAGCTCCTGGAATCACTTGCCGGAATCATGATATGTTAAGCAGGCCTGCTCAATTGAATCTCTACCACATATTTCAGAATACATGATTTCTGGTCTGGGATTCTTTTGATGGTAAACCAGCATATCTGTAACTGCACCAAACTGTGCCAAGAATTCTTTAAACTCCTTTCCATTTGAGGCCAGGTACCTTCGCCACCTTATAATGGCTGGTAGGGGACACCGTAGTTCTTAATTTATGACATCATTAGATTAGCTTGCTCCTGTTGTCTGGAGGGTGCTCAAGGCAAAGTATTGTGAATTGTGACTGTCAGAACAATAATTTGGGGTTTCAACTCAAGCCGGGGTTGCGCAAGAATAAATCAAAATGAAATCCAGACAGCTGTTAGGAAAGGAGATTGACTTATTCCCCAGCGCAAAGAGGTTTGCCTACGGGGGGCAGGGGGTAGCTACAGAGAAAAGAGGTACAAAAGGGCTGTTTTATAGGGGAGTTTGTCCTTGGCAGGGGTCTTGAGGTTACAAATGTGTGTGCGTGCTGGTTCTAGGGTGACACCTGAGTGGTGTGTGTGTGTGTGTGTGTACTTGTTGATTTGGAGAAGGGATTGATTAAATCAAGTGATGTGATGCAGCATTATAATTATGTTTACACTCTGTTAATTGAGTTTGGTATGTTTGCTTGTGGGTGTTTACAATTTGAAATAATTGTTAAATTAATTTGTATGTTTGCTGTAAGTTTAAAGGATTTCGGAGGCTGTTAATCAGTAACCTTGTTGGAGACCTGGGTTAGTTGATTTCCTGTACAATATTTCTATCACAGTTATATAAATTAATAAATTTATGGCAGAAGAGGAAAATGGTTAGAATAGCCTATTTTGGAAAAAAAATGCTTCATGGAAGGCCCAGTAAATGCAGGAAGAAAATCTGTTGGGCCTGAGGGAATAGAATAATATGCAAAATATTCCAGAAATGAATATAATTTTGAATAATTACTCAGTACAAGCATCAAGAGAAAGTCAGTATTTTGAGTAGGCCCAGCAGATATTTTCAGTTGCCAATTTAAGGCAGATTAATTTTGCTACATTTTACTTGTTTGGTGCCCGTCTTTTTTTTTGGGCCTTCCCTCCAGGTTTCCCAGCAAAACATAAAGACCTTCACTTGCTATTTAGAGAGATTCCTCATGCAGAGCAAATTGTTGACTTTAGATTGACGCATGGACTCTTTAACCTTTGATCCATGCACTTCTCTCCCTTAGAAGAGAGAAGGGAGGGGGGCATAAAAATGCTAAATTACCACCAGAAGAGATAAGGACAAAATTAATTGTTTGGCTGATTCCTGTCTTTATGAAAAGCTTATTTCCCTCTTGTGTTTATGGCCTTGGTGGAAAGGAAAGAGATGCTGGGTAATGCTAGCTCTGTTTTTTCATTGGCAGAATCCTTTCTGGCACAGCCAAGGTGTTATGTGTGTGTGTTTTTTAAATGACTTCTTTGGATACATACACACAGATGCACATGCATAGGCAGATAAATAAACCTATCAAGGAAGGAAAGGTAAAAAAGCTGCATAGTGTTTTTGATAGCTTATTTTGATTAATCTTCCCATTTTAAACAGTTATGAACTAATTCATAGCTATGGCTGGCCCTAGGATCCATCATCTTGAATAAATATAATTAACTAAAGGTGAGTGACAATTTCCTCCTTCCTGCTCCCAGACATACAATTTTGCACATTCAATTTTTTCCCCCCTCCGGAGGAATACACCAAGCACATATTTGTTTGTTAAAAGAGCATATGTCGAGCATTTGTATATGCCCACAGTCACTGCTCACGAGTCAAAACAATTTAGGTAGATATATGGAAAAAAGTAGGACACGGTGGCTCAGTGGCTAAGATGCTGAGCTTGTCGATTGAAAGGTCGGCAGTTCAGTGGTTCGAATCCCTAGAGCAATGTAAAGGGGTGAGCGCCCATTACCTGTCCCAGCTTCTGCCAACCTAGCAGTTCGAAAGCACATAAAAAATGCAACTAGAAAAATAGGGACCACCTTTGGTGGGAAGGTAACAGCGTTCCGTGCGCCTTTGGCGTTTAGTCATGCCGGCCACATGACCACAGAGATGTCTTCGGACAGCACTGGGTCTTCAGCTTAGAAACGGAGATGAGCACCGCCCCCTAGAGTTGGGAACAACTAGCACATATGTGTGTGTGGGGAAACTTTACCTTTACCTTATGGAAAGAAGTACAAATGAAGAAATAACACAAATGATTGATTAGAATCTTTGATGAGTCAAGGTTGAAATACTTGGAACTGATAATTTAGCAAACACATACATACATACACACACACACACACACACACAAATACTTGCATTAACTTACGCAGTTTTAGAACAATCTGGGCTAAACTAAGGATTTATATATAGCTAAACCAGCCTTTTCTAACCTGGATATTTTTAGAATTGTGGGCACAGCAGGTGGCAGTACCTACTGACTTTGGCTGACCTCAAAAACAAAATAAAACCAAACCAAACCCTAAAGAAGATCAGAGCCAGAGGTGATTAGTATTTAGACAGTATCTGAGGACCAGGAAATCCCTGGATTGTAGATTACACTGAGAAGAAAAACCACACCAACAACATCCAAATCACCATCATTCTGAAAAAAGTCCTTGGCAAACCAATTATTTATTTATTTATTTAAAAAAATCAATCGAGCTTGACTTGAGAGAGATAGAGACTTATCTTTTAGTATCCAATTAAACTATAGCACATGGTTGGGAAAAGTCTTCTTGAGACAATCAGTAATAATTTAGGGCTGAAGCAACCTTTGAAGAAATATTTTCTACTTACAGTAAAACATATCCACACCCTCTAGATTTAGAAAGAATTTGATTTTTTAAAAAATCAAAAGAAGAATTAGGTGATAAGACCTATGGGCAAAGTAAACACCTTTACATCTGAAATAAGAAAGCAAAAAAATTACTTGCTACTTTCTTTTTATTTGAGATAAAATTGCATTATATCTAAATCTACAGAGAACACTTAACAGTTTCAATGAAAAAGGCAATCTGTGTATGATTTAAAATGTGCTTATTACTTGTGTACTTGTTTAATAGGATAGTTTTACAGCAAGGAATGATCAAAAGTGAAATAGTTAAAATTCAAAAATCTTGTAAAAGTTGGTACAAAATTTGTCTTTATGATTTCATAATAGTCATACACATTTAACACAGGAAGCCAATTCAGTATTAATAATAGTCTTACTTGATATCAATCAGTCAGCTATGTGAAATCCTGAAGATGTCTGAGTAGGCCATCTTTCCTGGAAAGAGAAAAATATATCAGTGATGTCATTACAGTAAAATTAACAAGAACCCCAACAAGATGAAAAAAGGGCAAGCAAGTATGCATCAAAGGGTCAGAAGATTATTCTGAGTCACTATAGACTTCAGCAGGGCAGGTAGATGCTGAAAAAAATGTCATTACCGTATATCACAGCAAACCCCACAAGCCCAAAAGGCCAGGGATTGCATCCTGATGTCACAGTCTACATTTTGGGATGTTTACATTCTTATAGTTTGCCCCTGATGTCCAGGCTAGGTACAGATATGATCAATTAGGATAGAAAAGTGCAATTCTTTCCAGGTCTATTCAGAAGTAGGTTTCGACTTCCCAAGAAAGGATTTGAAGGATTAATCATTAGAGATAATGTAGGAATGGTCAAAATGTGATCTTTAGTTTGAATGTTGTTTAGCTCCAGCTACCAACACCACACTTGCCTATCAAGGAGAATGTTGGGAAGATACCAGCCTGGCAAGGAGGAGGGTTCAAGTAGAGAGTTAGTCTGGAGTCACTGTATAACTGCAAAAGGGGTAGGACCAAGTTCCTAAGGGCATCATCTACTTGTTCACAAGAACAGGCTGCCAGACTGGGGAGACTCCTGTATTATATGCAGAACGTAGTAAAATAGTTCGCTTGAATTCTGCACATGTGAATCTGGTTGTTTGCACCTTAAAGAGAAGGAATATAGAGTTCTGTAATATCTAAGGGCTACCCATTGCTGTGTAACACCATAATATATTTTATTTATTTATTTATTTATTTATTTATTTATTTATTTATTTATTTATTTATTTATTTATTCTGAATGAATGAATGAATGAATGAATAAATAAATAAATAAATAAAATATATTATTTCATTGTCTTTTAAAAATGTAATGTTGGAGCTAAAGAGGAAAAAGATTCTATATATTGGATTGAATTATTATTATTTATTATTGTGTGTTAAAAAAGAACAGAATACTGATGGAATGTTATAAAATCATGCATAATGCAGGAAGAAATCATTTGCTTTAATCATGTTACTAAAAGTGAAGCTCAGTTCAGATAATAAAACTGATTGCGAGATAGTCACCAGAGATTTATCTAGTTTTTTAAAATTTAAAAATAACAATTTTATTAATTTTATTAGAACTACACGAGAATTACCTCCCCAACTTATTATTTATTTATGTATGGTGTATCATACATGGACTAGGACTATATATTAACATTTCACCTATATTAAATTAGACCTCCCCGAAGTCTGAATATAATTCAAACAAAATGATTTTTTTAAAAAAACTAAATAGAAGCTAACAAATGAACAGGTAGTGCAATATTAACTTGTGGAATTCATTGTTATAAGATGCATTGGTGACAAATTACTTAAATACCTGTGTAAAATAGAAATAGAAGAGAATGCTGATTACAAATTGGGTATTAGCCACAATAGAATTATTTTTGCTCCAAGATCATCTCCACATTCCTACATTGACTTCCTTGTGGGAATTTAAAAAAAAATCAAGCTTCTGGCTGGCAAAGGTTGGGAACTTTTGGTCAGAAACTCCTGGAGTCTGTTTCAGCTGAATAATTCCACCCGAATTCTCTAGAAAGGGAATAAGATGTATCCCCACTTGTAACCTGCTGGGCCTCTCAGCATCACAGCAAGTGTTCAGCCTTCACATTAGCCAAAATGAGACAGCTATCCCAGATAGCAGTAGTTTTCCATTATGAAAAGAAAGAACATTCGAACTTATTTTTACAATCTGTTGGAAACCCATGGATCTACTACAAGTTCCATTCATGGAAATCCACATCCTAAGCAACACCAGCATTATATTTCTAATTCAGAAAAATCACCCCCTCCTGCCCCTATCACCAGAGATGGATGGGGAGGATACAGTAATGTAAGCTCACATTTTATCCCCGTCTTCCAACCCTTTGGAGGCTCTGCTTTCTGTCCCCACATAGTCCTCACTTTGCAACCTTCTGACATTTTAACCAAAGCAATCAGATCCTATGATTAATTATCCAGGTGGATTATTTTAATTAATAGGGATGGCTTCAGGATAAAGTGGAGTAGTGAAAGGGGAAAAAAACCCACCTATTTAAATTCTGTATTTGATTCTGCAAAGAGAAATTAAAACAGCCACCTTGCTGTTATTGCCCATATCTCTTTGTTGTAAACTACAGAGCCCACACTTTTGGTCCCATGAGTTTTAATAACCTGAAAAATGTAACATACCAGAGAAACTAGAGTTCACAGATCAAAAAGTGGTGGTGGTGAGGGAAGCAGCATTTTCAAGAATCAGACAAATCAGAAAGGTGAAGCCCACAGCCGCTGGCAACACTGATTCCACAGAAAGGAGCAGAGAATGGGTTGGGGGAGACAAAGGGGTGTAACCATGTGCTAAGACCCTACAGTATGTATTTTTCCTTTAACTCAGTATGTTATATGAACTCAGAGAGTGTGGCTTCTACATCCCTGTTCATGGTTTAGCAATATATGGGAATTCAACTGCTGTAGCAAGTTGTGTGGGCATGGTCTGTCTAAATTTGACAGCCAATGTTTTCATCTGCTTTCAGCTATAAACAGCCTAGAAATCAGTAAGACTCTGTCACTTGTCACTTGAATCACCAGCATCAGGCCATGAGACAGGGGACTACAGCCATATGTAATACATGTCTTGCTGGTGTAATTTGAGATGGACCCGAATCCCCATCTGTCATACTGGATTTTCCAAGAAAACAAAGATTGAATTGATCTCTGATAAATTGCAGAGACCTCTTCACTGAGTGAGGCAAAAAATATTTCAGTTCCCACCAATATGGGTATCTCTGCAGCAAGTTTGGAGCTATTGAAAAGCCAGGTTTTTTTTTTTAAAGCCTTGTGTTGGTGTATCTTCCTGAGCCTTTTATGCCCATTATTTAATAGAGACTTAGACTAGGGCTCTCCAACTTTGGCAACTTTAAGCCTGGCGGACTTCAACTCCCAGAATTCCCCAGCCGGGGAATTCTGGGAGTTGAAGTCCACCAGGCTTAAAGTTGCCA
The DNA here is from genome assembly GCA_022577455.1 of Arizona elegans. NCBI lineage: Eukaryota > Metazoa > Chordata > Lepidosauria > Squamata > Colubridae > Arizona > Arizona elegans. The sequence continues at coordinate 1,179,006 of JAKOOJ010000040.1, read as the reverse complement.
AGGTTGGAGACCCCTGCATTAGACAGTACGGAGCTGGCCATACTGAACAGGCAGGTTCTGACAGGTTCTGGAGAACCGGTACCAGAAATTTTGAGCAGTTCAAGCCAGGCCCACAGAACCGGTAGTAAAAAAAAATTAATATCACCACTGGTGCATATCGATAGGAACCTCGTGTGCACTGCGAGGCACATTCTTCAGCTGTATATAAACCCCATTCCTGAAATGGGAATGCGAAGCCTCTCCTTTGAATTGACGCTGCCTGAGAAAATCGCCCAGTCGACCCTTTTCCATTTACTGTATAGAGCCGGTTCAAAGAAAAAAATGATCGTTTCTCGCTTTCCGCTGGAAGCGGTCAGCGCAAAAGCTTCGTTCTTTTCCGGCTAACCTAAAACTAAACCCCAGAGCAGAGCCAATAAAACCTCTTCTGTTTTAATTCCTGGAGAGCGGTGGCTGCTATCCTAGGCTGCGAATGAGAAGGTCTTCGCAGCACCTTAAGATTGGCTAGGGACGGGGTGGGTGCAGTGGTGAAATCCATTTTTTTTACTACCGGTTCTGTGGGCGTGGCTTGGTGGGCGTGGTGTGGCTTGGTGGGCGTGGCAGGGGAAGGATATTGCAAAATCTCCGTTCCCACCCCACTCTGGGGCCAGCCAGAGGTGGTATTTGCCAGTTCTCTGAACTGCTCAAAATTTCCGCTACCGGTTCTCCAGAACCTGTCAGAACCTGCTTGATGTCACCCCTGGGTGGGTGGATGGGAATCGCCTTTCATTTTAATTCCAGTGCCGACCCTCGTAATCGGGATTGGGGGGAGGGGGCGACCCCCGAAACGCGTCAATGGGGCAACAGCTCTTGCCTGGGGAGGGGAAGGGGGGTCTCGGCCGGAGGGGCGAGGGGCGGGGAGCGAACGGACAGGTGGGGAGGGGATTTGGAAGACTCGCCTGGCCTGTCAGCCCGGAGGGGAGGGGGAGGGAAAGGAGGAGCCACCCCGCAGTAGCGGCTTGCAGAAGAGGGGGGCAGCGGCGCGCCCAAGCAATCGGGCAGGTGTGTGTGCCGAGGAAGGGGCTGGAGCAGCGCCGCACGCCCAACGACGTCGCACCGGGAAGGTAGAGCCGTGCGGGGGCCGAAGTGCAGCAAGGCTCCAAGGAAGCCGGCATGCAGAAGCCCATGGAGAAATCCCAAAACTTCCGCATCGACGCCCTCCTGGCCGAGGAGCCGGCCCGGCCGGTGCCCAGCGTCTCCCCGGAGAGCTCAGCCGGGAGTCCCGGCGCCTGCCTGCGGACCGAGACGCCCTCTCCCTGCGCGCCGCCGGGCTTGGTCCCTCTGCCCGCCGCCGCCTTCATCCCGAAGCCCGGCTTGCTGAACCTGCCTCCGCCGGCACTCGGCGGCTTGCCAGCCATCTACCCGCCCCCGCTTTACCCCATCCCAGCTCTGGCAGGCCAGCACTCCGCCTTCGCCTACCCCGCCGCTTTCCCCCCGCTGTCGCAGCCGGGAGTCGAACCTCTGAAGGCGGCCTTGGGGGTCGGTTCCTTCCCGCTGGAGCACTGGATTCGAGCCGGGATCATGGCGCCCCGCTTCCCGGATTTCCACGGTAAGAACCCAGGCTGACCGTCCTGAAGGGAGTCAAAGGACGCAAAGCAGGGGAGCGTTAGACACCGATGAGTCCCGAAGGGAGCGCTCTCTTAGCCTGCCTCGGGGTAGCGCTTGGCTTCCCGGGGTTGTTCTGCTGTATTGCGGCTCCTGGGGTTAAAACCAGCCCTGCAGAGCCAAGGGATGAGCCCGGGAGGGGAAGACTGACGGCTCCAGAGCCAACTGAAGGGGGAACGAAGGCCAACAAGTTTTGAACGCGGTAGGAAGTAGCTTTGGCTCAGCCTTGAGTTCCCAAGGCCGGTGGCCACGGCCGGATTGTCTCATCCCCCGCTGCTTATTAGAGGAAGGGGAGGAGGTGGCTTCCTCGGGGAATCGAACTTCGAATTCGAATCTTCGAACTGCTGGCTGCAGGAATTCTCTGAATCTTGCAATCCTCGAGAGGCTCCCGAGTGTTTTCACCCGGAGGGGGTGTGTTGGGGAGAAGGGGCGGGAGCAGGGGTGAAATCCAGCAGGTTCTGACAGGTTCTGGAGAACCGGTAGCGGGAATTTTGAGTAGTTCAGAGAACCAACAAATACCACTTCTGGCTGGCCCCAGAGTGGGGTGGGAATGGAGATTTTGCAACATCTTTCCCCCAGGAGTGGGGAGGGAATGGGAATTTTGCAGTATCCTTCCCCAGCCATGCCCACCAAGCCACGCCACGCCCACCAAGCCACACCCACAGAACCGGTAGTAAAAAAATTTGGATTTCACCACTGGGCGGGAGGGATAGAAACTCGGCTTCTTTCGGGTGTTTGCTTCTATGGAAAACGGATTTGCTCACCAGGGGATCGGTGACAAGTTCGCCGACAGGCATTGCTCAACCCGCCCGCTTCTTTTGCCCCTCTCTCAGCATCGCGCTGAGGAGCCCTAAATGTTTCTGTCGTAATCTTCCAGCTTGTTGAACTTGGAGTTTCCCTCTCCTGCACGTGAATTGTAGACCCACAAATCTGGAAGTGCCGCGGAGTTGGATAACTGAGGTCATTCGCGCACTGCATTTTGTTCCGGCCAGGTTTGTCTGTGATGCGAAGGCCTTTTTCCCTCGTGGGAAAGCCTTTTGAAGGGGAGAGACCTAACCCGGGACACTCAGAAATAGAAACACACAAACCCGGGGGATTATCTCGCATATTGACTTCACTGGTACCGCCGGTGGGCTCTTCGGGCCACACCGTATAACAAACAACCCCTGCCACGTCTAACGGAGCTAATGTGAAGAAACTTCTGCGCCGGCTTTAGAAGAAATAATAATAATAATAATAATAACCCCTTCGGTTGCTGGCCGGGAGGGGGCGACTCTTCCTCCCTTGCAACTCTTCCAGCAGAGCAGTTTGTAGGTTCTGGGGTTTTCTGCCTGGAGAGAGGTTTGGATTGGGGTGGGTTTCCAAGACCCCTTTCCGTGCCCCGGTGGTGGGAAAGGCCGGAGTTTATGAGCGGTTGGTCTCCAGAAGCAGCTCCTGCTCTAGGTACTATTAGTTTCCCCAACCACAGAAATCAAAGCTCCCAGGACGGATTTTAGCTCGACCTGTAATATGGCCTGACAATTCCGATTCGCTCATTCCCAGCCCAGACGTAAGGATAACTTTACATCTATTGTTGGTGAGATCCAGGCCCATCGCCGATCTGGAATGTGAACAAGTCCAAAAAGGGGCTTGTGAAGTGGGCCATTCTTCCCTGGCCTTAAGAATGCTAATTGGAAGGAAAGACAGGAGAGAGATCCTGGCAGCGCAATAGGTACATACACACGACCGGTAAATGTTCCTGGGTAAATATGCCTATCCGACCTTCCAGAAACGTGCACTACAGTTCCCTTCATCCCCAACCAGCGTGGCCAATTTATCACACGGGCTTGAAGGAGGCTGGGCCAAGATGGATACGAGACTCGAGTAATCAGACCCGTTTCGGAGACAGGACGGGACTCGGCGCGGTTTAAGGCCCCGGTTTCGTCGGGCCATTCATTCATTCATTCATTCATTCATTATTATTTATTTATATTGATTGATTGATTGATTGATATATATGACTCAGGGCGGCTTACAATGCTTTTAAGCAATAGCCTTCATACTTTTGTATTTACCTGCTTTGTAGGGCTTTTGGCCCCCCCCACCAGCGGTGTTCTATTTTATACAAAGTCAGCTTATTGCCCCCACAAACCGGGGGTCAGAAGGATGGAAGGCTAAATCAACCTTGAGCCTGGTGAGATTTGAACTCGCAGTAATTGCAGGCAGCTGAATACTATTTTAACAGTAGTTTAGTCCACTGCACCACCAGGCTCCTTTCTGAGTTCGGCTCAGAAAGGGGTGGGGTAGGGTGGGATGGAAAGCTCTTTGGCTACTTTGGGAGATTTAATTCGCTTGTTTCCAGCGCAGTTGCCGAACCTGGTTTAATCACGTCCCATTAAACTGCTTTGCTCTCGCTTAGAATAACCACGCAGCTTAGCAGCAAGTGTGAACCCACCGCATTGATTTATTCAACATCGTTTAATGAAAGGGAGGGGTAAAGCGATGTAGAGACCGAACCCCGATCGTATTTAGTTATATATAATCCTGGTTCAGCATGACACGGGAAACGGCAGAGGCGACCTGCTGGAGGCTCGCCTAACTAAGGCATCCACCTGGGAACCGAGCGAGAGCCGAGCCAGACGGCCGCCCGCCCTGCTGTCCCGAAGGAAGCTTTTCCCACATCAATCACCCGACCCGAGGCAGGGGAAGTTGTAAAAGGTTTTGAACTTTAATCCTCCCAAGGCCTCACGGTGCTTGGGTCAAAGCGGGCGGTGTGTGTTTGTGTTTGTGTGTGTCTGTTCAGTTAATTTGTTACCAGTTTGAGGAGAAGGGGACGTCGTCTGGAAACATCCAGGAAGACCGGGGCCCAAACCCTGGCAGGTACCCTTTGGAAGCTTCTGCTTTTCCACTCCTTTTCCACTCGTCCAGTTCCTCTCCTCGAGGCAGCTGGTTCTTGCCCTAGTTGTTGCGGGGGAGGTAGTGCTGAAACAACTAAATGAAAAGAGGGGGAAATTTGGAATTTATTTATTTATCTATTGGTTCGATTTATACGCCGCCCTTCTCCGGAGACTCAGGGCGGCTTACAATGCTTTTAAGCAATAGCCTTCATACTTTTGTATATACCTGCTTAGTAGGGCTTTCGGCCTCCCCCCTAAGCTGTGTTCTTTTTTATACAAAGTCAGTTTATTGCCCCCACAATCCGGGTCCTCATTTTACCTACCTCGAAAGGATGGAAGGCTGAGTCAACCTTGAGCCTGGTGAGATTTGTACTTGCAATAATTGCAGGCAGCTGGTGCTACTTAACAGCACTTTAGTCTGCTGCGCCACCAAGACTCATAGGAAGGAATTTAGGTTCCTTCTACCGGTAGGAGGGATTACTGAAACCTTAAATTGCCCCGTTGGCCAAAATTTAGAATGCCCCCCCCCCCCACGCTGAAAATAGAAGCCTTCCTTACTGCTAAATTATCTAGGGTGGTGGTGGTGGATGGTTTATTGGCAGAACTTCGGGGAAATTTGTGGCAGATGGGCCACCAATCCTATCCGAGTCCAAATTATTCAGTCAGAGTGTATCCAACGTTCCTCCCCATCCCGCCTCAATAACACCGCTGTGGGAAGACGGGAGTGAGCTTTTGCCTTCAATCTGTCACATGGAGCAATTTCTTGTGATCGGAATGCTTCCATTCTCTGTGTATATGTGGGCGTGGCATTTGTTGTAGAAATCCAGATTATTTTTTTTATTCACACACACACACACACACACGAATAACAACTAGGGGAACTAGAAAGTTTTCAAACCTGCTCACTTTTGGTAGCTGCTTCGCTGTCCACAGGCACTGCTGTAAAAGAATCCCATTATATGTAGCATATTGGTTGGGAGGGAACGTGCTGAGAAACGCATCTGGAACCTAAGCAAAATCATCCTCCCTAAACCCAATTTTGCAAGCGACTGCAAGCTCGAAAATGTAGCTAAAGGATCCATTGTAAAAAGGTACTCATATGTGTCACTTGTCCTGTCTTGCATGTCTGTCTGTCTGTATCTCTCCATCCATCCAATCTATGTAGTTTGTTTGATAATAAGAATCCAAATGGAACAATCGTGGAGGTTTATTTTAAAAACTGAATCATTTCCCCTTCCAACGTTCCCCTGGCTAAAATAAGCATTAAATGTTTTTCATTCTCAGATACTTCAATTTAACACATTTAATAGTTCAGCAGCAACCACATTTGTAATAGGAGCCTGAGTGGCGTAGGAGCCTAATGCCTCCTACTAAGGCAGCATTTAACATCCAGCTGCCTGCAATTACTGCGAGTTCAATTCTCACCAGGCTCAAGGTCGACTCAGCCTTCCATCCTTTCTAAGGTAGGTGAAATGAGGACCCAGTTTGTGGGGGCAATAAGCTGACTTTGTATTAAAATACACAAAAGTATGAAGGTTATTGCTTAACGCATTGTAAGCCGCCCTGAGTCTCCGGAGAAGAGCGGCGTATAAAAATAAATTAAAATAAATAAAAAATAAATGGTCACAATGACCCATACTGAAGTCACTTTTTTAAAAAAACTGAGCAGTTTCTGCCATTTACTGTAAAAAGAGAGAGGTTTTAATTTTCGGAACTGAGTTATGTTGATGCTCTGCTATCATTAATATATTTCCCGCCGCCAGACTCTTCAGAGCCCGTCCCCAATCTAGACTACAATGCCATCATCTTCCCTCACAGAAGTTGTATTCCAACAGACCAGAAAAGTGGGAGGTTAAGGAAAATTGTTCCGCGTTATAATTTTAAAATATAATAATTTGGACGAGTGATACAGGAACTGGCCCAAGAATTCTATTTGCGGCTAGCCTTTGAGCCTTGGCTGTTGTTTCGCCCTTTCTTGACATTGGCTGGGCTGTTTTCATTTCTGTAAAGTTTCTGACAAATTCTGACGAATGATCATCTTTACCGTTCTTCACCTCGCGTTTTCCTAAAGGAGGAGAGGATGCAAGTGGACAAAGAAGCCCTACGCAGACTCTCCCCTCCTTCTGCAACGCGACCGAATCCATGAAATGAGCAAAAGATCTCCTCCTGTCTCGCGCGACCGAAGGGATTTCCTTGAAAGTCCTCGTCCTCACGTGCGGTCAGGAGTCCCAGCTGGAGGGGGGCGGGAGGGCAACCCTCGGCGTAGCTCTTCAAACGTCTGAATCACTCTTTAGGGAAAAGGCCCTCTCCAATTCCATCAAATCTATTTCCGAGTAAAGCTCCAGAGCTCAATTGGTTTTCCGGGGTCGCGGAATGTTAAAAGTTAAAAAAGGGAGGAGGGCGGGACGGCCACGGTCACACAGTTACGTTTATAAGAGTATACGCTTTTATAAAAGAACCAGGAATATCCGGAAGAAGAGCAGTTCTGAACTTCGCCTGGGAAAAGAGCTGGGCTTGCTCGCTTCTTAGACCAAAGAAAAAGTTGGTACCATCCAGTGGTGGGTTTCAAAATTTTTTACTACCGGTTCTGTGGGTGTGGCCTGGGGGGCGTGGCATGGCTTGGGGGGGGCATGGCAGGGGAAGGTTACTGCAAAATCCCCCGATCAGCTGGGACTCGGGAGGCAGAGAAAAGATGCCCGAGGGGCCAGTCAGAAGTGGTATTTACCGGTTTGTTTGTTTATTGATTCGATTTATATGCCGCCCTTTTCCGGAGACTCAGGGCAGTTTACAATGCATTAAGCAATAGCCTTCATACTTTTGTATACCTGCTTAGTAGGACTTTCGCTCCCCCTCCTAAGCGGTGTTCTTTTTTATACAAAGTCAGTTTATTGCCCCCACAAACAGGGTCCTCATTTTACCTACCTCGAAAGGATGGAAGGCTGAGTCAACCTTGAGCCTGGTGAGATTTGAACTTGGCAATAATTGCAGGCAGCTGGTGTTACTTAACAGTGCTTTAGTCTGCTGTGCCACCAAGGCTCTGAACTATTCAAAATTTCCACTACCGGTTCTCCAGAACTGGTTGGCACCTGCTGAAACCCACTTCTGGTACCCTCCCTCTTCTCCAGGTTCTGAACAAGGCACTTGGTTCCCACCCTCCGTTTCTGCGGAAGAATTCTGCGAGTGGTTGGCTTTCCTCGCATTGCTCTGGAAACAAACTGGGCTAACCCAAAGGTGCTTCTTCAAGAGGCAATTGGACTTTCTGCTTTTTCTTTGAAAGACGTTCCCCTTCTCATCCAAGAAGCTTCTTCAGCTCTGGATGAGAAGCGAAACGCCTTCAAAGAAAAACCAGAGAGGCCAGCTGCTTTTTGAAAAAGAACCTTTGGGACAACCACGGCCTGGATGACTGAGAATCTTCAGAGACAAGATACTTGGCCACCGAGATAGCCTTTTTAGAGGGAGCGTGTGAAACCACTGCCGCAGCTAAGGAAGTGGAGGTTGGCTCTTGTCCAGCAGAGAAGGAATGGCCTAGCAAAGTTTCCCTGGGCAGGAAGAATAGCTCATTGAGACTCCAGACGAGGGTTTCCGGGGTCACGGGATGATAAAACTTAATGGGGCGGGGGGGGGGGCGACCACGGTCACACAGTAAGTTAATAAGGGTTTTTTAAAAAACAGAGAACCAGGAATGTCCAGAGGAAGAGCAGTCCTGAATTCAACCTCAGGAATCAGTGATATTATCTGACCTTGGTATCCTGAAGTGGCACAAGACTATTAAGGCGCGGGAAAAGGCTATTTCGTTTGTTTTGGGGTTGGCCTTTTCGCTCTCTCTCTCGGTCACTCTCTCTTCTTTTTTCTTTAATACGAAGAAGACTCTTCAACAGACTGCGTGTCTTTGTTCAGAGTCGTGCCTAAAAGCGAAAGAGAGGCTCAATTCACATCGCTGGCTCTAAGCAGGGTTTGGTTCGACTACTTCGGGCTGCGTAAGTCACAGTCGGCTGGGAACGCTTTGCCTGTTAGGGCAGAAGCCTAAATCACACTGATTTAAAACCAACCAAACAACCAAACCACGTGGTGGCTTAGCCACTTCCAAACCGGCCCTAGTTTCCCACAACCTCTCATGGTTCACAATAGGGAACCGATGATCCGAATTTGGTTTCATGTTGTAATGTGGATAGCAAGTAGGAGTCTAGACTGCATTTATTTATTGTTTATTTATTGGTTCCATTTATATGCCGCCCTTCTCCAGAGACTCAGGGCGGCTTACAATACGTTAAGCAATAGCCTTCATACTTTTGTATATACCTGCTTAGTAGGGCTTTTGGGCCCCCCTAAGCGGTGTTCTTTTTTATACAAAGTCAATTTATTGCCCCCACAATCCGGGTCCTCATTTTACTTACCTTGGAAGGATGGAAGCCTGAGTCAACCTTGAACCTGGTGAGATTTGAACTCGCAGTAATTGCAGGCAGCTGGCAGCTAAGTGCTAATTAACAGCACTTTAGTCCACTGCGCCACCAAGGCTCTTGCATCCAAGTTGGATGAAGGGATTTCCCGATTAATGTCTTGTTAAATACCGGTAGCTACCCCAGCTCAGAAGTCGGGACCTTACTGATTAGGCTTGTTCAATAAACGACTTTTTTTAAAAAAATAATAATTTGGAAGCTCGTGGTCCCCAAAACTGGCACGCGGAGATCACCTAAATCAGCCAGTTTTTCAATTCTGTATTCATCCTTTACGCTGCAACATCGTAAGGCCGAACTGAAATGGTCGAGTTTACCTGACATAAAACCTTGTTTTTCAGGGGAAACCTTTTTACACGTTCACTGTGAACTTCAGAAACTCACTTGCCCTGTCGGTGTGAACCAGGGTGTCCGTCCATTAAAACTTTTTCTTTATCGCCCCAGTGAGGGGGGAGAGGGGGTAAATACCAGGGGTGAAATCCAGCAGGTCCTGACAGCTTCTGGAGAACCGGTAGCAGAAATTTTGAGTAGTTCGGAGAACTGGCAAATACCACCTCTGGCTGGCCCCAGAGTGGGGTGGGAATGGATATATTGCAATATCCTTCCCCCAGGAGTGGGGATTTTGCAGTATCCTTCCCCGGGATGGGATGGGAATGGAGGTTTTGCAGTATACTTCCTCTGTCACGCCCACCAAGCCACGCCCACAGAACCGGTAGTAAAAAAAATTGGATTTCACCACTGGTAAATACGTATGTTTGTGCCTGTTGTCACTACTACCAGTCATATTTGTAGGTAGATTTTCTTAAAGTTTATAAGCTCGGAAGGCTTTTTAGCTCAACAACCGCGGATCCCGAGGCCTAAAGGTTGAGAGTTTGCACAAAGGTGGGGTACTAACATCGGAAGTAGCCGGAAATCATCGAGGGCTTTTTCAAGCTATTTCCCAAGGACTCCTTGGATCTTGAGTGGAATTGGGTAGTGGGAGATCCGAGAGCTGGGCCGGGGACAGGGAAGCGCACAGGCGGACGGCGGGAGAAAGGCAACACAACACCGCCAAACCCCCCCCCCCCATGCGATAAGTGCAAAGAGGAAATGGTTCTCAGTGTAAATCCCTTGTAATGTTTCCGCTCCAGCGCGTAGGGACAAGGCTGGATCTCACGCCTCATTAGCTGGTCAATGAAACTGGGCGCCTGGCCGTGTTAGGGGCGGGCTGACCAGGCTAATGCCATTCAAGAAACGAGAGCGTGACAGAAGGCGACAAAGGGGAGGAGGAAAGAGAGACAGCCAAGCCAGCTGTAGCCCACCTTGGTTGCGAGACGGGTGGGAGTCCTGGGAGAAAATTAGCTGATCACTCAATTAGGATACCACTCCTCTCTCTTCGCTGGAATGCTTTTGCCTGGATCTTAATTTCCGATATTTCTCCCCTCTGAATGTGCGCGCTCTTCCTCTCTGGCACAAGCGCATCTCGTAACAAAATGCCTGCGCTGTTTCTCTGCCTCTCCTTGTAGGATCGCGTCTTTGTTCCCATTCCCATCCCGTGCAGGTGTAAGAGTTGGGCTTGCTCGCTTAGTTTAGACCAAAGAAAAAGTTGACATCGCCCCTCTCTCCTCCATGTTCTGAAAAAGGCGCTTGGTTCCCAGCCCCCGGTTTGTGCAAGACGGATTCTGCGGCGAGTGGCTGATTTTCGGCGCATTGCTCAGGAAATAAACTGGGTTCAGAATAGGTGGTCACTGGAACAGAATAGGTGGTCACGTTCGCTTTAGAGCGAACGTGGGAAATCACTGCCGTACCTAAGGGAGTGGAGGGTGGCTCTTGCCCAACAGAGAAGGAATGGCCTAGGAAAGTTTCCCTGGTGGGCACCGAGGAAGAATAGCACGTTGAGACTCTAGGCGAGGGTTTGAGACAGGGATGCCAAGCGGCTTTTCTTGAAAACAAAAAACAACAACAAAGAAAAACAAGATTTCGCGCTCAAAGAAACCCAGATTCTATATTTAAAAAAACCCCAGACATCAACAAAAACCACAATAAATTTTAAACTAAATTATCTGAGCATGAAACCCGGATTAAATATATAAAAATAAACCGAGATTCTACACACAAAAAACCCCAAACACAATGAATCAGTTTTGAATTAAATAATGCTTATTTATTTAATACACAAAGTGTATAGAGAAACGTAGATTTTAAAATTTAAAAAAACCTAGAAACCCAGACTGTGGTGATGATGATGATAATAATAATAATAATAATAATAATATCATCATCATCATCCACCTAAATTTGAGTTTTAAGAACCCAGCACTAGGCAACCCTGTTTTGAGAACCTGGGTCAGATCCATCCCTCCCCCTTCCTCTAAGTGAATGGGCATTTTTGGATAGGAACGGGGTGGATGGGTTGTTCATTTGGACGGTGGTCTTATTTCCAGCCTTTGGGACAAGCGGCTTCTCTACATTAAGGTTGAGTAGACAGGGATTCATTGGTTCGCCGGAGTCTGTGGGTTTGAGGGGGGGGGGGGGGCTGCGAAAACAATCGATGCGTAAATAAATAAGTAAATAAATAGTTAATTCGGGATATTCGCATCCAGGCCTGCCGAATCCGGGAAGTTATACGAAGTAAAAGCTTTCTCCGGGTTTTAAACTCGACTTCTGGTGACATCGGAGCACGATTCCACCCCCCATCAGTCGGGGAGTGCTTCCCTCCCCATTGCCCGTCCCAGCAACGACAATGATCGCATACACAAGCGATCAGAAAAATTAAAAGAGCGCGGATGTTGGTAATAATCTGGTGAATCAGATGGAGCAGGTGTCTGTATGTCTTCGCGTGCTCTCACTCCTTCCTCTCCGCTTGTCCCTGGCTCCCATGGGACTGTTGAGTGAAGAAAATTCGCTCTGATTCTAGATATATTCAGAGTCGACCCAAAGGTGCTTTTTTCAAGAGGCAACTGGACTTCCTGGTTTCTCGTTTAAAACGTTTCGCTTCTCATCCAAGAAGCTTCTTCAGCTCTGACTGACACCATTCCCCATCATCCCATCAGAGCTGAAGAAGCTTCTTGGATGAGAAGCGAAAGGTCTCCAAAGAAAAATCAGAAAGTCCAGCTGCCTCTTGAAAAAAGCACTTTTGGGACAACTATGACCTGGGATGATTGAGAATCTCCATAGACGTTCAGAGTCGATCCAAAACATCGTTTGGCAAGATAGGATATTCAAAGACAACCAGAAAATCAGGACAATCGATCGGGGCTTTAGATGGTTCAAATTCCGACCAGGCTCTGTTTCAGTGGTGAAATCCAATTTTTTCTACTACCGATTCTGTGGGCGTGGCTTGCTGGGCGTGGCAGGAGAAGGATACTGCAAATTCCCCATTCCCTCCCCACTCCTGGGGGAAGGATATTGCAAAATCTCCATTCCCACTCAACTCTGGGGCCAGCCAGAGGTGGTATTTGCCGGGTCTCCGAACTACTCAAAATTTCCGCTACCGGTTCTCCAGAACCTGTCAGAACCTGCTGAATTTCACCCCTGTTTTATATAATCGATTTAAAGAGGTGGGCGTAATGAAATGAAAGATTTTCCCGGGGAGCTTCTCCTTGGAAGGGCGTGCCCAAAGAGAGTAATCCTGGCAGGGGGAAAACACGCAGGACGGGGCAAAGAGGCATGCATGCAAACATGTCGGAGAAGCTTTCCTACTAGGGTGCAGTCCCAAAGGGAGGAAGGTGATGCTGGAGGAAGAGGAGGTCAAACAAGAGGAGGGGAATGGCCTCAGGCAATCGTTATTCTTTCTCCCGCTTTCCTTTGAGGCAGGCAGCTCCCTGGGGTCGCAGAAAGTTCCCATCCAAATTCGATGGGATCCCATTTCCAGCGCCATGGATAGTAGAACTACAGGAAATTTGGGGAAACAGTGGAAGGCTGCCTTGAAGTCCGGATAATGGATGCCATGCAAACGGGGCCTCTCCCCCCTTCACCCTACAAGTGCCCCTTTGCCCAGGACTCCCTCATTTCTATGCCATCTACATATATGGGGAAATAAAAGAGCGGCATTCCAGTGTTTGGTTAGGGAAGGGTACAGATTTAAGAAATAGTCATTGTGGAGAAAGAAAATAAAATCAGGTGGTTTTTTTTTTAAATCACCTCTCCCCCAAAAAATCAGTCTGTTTGTCCTTGTATGCTTTCATCTTTAATTTCTTGCTGTGGTCCAGCCTTCTCCAGCCTGATGAACTTTTATTCCTATCCTTTGGATTTCTGCATTTGCGCTGCCTTATGCAGCTGTCCCATTTACTTTGACTCCTGGAGAAAATATCTGGAAAGCAGGTGTATAGTTACATTACAAATAATAAATGTAGGCATCTCTCTTCTCTCTGTTTCAATATCAGTCCCAAGTGTCATTGTTTAATTTTAGATCACTCGTTTATTTAGACTGCTTCATGGGAATCCAGAGACAGGAACAATAATTTAAAACCAGACAAACCAAACTTGATGCAGCTCGTATTTGCAGGGTTTCTTCCTATCAAATTAGGAAATCTAGGCATCTATTTCTCACCAGAATCCTCCTCTGGTGGGGCTATAAAACCAGAAGAAATGCCTAACACCTTCCCTGAAGAAGCAAATTAGCTCCATGAATATAATACTCTCACTTCTTTTCCCATAGAAAATATGAATACTTTCTCTCAGGGTACCAACTCATTGTAATTTATCCAAAGATAGACAAAGCATTGCTGGCAGTGGGGATGATAATGACACAGTCCCCTTAGGGACCTCCTCAGGCTTGGCAGCCTGAAGGCCTTGATAGTGGACAGGAATAAAAGAAGGAAGGAAAATGAAGAGGGAGAAAAGAGGAAGAAGGAAGGAAAGAAAATGTATGAACCCATGGATGTTTTCTCTGAGACCAAAAGCAAAACCTTTCTTCCAAGGATTGGGAGCTGAAGAAAGCTCCTCAGGTTGCAGAATGAAGAAGGTCCCAGAAGAGACAGCACAGCCAGATTTCAGAAGCTGGAGATGCTTCCTTCACTCCTCCTGAATCAGTGGTGAAATCCAATTTTTTTTACTACCGGTTCTGTGGGCGTGGCTTGGTGGGCGTGGCAGGAGGAGGATACTGCAAAATCCCCATATTGCAAAATCTCCATTCCCACCCCACTCTGGGACCAGCCAGAGGTGGCCTTTGGTGGTTCTCTGAACTACTCAAAATTTCCGCTATCGGTTCTCCAGAACCTGTTGGATTTCACCCCTTGTCTGAATAATCTGGATGATAATTCATAACTCAGTCTTATTGGATAAAATGCAGTGGTTTAATAATTTTACCCCAAATAGAACATCAAGGTATTTGAACTTTAAAAAAAAACTGTGGGAGTAATAGAGTTAGAGTTTACATTGGTTCATTCCATTTATAGTCCATCTTGCTGCTTACAAATTGAATGTGGACATGTTGTATATATTAATAGGCAACCAAAAAAAAAAGTGTAGAGATTTCTCTAATTTTCAGTGTTTTCTTCCAAGAATGAATGCACCTGGATTCTGCACACTCTGATGGCATGGATTGTGCCAAGATGAGCTGGATCAGTGCTAAAAATATTTATTTAGGAAAATAGATAAAAATTACTAATCCTCGCTTTGTAGTTGCACTTTGTGTTCACAATTGCACTCTGGAAATAATGCTGAATGCAAGTCATTTATTAGCTGCATTTTATATTTCATAACAGTACTAAATGCTGATATATTTGTATCACAGTATTTTGGGGGTACCATGTTTTTAGTATTTGATAGTTTATGCAATTAGATTTAGTGTATGGTACTGTCTGTTAGCATTCTATGCTAGCATCCAGTAGTTAGTGGCTTATGAATTTTCATGCATGATAAAAAAAAAAAGTTAAACACATTCAAATTTTGATGAATCAGTTTTATGATCAGAGTCCACACCACCATTTATACTTTGAATTCTGAGTATTTATGAATATTCACTTTTACTTGAGTCATCTTAGCCAAAGAAACTTAATGTTAAATTGCCTTTCTCCTGTCCTTGGTTCAGTGGTGGGTTTCAAATTTTTTTACTACCGGTTCTGTGGGCGAGGCTTGATGGGCGTGGCATAGCTTGGTGGGTGTGGCTTGGTGGGCGTGGCAGGGGAAGGGTACTGTAAAATCTCCATTCCCACCCCACTCCAGGGGAAGGATACTGTAAAATCTCCATTCCCTCCCCACTCCAGGGGAAGGTTAATGCAAAATCCCCATTTCCCCACGATCAGCTGGGACTGGGGAGGCAGAGAATAGATGGGGGAGGGGCCAGTCAGAGGTTGTATTTACCGGTTCTCTGAACAACTCAAAATTTCCACTACCGGTTCTCCAGAACTGGTCAGAACCTGCTGAAACCCACCTCTGCCTTGGTTCCTTTCTAACTTCAAAACTTATTTTGTTTTTGTTGTAGTTAAACTCAAAACATATTGCAAACTGCATAACCTATTATGCTGCAGTCCAAATAGGCTACATTCTATATAGTAATCTGGAAAGAAACCCCACTCATTTAAAGGATGCTTGAGTAGGCCCAGGCTGTGGTTAAGGTGCTGGGCTAGAAACCAGGAGACTGTGAGTTATAGCCCTGGTTTAGGCATGAAAACCAGCTGTGAACCCACTTCACAGAGTTGTTGTGGGGAAAAAGGAGGAAGTATGTTAGGTGTATTTGCCATCTTGAGCTACTAATAAGTATGGGGTAAAAATCTAATCTAATAAATAAAATTGCACTGTTAACATGTGATTTTTCTATACTGCAGTATGTGTTCTGTACATGCATTTTCTACCTTACATATATTTTATTCCTGGGAGTCTACATTTTATCTGAATCCATGTAGCATCAGCCCAACTCACATTCAATCTGTATCTTTGAGAGACTAATAGAATATTAGATTTCCCCCCAACAATTGCCTTTGTATAGGTCCAGCAACAATGACCTGATATAACTTGACACTTATTCTGCTGTCAAATATGAATATAGCTTTTCTTTTCTTTTTAGCTTAACTATACACACAGTGCACACAGGGTTACTTTTATCTACAAATTTGTCTAAAATATTTTCTATGGTTTTCCCTAAAATCAGTAGCTTTTGCACAAAACCAGTTTGCTGCTCATAAGAAATTTGGGCTAGATTAGACCGGCCTGTTTAAAGATTTGTTTTTAATTTTTCATTTAGTGGAATATTGTGTTAAAGAAATGCACACTGGACTATCTCTACCAACTGTGGCAGTGGGAGAGCATCCATGACTCTCAAAATGTTGCTGGATATCAACTATCCTGAGCCATAGCGAGCATTGGTTCATTGCGAAGAGGTCCACCATGTGTCTTCAACCTGTTGCTCCAGCAAGACTTTAAGAAAAATGACTTCACAATTCATAGAATTATAGAATTGGTTGGAGCCATTGAGGTTATGGAGTCCTGCTCAATGCAGGGAGCCAAATTAAAGCATTCTGGACAGGTTTAATTTGTACACATCCAAAGAAAGTGATACTATCACTCTGGGTCATTGGTTCTACTGTCAACTGCTTTTATTATTACTGTAGGAAAGGTGTTTTCCTTCTAATATTCAAGGGGAAATTTCTCTCCTGTAACTTAAATCAGTTATTCTGTTTTCTGCACTTTGGAATAAGAGAGTTGAGGTATTGACTTTCTGTGTGACATTTTTTCACATACTGAAGAATTGTGTCATCTACCCATTCTTTTCTCAAGGGTAAACAAATCCAGCTCCTTTAGTCTCAGGACTTAGACTAAGGACTAAATCACAGGACTTAGTTTAGAATCATTTGTCATAGAATCACAGCATTGGAAGGGGCCTTGGAGGTCTTCTACTCCAATCTCCTGTCAAAGGTAGGAGTCCTCATAGCATCTCAAACCATACCATCTCATACCACCATTAAGAGCCATGGTGGTGCAGTGGTTAGAATGCAGTATTGCAGGCTTATTTTGCTGACTGCCAGCAGTTTGATTCTCACTGGCTCAAGGTTGACTCAGCCTTCCATCCTTCAGAGGTCGGTAAAATGAGGAGCCAGATTGTTGGGAGCAATAGGCTGACTCTGTAAACCGCTTACAGAAGGCTGCAAAGCACTATGAAGCAGTATATAAGACTAAGTGCTATTGGTAAGTGCTATCTCAGACAAATGGTTGCCCAATCTTTTCTTGTAAACCTCCAACAATGGAGCATCCACAACTCTACTGCTTCATAGTTCTCACTGTCAAGAAATTCCTCCTTATTTCCAATTTGGTTCTCCCTCTAAGGAGTTTCCACCTATTGCTTCTTGTCCTATCCTCAGGTCCTATGGAGAATAAATCAAATCCTTTTTCCCTATGGCAATCCTTCAACTATTGGAAGACTGTTATGTCTCCATTCATTCTTCTCTTTGTTAAGCCAAACATACTTCATTCCTTTAGCTGTTCTTCATAGGACTCCCTTCCAGACCACTTATCATCTTTGTAACTCTTCTCTGCAATCTTTCTAAGGACTTGGTGTGGGTTTTTTTTTTTTTTGTATTGTAGTGACCAGGTTTTTGATCTGGTCCTTTGATCATTTTCTTGTTCTTTGTACCAGCCAATTTTTTTGTATAAATTCTTCTTAAAGTCCCAGAATGGGACATAATACTCAAGGTGGGGCCCTACCAATGCAGAATTAAGTGGAATGGTTATTTCTTATAATTTAAAAGCAATGTTTCTGTTAGTGCCATCCAAAATTGCATTTATCTTTTAACAGATATACAATCAAAGACAATTCCAATACTTCCCCCACCCCGCAAGTCAGGTGTGTCCCATATATATCTGTGCATTTTATTTTTCCCAAGTATAGAACTTTGCACTGTCTGTTAAATTTCTTTCTGTTAAATTCAAGATTTTTTATATTATCTGCAAATTCCTTCACAATTTCATCTGAATAACTGCTTCTGTTTATTTCTATATCTACCTTCATTCTATTTTTCCTTTCTGTCATAGGAGCCAAAACAGCAAAAACCTCAATATTCCATGAGATAAAGTTAGGATTTTGACATTCATGGCAGCTAAGATAACTAAAGGCTACAGGAAATTCTTTGTCAGTTTCTTTTAGAAGTTAGAGCCTACAGGTGATTACTTCAGTTTCAGTGCAGAATGAGGCCATATAATTTAAAGGTAAAGGTGCCCTCAGGTTCAGCAAAAAGTAATACTATGTCATTTTCTTGGAATTGATTTATACTAGTTTTCTGATAGGATATTTTCCCCCAGTTTTTCAGTCTAGCCTCACCTCTAGGATTTCCATTAAATCTAGACCCTGTTTAAACTTTTGGGCACAGACAAGGTTTGCCAGGTGCTAGCAATAATTGAAACTATCAAACTTTAGGCACTATCATTTACAGGTAAGGCAATAATCAAAACAGTCAGTGGTTTCCTGGGAGGGACGCTTTGGACAGCTGAAGGCCAGACTTTCACTTTTGGGACAGCGAGGTCTAGCTTGGGTCGGTGATGATGAAAAGCGAACAGGGCCATCTCATGCACACGAAATTGTTAAAAATTTCATGAATTATTTGGAGGGTGGTTGGGGTATGTCTTTTTTAAAATGTCCATTGGATCATGAAGAGTTGAGAGCCACTGAAGGATCACCACGAAGCGTATCTTACAGTTCAGATTACAATTTTTGAGTATCTCCTATCCTCAAACGCAAAGTGCCAATTTCTGAAGCTTCAGAGGCAACTCCAAATTCCATGAGAATGAAGTTTGGGGAATGGGTGAAGTCTTGTGGCACCTGCGGCATGGAACCCTTCTTAGATGTTTGATGGTTTACTTCTCCAGACCCATTCAACACATTCAGTGGGTTGTGTCTTTGTTGGGAACTCTCATCATGATTCTCTGATTCTCTGTACCTATCTCTCCCAACCCACTTTCACCCCTGAGTGTTTGTTCTCTATTTAGTCAAGGGCTGTAAAAGCTAATCCAGGAGGCAGCCCATAAAATGGGCAATAGTGGTGGAGTCAAGCACACCCTTCCTGTTCTGCCCATGTGGGGCAAGCTGCAGCCTTCCCTCAAAGCTTCTTTTGTTCCTCCACCCCTCTCCCCATTTAGCAACAAGCTCTGATAACAGCTTATTAGCCAGTCAGGTACTCTGGTAAACCTCTGTGGAGGCAGACTGCCTTTATCACTCCCTGGAACAGCTGGAGGTAATTAAATACACCTTATACTAATAAAGGCGGTTTAATTTCACCAACGGAATTGATTGCAATTTCTAAAGCAAGGGCTGATAGCTTATCAAACAGGTTAATATCAGCCGGGTCATAAAATCATTATTTGAAGGAAAAGAAGCAGGCTCAACTTATCAAGCTTATGTCTGTTCATACAGTCTGCCAAGCCTGACAAACTTAATAAAATGCCACTGGTAGGAAGGAAATGCTACCATAGATATTCATGTGTTATTCTATATAAGTTACTAGGGAGGTAAATGAAAGATTAGTCAATTCTGTGGAAGTCAGTTTGAGAAGATTTTTACTCCCTACAAAAAGTACTATCTATGTGCGCGAGAGAGAGAAAGAGAGGGGGAGGGAGAGAGAGAGAAAGAGAGGGGGAGGGAGAGAGAGAGAAAGAGAGGGGGAGGGAAGGAGAGAGAGAGAGAGAGAAAGAGAGAGAAAGAGAGAGAGATCTGTAATCACGATCTGGTGCTTGGCAACCTCTTTGAGACTGAGATTGACAGGTACCCATTCAAAATATATGCAATGTTTCCTGTTCTCATTCTGAACTGATTATGCGGTATCAGTCAATAAAATTAGACCCTTTATGTGAAAGTGGCGTGGTAATATTTATAGAAGTAAAAACTGGGCTAAAAAATCCAGATGACTGCTATGTGAAAAAGAGTTGAGAGGTTCTGATGCATGAAAGGGACATGACATGATCTGACATTTTTCAGGCCCAATGCAGTATTCAAACATTAGGATATATAATACTATCTAAAACTCTTGAAATCATGTTGCCAGGAAGAAAATGTATTTATATACATATTACCTTTGGATGCCACCTTTCCTCTAGGGAGCTTTGCCTTATTTGCCAGAAGGCAAGATATACAATAAGTCATAACAGAAATAAAAATAAATTACTATGAGGCTGCCTTTATTTGATTACTGTACCATATCAACTCTATAAGATAATTAGCTGAGAGATAAGAGGCCTTTCAAGGCTGGATAAAGTTCAACCTTCCAACTCTCATGCTGAAGAAAATACCAAATGAAGCAGCAAACAGCAGTTGAACAAGAATGAAACATATCCCAAAGGGAATTGTGTACTATATAAAAGACTAGTTTTGTTGCAAAAAATCTTGATTTATATAAATAACACTAATAAGTGAAGCTTTTCCTGAGATGAATATGGCTGTGGAGAGATAATCAGCTGCTTAATGTTTGCATGGTAGCTTTCTGTTAAAAGATACACATGAGCAAAAAAGAAGTAAAGAGCAGAAAAAAGAAATCCCAATTGTATTTTCATCTGTTAAATATGGCAGTCACTTTATCTAACAGTTGCCTAGACAAGCAACTGGTTGCATTTATAGGCTTGTTAATACCCAGTTGGCCTTTTATAACCAATGGTAGCATCCAAATGCTTTTAGGTATGGCAGCAGCGTTATTTAAATATGAAATAATAACAGCATCAACAGCAATGCAGCCGCTCTCTATGTATAAATACCAACTGGAGATAGCAGTATATTTGGTTCAAAGTTGTGAAGGAAATATCAGAAATATCCTTCTCTATCACTAGGAAGAAAGTGAAATATTGAGAAGTCGCTGTGATGGCGAACCTATGGCACATGTGCCACAGGTGGCACACGAGAGCCCTCTATGCGGGCATGCCAGCTGTCGCCCCAAGGCCAGCTCCACTGTGCATGTGCACGTGCCTCCCGCTGGCCTGCTGGTCTTCGGGTCTCTGCCTTTCATGCACAGGGGTGCATGCAGGGGACATGCACGCATGCATGAGTGGGGGGCAGAGCACATGCACAGGGGGTTGCTCACATTGCATTTTGGGGGTTTGCATGTGCACATCCCCCGATGCCCCATTTTGGGCATGGAAAACCTCCTGCACCAACCTGAAAGCCAAAATGAGGCATGGCAAGGGCCCCGGGGGATGTGTGCAGGGGATGTGCACGCATACACAGGGATGTGCGTGCATGCGTGGGGGAACTCACATTTTGGGGGTTTGCACATGCGCTTTGGGCACTTGGCACCAGGGATGAAATGCTCCCGGTTCGGACCGGATCGCCTGATCCGGTAGCAATGGCGGCGGGTGGTTCAGGGAACCGGTAGCAAAAATCCCTGCCCACCCCCATGCCCAACTGAGCCGCATGATCATCAGGGGCTTTTTTTTTTTTTTACTTTTAAAAGCATTTTTTCTACAACCTCTTCGGCCGAAGAGGTTGTAAAAAAAATGCATTTCAAAGGCTCTGACGATCCCAGCTGAGTTGCCTGATCGTCAGAGCCTTTTTTTTTCTTTTAAAAGCAAAAAAAAAAATGCTTTTAAAAGAAAACAAAAGCCTCTGACAATCAGGCAACTCAGATGGGATCATCAGAGCCTTTTAAATGCATTTTTTTTGCAACCTCTTTGGCTGAAGAGATTGTAGAAAAAATGCTTTTAAAAGTTTTTTTAAAAAAGTTGGCCGCACCCACCCAGTCACATTCCCCCACCACCAAGCCACGCCTACAGAACCGGTGGTAACAAATCTTAAATTTTACCACTGCTCGGCACCAAAAAGGTTAACCATCAGTGTCCTACCTAGACCATCTAGATATATTTTGATTTACAGTAATAATACATTCTACAAGAGGGGTCCTTGGTGCTCTCTGAGCTGGCTTGTTTTCTTGAAGACCTTTTATTACCTTAACTAGGTGACATCATCAGTGCTAGCTTCTCCTTCATTGGTTCATTCTATACTACCGTATATAAACAGTGTAAGTTTTAGATTGTTAAAGTGAGCAAAGGATGGCATACAGACTCTTGATGGTGTTTAGTAATAATAGTTTACCACAACATAAAAACCAGGTGTAAGCCTCTGAACATATTGATGTCTCCTTGCAAACATCCGCATAGTAGAAACCTAAGCAATGATACACAGTTTTGTTTCGGGTCAATAGTGGAGGAGTGTTAAGAAGGCTGCCATGGTGGACCACATCCTGATTTTATTTTTTCTTTTCAGGTTCCCCACCAACCAACCTGATGGGAAAATGCCGTAGACCTCGAACAGCCTTTACCAGCCAACAACTTCTGGAGCTGGAGAACCAATTCAAAATCAACAAGTATCTTTCACGGCCCAAACGTTTTGAAGTGGCCACATCACTGATGCTAACGGAGACACAGGTATCACCCAGGAAAGAGAAGCATAATCTCAGTGTCTTGTCCGCATTGTCAAGGAAGGGACAAAATACATACAATATGCACACATTTCACCTTGTACCTTTTATAATTTATCATCTCCCTTGAGTCAAGAGGAAGTCCTGGTGATTTCATGGACACCTCCAGATAGTTTCGGGTAACAATATGAAAATGGCTTATCTTCTTTTTGGGCGGGTTTTTTTTTTTAAAAACAACAACAACCACCCCACACGTTCCCATTCCATCCTCAGCCTTGGGATTTCCTGATGATATCTCTAACCAGAACTGATGATCTGATATGTGGGAAGAGCCAAAGTCTGCTAGTGCTGCTATCTGCTGATAGTCATGGGAGGAATTTTTTTAAAAAATGGAATAGATAACCTTGTGGAACAATAATATCACTGAGAAGTAAAGAGGCAAAATGAATTTTTGCCTCCCGGGATTTTACCACCAAGATTTGCCTTGTTAGCGCATATATCTAGAAATCACAGAATGAAAACAGTGTCATATAATAAAATAAAATATGGCATGTACATAATTACTAATGTGCTCCCCCAGTTGGTAATCCATACTCCCCATCTCTTTTATTCACAAACATCTAAGCAGCATATGCATTTCCCACTGTTCATCATGAATGTTATGAAGATGGCACAGCCAGGAAGGTAGGTGAGATGGAGAGGTCCAATAGGTCCCATCAAGTTTGCAGTGTACCGCTGTCCACTCTTGCATCCGAGCATGAAATAGATAAGTTAGTCCTCTACATTTTAGAACCAATGCCAAAATTGTTTCCTATCATCAGAAAATAGATATCTCATTCATTCTTTCTTTCATTCTCCTTTATAAAAGGGACCTGTATCATACATAGATAAATGGAACAGCAATTACTGTATTACAACAATTCAGAAATGCAGATTGTCTCACTAAAAAAAAAAGAGAGATCTTCTTCACTGGGATTTGGGTGGCGTGTACCTTTAACCAATAAACAAACCACTGTGAAAATTTTCTACATTCTTTGATGAAACTGCAAGGCAGTCTTGCAGAGAGATTTTTATGGGCTGCAGAAACCAACCGAAAGTAGCTGTTTTACAAGTAATGAAAATACTGGTCCCTGCAAGGGAGCGGTTAAGGTATTGGAGTGGTTAAGTCATTGCAGAGGTTTTTTTAAGTCATTGGCAGCTAAGTTGCAGAGAGGGCAGTTTTCCACCTTTGATCTGTGCTTCCCAAGGATAGTAGAGAGAAGCTAGGAGAGTGCTGAAGGG
Source organism: Arizona elegans (assembly GCA_022577455.1). Taxonomy (NCBI): domain Eukaryota; kingdom Metazoa; phylum Chordata; class Lepidosauria; order Squamata; family Colubridae; genus Arizona; species Arizona elegans. The sequence goes on along the minus strand of JAKOOJ010000040.1, from coordinate 1,155,444 downwards.
TCATTGACAGGGATGAAATTCAGCAGGTTCTGACAGGTTCTGGAGAACCGGTAGCGGAAATTTTTAGTTCGGAGAACCGGTAGTGGAAATTTTGAGTAGTTCGGAGAACCTGCAAATACCACCTCTGGCTGGCCCCAGAGTGGGGTGGGAATGGAGATTTTCCAGTATCCTTCCCCTGGAGTGGGGTCAGAATGGAGATTTTGTAGTATCCTTCCCTTGCCACGCCCACCAAGCCAAGTCAAGCCAAACCAAGCCACGCCTACCAAACCACACCACACCCACCAAGCCATGACCACAGAACCAGTAGTAAAAAAATTGAATTTCACCACTGGTCATTGATACATGGTCAACCTTTGTCTGTTCATTTCATTCAGGTGAAAATCTGGTTCCAGAACCGCAGGATGAAGTGGAAGCGAAGTCGGAAGGCCAAGGAGCAGGTAACCCAGGCTGAAGTGGAGAAGCAGAGAGTGGCAAGCAAGGCTTCAGAGAAACTGCTGCCTGGAGAGGCGCGAGGGGAAGAGGACGAAGAAGAGAGCTGTGGTGACGAGTGTAAGAAACACAGGGCCAGTGTGCAATTCCTCCACCGTGATGCCGACGCCTTCAGCTTCAGCTCAGACCCCTCTGGCTCAGAAGAGGAAGAGGAAGTGGAGAACGCCACTCACAGGGAGAGGAATGTGCTGCTATGAGCAGATGTGGTTGAGCCCCAGAAGAAAGACAGTGAGAGCTTTCAGGAACTGGCTCTAGACTAGACCATCGACATTGGTTTGGTGCTCTTCTCCTGCTCATAAACTTTTAGAAAAGAAGGACTCTACCTGGGTTAGAGCCCTGGTAAAACTGTGCTGCTTAATTTATGTGTGTTTGGAATATATTTATCGTGTAATTGTTCTGTAACTGTATTGGGTGGGTGGGTGGGTGGGAATAGAGGCAGTCCTTGCCTGGATGTTCCCTTTGTCTGCCTATAAAGATTATGACTTCAACAGAACATCAGGTTGGGATTTGCTTTGCTAATAATGATTTCAAGGCATCATCCATTCACAATTACCGTAATATTCACGGCTGAGATGGAACCAAGTTCTATTTCAATTTTCTAGCCTGAAATATCGGAACAGGTCATTACTTTTCAGCCCTTTATGATCAGGGCTCAATTAAAGATTTGAAATAGTGTCTTGACAATCCTGGTTCCAAGGATAAGACAAAAGTCTTCCTCTATTTGGTAGCTTCTACTATAACTACAGAAAAGAGGAACAGAACATGCGGAGAGCAAGATGAAAGGAAACTGATTGGAGAAGGAAGGAATGAATACATTAAGTACTCGGGGGCCATCTATCACAGGGGTCTCCAACCTTGGTGACTTTAAGACTTGTGGACTTCAACTCCTTTGCTTTGCTTTTCTGGGAGTTGAAGGCCACAAGTCTTAAAGTTGCCAAGGTTGGAGACCCTTGTGGTAGATGGCCCCTGAGTACTTAATGTATTCCTTCCTTCCTTCTCCAATCATCTTCCCTGATCTACCACACAGTGCTCAGAAAAGATTCTGAAAAAGGGAATGAAGTCTGAGCCAATAATAACCCTAGTAGGAATTATGTCTACAGACATTTATGATGCGAATTAGGGAATACAATTCATTTAATTTGTTTTGCCAGCAAAAAAGATCTGCAAGTCCAAATGAATATAGCAGAGTCCTGCATACATGCTAGGCACTTTTACTAGAGAATAATCCCCAAGAAAACCAGTTGGATTGGCTTCCACGTAGAAATACATAAGATCCAGCTGCACAGTCAAGTACTAGATAACTGAATATATATTTTTCCTTCATCAGCATACAGTTCCAAGCTGGGATGGGTTCTGCTTACCTTTACTACTGGTTTGCAATGGGGACATACACATGCGCAGAAATGTCCTGATGATGTTTGGGTCAGTGGGCAGAGCCTCCCGCCAGTTTTACTATCGGTTCTATAGAACCGGTCCAAACCGGGGGCAACCCACCACTGGTTCCAAGGCATCAATTCTTAATATAACTCCAAAAGGTGATTCTAGTGTAATCATTATATATTTTTGAATACAACTGACTAGGTGGCTCAGTGGCTAAGACACTGAGGTTGTCAATCAGAAAGGTCAGCAATTCGGCGGTTCGAATCCCTAGTACAGGTCTCCTGCGTGAGCAGGGGGTTGGACTAGATGACCTCCAAGGTCCCTTCCAACTCTGTTACTGTTACATAATAGTAAGGGAAAATTTGCTTTCATGACAAATTTGAAGTCTACTTAGGCTAGGCCACAATTTGTAGCAACCACAATGTTTGTTTACGCTCCCAAATTATAGGCATTTCTCAGAAGCGCTCTCTTGTTCCCCAAGTAAAACTCCCTATACGGTAGATAGTCAACCATTCAGCGGAACACTTGCCAATATGTCCAGTCAGGAGTTATCCATCCAAGTTATTAATCAAGCTTTTATTGATCTCTGTACTCAGTTCCTAAGCATCCAGACATGCTATCCAATGGATATGTATTTTTTAAAAGGTTGGTTTATATATAAAGACCTGGAGTCCCTCCTCTTTTTAGATCCTCATGTTCTGAAGCATTCCTCAGAGTGCCCATCAATCATGTATCATGGTGAATTGAGCAAGATTTTTAAAAAAGCTGTACTCACAAAGTAGCATATACAAAGTTTTGCTCCATTTAATTTCTACATTATATGAAAAGAACAGTGGTATTACTTTCAGAAAAAGAATTCTCAAGGTGGTACACAATACATTGCAAATAATGAGTCAAGTACAGTAAACCATGGCAATTAGAAAAGGGGCAGACAAAATGGGAAGGCACATCTGTTAAACAGCAGTAACAATAATACCAATCCATCAATGGAGAACTGCACTGTTAGGTGTTGACTGTTAGGTGAAGCAGTCAACACCTAACAGCGCAGTTCTAAGTGTAGCTCAGGGACAATCCAAAGATTTATTTATTTATTTATTGGTTCGATTTATATGCTGCCCTTCTCCGGAGACTCAGGGCGGCTTACAATGCATTAAGCAATAGCCTTCATACTTTTGTATATACCTGCTTAGTAGGGCTTTCGGCCTCCCCCCAAGCAGTGAAGTCAGCTTATTGCCCCCACAATCCGGGTCCTCATTTTACCTACCTCGAAAGGATGGAAGGCTGAGTCAACCTTGAGCCTGGTGGGATTTGAACTTGCAGTAATTGCAGGCAGCTGGCAGCTAAATGCCACTTAACAGCACTTTAGTCCCCTGCGCCACCAAGGCTCCTATTGCAAAGACTGCAACAAGAAGGCAGTTTTGATAAAGGAGATAGATAAGCTGAAAGAACTTATCTATGTTATATAAGCTGAAAGAACTGTAATAACAACAGAATAGTGGAAAAAAGGGCAAAGAAGATCAAGAATTGGTCAGCTCCAGATGAAGATGAACTGCATGGTTTTTGGTTGAAACATCTGACAGGTCTACACCCACTCATTGCCAAGCAGTTTACCAATATACCACAAGGAGGTGAAATTGAAGATTGGTTAGCATCTGGTAAAGCCTGTCTGATAATGAAAAAATCAACACAAGGGCATTACCAGACAAGTACAGGCCAGTTACCTTCTTACCAACAATTTTCAAATTGCTAACTGGTGTGGTAACTGATGCAATCCCTCACACCAACAAAGCATCTCATTGAAAACAAGCTCTTTCACCTGAGCAGAAAGGACACTGCTCAAACTGCAGAGGAACAACATATCAACTCCTAACTGACAAGATGATTTTGGAAAACTTTAAGAGAAGGAAGACTAACTTGAATATAGCTTGGCTTGACTACAAGAAGGCATTTGACTCCTGGCCACATGATTGGATAATCAAGTGCTTAGAAATAATGGAAGTCAGTAGAAACATCAGAAACTTTATGCAAAGATCAATGGCACAATGGCAGACATAGTTGCTAGTCAATGGCGATAGACTGGAAGAGTTTAGTATCAAGAGAGGAATTTTTCAAGAAGACTCAACATCACCACTATTGTTTATCATTGCACTGATTTCTCTGTCAACAATATTGAACAAGTCAGGCCATGGCTATCAAACATCAGAAACATCTGCCAAGCTGCTACACCTCTGTTAGATGAATGATTTGAAGCTGAATGGAAAAAAAAAACACCATCTGAAATAGAAACCTTGTTCAACAAGGTATTGCAATGGTATTTGGACTGGTCAAATGTGCCACCCTCACCATCAACAGGGGGAAAATAGTGAAAACTGAAGGAATCAAGATGCTCTATGGGAATATATGAAGAGTTTTGATGAAGATGATCATTCTAAATACCTGGGCATCCATCAAGCTGACAACATCAATCACACTAAAATCAAGAGGAAGGTTAGAAGTGAATATATCCTGAGAGTGAAGATCTTAGAATGCAAACTCAGCGGAGGAAATACCATCAGACCAATTAACACCTGGGCAATTAAATATACAGATACATAGCTGAAATAGTGGGTTGGACTCAAGCAGAACTAAAAGCTTTGGCTAGGAAGATCAAAAAACCCAATGACAATGAATCATGCCCTTCATCCATACAGTGATGTCGACAGACTCTATTTACAAGGAAAATAGGTGGGTTGTGGAATGTTGCAAGCAGGTGAAGAACTAAAAAGGGCATTGAAAGAATATCTGAAGGACAAGTGAAGATGCACCCGAAGCTAGTATATCATGAAGGCTTACTGAGTACTGGAGAGACAAAACTGGCCTACAAGAAACACAAATGAAGACTAGAAAAGAGACATGGAAAGGCAAAGTATTACATGGACAGTACATAAAAAATAGCAGGCAAAACAGACAATAACAGCAATTAAGAACAGGAAAACTGAAGAAAGGGACAGACGGATTAATTCTAGATGCACAAGACCAAGCCTTTTTCCAACTGTCCAATCTGGTCTATAGCTCAAGATTTCCCAATGATATTATAATCCAATCCTATTTATCTTTTTCTAGATCAGACAGTTGGGTTAGGTATTATAACCCACTGTGAGAATGTCTTAATAGCTCATGTTAATTTGTCCCAAATATCATGTAACAGAAGCAACTATTTGGAAGGATCCTACTGAATTAGAATTTTTCACAGTGAAGTTACCGTTTTTAATGCTAAAATAATTAAGCTTATGAAATTTAAACGTATGTCTTCAAAGCTATATGATGATTTCAAGAAAAGGGAGATCTAGTACAGAAGTATAAAAAGATGGGAAGAATATACAGAGTTGAGAATAAAGGATTTAAGGGACAAGTCAAAGCTCAGCTCACGATTGGCTTCCTAGAACAAGAAGCATGTTGACTGATGATGATGATAATGGTAGCCCAGGAAATCCAGAAAGCATCCAATTAAGGAAAGCTGATACAAGTTTCTGTTCCAATACTTTTAATACTATATGGACATCTTGTTGCCACAACAACAAATATGGAGATTAGACAATGCAATGGGAGAACAACTTGTAAGTTGTATTTCACTTTAGGAAAGTGAAGTAGGAAAGTCATCTCTTTTTTTAAAAATAGTCTTTATTTACATTTTCCTTTAAAAACAAAACAAAAAAAATAACAGTACACCGTATAAATAACATACAACACAAAGAACATTACAAATAACACACAAGTGATAGGTACAAATGGTACCTTCATATCTGAGTATTCAATATAATATTACATTCCGGGGAGAAAGAGTAACTCATCCCTCTTAAAATTTCGATTAGGTCTAACCGACCTCACTTAATATAGTTTCCTTCTTAACAATCCTTCCATATTTATTTTGGGTTATGATATTCTCTTCTCTAGCCAAATATATAATTTCTCCCAGGATAAACATGTTTGTGTTTGGTCTTTATCTTTTAATTTTTTGGTTAATTTATCAGCTTCTGCACAATCCAGAATCTTTTTTATGATTGCTTCTTCAAAGTCATCTTTGAGCTTTATAAGGATGGTGACTTAAAGTTGTTTATCAGAATGATAGCAGGTTTGCCCACTCTTCCAGATCAAAACACTCTGAAACTGTAGGCCAGAGTTTTTCAAACTGTGTTTCACAGAATTCTCTCTCCCCTTCCGTCCCTCCCTCCCTCTCTCTCTCTTTGAAAATCCTGGTTCTATGGAGCAATACTGACACACAGAGGGTACAGTCAATACCTGCAGCAAAGACTTAGTTGTCCCACTGCTCTGAATTTCATAGAACTAACTTGAATGATACCAAGAATTACATAAAACAACTCTGCAATTTCCCCTTGGTCTTTCTTATTTTCTCAATTATTGTTACCTGGTTTTGAATATGTTTAACAGAAAGAGAAGGAAAAGATTTCTCACTGACATTTTAAATTCAGTCTATTTCAATCCACTGCTTTAAATAATTGAGGAAAAGCTCTCCAATGTTTTTTTTTGTTTTTAGTTAAGCTCTCCCTTTTCTGGGTTATATGAAAAATCTACACCAGTCTTAGTCAACTTGGTGCTTTCCCAATGTGCAAGATATTTCCATTATTACTAGCCAGCATGGATTCCGCTGTAAGAGGAATCCTTCTAGTGAGCAAATGGTAGACACTTATCTTTCTATTGAAAGTTAAAACAACAACAACAATCTATTAGTCTAGTGCAATGATGGCTAACCTTTGCCAGACCAAGTGCCCAAAGTGCGCGTGCTTGAACCCCCCAAATGCAATGTGCGCGTGGCCCCTGCATGCACTCCGCCCCCACATGCATGTGTGGCCCCCTGCATGCGCTCTGCCCCTGTGCATGCGTGTGCAGTCCCCCCGTACGCCCCCTGCCCCCCACGCATGCACAGCAAAGACCTAAAGACCAGCTGGCTGGCGGGATGTGTGCGCACATGCGCGGCAGAGCTGAACTGAAGCGACAAATTGCGTGCTCACAGAGAGGGCGCTGCATGCCACCTCTGGCACGCGTGCCATAGGTTCGCCATCTTGGGTTTAGTGCGTGACTGTCACAACCCATTAAAGAATAACAAATGGTTCAAATATTTTTGAACACAGTACAGGCAGAATAACAAGCAGTTTGCAGTTTGTATGTACATCTACAGTAGATAAGGGACAAGAGGAATAAGGGTTTTGCAAGGTGATGAGAGCCAATTTGGTGCAGTGGCTAAGGTGTGGCCTACAGATCACGAAGCTGTGAATTCCAATTCTCTCTTGGGCATGGAAATTGGCAGGATGACTTTGAGCCAGTCGCTCAGACTAATTCATCCCCTAGGTTGTTGTTATGGGAAAACCAGGAGACAGATAGAAATATTAGGATACTCACCACCTTGAGTTGAAATCACTCTCTCTCTCAATAAAAATCTAATAATAATAAATAGATTTTCAACTGGGATCAAATATGCTCCTGAAAATAAATGTTTGCTTTTCCACCATTCCTCCTTCTCCCACTCCAACTATTTTCTATATAGTTCAGATTAATCCAGGTAAACTCAAGTCCTGGCTCTTCATCCCAGACATGGATATTACTGCAAATGAAGGCAAATATATGTGTCCCAGGATAATATTGCAGGATCCAATCTTAGTCTGTCACTGGGACCAGAGGATTAGCCTTTGGTACTTTTGGACTCATGCTGTAACCCATCCTTGGGGAACTTTTCAATCTCCAGGATGTGTCTAATACACAGGATGGATATTACTATCTCAAATTTGGCAGAAATAAATTGATATTTTGGCATAAGTCCAAGTAATTGCCCATATTTGTAAAATTTAGCTTCCTTTCTTCTGTTTAGTAAATTCTGTTTCCCTAGTTTGGTGAAGGCTGCTTCAACTTGAGTTTTACTAGCTAAACTGGTAAAAAAGGACATGCTTTGGATGTAAAGACTTATTCAAGACTAGCTCAAGTTCCTGTATATTTGGGGCTGGGGAGATAAAAGGGAACTGGTTTGTCTTTGTCCATAATGATTTGATTTCTAAGATAGACTTCTTCTACCTTAGAGCCTTGGGATTTCTTGGTGACTTCTCATCTGAGGGCCGGTTTGACTCTCCTTGGCATTTTTTTTGAGATCAACTAACATTGGCTAGATGCTGCCACCAATTTCGAAAGTTTTTAAAAACGGGACAAAAAGAATTCACTTGTTTCCCTCACCTATCAGGCTTTCCAACACCATCTTGAATTTTCCAACACTCAATTTGCATGTGCCTGAAAGCTGCCACTCCATTAAGATTATATAAGCATAGGCACAGACCAGTAGTGGTATTCACTTACCTTCGCTACTGGTTCGGAAATGTGAGCGTGCACGCACACGCACTCACTTCGCTCACGCATGCCACCTTTGTGCATGCACAAAGCGTTCTGCACATGCGCAGAGCATCCATAATGACATCCAGGTGGGTGGGCGGAGCCTCCCGCTGCTACCGGTTCACCTGAACCGGATAGAACCGAAATCCCACTACTGGCACAGACTGAAAAAGTAGCCGTGTTTTTCCTCCTGCCTTTTTCCTAGTTCAGGGGTCAGCAACCCACAGCTCTGGAACCGCATGTGGCTCTTTCATCCCTCTGCTGCGGCTCCCTGTCACCAGTCGGCTCCACAATTGATAGGGCTTTCGGTTAGGACAGGTAAAGGAAAAAGGATGCTGCGCTAAGAGGAGATTCTATGGTGGGGGAACCGGACTTCCTGTCAGCAGAGGAAAAAGGACGCCACACTAGGAGGAGACTCTATGGTGGGGGAGCTGGACTTCCGGTTGGCTCCAGAATTGAATGGGGGCTTCCGGTTAGGACCTTTGTGGCTCTTTGTGTGTTTAAGGTTGCCGACCCCTGTCCTAGTTTAGAAACATTCTGCATGATAAAATGTTCTAAGAAAAGAACCCATAAAAGTAGTTGCCTAATCAAAGTATTATCTCTATAGATTTTTTATTTTTTCCTAAAGCTGGACAAGGATTGCTTATTATCTTTTCCTAGAGTCCTGCTTATCCCCTTCTGATAGCAAATGACAGGCCTCTTAAGAATAGCTTTGTTGGAATCTGATGGAAGACTCAGGGCCACTCACATCCTTAGAACCAACCTTATGGCCTGACTTCAGAGCTCCAAGTATCAAAGGTCATGGGTTAAGTGGAAGCACACGGGGAAGGTGGCAAGAAACAAAGAAAGACGTGCAAGAAATGAGCATATCAGAATGTCACAGGCTGAAACATTCCCTTTGATGGGCTGTGACAGGTTTAATTTCCAGAGTACACCCATTAAAGTGATAGATAGCGGCATTCAGCTCACGCTCAGTCTGTTTGTGGGTCCCTGATGCTGCAGAAAGCATGATATTTAATGGCTCTAATTTATGAGTGTTTCTGCTATATCTGGGCTCCTGTCCAATTTGAGGGGAGCCATGGTACTAGACAGAGAGAGAATGGGTTGATTTAATGTCACACAGCAGCGTGACTCAGAAAGTAAACAGACATACCATATTAAAGAAACATCTTTTGCAGTCTACCTCAAACCCAAGGGCACTTGCAAGGGTGTTTCTAGGATCCAGAAATTTCTTTCTAGGACATGAAACTTGGGCAGGAGAAAACACTTTATGATTTTGCCAATACAAAACTGTATTCCAAGATTGATTTGTCTAAGACTATCTGAGGCTTGAGAAAGGATAGCAGAGTTTGCTCAGTCCATATGCTGGGCTGTACAGAATACACCTGCGAACCTATGGCATGCGTGGCAGAGGTGGCACACAGAGCCCTCTCTGCTGGCAAGCGTGCCATCGTCCCAGGTCAGAGCTCCGTGGCGTTTCTTTCATGAGCTTCTGTTTCCCTGCAAACGATGAAACAGAAGCTTACGAAAGAAAAAGATCTTACCTCTTGCCACACTGCCGGTGTTGGGATGCCCCACCTCCCGCTGGCCATTGGGCCTCTGCTGCACATGCACTTGTGCATGTTTGAACATGTGCAAAGTCACGCATGTCCATGCATGCATGCGTTCATGCACACACACCTTTCAGTTTGGGCATGCGCGCACACAGTTTGTGCACTCGGTGTCTAAAAGGTTTGCCATCACTGGAATACACCAATACCTCTCCTTAAGGCTAAAAACGAAGTGACTCTACTAATAATTAGGAGAATAACTGATATAGATGATTTACTCGTCATTAATATAAGTATTCATTAGCATTACTAATAATTTGCAAATATCTGACCATTTTGCATAATGACTCTACAAGAACATATGTGGGAGAAGATGCTTAGATATTTTTTATAACAGTCTATTCTCCTTTTTCCCCCCAGGGCCTCCTACGAGTAGCTTTTCCAAGTTCATATTTTTATCTTTTACCATAACAGAAAATATTTAGAATCAAGGAAAAGGCCAAATTACATTAAAACAGGTTTTATTAGAGGTGTGCAGAATGAATTTAAATCTTAAACAAAGAAGGAAGGAGGAGAGAGAAAAAAAAGACTGCTCCTAAACAGAAATGTCGACATTTAAGATATGACGATTTTTTTTTAAAGTGCGGAGGGAGGCAGAAGGAAGACTTGCAACTAACTTAATAAGAAATCATCTAAGGCAGCAATGTCAAACTAATAGAAGAAATCAGGTAGAGCAAATAGAACTTATTTCGGAAAAGGAGGTCGTACAATAAATCCACTTATTTGCTCAGACTTTTCTCTTTTCCCCCCAGAAAGAAAGAAAAGGTTGCAATTTAGGACAGTGGCCAGACTTCAGTCGGCTCTTCTGTACCACCGAATAAGAATCAGGAGAAAAGCAGCGTGTTTTCGTCTCGGGTGGATTCACAATAGTTCACAACGTTTGTTTAGAGCAGGGCTCTCCAACCTCGGCAACTTTAAAACTTGTGGACTTCAACTCCCAGAGTTCCTCAGCCAGCTTTGCTTTTGGGAGCAAATTCTGGGAGTTGAAGTCCACAAGTCTTAAAGTTGCTAAGGTTGGAGACCCCTGGTTTAGAGACCATAGAGAAGCATCTCTTTTACTTTTAGGTTTAGTGGCCCGCCGCATTCCAGAGACTGCCTTACCCGCGCAATCTGGTCGCGTCTCTTTCTCCTCCAAAGGCTATTCGCTCTCTCTGCTCTTTTGCGTTAAAGCAGGGAGACGACGAGGAAGCGTGTTCCTCTTCGGCTGCCGTTCTTGCTTGCCCGGGAAACCGGCAGCTACTTCCGCGTGTTGTTTCCGTAGCAACGCCGGCGTCTCGTGTTTTTCAACTTCTTTGATCTTGTGTTTCTGTTCTAAAGCGTTCTTTTCCGGAGCTGGGCGAAGGTGGAGTTCCTGGTAGGATCTTCCAGCAGTGCACCCACCATCAGCGCCCACTAAAGGTTTACGGGGGTGGAGTAGATGCGATGTTGGGTCTCCTATTATTTCCTCTTAACACAACATGTGTGCATATATATATATATATATATATATATATATATATATATATATATATATATATATATATATATATATATATATGTGGATGCATATATTATACCCATAATGTAAGGCATGCATACAGGTGTCTGTATATAAGCCAAACGAGGTAGCAGCCAATGGATAGAAACAGAGAGATGGGGGCCTCAGAATTGCTTTAGTTAGAATTACTATATCTGGTTGCAAACATCTGGAGAAACACTAGATGGCAGCAAAGCATTCTCCGAATTCCTGCAGTCTGGATCTAGTAGCCTGCCTTCCCAAAGTAGTTCTTGCCCAGGCACTGTTTATCCATATCTTCCTGACCTTCATGTTCCAGGTGTTACAATTTGCATAGGGGTGTTATCAAAGAGCCAGTGTGGGATGTTCTTTTTTTTTTTTTTGAATTTTTTTAAACAAATAAAACATAAAACATCCACCATCCATTACAATTGCAAACAGTGTGTCGATTGGTTACAAATCCCTTGTGCTTCTTCCCTATATTCATATTTTACTAATTTCTCATATTTTCAATCTGATATATATCTTTATATCATTATCCTCATTTGTCAATTATTTAACAATGGCATTATCATTCCAAAGAATGATATTATATATATTTCATGGAAATGAAATATGGAATATAAAATGAATGTTATAATATAATATATGAAAATAATTTTCTTTGCAGTGTGGGATGTTCTTAATGCCTTAATGGTATGCTGCATATCCTTAACCCACCAACAACCTTTTGCTTTCTGCTCTGTTTAATAAAAGCTGACAATTCCTATGAAAATATTTTATCCTATACAATTATTCTGGATCTCCCAAGCAGAGGCAGGGCCATGATGAACTTCAGAAAAAACATGCACTGATAGTTCCCTCTTTTGATTTGTGTAAAGTCGGGGTGGGGATGAGGTGATTGGAAAGTATTTGGATATAATTGGAAAATATTTGGAAATGAATAATACTGGCCTTGAATATTTTGTGTGTAACAACTGGATCATTAAATTGACTGAGTTTAATAGGAGTTACTTTCAAGTAAACAAGGATAATATTGGAGCTATATCATGATTTGATCAAATGCCTTTTTTCACTTTGTATTTTTGAATTGAGAGATTATATTATAAACTGATCATCAAAAGCTCCTGTTTTTTGTAGCTTATTTGAGACTATGATATTTGAACTCAGAAACATGTGAATAGAATTAGTTTTGAACTTCTTAGGTTTTTCTTCTGAGTAAACAATGGCTGTCGTCTGGTGTTAAAAACATTTAGAATTCTTTATTAGAATTAGAATTCTTTATTGGCCAAGTGTGATTGGATACACAAGGAATTTGTCTTTGGTGTATATGCTCTCAGTGTACATAAGGAGAATAAAATACATTAATCAAGAATAAAAAGATACAACATTTAGTGATAGTCAAGGTTACTAATAAGCTATCAAATTGTATTAGGAAACAAAACAATATAAATTGAAAGATACAAACGACATAATTATAGTAATAAGTAAGTAATAAGAGATAGATACTAGTAAGGAAGAGAAGAATAATAGTAATACAGTCTTAGTAAATTATTTGACAGTGTTCTGGGAATTAGTTGTTAAGCAGAGTGATGGCATTCAGAAAAAAAAAAACTGTCCTTGTGTCTAGTTGTTCTGGTATGCAGTGCCCTATAGCGTCGTTTTGAGGGTAGAAATTGAAACAATTTATGTCCAAGATGTGAGGGGTCTTTTCACAGCCCTCTTTTTGACTCATGCAGATCCTCAATGGAAGGCAGATTGGTAGCAATTGGATGGCAGGTTGGTAGCAATTTCTGTAGTTTTGAAAAATATTTTCTGGAAAGAAACAGTCAGGACCATAATTTCAGTAAGATCATATTGTTACCTTCTGTAGAAAGTAGCCCTGAATTTAAGACAACCCATTTACAAGGAAGTTTAGATAGAAGAAACCAGTCTGCCTCCATTTCTAAATTCTGAGCCAATCTAAGATACCCCCTCCGCAATTGTAAAATTACATAAATGATTCTATTGAAGATTTGGCCTTCTTTAGGTATATATAGTAGGTGGTCTCTTGTGGCTAGCATGTTTAATGCTCTATAATGTTCTATAATTTTATTTTGCTTTTCATTTTCTCAGATGCAGAAATGCTCACCCATCCACATGGATGTACAGCCAAGAAAGATCCCATTCAAAGACTCTGTCACAATGGTACCAAGCAGGTGTGTAGGTTTTCTAATTTAGTTAGTACGAGATTTCTAATTGCCATTATGTTGAAATCCATTTTCACTCATATCATCTAAACTATCCCAGGTTAGCTGCTGGGAAACATTAGTGGGAGGGTACAGTTCCTTGTGTTAATTGGTTGAATAACATTGGTTATCAGCCTTCAGATAAGATAATAAGCTAAGCCATAACTTGATTTTTCCACTTCTTTAGACCCTGATGGGTATTTCTCAGATGTCTTTAGATTCTTCTGTGAGAAAACCCAAGAAGAATATTTTCTGGGGTATTGAAGTAGCTGAGACTCTCAACTGGCAAAAATGGTCACTAGGAAGAGAATTCACTAAACATCTAATATTAAGAAATGTGTGTCTGAAACCCCAGAAGCTGAAGTTCAGGTTTGTACACCATGCAATGGTAAAAGGAGCTTTCCTTTGTTATTCTTTAGCTTTTCCTACTTTTTACCATTTGTTATTCTTTTGGCTGTTCCTCTCTTAACCCAAATTATATTCAAGAAAAACACTCTTGAAATCTGATATTGTTCTCTTGAATCTCAGCACTATTTTAAATGTCATAAACTTACACTTCTGTTTTGTGCAAAGCCACATTATGACTTGCTTGGTTTTGGCTTTGCTTCCTTTCTAGACATTATGGTTTATGGATTATATTCTCTGGTTTTATACAAGGAATATATGTCCAGGCAACTGTTGATTATTCAACCAGGATTAAACAATGGGGGTATGATACGCCCAATGCATAAATCCAGATAATTTTTCACATTGCTTAGATCAGATCTTATTTTTTAAGTCTTATCCAGCCTGATCTTACGTGGAATTCCTTGGAAGTAATTCCTTGAGATCTCAATGGAATTTTTCCTGAGTATTTAAGTCCAGAAGTTTAGAATTATTATCTTATCCCTTCTAAAACAAACCTGACAAGTTGAGGCTTATCTGCCTGTCTTGCATGTCACAGCATGAGGATAGTCCATTAACTGATTCTTGAGGACAGGAATTCATGATCTCACACTTAACCTAACCCATCCTACTGCCACAGCAATCTCTATCCATGGTTCCCCCCCCCCCCAATATCAGTTTTCTCCAAGTAGGGCTATATGGTCTGCCTATTGTGCTTTTTTTCAATGTAGAAGAATGCCTCCACTCCAACTGGCGGCTTGCACAGTGATGGTGATAACTTTCCTCTCTGATCATTGTCCTCCATGGCTTTCATGATACAATGGTGGAACACTTGACTTTTAAATAAATAAACAAACAAACAAGTGAAATTGATAAGATAAGAGTTCTGACAATCCCTCTTCTAGCTCATGTGACAGGAAGAAGGAAAACTGGTGTTCCACCTTCATGGATCACTGGCAGACATGCCGAAAAAACTGTTAAGTGTGAGGAGGAATCAGTGAAAGGGGGTTCTTAAAATGTGATGCACATGCATGGAATTAGCGGCTGTGATGACTGCCATCAGGCAAAATACCTCATTGGTATTATTGTCAAAGCTGAAGAAGGAGAGCAGTTTCTTAAGCCAACTTCATTTCTAGCTGGTTTCTGCCCAAGAGATAAGCAACTTAAAGCATCCATGCAGAAGAGCCTCTGGGGTAAATTGCTGACAGGGCAGGAGAGTGGTTCAAAGCTAATGGGGCTATGAGGCCAGTGATGGGAAAACACATATTCTCCAAACCCACCCACGCAGAGGAAAGCAGTTAGAATTAGCTTTCCTAGTCCTAGTGGGAACGGTGCATAGGCAGGGCAACCCAGCAGTGAGGACATACTGTTGTCTGGAACACATGGATAGCATCGTTGCTATAGTGGAGGATCAGATTGAAATCCAGGATGAAATTCTTAAACTGGCTTCATTTTCAGTTGAGCCCAGGACAGGACACTCACAGCTTAAAGCTGCCATGCAGAATTGATCTTTCTTTATTTGCTACTATCTTTTGGTTGGCTTTCGATATTTTTCAGCGCCGGGTTAACCATAGTTTCCATTTTAACAGTTTGGGAAATACTATCATTATCTTTCTGTCTCTGAATATTTCAATTTCTTAAAATTTTGCATGCTTGTTTTTGTATGCTCCATATAATGTGATTTATTATGTAATTTTTTGCTTTGTTTACCCAGAATCTCTTCAGTATCACTTCATTTATGCTTTTTGTTCTGAATTGAGAACGGCGGATAAGAGATCAAGATAAGCAACACGGTTTATTCCAGCAACAACACAAGGGTTAAAATATGTAACCTGACATCGGTCGCGCGCAGCCGCTATTTATATTGCAGCTGGGCTCGCACAGCCAATAAAACACTTTAAAACATTCACACCTCCCGCCAGCCGAGCTATCAGCTCAGCCGATCAGGAAGCCTCCCGTTGCTGGGCGGCTGCTCATCAGATTGTAACACTCCTCCCCCTTTAGATAGTACAATAATCGTCCAGATAACCCGGGCGCCTACATGTACGCCTGGACCGGCGCAAATCGCCGTCCAAGCGATCAGGGGGTGACGCTGTCTCTGGTACTTCCTGAGATTTCGTAGACGGAGGTAGCTGGTCTGAAGACGGTGGAATATATGATGATCGTGCAAGAACATCTACGGGTACCTCTGGCAATGAAGGAGCTGTAATTACAACAGGTGAACGTGAAGACCCCAACGACGGAGCCTCCAAAGTACTATCGTCCACCGGATCAGCCATCGGAAGTGCACCAAACATATCTGGCTCCTCGTTACCCCGGGTCCGAGCCGTAATGCGACTCCTTAGCTGGTCTATATGGCGCCGCCAGGTCCGGCCATCCTCAAGTTCGACCCTGTAAGAACGGGGGTCCCGTGACTAAAATGATACGTCCAGGAAGCCACAAAGGATCACCCCCATAATTCCTGGCATAAACGCCATCACCAACCCCGAACACCCGGGGCCGGCTAGAGGAATCCACGGGTGCCTCAGGTGTATAGTCCGGATGTAGCCTATCTAACACAGTCCTTAGGCGCCGGCCCATAAGAAGTTCGGCTGGGCTACAATTGGATACCAGGCACGGGGTCGAGTTCTGCGCCAAAAGGTACTGCTCCACCTTCTCTTGCCAATCACCAGGGCCGAAACGGGCCGAAACGGGCCAAAGCGTCCTTGGCTGAGCGGACGGCCCTCTCCGCCCGGCCGTTACTGGACGGATGATAAGGTGCCACTAAGGCATGACGAATACCCAACCCCATCAAAAACATCTGAAACGCTGCCGAAACAAATTGGGGTCCATTGTCCGAGACAATTACATCGGGAAGTCCATGTGTGGCAAATATGTTACGGAGAGCCTTACTCACAGCGTCCGACATGGTTGATGCCATACGAACAACCTCTACCCATTTAGAATAAGCATCAACCACGATTAGAAAAGTCTGGCCCTGAACCAGCCCTGCTAGATCTATATGCAGCCTGGACCACGGATTCCTGGGTATCTCCCATTCCCTAGGTGTGGCAGCCGGAGGCCCTGGCCGGGATGACTGACAAACTTGACACCTTGCTACTCAATCTATGATGGCCTGATCAAGGTTAGGCCACCAAACATAACTATGGCCTAAGGCCTTCATTCTCTCGATACCGGGATGGCTATCGTGCAGTCGTTTCAGAATAGTTGGCCGCAATACAGGAGGAACCACCACTCGGCAGCCCCACAAAAGGCACCCCCTGGAAATAGAAAGCTCGTGTTGGCGGATGGAATATGGCTTAACCTCCATGGGTAACGGCCCACGCGGCCATCCCCTACGCACCCAATCCATGACCTGTACAAGGGTAGGGTCCTTAGCGGAGTGTTTAGCTACATCCGCAGCCGTCACAAGGGAAGGAACATCGTCTATCAAAAGAACCAGCTGGTCCGGAACGGGATCTTCTACGGCCAAAGGAAGGGGACAGCGGCTAAGGCCGTCCGCATTTCCCAAGACGCTCCTGGGCGATAAATTAACTGATAGTTATAGGCAGCCAAGAAAACAGACCACTGCGCCAAACGTGGGGAGATAATCTGGGGAGTAGGCTTATCTCTGGCCAACAAACCCAAAAGTGGCTTGTGGTCTGTAACCAATTGAAAGAAATGGCCGTAAATATAATCATGGAACCGCTTTACGGCGGCCACGAGTGCCAATGCTTCTTTATCCAGTTGACTATAATTCCTCTCTGTCATCGACAGAGTTCTGGAATAATAGGCAACTGGAGCTTCAGACCCGTTGGGCAAAACATGATTCAGCACAGCGCCGATGCCATATGGGGAGGCATCGCAAACCACGGTGAGGGGTATATGGTCACTATACTGGACCAACACGGCATCAGAAGTAAGTAGATCTTTAACAGCCCTGAAAGCAGTAGCTTGGGCTTGCCCCCACTTCCAGGGGGCCATTCTGTCCAATAGCCGATGGAGTGGTTCCGCCACAGACGCCTTATGCGGCAAAAATATACTATAGAAATTAAGCAGGCCCAGAAAAGCCTGAAGCTCGGCCCTACATGATGGCGTTGGAGCATTCTTTATGGCATCGACCTTAGAAGGTGTAGGGTGAATGCCAAACTTATCTACAAGGAACCCTAAAAATTCGACCTGGGGAACGCCAAACTTACACTTAGTTTTTTTAAGTTTCAGGCCCTTTGGTTGAAATCTGCGTAGCACCTGGCGAACACGTTCGACGAGGTCGTGTTTGGTGGTAGCCGAGATCAAAACGTCATCGAAGTAAGGAACGACACCAAGGATTCCCTGGAGCAACCGCTCCATAAAGCTCTGAAAAATGCCAGGAGCTACGCAGACCCCAAATTGTAATCGGTGGCACTTAAAGGCGCCCCGATGTGTGACGATTGTTTGGGCGGCAGCCGTGGCATCATCAACAGGAAGCTGTTGATACGCCTGGGACATATCCAATTTAGCAAAAATAGACCCTTGACCCAAAGAATGTAAGAGGTGCTGAACTACCGGGACTGGATACGGGTGGGCCTGCAAGGCCCGATTAAGGGTACACTTAAAGTCCCCACAAATACGGTTGGAACCATCCGCCTTAGTGGGGATAACAATAGGGGTCTCCCATCGAGAATGATCCGTAGGCTCAAGTACACCCTGAGCCAGCAACTTATCTATCTCAACATCCACCTTAGGGCGAAGGGCAAAAGGGACCCGTCGGGGTTTAAGGCGTATAGGTGGCACCTGGGGGTCTAAATTAAGAGATATGGGGGTACCCTTATATTTACCCAAGGTGCCGTCGAAAACCTGAGCGAACTCTGTCGTCAAGGTTTCGAAGTCATCACTAAACGTGGTATGGATGCCGGCAATGGAAAGCCCCAACACCCCGAACCAATCTAAACCCAAAAGGCTAGGGAGCCTGCCCTTGACTACCAAAAGTGGGAGGGGACCTGCAAACTCCCCCCACTCCACCATAAACTGGCTGCAACCCAAAATGGGAATGCCATTTCCCTGGTAGTCGTGAAGAACAGGGTTGCAAACAGTCACAAGCAAAGGACGGCACCAGCTCTTTAAGGGTCTGCCAGGCGATGATGGACTTAGATGAACCAGTATCCACTTCCATCCTGCATGGTTTTCCTTCGATACGAACAGTCAGAAAGATCTTCTTGTGACCTGAGACAGCATGGCTGCCAGACGAAAGAAGATCACAGCGGGAAATAGCGAAACAAGAGTCCTGAGGACCGTTGAACCCTTCCCGGCCTAATTTAATGGAAGATGGTAAACCCATGACGTCCGCGGAGGATCTCAAACGGCAAACCTTTGCCAGGTGACCTTTCTTTCCACAGTGGCGGCAAACGGCATTTCGAAAATGGCAAAAGGCACGAGGATGTGAATCCCCACAACCCAAACAAAATGCTGGAGCCTGTCTTTTGGAGGGTGGGCGTCGATTGAAGACCGACGCCTTGAGGCGGTCCACCTCCTCTTAGCTATCAGCAACGGTATCAGAGCGTTCGTAGGACTCCCCTAGCTGTATGGCTGCACAACAAGAGGCCAGTAGAACGTGCGGGAAGTTTCGAATTTCCACCGCAGACCAGTCAGACATCTCAAACGCAGCCGCTTCCTCAACAGCAGTCTCCAAATTGATGATAGATTTGGCCAAAAGGCGGCGCTGCAACTGCAAATCACGCACGCCGCAAACTAGTTGCTCGAGGAGGGAGTCATCAAGGTTTTCAAACTCACAATTTATTGCCTCAGTACGAAGGGCGGCGAGATAGTCATTAATGGACTCCCCTTCCTTTTGCACCCGTTGTCGAAACATGAAACGGCGAAAAATGCGGGAAGGTGCGGGTGCATAATGGCCCTTCAATTTAGCCAGCAAAGTAGGCCAAGAAACGGTGGACAGCTGTTGGGGCGCTACAAGCGCCCTCGCTGTTGCAAAGATAGCCAGATTACTCATTAGAAAGAGTTGCAGGCCCACAAGGAACGAGAGAGAAGAGAAAAAAATGTTTGCCTCACGTACCTACCTTCCGAAATGCCAACAACAGAACAATTCTTCTCTCGTGGCCATACTCATCCCACCTTCGTCGCCAGTGTTCTGAATTGAGAACGGCGGATAAGAGACCAAGATAAGCAACACGGTTTATTCCAGCAATAACACAAGGGTTAAAATATGTAACCTGACATCGGTCATGCGCAGCCGCTATTTATATTGCAGCTGGGCTCGCGCGGCCAATAAAACACTTTAAAACATTCACACCTCCCGCCGGCCGAGCTATCAGCTCAGCCGATCAGGAAGCTTCCCGTTGCTGGGCGGCCGCTCATCAGATTGTAACACTTTTTGTGCTCCTTTTGTTGCAGACCTCCCACTACACGTTTCTTCATCACCATTTTCCCACAGCCAATTATTCTGACCCCTGGAATGTCCTTAACTTTGCCAATTATCTTCCGCCCTTTGGAAAGGGTAAGTCAAGTTTGTACTTATTTCAGAGTCATTATTATTTAAAATAACAGCAGCAATTCCTCTGATCTCTTTGCCCAACTTGGCAGACAAAGAGATTTGGGACGCTGAAACGAATAGTTTACATCAGGACTGGGATAGTACAATGTTTAATAATACAATGCTCCACATAAATGCCTGCTCTGCATCAAAAACAAAACAAACAAAAAAAGCAGACCAGGAATAAACCAGGAAATCAAAGTCAAATCTTGTGCCCTTGTTGCCATACTATACTGAGTCAGAACTGCAAGAAAAAATCCCATTAGAAAAAATATTTTGGAATTCTTTTTTTTTTTTAATTTGATTTATATGCTGCCCTTCTCCGGAGACTCAGGGCGGCTTACAATGCGTTAAGCAATAGCCTTCATTCTTTTGTATATTTTATTCAAAGTCAGCTTATTGCCCCCACAAACTGGGTCCTCATTTCACCTACCTTAGAAAGGATGGAAGGCTGAGTCAACCTTGAGTCTTGGAGAGATTTGAACCAGCAGAAATTGCAGGCAGCTGTGTTAATAACAAGGTGCATTAAACCACTGTACTATCAAGGCTCTTATTTATTGCTCTAAAGGAAGCTACGGCTAATTCACCAGTTCTGTTTACACATTATACTAGGCCAAAAAGAAGCAAATCTCATTTAAATTTTGCACAAGCGGCTGGTGTGTTTTGTTCATTGTGTATTACTTAACTTACTATCTTATTACTTTTTTACTATCTTGTCATATTAGATTCCATATGGAGTCCAAAGTGCTCTCTTTCATTTTGGGCTAATAATCGAAAGAGGTATTTAAATGGAAGATATTTTAATTCAGAATCTGCTGCTTATTTGTTAGTTTGGTTCATTTTATGCTTCATCATGCTTTTAGTTTTAATATTTCCACACAGCAATCTTGCTTCATAAGCATTTCAAATCTTACATAAAAAAACATGAAAAAATAATTTACACAGACATTCATTAGGTACATTCATCTGTCTGTCCCCTTGTCAGTTATGCATAACAAGGAGATGTCCATCCCAACTACATTTGAAATGGGACACATATATGAACTGATTATCTTCTGTTCTTCTTATTCAGAGGGAATATGAAGACAGCATCCTCTTTGAAAAGCCAGAAGGAGAATTTTCTGTTGCACTGCTAGCTAAGCTACCACACCTTGAACTCCTTTTCCCAGATACCATCCAGCTTCCTGCTTGTGCTGTCCATCATTTTGTGGAGTCCTCCTTTCCTTTGTACAATAATGGGTAAGCACGCTTTTTTTATTTATACCCTTCAAAGTTGCTTACTTTTGGGTTGCCACCAGATGTTTTGAGATACAGAAATGCTCCTCATTTCTACTCTAGATAGTGTAAAATGGCTTCCCCAGCATGGTACCTTCAGATGTTTTAGAGTAAAATTCTCACCTGACTTATGGCGGATGGGAGGAGGAGGCACCAAACTGGGAAAGGTTGCTGAAGGGAAGTGAGAACGTGTTATCAAAACCAGCAGTTTTGAGAGCTATTAGAATCCATAATAGGAACCAACAGGCAAATCAAACTCTTTGCTTGACTATATAAAGTCCATAATACTTCAATTCCCAGACTTATAAAGGTGGAAGACATATTCAGTTTTCAAGACAGTTTTAAGCACAACATAGAGCTGCCATTGGATTACAAAATGGCTGTTTTTTACTGGAAGTAAACCCACTAGGTTCCGTATCAGCCCAGTTTATCTTTGTCTCTTCCTTGGAGTAGGTGGGCATTGTTTCAGAAAAAACACTGAGCTGCTGCCATCTGCCATATTTTTTTCTAACAATTCCTGTGGGGCTCAGGAAGGGTCAAGTAGCAGCCGTATGCTTGTTAGAAATTGTTAATTTGGATTTTTCACTACGGACGCTTGTTAGGAGACAAGTTAGCTAATATTATATGGGCTGGAATATATCACTGTGATACATGGCTGGGTAAGGATGAGAAGGGAGTCCTTATATAAAAATATGCTCTGGGTTTCAGTAACTGCAGCAAGTGTGACTTTAAGACATGGAAGATGAGTAGCAGTAACCTGATGCCTTCTACTTTAGCTAACTGTGAGTGATCCTATGTGTTAAGTTGGACATTAGGAAATTGCTAGTGGTTCTACAAGTGTTTAATTTTCTGCCAAGCAACATCTAATTCTAAAGTCAGGCTGGTCTCTGAATTGGAGTTGATTATCCAAGCCTTTGGTCTGGAGAATTTCAACCTCCATGCACTGGGGCTAGGTCAGGAAAGGTAGGATTTCCTGGCTATAATGATAATCTTGGATTGTCCCAGGGACTCACTTACCACAGACAATACAACATTTTTTTGTCACCCTGAAGCTTTCAGAATGCAGGGAGGATAGGATTAGGAAGGTCCTCTTCAGGTGTTTTATTACTGCTATGGTTTTCCAGAGTGCATTTGGAAATGTACCAATGATCATGTTGGCAGTTTCAAGTTTCCTCTCACTGAGCTCTGGGATATGAAGTTGGCAAAGGGATTGAATGAAATTGCTCCTCAGCAGCCTCTTCCTGTATGCAGTGATTCCCAGAGGAGTCCAAGGGAATGAAACAACGAAGAAATACATAGAGTGTCAAAAGGGAAAATGAAAAGCAAACATGATCAGACACAACCAAAAGTGTTTAAGGAACCAATCTTAGACCTCCAATATAGTGGAGGATTACCTGCAGCTACTTGGAGAGTGATGGATGAGAAGATCTCCCTTACTGTTACTCTGATTTCATTCTTTTTGAGATGGATTAATTGCTGACAGGATCCATTGAGATGACTGTAGTGGCAATTAATATTCCTTGAAACACGTGGAGTCTGAGGAAGTGGGCAGGATCATCTGTAGTAGATCCCTGCCTCTTAGATCAATTGAGTTGGCACAGAGAGGGTAGATCCATGGCTTTGAGGAATACTTAATGCTTTTCTGAGGGAAGGATCACATTTATCTTTGTGAAGGAAGCAATGGTACATCTCAATCCAGAGATTTTAGGCAACTTCTGTCCAGTGTCTAAATGTTCGGCCAAGATCTAGGGGTTTGCCTTGATTCATACTTCCTGCTAGAATAGGAGATGGAAGCTGTAGTCAGAAGAATCTTCACCTGCCTACAGCTATGCAACAGATGCAGCCATATGGAACAGGATGCTCTTAAGTAACTCATCCCTTCCTCTCATGGTCCTTATGAAATGACCTGACTCCCAATAGGACAGACCCAATCTAACAAAATCATACCCTCTTTGTGGGTGTTGCATTAGACTGGAAGTACTGTATAATTCCCTTTCATGGATTACTGTCTTGTCATGGCAAAGGGGCTTGCGTAGCTCAATGAAGCTATGAGCTATGCCATGCAGGACCACCAAAGACTGACAGATCATAGCAGAGAACTCTTACAAAATGTGATCCACTGGAGGAGGAAATGGCAACCCACTCCAGTATCTTTGCCATGAAAACCCCATGGACAGTACCAAACGGAAAAAAAATATGACGCCGGAAGCTGAGCTCCTCAGGTCGGAAGGTGTCCAATATGCTACTGGGGAAGAGCAGAGGGCTAGTACTAGTAATGCCAGAAAGAGTGAAGCGACTGGGCCAAAGCCAAAAGGATGTTCAGCTGTGGATGCATCTGGTGGTGAAAGGAAAGTTTGATGCTGTAAAGATCTATTCTCCATAGGAACCTGGAATATAAGATCCATGAATCAAGGGAAGCTGGACGTGGTCAAAGAAGAGATGACAAGATTGAACATCGACATCAAATCAGCAAACTAAAATGGACAGGAATGGGTAAATTTAATTCAGATGACCATCAGGTATGCTACTGCAGGCAAGAATCCCTCAGAAGAAATGGAGTAGCCTTCATAATTAATAAAAGCAATACTGGAATACAATCCCCAAAATGACAGAATGATCTCAGTTTGAAACCAAGGCAAACCATTCAATATCACAGTAATCCAAGTCTATGCCCCAACCACTGGTGCTGAAGAGGATGAAATTGACCGGTTCTATAAAGCCCTACAGCACCTTATAGAATTAACATCAAAAAATGATGTCTTAATCATCATGGGGGATTGGAAGCCAAAAGATAACCGGAATAACAGGCAAGTTTGGCCTTGGAGTACAAAATGAAGCAGGGCACAGGCTGATAGAATTTTGTCAAGAGAATACGATGGTCATAGCAAACACTCTTTTCCAGAACCTAAGAGAGGACTCTACACATGGACATCACCAGATGGTCAACATAGAAATCAGATTGTCTATGTACTCTGCAGCCAAAGATGTAGAAGCTCTATATAGTCAGTAAAAACAAGACAAGGAGCTGATTGTTGTTCAGATCATGAGCTTCTCTTTGTAAAATTTAGGCTTAAATTGAAGAAAGTAGGGAAAAGCACTAGGCCACTCAGGTATGAACTAAATCATATCCCTGCTGAATATACAATAGAGGTGACAAATAGATTTAATGAATTAGATCTGATAGACAGAGTGCCTGAAGAACTATGGATAGAGGTTCGCAACATTGTACAAGAGGTAGCAACTAAAGCCATCCCAAAGAAAAAGAAATGCAAAAAAGCAAAATGGCTGTCTGAGGAAGCTCTGCAAATAGCTGAGGAAAAAGGGAAGCAAAAGGCAAGGGAGAAAGAAAAAGATACACCCAATTGAATGCAGAATTCCAGACAATAGTTAGAAGAGATAAGAATGCCTTCTTAAATGAACAGTGCAAAGAAATAGAAGAAAACAATAGAATAAGGACTAGAGACCTCTTCAAGAAAATTGGAGATATGAAGGGAATGTTTCATGCAAAGATGGGCATGATAAAGGACCAAAATGGCAGAGACCTACCAGAGGCAGAAGGTATTAGGAAGAGGTGGCAAAATTACACAGAAGAACTATAATAGAACGAGCTTAACATCCCTGATAACCAAGATGGAGTGGTCACTGACCTCGAGCCAGACATACTAGAATGTGAAGTCAAATGGGCCTTAGGAAATCTGAGCATCAACAAAGCTAGTGGAGGTGACAGTATTCCAGCTGAGCTATTCAAAATCTTAAAAGATGATGCAGTAAAAGTGCTACACTCAATTTGCCAGCAAATCTGGAAAGCTCAACAGTGGCCACAGGATTGGAAATGGTCAGTTTATATTCCAATTCCAAAGAAAGGCAATGCCAAAGAATGTTCAAACTATCGCACCATTGTACTCATTTCACATGTTAGTAAAGTTATGCTCAAAATCCTACAAGCTAGGCTCCAGCAGTATGTGAATCGAGAACTACCAGAAGTACAAGCAGGCAGAGGAATTAGAGATCAAATTGCCAACATACGCTGGATCTTGGAGAAAGCTAGGGAGTTCCAGAAAAACATCTACTACTGCTTCATTGACTATGCTAAAGTCTTCGATTGTGTGGATCACAACAAATTGTGGCAAGTTCTTAAAGAGATGGGAGTACCAGACCATCTTATTGAGAAACCTATATGCGGGTCAAGAAGCAACAGTGAGAACTGGACATGGAACCACTGATTGTTTCAAAATTGGGAAAGGAGTCCGGCAAGGCTGTATACAGTACTATTGCCCTGCCTATTTAATTTATATGCAGAGCACATCATGAGAAAAGCGGGGCTAGACGAATCAAAAATTGGAATTAAGATTGTCTGGAGAAATATCAACCTCAGATATGCAGATGATACCACTCTAATGGCAGAAAGTGAAGAGGAACTAAAGAGCCTCTTGATGCAGGTGAAGAAGGAGAGTGCAAAAGTTGGCTTGAAACTCAACATTAAGAAAACTAATATCATAGCATCCAGCCCTCTCAATTCCTGGCAAATAATGGGGAAGAAATGGAGGTAGTTACAAATTTTATTTTCCTGGGCTCCAAGATCACCGCAAATGGGAACTGCAACCAAGAAATTAAAAGATGCTTGCTCTTGGGGAGGAAAGCTACGACAAATCTAGATAGCTTACTAAAAAGCAGAGATATCACCCTGCCAACAAAAGTGCATATAGTCAAGGCTATGGTTTTCCCAGTTGCAATGTATGGCTGTCAAAGTTTGACCATAAGAAAGACTGAGCACCAAAGAATTGAGGCCTTTGAACGATGGTGCTGGAGAAGACTCCTGCGAGTCCCTTGGACTGCAAGGCAATCAAACTGGTCAGTCCTAGAGGAAATCAACCCTGACTGCTCTTTAGAAGGCCAGATCCTGAAGATGAAATTCAAATACTTTGGCCACCTAATGAGAAGGAAGGACTCCCTGGAGAAGAGCCTAATGCTGGGAAAGATTGAGGACAAAAGAAGAAGGGGACGATAGAGAACGAGGTGGCTAAATGGAGTCACTGAAACAGTAGGTGTGAGCCAGGGGTGGGTTCTAAATTTTTTTACTACCGGTTCTGTGGGCATGGCTTGTTTTGTGGGCGTGGCTTGATGGTCATGTGGCAATTCTTTATAATTGAGCAGAGGTACTGGTCTACCAGGCTTTTAACTGCTTGCAGCTTGCAGAGCTGTACCAGTCTACTCATTTATTTTTGCAGGCACTGGTCTACCCATTTATTTTTGCAGGCACTGGTCTACTCATTTCTTTTTGCAGGCACCGGTCAACTCATTTGTTTTTGCAGTCACCGGTCTACCACCAAACTGCCTTTTAACACTGATCAGCTGTAGGGCGACCCTTTAAAGCCCAGCGGCAAGAGTTTAAACAGTTTTTTTCCTTCTAGCCAATCAGCTGGGACTCAGGAGGCAGCAATAGATTGGGGGTGGGTTCAAATAAAAGGTAAGAATAACGCAGGGGGGACGGGGGGCAGAACCAGTTCGGTGATGTCATATCGTCACCGCTACCGGCTCGGTGGAACCGGGCTGAACCGGAAGGAACCCACCACTGGTGTGAGTTTAAATGGACTCCAGAGGATAGTAGAGGAAAGAAAGGCCTGGAGGAATGCTGTCCATGGGGTTGCGATGGGTCGGACACGACTTCGCAACTAACAACAACAACAATAACTGTATAATTCATAACACTAGTTATGACATATGAAGCCTTTTATGGGTCAGGTACACAACTTCTATGGAATTGCATTTTCCAAGTAGACTCTTTCTATCCTGTATGCTAGACTAGTTGTTCCCTCTTCCCAAATATCAGCATGGGATAAGGTTTTCTCCATAGGTGCTTTGACCCTATGGAATCTTCTTCCTGAAATTAGAATGGAACCTTTCTTCTTTCCCTAAAGATCATTCTTTTTTCTTAGGGTTTTGGAGGATGAGTTGATATAAATGCTGACAGTTGGACAGTCATTGGTATTTATAGTTTGACTATAAGTAAGTAGTGACGTATAGCTAAATATATTTAATTTAATTTAATTATTTTAAAGGGAGTTTTTTATGAGATTTTATTACTGTGGCCTGTCCAGGTCTTGCAACGTAGGTAGCATGCAATTACTATAAAATAAATACATATGTACGTAATACAATATTTTGAGAAATATGCTTCTAGCGACAACCAAGAAAATTTTTATCGAAAATTACATATGAAATTAATAGAGCTGGATTATGACAACATTTGTATGATGGGAGACTTCAATGGAATAGTAGAGGAGAAAATGGACTATAATACACAAAAGACAATAAAACAAAGTAGAAAACTTTGCCGAAATCCTTTTTCAAGATGATAAAGGAAATAAATTTAAAAGATATATGGAGAGAAAGAAATGCAAAAAAAAGACAATACACTTTTTATTCTAATAGACATTTATCATGGTCTAGAATAGATATGGTTGACAATGGACTTGACCTCGAACATAGAAGAAATAGCCATAAAGGCTAATACCTGGGCAGACCATAATTCAATGACGGTGAGATGGAAAGGACAAAGGAGAAGGTCTAGATGGACTCTAAATACTACAATATTAAAAGAAAGGGATTTTCTACAGAAAATGGAGAAAGAATTAGCCTTTTTTTTCAAAGAAAATAGAAAAGAGGATACATCAATGCAGAATCGGTGGGACACTGTGAAAGCCTATGCCAAAGGCCTGATTATTGACTATACAAGAAAAAGAAATATTAAGAAAAGATAAGCATATAAAACGTTAGAGGGTGATTACAAGAAATTTGAAAAAGAACTGCAGAAGTTCCCACAAAAAAAAGGCATTAAAATGAAAATGGAGACAATCAAACATAAAATGGGATTACTAGAGAAAGAAGATTTAGCACAAAAAATCAGGAATGCTAAACAGAAATATTTTGAAGATGCTAATAAACCAGGCAGATGGGTACCATATAAATTGGCTCTTCCAGCAAATTGTCTGATTTGCTGGGAGTTTTTAGTTTTCTTAGAGTTTTAATTGGATCATTTTAATTAACTTAAATTAACTTATTAACTTATTGCTCTGTGGTTTTTATTTTTGTGAGCTGCCCCAAATCCTTCGGGAGAAGGGTGGCATATAAGTATGATTAAACAAATAAATAAATAAATTGAAAAAAGAAAGGGAGTCAAGGAAAATATCACAGCTAATAGATGAGCAAGGACAAATTAGATTTGGAAATGAGGAGAAGAAAAACATTGTACAAGACTACTATAAAAAACTATATGAAAAAGAAAAGATAGAAGAGGAAAGTATTAAACAATATTTACCCAAGGCGAATTTACCCCAGATTCCAAAAGATGTTGAGATGATGCTAGAAGGATGATGGAATTGACCAAAGCAATTAAAAAACAAAAAAGTGGGAAGGCACCAGGTCTAGATGGACTACCGGCGGAATATTATAAGACTTTACAGGAATCATGAGTCTCCCAATATTAGAAGTTATGAATGAAGTAATGTTAAAGAAGGAAATACCCAACTCATGGTTAGAAGCATATATTACACTTATTCCAAAAGAGGATATCGACCTACAACAAGTCAAAAACTATAGGCCTATATCTCTGCTAAATTCAGATTATAAAATCTTTGCTACAATACTAGCAGAAAGACTTAAAAGATACTTAAATAATTTTATACACTTGGATCAAAATGGATTTCTGCCGAAAAGGCAGATTAGGGACAATTTGAGGATAATTCTGGATACTTTGGAATATTATGAGGCGCACCCAGAATAGCAAATGGCTTTGATGTTTTTAGATGCACAGAAAGCCTTTGACAATGTGAACTGGCTTTTTATGATATGACAATTGAAATAGATGGGCTTTGGAGAGAAATTTGTTCAAGCTATAGAAGCTATATATTACAAGCAAATAGCAAAAGTAATGATAAATGGAGAACTGACAGAATTCATTGAAATACAAAAAGGAACGAGACAAGGTTGCCCATTGTCACCACTGTTGTTTGTGTTAACATTAGAAGTACTAAACAGAAACATTAGAGAAGAAAAAGGAATAAAAGGAATGAAAATTCAAAACCAAGAATATAAATTGCAAGCATTTGCGGATGACCTGGTGTTTATTTTGGAAGATCTACTTCAATCTATAAACAAACTGATAGATAAAATAGGAGATTTTGGGAAGGTGGCAGGCTTGAAAATAGATAAAGATAAAACGAAGATTTTGACAAAAAATATGTTAAAAAAACAGAAAGAAGAGTTGGTGGAAGTATCAAGGATGCAGGTCACGAACAAGGTCAAGTGTTTGGGGATACATTTGACAGCAAGATGTGGTACTCTTAAGGAGAATAACTATGATAAGTTTTAACAACAGAAAGCGACAGATCTGGCAAAATGGGAGAATTTGCAATTATCATTGATAGGGAGAATATCAACTATTAAAATGAATATATTGCCCAGACTCTTATATTTATTTCAGACAATTCCAATTAAGTTGGGAAAAAATATTTTGAAGATTTAAATAAAATTGTGTTAAAATATATATGGCAGGGTAAAAAGGCAAGGATAAAATTAAAACTGTTGCAAGATGTTAGACTAAGAGGAGGTTTTGGTTTGCCGGATTGGGAATTATATTATCAAGCTTGTAATTTGATGTGGATTAAGGAATGGATAACGTTAAGGAATATTAGATTGTTGACTTTAGAAGGACATGATTTGTTGTTGGGCTAGCATGCTTTTATATGGTATAAAACTACAAAAATACAGGGTTATTTTAGAAGGCATATGATACGAGAATCTTTGTTATTAAATTGGGAGATGATCAAACAATGTCATTATTTAAAAATTCCAGTCTGGTTATCTCCTATTGAAGCAGTCTCACGCTCAATAACATTTAGAAAGGAACAAATGGTGAATTATTAAATGAAAAGGGTGAACTTAAATCGAAGCAAGAATTAGAAGAACAAGAGATTGAAATGGATTGGTTTTCATATATGCAAATACAGTCTAGATATGACAAAGATTCTAAAATGGAGGGTTTTTATAGTAATTTGACGAATTTGGATAAAATTTTAACAGGTTCTGATGACTATGTAATTAAAAAAACTGTACGGTTACTTATTAGAAGTAAAATTGGCAGAAGAACACGATTGCATGGGGGGGAAATGTGGGTCATGGGATTGAATTAGAGAAATGGGAAAAACTGTGGTTGCAGAATTATAAAATGACAATGTCAACAGCATATAAGGAGTACTTGTATAAGATGTTTTGCAGGTGGCATTTACCCCCGGTGAGAATAGCCAGAATGTACAAGAATAAATCGGATAAATGTTGGAAGTGTCATCAGATTCCGGGTTCATATTACCATATGTGGTGGACACGTGCAGAAGCTAAAAGATATTGGACTAAAATCCACACATGGCTGGAAAAAATGATAAAGAAACACATTGACTTTAAACCAGAGATATTTTTATTAGGGATCTTACCAGAAACATACAACAGAGAATTGAGATATTTAATTGTGAATGTTTTAACGGCAGCTAGAATTGTATTTGCTAAAAACTGGAAAGGAGAGAAGATACTTATGGATGACGATGTTATTAAGAAAATTTTGGAGTGTGTTGAAATGAGTAAATTGACATTTGAAATTAGGCAACAAGAAGATAAACAATATTATTTGATATGGGATTTATTTTATCAATGGTTAGACAAGAAAGCATGGAAATGAAATATGAAACATGAAATGGATAAAATAATAAAACATAGAGGGGTTTATTTCCCTTATGGAGGATAAGCTACTGTCAAATAATTGGTAAATGAGAATAATAATGTAATAAACTGTTCAATAAGAAAATGTTGGATAGAGGATTAAGCACAAAAAATTTGTAAGCGATCAATACACTTTCTGTAATTGTAATGGATGATAATTGCTTTATGTTTTAAGTTTTGTTTTTAAAAAAAAAAATCAAAAAAACCCCAATATTTTGAGAAACACTGTTTAGGTTTGATAAAGAACTTTTGGTTTATGGACTGTTTTTTTGCAGGGATCTACTGACATGCTTCAGCTGGGAGGTGCCCGAACCTTTTTTTTTAGTTCCTTCTCGTGGCATGTTGGATCCCGGTGAAGAATGCATAATGAAGGTGACTTTTCAACCTGAGATGGCTTTGGTGTATGATGTTTTAGCAACATGCACCTATGGAGACAATCAGGAGCAGAAGACTCTTAAACTGAAAGCTGTTGGTAAGAACATTTACACTCTAAAAGTATCAAACGCAACATTTGATATGTATCTTCAGCAAAATTTCAGCCTTCTGGCAGCTCCATTTATCTTTCTGACTTTCAGCTGACTAACCTTCAGCTAGATATGCTGAAGAGCTTAGTTTGTCCATCATCCCCACCTCATTTCTTGTAAAAATTGCTCCTGTGGTAGATACAGTAGCAATTTCTCCCTACATCACTGTAGGGGAGAAGAATGAAATTATATCTTCTGTTCCAGGGGTGAAATCTAAAATTTGTTACTACCGGTTCTGTGGGCGTGCCTGTGTGTGTGTGTGGAGGGTTATTGTGACTGGGTGGGCGTGGCCAACTTTTTTTTTTTTTTTACTTTTAAAAGCATTTTTTCTACAACCTTAAGAGATTGCAGAAAAAAAATGCTTTTAAAAGCTTCTGACGATCAGGCAACTCAGTTGGGATCGTCAGAGGTTTTAAAGGCATTTTTTTTCCTACAATCTCTTTGGCCGAAGAGGTTGTAGAAAAAATGCTTTTAAAAGCCTCTGATGATCCCAGCTGAGCCACGCGATCATCAGAGGCTTTTTTTTTTTACTTTTAAAAGCATTTTTTCGGCTGAAGAGGTTGTAGAAAAAATGCTTTTAAAAGTAAAAAACCCAGCCTCTGATGATCGCACAGCTCAGCTGGGCATGGGGGGGGGGGGAGCCCACAGGGATTTTTGCTACCAGTTCTCTGAACCACCCACTGCCATCGCTATTGGATCGGGAGCATTTCACCCCTGTTCTATTCTAAGTCTATATGCTTCTTGTGTGTGTATATATCCTAATGCATCTCCACCTACCAAGGACAAACAATGCATTAGAGGTTACATGTATGGTTGCCAATACATTTATCTGCAATGTTAAAAACCGAGGAGCTTGGGAAGATTTGTAGTCCTGTCCAGAAGTGGGTTCTACTTACCTTTACTACCGGTTCGCAACGGGGCTGCGCACAGAAGCTTCCTGATGATGTTGCAGTCGGGGGGTGGAGCCTCCCGCTGGTTTTACTACCAGTTCTTGCGAACAGGTCCAAACTGGGGGTAACCCACCACTGCTCCTGTCCTATTATGCAGTGTAGCTTATGACTGTTTAAAAAAAAAACCAATTTCAGTTTGGGGTTTTAAAATCGTTTATTTCTTTGTTTCCACAATATCATTGTATTGCCTCTGAACTTTTACTCAGAATACTTCCAAATTGTTAAGAAATATATTTTTTTTAAATTTGATTTATATGCCACCCTTCTCCGGAGACTCAGGGCGGCTTACAATGCGTTAAGCAATATTATTTTCCTGATCAACATGTATAAATGTTGTAGCTGAAAACTGACAAGTCTTTCCCATGTCTGGATACTTGCTTGCAAGAAAATGACAGCTGTCTTATTATTTTTTTCATTTTCTTTTAATAGGAAGTTTGATGTCTCTTGTGTCCATGTTTTGTAGTCAATTGCCCATAATTTAAAAGGCTTTTGACCCTCACCATAAAACTCATGTTAGGAAAATTTAGAAGGGAAATTAATTTTCCCAGAATATTTTTCTTGTAACACGTTTCAGGTCAAAGTATGAATAGTGCCACACCATTGGTGCAGTGACCCAAATGTCAAAATTGACATAAATTCAGAACACAGCCATCTCCAACATTAAACACAGTAATTTTTTTCCCTAGGTAAATATCCCCACCTGCTGGTCAATGTGCCAGAAGACACCTATGAAGATATCAAGCTTATAAAGTTCAGGGACGTGCTTTCCTTTGGCTCTGTTGCTGTTGACAGCACTGTGGAGAAAGAAATGGAAATACTGAATGTATCTGTGGTATGGAAAGGTGTTTCTTGAATGTGAAGAAGAGATTGTTCTATCCAATGCAGCTTGTTCTTCTCACAGGGACATGTTTCCTTTCCTTCCACTTTCGAAGCGGATGATTTTATCCGTATAGGCAACACCGTTTTTTTGGGGGGGGGAGGGGGCAGAAGATCAGGTTTTTAAAAAAAAATAAAAATAAAATCAAATTGGTGTAATCAAGTTAAGTGGAAGCATAACAGATCCATTTCCTTGCAATTTTAGGAGAGGAAAAACCCAAATATAGTGCTGAATGTTGGTAATATAATCTGGACGGGGTTCTAGATGCTTCAGAAAATGAGCCTGAAGTCATCCATCTCTGTTGTAAAGGGAGATATCTGGATGAAAGTCTTTCTCCAACTATCAATTTTTTAGGGTCATCTCTGTTGCTATGTGGACAATTCACGTGAACCGAATGGACCATTTTTATAATTTTATTGGGTGTAAGAAGCCAGGCCTTGCTTTAGTTAACCAATCTGCTCAGAAATGTGGTGGAAAGAGAGGGTAATAGCATGTGTGGCCAAATTTCAGAATTCAGCTTTGTTTTACTTACAGGCCTGCAATTTTGCTAAAGGACCTCTCTAATTCCTTTTCAGCTCAGTGATCCTTGATTGTAAGACTGAGTTAACAGACTTGAAAGACTGGCTTGGCCTATTAAGCATTTCTCGATCCTTAGAGAGTAACAAACAATGAAACCAACATGGAAAGAAGCAGTATATCAGTGGTTCTTAATGTCTAACCACATCAGCTGCCAACCTTCTTTCGCTCACTTTCCCAGCTAGGCGTTTGTGGAGAAAGACTACTCTTTTGCTGTTTAAAAGATAAAGTTGTGAGAAAATCTGTTTCATGCTTTCTTGGCCTATGCTGCCCAATGTAAAACAAACCTCTTTGCTCGGTGAGGGAGAGCTAACTGTCTGTCTCTTGACAGGTTGATGCTCCATTCAGGATTGAGAGAACAAAGGAGCCAATGCTTCGTGATCGTGTCTTTTCCTGCGACGTTACCCAAGCCATTGTTAAAGCTGGTGGCACATCAGTCATCCCTGTTAGGTTTAGCCCACACACTGTGGGTGTGAAAAGTGTGGATTACTTCACTATTATGCCTTCGGGAAGTAACACACATTCTGTGTTGAAGGTGACAGGATCATGCAAAGGTACGTGAAGGGGGAGCCTATTTGCTTCTTTGTGCTGTAGTGAAGCATATTAGTAGGGACTGGAGAAAAATTTAGTTCACATTTAAATGTAAATTCAACCGATGTGCCCTTCTCAGACCAGTACGCAAATCACAATATATTTTGCAATCCTCATTTTTTCCATATTTTGCAAAGCAGTTTGCGCATCAAAAAACCTCAAACAAGGCATACCTACGGTATATTGGAGAAAAATATCTCCAATAGTATCATTACCCCAAACTGCTTATGAGAAAGTCTTATCAAACATTGAGGACTGTTGTAAATTCCTTCCTTCAGAGCTGTCATAACTTGAGGGATACTTGTATTATAAAAACTAAACCACGTAATGATTTTGTGCCGTTTCAACAAATTGCAATGGTGTTGATTTTTGTCTTAATACTTCAGGAGATTTTGGAATATATTTTAATACACATGACAATTTTAATTTAATTTAATTTAAATTCCCTGTTGTGTTGAGTAATGAGTCTGTGTGTCATTACTCAAAGAAAGACCACTTTTATTCAATTTGGTGTAATTCACCTAGGTGTGGGAAGCACTGCCTCATGCTATGTATATTAGGAAATATGGACACAAAAATACAGGCAGGCACAGAAACGCAATTTAAATGTCCTTAATATTTTTTTAAAAAGGAGAAACTGAGCAAAAGCAAATTTCACCACTCCCTATGTCTCAGTCCTAATTTTAGTAAACATAGGTACAGAAACTTGCCTGATGTTGGATTCTAATCATATTATGTAGAACATTTTCTAAAGAATATAATTGGCCAAGTGTGATTGGACACAGAAGGAATTTGTCTTGGTGCATATGCTCTCAGTGTACATAAAAGAAAAGATACATTCATCAAGAATCATAAGGTACAACACTTAATGATAGTCATAGGGTACAAATAAGTAATCAAATCATATTAGGAAACAGTCAATATAAATCGTAAGGATACCAGCAACAAGGTTACAGTCATACAGTCATAAGTGGGAGGAGATGGGTGATAGGAATGATGAGAAGATTGAAGTTGATTGGGAATATATTTGTAGCCAACAGAAACTGATTTGTTTGGATAGATTCCTATGCTATTTTCAAGCCTAAAAATTTGTTGCCCTATGTACTATTTTCTGTTATCTCAATATGAATATACAATTATTCATTATCTGTTAGAAATATTTGAAATGATCCTTTTCTATAGAAAACAGAATTCTGCTCACCAAAGAGGAAGAAGCTGATCCGTGCACTTCTGTTCCTCATATATGTGAGAATGGATCTGGATTCTGGGCACGTTTGGAAGCCTTGAAAAATAGGTGACCAGAGTAATCATTTTATAGATAACGTGCAGGATATCCATACTTCAAAGTAAAACTAATAATTGGGAGTTTTTATTGTACAAAAAAACCATTCCTTGGTTTTTCCTAATTGTCATAGCAGAATGAAAATTGGATTTGTTTGTCATTCTAGGCCCTGCAGTAACTTTTCTGCATCCCTTTGTTTACTTCTCCTACATTAACCTTGGTGAATACTTAAATCAGCCATTAGACATCATTAACAACTCCGATGTTCCAGCTTACTATCAATTCGACATTGATTGCACACAGAGTGTGTTTTCCATTGACCGTCCTTATGGGGTCTTGAATGGAATGTCAACAATCACGCTGAAGGTGACTTTCCAGCCTACTCACCCAATTATATGTTACCGGCGGGTGGTTTGCCTTGTGCATCATCAGGTAAGAGAGTTAGAATACATCTTGCCCTGAAACTGGTCTCTGAATTGTGTACTCCCAATCAGCTACAGGATGGTTGTGTACCATTTCATTGAGCAGATAGAATAATTCTGTCCAGGCAACTCTGGTTATACTGTATGACATGTTCCTACAGTCTCAGGCCAGTAGCTCCTATTTCTTTTCTTTGTATAACATTTCTAAGTTAAGTCAAAGTACTGGCTCTGATTTGAATGTTGATAGTATGGACTTAATTTTCAGGCTCCTATATGTCTTTTTGTCTTGTAATGAAAAATTTGGAAGTACAGAGCACAGCGCTGAGGAGATCTATGTTTATTGCAACAAGGATTGGGTGCTTGCTTTACAAGAATGAGGGACTCCGAACAATGGGAAAGTAATGATTTGTATAGAGGTTGAGGATTATAAAGCAGGAAATCCTGGGAATCTGATTTGCTGGCAATTTTGGGGGATGTTAGGCAGGTCCTTGTCCTGGCCCCTGGCAGCAGAACTGGAGAAGTCCACTGTTGAGGAGATGGACTCATCAGACTGATTGAGGATGGAAGGTTGGGATTTCTCACCTTGTTACTATGTTGGAACTCCCTTATTGAGGCTTCCTTGGTCTGTAATGTGAGCTGGTTAGGGAGACTTCTCTTCTTTGGTTTATCTGAGCTTTATCTGGGGAAAATTTGGGTCTGATAGGATTACGCAAAGAGAAGAGTTGGGCTTGACCCTGGTCATGTCCAAGACAGAGGTAGGAAAAAGGTGCAGCCTCCATTTTGTTTGTTAGGTTTTTTTTCTCCACAACACTATGTAGTTGTTTTGAGTTTTGTAAGCAGAGAATTTCACACATTGTCCTATGCCCAATTGTATGGATGACAAAATTCAGAATGATGGGTATGCCTTCAGAATGCCTTTGCAGATGAAATAGACTGTTTTCTTTCTTGTGTTCTTGATGCTGGTCAGGATCCATTGTTCCTAGATTTGGTTGGGACCTGCCACACAGAAACCACAAGCCCAAACCCTTTGAAAATGAAGGATCTGAGCAGGTACAGGACACATATGGCCAGAGGATTGACCTTTTTCCCACCAGACATTCTGGGCACCATGCTGAAGGAAGGCAAGCTGCTGGTCGATGAGAATGGAGCTCTTACACTCCCACCAGAGGTAAAGGATGTTTTAAGAGAAGCAGACTTATTCAGCCTGATTTCTCTTGAAAAGGAAGCCTAACATATTAATTGGTTACCAATACTTCTGTATTGTATCATCACAATTCCCAGAATATACTATGAATATGGATATCCTCTGAAAATTCAATCTGTTAAATTTGATAGGCTTTTATCCCGTCATTGAATAAGCTGAGCTTCCCTATGGACATGGATACATATAATTATTATCTTACTTTCAATAAGGTAGAATGAGCAGTTTCTCTTTTGGCTAAATGCAGTTATTTTGTTTTTAAGATGCTGCAGGACAAACCCCCTGAGGAGTATCCTGTCATTGAACCCCTGGTTGAATATTTCCATGATGGTGTATACAGTGACCTCACGATATATCCTCCCCACGTCAGCCTCAGTATCAAAGAGTTTGATTTTGGCTGCTGTGCAAGTCTTCGAGAGATAGAGCCACTTCCTTTCTCTGTGACCAACCACACAAAGGGGAAAGTCTCCGTTATATGGACAAGAAAGCCAGACAGTCCTTTCCAGGTGATGCCAGAGTGTTGTGACATCCCATCTCTGAAGAGTATGGCTTTCCGCATCACTTTCCAGCCTCCTCAGGTCAATACTTTATATGCAGCAGAACTGGAAGGCTTTGCTTTCTATAAGGTGGGTAGAAATTGAGGTTCAAAATGCTGACCTTTAGCATACACAGCTTCTCATACCATTAGAGTGGATACCGTATTTTTCGGACTATAAGACGCACCGGTATATAAGAGGCACCAAGATTTCAAAGAGGTAAGCAAGAAAAAAAAAGTTTTTGCCCTCCCTGGAACCCCAGGAGCACTCTGCAGGCCTCCCAAAGCCTCTGTGCACCCTGTTTTTTGCCCATTGTTCACAAAAATGGAGGTGTTTTTGCCCTCCCCAGCACACAGGAGCGCAATGCAGCCTCCCAAAGCCTCTGCACGCCCTGTTTTTGTGAAAAATGGGCCCGCTTTTCACAAAAATGGGACACGTGGGGCGGGGCTTCGGGAGGCCAAAAATGGCTGTATTCGGCATATAAGACATACCAACATTTCCACCCTCTTTCAGGGGAGGAAAAAGTGTGTCTTATACTCCAAAAAGTACGGTAATTTTCCATATCGCTTTGGTATGGTTGGGTATCTGATGTCAAATATGCTGTTAATATATCAAATCCTGGCAAAAGTCATCTGCCATCTCCTCACAAAGGGAGGGTAGGAAGAAACTGGTTTAAAAATTCAGTAAGCAGGTTATTTGTTGAAGGGCATGTTCTGTCCTCTACCTGCCTTGGAATTCTGACTTGGAACCTCTTTGTTTAACATCGCTCTAAAGCACAAATTAAGTGGCTTCCTTTGCTCTGTTTCTTTTCACCGGTAGGTGCTGAGACACTACAACAATGTTGAAGAGCCCATCACTATGTGTCCATCCTGGAGTCTGACCATCCGCTTGCGTGGACATACTTTTCAACCTGGGCGACAGCACTTCATCCCACGGTTCATCTTGGACTGTCACAAGGTGAAGAATGTTTGTCATCCCTGGTAAATGCCTGTGGAGTACAAGCAGTTTTCTCAAGGATAGTCACTTATTTGTTGGCATAATATTTTACAACCATTATTTATCGTGTCTTAAAAGATCCAATCCTGCTGTTTCCGTTAGAAATGCTGTGTTTCTCTAAAACATGTTGTGAGAATCCAAATGTAATGAATTAATTTGATTCACTGGATCAAACTGATTTCCATGGTGTTAAGAAATGCCAAGTTATTGTTCAACTCGGAAACCAACCGACAAGCTCGGAGAACAAACCTTCACCCTCATATTTTAGAAGTACTTAAAAACTGAAATAAAGCATTGAATACTTGCTTGAAATATGTTTGAAAAATGAAACTTGAAGAAGATGCAGAGATGAAGTGGGTGGCTTGATACTGTATATTTATATTCATACCAGGTGTCAGGAAGATGAATGCATGCCACAACATGGCAACCTAGCATGCAGTGTTCTAAAGGTGAATCTGATTGGAGCCTTACCTTAGCTTCCAAATCACTGACCTCTCCCATAACTAATTAATCAATCATTAATTTCTGTGCAGGTGATGGTTTGCAATTACTGAATAGCTGGGCATGTTTGAGACCTGTATTGTGGTTTGCTGGCTGATACATGGGAGTCAGCTTGCAAATTGAACTAGATGCTATAAATGGCATATGGTCAATTGACTTTCCACGTTCCTTTTTAATAAAAGTTCCTTTAAAGTACAAAAGTTATAGAGGAAAATCACAGAGGGACCGTTTCTCCAATCCAAATCTCTTCCTGTCTCCCAGGTCTTTCCTCCAGTATGTCGGAATGTCAGCACATACTGCAGCATGCTACTCCGCAACGTAGGCACAACAGCCATAAGTTTTAACATTGGCCGAGAAAAGTGCCCTTCTGTCTTGATCAAGCCCAGCTGTGGCTATATTATTCCAGGAGCCCATCAGATCTTTTTCCTTTCAACTTGCCCCACAGAAACAACTATACAACAGCACACCTTGCTCTTGAATCTCAATTTTTGGTCCTCTTTCACACAGGTAAGCAAGGAAATGCCATTTTTTTTTTATTGCAAAAGTTTTACAATTACATTTTCACCCCATTTTTTCCCCCCCTCAACCCACCCCAAACTTCCCAACCTCCCTAACCCACCCTAACCCTCCCCTCCCCCCCAGACTTCCACACAGTATACTCATATCAAGTAAAAGGAAAAACCCTCCTTTGTATATAAAACTTCAACCCCGCCCTCCCCCTTATAAATTTTCATCTTCATTACATTAACCTATTTCTATCTTAATATAACATTTTCAAATAAATTTTCATCCTCATTACCTTAAAATATTTCTATCTTAATATAACATTTTCAAATAAATTTTGATCCTCATTACCTTAAAATATTTCTATCTTAATATAACATTTTCAAATAAAAGCTATTTGATACTTCCTAGTTTGATATTTGTTCTGAACATAATCTATCCACCTCTTCCATTCCCATTCATAAGTCTCTTGTGAACAATCTTTTAGATATGCTGAAATCTTTGCCATCTCTGCAAAACTGGCCATCTTCAAAGTCCATTCCTCAATCGTGGGTAGCGCTTCATTTTTCCAGTATTTACCTATCAACAATCTTGCTGCTGTTATCATATACAATATCAATTTTGTTTCACCCAATGTAAAACCCTTAACTATACCCAATAAAAACAATTGTGGAGAAAATTGAATTTTTTTCTTCAAAACATTCTGCATGACCCACCAAATTTTTATCCAAAAAGCCTTAACTTTCTTACAGGTCCACCAAACATGATAATATGTAGCATCTAGACAATCACATCTCCAGCATTTAGGCTGCACATTAGGGTACATACACGACAATTTTTTGGGGTCTAAATGCCATCTGTAAAACATTTTATAAAAATTTTCCCTCAGATTCTGCGACTGTGTAAATTTAACATTCTGAACCCAAATTTTTTCCCATGTTTCCAACATCACTGGTTCCTCAAAATTTTGTGCCCACTTAATCATACAATCTTTAACTAGTTCAGTTTCTGAATCCCTTTCTAACAAGACATTATAAAGTCTTTTAATATGCATTGGACCTTTCTCTTTTATGTGTCTGACCAATTCTTCCTCATACATCATAATACCAGTTTTTTGGTCCTCTTTCCATCTCAATTGCAATTGATTATATTGTAACCAAGTTAGATTAATCCCTTCAGCCAACAATGTCTGTAATGTCTTCAGCTGCCATCTGCCCGCATCTGTAAAAAGAACCTCTTTATATAAAACCCCCCCGAGTGACATTATATTTGTATTCCACAAAGTATGACCAAGATCCAGCCATAGCGGTATTTTATAATCCCATTTGAGTCGGTGCTTCTTCCAAACTCTCAACAAAGAATCTCTAAGTATATGGCTTTTAAATGCTTTATCCACTTTGTTGTCATAAAATAAGTAAGCATGCCATCCAAGTTCCAAATCAAAACTTTCTGCATTCAGTATTCCAGTCTTTTTTCCTCCAAACCAATCACTTGTTAAAGTCAAAGCTGCTGCATCATAATATAACTGTAGGTTTGGAAGTTTAAGACCTCCCCTTTCTGGAAAATCTTGCATAATTTTCAATTTTACTCTTGGTTTTTTCTCGTTCCAGACAAACTTATTCACTCCAGTTTGCCACACTTTTAGTTGTTTATCATTTTTAAGCACCGGAATCATTTGAAACAAAAAAAGAAATCTTGGCAAAATCTTCATCTTAACTGCTGCTATTCTTCCAAGTAAAGACAGCTGCAGTTTTTTCCAAGTCTCCATGTCTTTTTGCACCTCTCGCCACAACACCTCATAATTATTTTGAAACAATTTCATATTTGATTCTGCAACCTGAACTCCTAGATATTTTACCTTTGGTACAATCTCAAAACCTGCCCTCCTTTCAAGCTCGTGTTTACGATCTTGTGTCACATTTTTGACTATCATCTTATTTTTTTCTGGTTCAGTCTAAAACCTGAAACTTTACCATAGTCTTGTATAATGTCCTTCATCTGGATTATTGACTCCATTGGCTGTGTTAGGGTAACGACCAGATCATCTGCAAATGCCTTTATTCTGTAATCCTCTTGCCTTATCATTATACCTTTCAAGATATTAGAGTCCCGTATTGTGTTTAACAAGACTTCTAGTGTTAAAATAAACAACAGTGGGGACAACGGACATCCCTGTCTTGTTCCTTTTTCGATTTTAAACTCTGTTGTCAAACTTCCATTAATAATAATCTGTTCTTGCTCTTGATAAATTGCTGAAACCGCCTAGCCAATTTTTCTTTCTATTTTTTTTACCCTATTTTTTCATGCTATTCATCTGTTTGGCACCCTTTCTCTAGTAGTTTTAATTTAATTTAATTTAATTTTGGTAAGGCCTTTAAAGCTGAAAAAACTCTTGTTCCATACCAACGTAGGAACTATTAGATAGCTTAACAAGGATCAATAATTCAGAACACTCCTTCACTTATGGCAATGTGTTATTTTATAATCTCTTTCCCTGCTTCCTTATCTAAAGAAAAGGGGAAGATAGCTGAGGCTTAGGAATGTCTGCAAATATAATTTCCTATTTTTACCAGTTCATTAGAAAAAGGAAGGAAATAGGCTTGTCCACCCTGATGACATCCAGATCATAGAGCAGAATTGAATCTGATCATTTAAACGTGGCTTACTTAAGCCAAAATCTAATGATACTTTTTTGGGAGGTAGTGGTGGCAGGAATGGTTGATAGTTGTAACGTCTCAATTTCTTGCTTTTAGCTCAGCCTATATTTATTTATCTATCATATTTATATGTTTCCAATCTCTCAGAAATGTGATTCCAGGTGTTGTACAAAAACCCACAAAATCGTAATCACTAAAAACTCTCTACAATTAAAACATCAATATTATTATGAAAAAAGAGCTGGAGAGAACACGCAGTGTAGCCACCCATTAAATCCCCATATCCATGAGACCTCTAAATCTGTTGACAATCATGTTTTGAAGGACTTCCAGAAGGACAGCCAAGATGAAGCCTGTCTCCCAGGAGGAAGGTGTAGCAAGAGGAGGAGGGTCCATAGGATGAGCACTATAGCAATAGCATAGATTTATATACCACTTCACAGCGCTTTACAGCCCTCTCTAAGTGGTTTACAGAGTCAACATATTTGGGTCTGCCACCAACAATTTGGGTCTTCATTTTACCCACCTCGGAAGGATGGAAGGCTGAGTCAACCTTGAGCCTGGTGAGATTTGAACTGCCAAATTGCAGTCAGCCGGCAGTCAGCAGAAGTAGCTTGCAGTACTGCACTCTAACCACTGCACCACCGTGGCACATATATAGCAGAAAAGGACCATCTACTGGGTTCTACTAGATTAACAGAGGGGATCTGTAGCTTGCCTTTTCTGCCAGATCTGATGGGACAGGCAGAAGTAATTGGAAATAGGTAATCCCTCACATTACCCAGTTCCGTACAATGAAGAGGCTTAAATAACAAAACCAGCACCTTGAGTTGGATCCAGAAGCAAATTGGCAATGAA
This sequence comes from Arizona elegans, assembly GCA_022577455.1. Taxonomy (NCBI): domain Eukaryota; kingdom Metazoa; phylum Chordata; class Lepidosauria; order Squamata; family Colubridae; genus Arizona; species Arizona elegans. The sequence continues at coordinate 1,111,460 of JAKOOJ010000040.1, read as the reverse complement.
TGCAAGTTGTGGAGCAGAAATGTAATGTGTCATTCTAGGGTCACACATATCATAGCTGCCCTCACCGTTGCATTTTATACCAGCTGAAACTTCCAGATTCTCTTCAAGGGCAGCTCCATGTAGAGCGCATTACAGCAATCCATTCTGGAGGTGACCAGGATGTGAGTGATGGTGAATAGAACCTCCTGATCCAGGAATGGGTGCAGCTGGCACACAACATGAAACTGAGCAATGGCCCTCCTAGCCACAACTACCACCTGCTCTTCAAGCAGGAGTTGCAGGTCCAGGAGGGCTCCCAAGTTTAAGTCTGTCTGGGCAGCACAATCCCATTCAGTACCAGAGATGACATAGTCCCAGAACTGGAAAGCCTTAGAATCCAGAGCCACTCAATCTTACTACGTTTCTGTCAAACTCTGTTATTCCCCTTCCAGATCCCACAGACTTCAAACACTGGGACATCATCAGCTTGCTTAATTCACCAGTGACAACTTTGTATAATTGGGATCATCTTTCTCTTCCACCCCCTCTCCCTTGAATTTTCCACATTCATTCATTGGCTTCTGTCAATGTCTAGATTTTTGTCATTTACCAGTTCAAATCCATGCATGTATTTCGGAGATTGCAGTTGGTATGTTTAATGGCATTTCTAGAACTTCATTGTATTAGAATTGATTCGGCTAAATTGCATATGAATTTTCTTCTTGTATAGGTCCAGTTTTTTTCATTCTTGCTCATGTCAACTGGGACCCAACTGAATCTCCATGGATGGTTTTCAAACTTGGCTCAGTATGTCTATTGATCTTTGCTTCATCAGGAGATTTTTCTTCAGAGCAATGCTGAGCCTCTGGCGCTACTCTTGGAAGGTGATGGCAACTTGTACTTCAAACCCACCTGTGTGGGAACCTGCTCTTCACGTACCTTCACCATCAAAAACTGTACCCGACTACCTATGCTTTTCAGATGGAAAATCCAGAAGTCTGACCAAAAGCTTCTGTCTGTCCAACCTGCTGAAGGGACACTACTACCTAATGAAGCTTTAGTAAGTAGGAAAATTATCACAGTCATTTAGCAGTCTTCCTTGTGCCAAATATAATAATATTATTATATAACTACTAACAGTGTATAGTATATAATAATATAATATAATAATAGCTACCAACAGTGCCTTGCTAAATAATGCATTCACACGTTTATAGTTCTAACATAAAAATAGCAAGATACGAGCAGTGAAAGAGAAAAGGAAGCTTTCCTTAAGTTCCTCTATTTATTTATTTTATTTTGTTGAGTACATATTAGATAATATACTGCTCAAAAAAATAAAGGGAACACAAGCAGAAGACATCCGAGATCTGAATGAATGAAATAGCCTTATTAAATACTTTTTTTGTTACATACAGTAGTTTATACACTGCTCAAACACCTAAAGGGAACACAAAACTACTGTATGTATGTATATATAAGCATGAATTGAATACATAAAATGAGTACAATTAAAGGGAACATTAGGACTGGGACGGTAGGCACGCTGTTATGCATGCCCCTTACAGACCTCTTAGGAATGGGGTGAGGTCAACAGTAGACAGTTTTAGGTTAAAGTTTTGGGGGTTTTGGGATGACACCACAGTGTCTGGTAGTGCATTCCAGGCATTGACCACCCTGTTACTGAAGTCATATTTTCTGCAATCGAGTTTGGAGCGGTTCACTTTAAGTTTGTATCTATTGTGTACTCGTGTATTGTTGTGGTTGAAGCTGAAGTAGTCATTGACAGGTAGGACATTGTAGCAGATGATTTTATGAGCTACGCTTAGTCATACTGAAGGTGATGTAGTTCTAAATTTTCTATGGCTCTTAACAAACTATTGATCCATTCTGAAAGGGAGTGATCTTTGAGTCCTTTAGCCTCCTCTTCTGTGTATGATTTCAGGCTCAGACATGGACCTTCACTCCTGCTGAACAAATCAAATATCTCCTGCGGAGCTGGGTGATAGTATGGAGAGACCAAGAAATGCTGGATGACAAGACTCCAAAGACTGTTCGCTACGTTCTGCGAGTTATTGGGGAGGGATCGTTTGGCACCATAACAGTAAGTGACAACATCTACTCTGCGAAAAATTAATATAGCGCCGTTAAAGAAGGTGGCTGCCATTTGAAGCATACCCATGTGACACGCAGCCATTGAAGAGCTATGGCGTGTAAGAAGTGGGTATAGCTGCTACATAATGCCATGTAGTCTAATGAAGTCTGCCTCTTGGATATATTATTGAATTGAATATATGTCTTAATAAAAACACTGACATCCTTCTTCCCTTAGTATCATTAATCCCAGAAAGTATTTACATAGAGCAGGGGTATCAAACTCAAGGCCCGCGGGCCGGATCTGTTCCTCTGGGTGCTTAAAACTGGCCTGTGGGGTCGGCCTGGAAATAGCAAATCTGTCTCCTCCTCCCCCTTCTCCCCCCCGCCCCCCAGCCAGCCCATGGAGGAGAACTCAGGGGTGAAATCCAGCAGGTTCTGACAGGTTCTGGAGAACCGGTAGCAGAAATTTTGAGCAATTCAGAGAATCGGTAGCGGAAATTTTGAGTAGTTTGGAGAATCGGCAAGTACCACCTCTGGCTGGCCCCAGAGTGGGATGGGAATGGAGATTTTGCAATATCTTTCCCCCAGGAGTGGGGAGGGAATGGGGATTTTGCAATATCCTTCCCCTGCCATGCCCACCAAGCCACACCCACCAAGCCACACCACACCCACCAAGCCACGCCCACAGAACCGGTAGTAAAAAAATTTGGATTTCACCACTGGGAGAATTACAATGCTGATCCAGCCCTCGAAGAAATCCAGTTTGACACTGACATAGAGGATTTATCATAGATACTTTTTAATACCTTTTTCTGTTGTTTGGCTTGTAGGCAGAAGAGAAACAGATAGATGTTGGCAAGATCCTGGTTGGTAGCACACAATCATGTAACCTTGTTCTATTTAACAATGGGTCCTGCAGCTTAAAGTATGTCCTTAGTGTGGAACAATCGATCACTGGACCATGTGATCCTGAGGAAGTCGCCAGTGATCCCTTAGGTATTTACCTTAATTGGAATGTGAATATATGGTTCTTTGTACCATTGGAAGCCTGCCCTTAGTAATTCCATTGTTTCCTTTCTTCTTCTCTCACTCCCCATTCACAGCAATAGAACTTGATCACTACAAAGGGACAGTTTGGGCTCGGGGAAAGATCTACTTGCAAGCAACTCTAAAACCAGCTCACCAGCTGTGCTACACATGGACAATCTATTGTGCCATTTCCACTCCCAAAGGTAAGATTCTGGGAATAGCTAGTGATGATCAAAGGAGCCTTAGCATCGAAGCAATATGTATATGTGGAAGTAGGAAAATCCAGAGCTGATTTTTTCAAAAGGCTCCTCTTACTTTGATACATGTTGGGTTTATAGAAAATTTATGTGACACACAATTGAGTAGTAACTTAGTGGAGAACTCTCTAAACTATAAAGTGGAAAAGCATTTCTATTTTGCCACATTCTAATCAACTCTGGGCAAATTTTGTTCCTGGGAATTTAGGATTAAGAGCTCTTCTTGATCATCAAGTGAAGTGTGTTTTAACTACCTTCAAAAATTGGTAAAAGACATCTGCAGGCTAGTCCTTATATGGTAGATAGACCCTATCATTTCACTCTTAAAAGATAAACTGGCTATTGTGCTCCAAAACTGGAATGTTGGCCAAGAAATCAGAGAAGCCATAAAAATTCCCTTTCAGTATGAAAATTGGTTCTGAGGTTTTGCTATCTTACAGGGTTTTTTTGCCCAAGGTGTCATTGTGGCTTTTGTGCAACCAAATGAGAAATACTTAAGAAGCACCAGAAACTAAAGGGGAGGACTAACACACCTAGGGAACTCCAGTGATTGTGGAAATTTCAAAATAGTGGAAAAGTAACATAAGGGCTTTGCAAACGACAGGAGTGGAGGAGGAAGAGCGAACAGGGGAAGAATATATTCCTTCAAATATTTGAAGGGCATAAATACTGCTTCCAGTGAGGCTTTTATTTGCAGTCCTCTTAACTCAAATACAGAATCCACAGAGAGGGCCAAACAGGGTTATCTTAACTATTCTGTGCTTGTTTCTTCCATTCTTTCATACCGCAAAATATCCACCAAGAAGGAAAAGAAGGAAGAGTTGCATAGTTTCCCCTCTATTTTGGAAACTGAGGAACTTGTAGCATTTTTACAAGAGAACTGCAGTTAATAGGAGGAGCACCTGAAGAAGTCTGTCAAGCTTTATTTTTTTATGGATTAATCTGTAGTGGGAGATAAAAGATCTTATTTACTTTACTTTACTTTACTTTACTTTACTTTACTTTTACTTTACTTTACTTTACTTTACTTTACTTTACTTTACTTTACTTTATTTTACATTCCACCTTTATTATTTTTATAAATAACTTAAGGTGGCTAAGGTACCTACTCCTCCTCCTTCCTCCTATTGTCCCTACAACAACAACCCTGTGAGGTGGGTTGGCTGACCCAAGCTAGCTTTCGTGGCTAAGGCAGGACTAAAACTCATGGCCTCCCACTTTCCAGCCTGGTGCCTCAACCAGTAGATCAAACTGGCTTTCTCATGGGTTTCAACAAGTGCCTCTGCCGCTTATTTGCATTTATTTTATAATATAAGCTCTCTTTTCTTTCTATTCAGACCAGTGCTTTCATTTTGGAAGCCCCATTCAGGTAGTCATTCCATTTTGGATGCCCAGGATTTTTGATGTTTGAGGAGTTTTTAGAGATTGTGTTGCTCCTGGTGTTTGCTGAAGTGCATACTTAATCCAGTGATTAATTTGTTTTATATGCAATATATGGGGACTGAAGAAAAAAATAGAATGGATTCCACTTTTTCCCATTTGTGCCTAGTGGTGGAAGATGTGAAGGACTTATCAAGGGAAATAGAGCAGGGGTTGGTTCTAAATTTTTTTACTACTGGTTCTGTGGGCGTGGCTTATTTGTGGGTGTGGCTTGATGATCATGTGACAGTGGACGTGGCTTGATAGTCATATGACTGAGTGGGCGTGGTCAACTCAATGTCACTCACGTCAAGGGGAGTCATAGTTTTTTGACCATGCCCCTTGTTCCTTCCTCTCAGGCCCAGTTTCAACTCAGTCGGCCTGAGAGAAACATCTCTAGCAGATCTGGCTTTCAGCCATTGTCTGTTCGATTATCTCAGAGTCACTGTGAGTTTTTTGACCAAACAATTATTTAGGATTTAGCAGAGGTACTGGTCTACCAGGCTTTTAACTGCTTGCAGAGCCATACCATTTGTTTTTGGAGAATACCATCGAGAGCATCGGAAACCGCTTTCAGGCAGCTTGGCCTCCATTGCCAATCTACCACCACCGAGTGGTTTACAAGGAGTGGATCGGTTCTAGCCGATCAGTTGGGAGGCTTGTTGGCTTCTCAATTTAAAGCTACTTTGTCTTGTTTTTTTTTCTCTTCTTTGTCAAGTGAGCCCTGATTTTTTCCTTCTAGCTGTTCAGCTGGGACTTGGGAGGCAGCAAATAGATTGGGGGCGGGGCCAGGCAGAGGTGGTATTTACTGGTTCTCCGAACTACTCAAAATTTCCACTACCGGTTCGCAAGAACTGGGGAGAACCGGTAGCAACCCACCACTGAAGTAGAAATATTGTTGGCTACTGCCTTAATTGATATAACCCAGACAGAAAGGAGACATAAGATCATAATTAATTACAAGCAATGACTGAAAACCAAGTCCCTTCTTCACCATTTCCTGCATCCCAAATGCCATATGGTTGTATTTTGGATAATAAGGTTGATTTACATTGTACTGACTGTTTTCTTGCTTCCCTTGCAAGCTGCAAATCCTTTGGGGGAAAAGCTGTCTGTTTGCTGTGTAGTAGCAACTGGCATCTACCCTTCTATCTGCATTGTTGATGCCTGTGGGACAGGCAGTGCCTCTGGCATCAGCAAGCTGCACCTCTGGAGGCTCTTTTCTTTGGAGAGACTGAACCAATATCTGGAGCGAGAGCCAACACCACAAGAGCTCACTTTCCGAGTGCCTACCAGACACAGGTAAGAGTCCTGTTTTTCTTACTAATTTTTAGTCGATGATGGTGATGATGATGGTGATGATGATATCCATTCGGTCAAGTCCGACTCTTGCGGATTCTATGGACCAAGTTGCTCCACATCTTGTGATTGTGCACTGCTTCTTTTGAGTTTTTCTTTTCTTTTTTTTTTTTTTTTGAAAAAAGTTTTCTTTTTAAACAAAAACATAAAAATATCATCCTTCCAACAATTACAGACAGTGTTTCGATCGGTTAAAATCATTTTGTGCTCTCAAAAATTTTCAAAGTCTCATCATATGACAAATGTTCTTTCCTCTAACAGAAAACTTTTGAGTTTTTCTATGCTCTGGCTGGTGTCAGCTTTGATGATGGCTTAGTCTTTAGTTCCTCCATACAGAAACACTCTTGATTACATCATAGTCTGCAACCAATACTTTCTTTTCTTTCTTTTCCTTTTTTTTTCTTCTTCAAGCAAGACATAAGAAAATACAATATGTAAACAAGCCAGATTCTGGGACTATTGAACAAAGGAACAATTCCTCCTCTGTTCTTCTCACTTTTCATTTCCCTTCAACATGCAGCACTCAGCGAATCCCCCCAGTTTACACACCTGTCATGGTGGATTTCAATTTTGGAGCCGCTCCAGTTGGATGTGAGTCCTCTGTGGTTGTGCTGATGATACAGAACAATGGAACAATACCTGTAAACTGGTATGTAATCCTCAACCACTGACTTAACCAGCAATAGCTTTTCTTTAGAGTTCAGAATTTTTGCACTATCTTCCTCCTCTACTTGAATTTAGGATGGATCAGACAACAATCTTCATTGTATGGATTTAATTTGGGGAAAGTTTTCTCTGCAGTTAAGTACAAATGTTATCCCTCATGCTTGGTTTGTTTAACAGGCCAAGTGGTCTGATTTATAAATAATATTGAGGCATAATTCATGAATATGCAGGTAAAGAAAAATTCTATTAGAATTGTGTCTTCAGTGGTGCTTAATTATATTTCTCGTGTTCAGAGAATGGCTGTGAATGTAAGATTTGACAATGGAACAAGTTATTTGGGGAAATAATGGTATCTTTATTGCTTAAAGAGGTTTGCTAGTGAGGATACTGTAGCAATGTCTTTCTTGCATTGAGAAGAAAAATAGATTAGATGGCTACCATCTATGATTCTGTAGAGCAGGGGTCACCAACCTTTTGGACCGCGGGGAACACTAAATTCATAATTTTAAATTCCGCAGACCACTAATATGAATTTTTTTAAAAAAGATAAATAGTATTTAGTGCAATATAAAAATGCAAATAATTTTTCTGTAGATCACCAAAATTTTCTCGCGAACCACCAGTGGTCCACGGACCACCAGTTGGTGATTGCTGCTGTAAAGCACTGTATAGAGATGTTTTAAAGTTCCTTGGGTTCCTGGATCTGGTTCAATGGTGGGTTGTCCCTGGTTCAGACCGGTTCGCAAGAACCGGTAGTAAAACCGGTGGGAGGCCCTGCCCACTGCACCGGATGTCGTCATCAGCAATCTGTGCATGTGCAAAAGTTTCTGTGCATGCGCAGAAGCAAGGCGTGCACGCAAGCGAAGCAAGGGCACATGTGTAATCCCGTTGTGAACTGGTAGTAAAGGTAAGTAGAACCCACCCCTGATCTGGTTGATCATAGTCTGGATACCATATAAGATAAGAATGGACCATTGATACTCATCAACTGAAAGGAGAATGATCAGAGCTTGCATAGCAATGAGAACATTTGTCAGCCGGGCAGTCTCCTGGCATTTAATGTAATTCTGTCTTCTAAAGATTGGAGCTATTCATTTTCTTCCTTCTTTTCTGGGCTTTAACTGCTTTTGTAGGGATTTTCTGTTTCCTTCTGACCAGAAGATTGACATGGAATATTGGGCAGAAAGTACTGAGTTTGATCCCAGTGAGTTGCATCAGATGCGGATCCAGGATAATCAGCTTTTCACTGTCGCTCCCAAGTCAGGAAAGCTTCCTCCAGGGCAAGAGCAAATTATACAGCTATCTTACAGGTATTCATGTACCGTATACGGTTCCTTACTCACATGGGAGTTGAGCTCACTCAAATGTCAATTTCGGCTCCTATGTTAGATAGGCCACACCAACTTAACTCACAGTTTGGGACCCTGTTATTATCATCTGAAGTACAAAATTCCAACAAAGTTCTCTTAACACCATTCCCAAAGCAGAGGACTTCATGAATTTACCTTCTCCTGGACTCAGGTTTCCAATTCTTGAATTTATTTAGAACCTTAAGGCAGCTGTAGGTTAACTTTACATTGTTCTTTCTTATCCAATGCTATCGTTGTGCCCAGGAGGCTCTTTATGTAACAGCATACTTCTGCAACAGGGAAAGAATTGTTCCTGAACTCTTAGTCGATATAGGATTCATCAGTTAAAAGAGTTTGGAATGGTTTCATTTATGCAATTTTAAAAAATACTTATATCTGTTTTTCTTTTCAACAGACATGATTTCGTTGGCACCGACCGACTCCCAGTCCTACTAAAAGTATCCCATGGTCGAGAAATTCTGGTATGATATTTAGTGCAGAGGCTCATAAACTCCCCAGAAGGAAGTGATACTATTCTTCCTTAAGGCCACACTAAATTCTTTCGCTGCTATAGCTATAGGAGGTAGTGCATTGGTAAAATGTCCTTATCTTGGACACAGAGTTCCCCTTTTTATGATTCACATACTTACCATAACATATCTGAGACCTCCAGTTTTTTGATGCAGAGACCATCAGCATCACTATAGTTACTACTCCAGGCACTATGGTGTGTGTGTGTTGAATAATACTGACAGCAGAATTTTCTATTTAGCAGTTACTATTTGAAAAAAGTGTTGTCTTATGATTTGATGCACTTTCTCTGGGTGATACCTAGTGACAGTCAAGAGAATGTGATTTTATTTCTGTGGTTTGTAGATGGAGACAAAGGAGAACTAATCCCAGTTTGGTATCTTTCTTGAGAAAAATAGAAATCACAGTGCTGATTTTTATTTGATATGATTCCATTTTATACCGCTAGTGGTTTCATCATCTCCTTGATCTCCAAGGTTGTTCTTAAGTTGCCTTTCCCAGTTTGGCCCTCCCTAATTTTTCAGTTAAAACCCATTTCCCTTATTCCCCAGTGATACCTCCCTCCTTCTTTACTGACCTTCTATTAGATGCCCATTACACATTCAAGATTTCTATGGAAGTAGTGGATTCCCTTTCATTTGTATTTTTCCCCCTCTTCCAGGAATTCAGAATTTCAAAAAAAGCTGGAAGTCCAGATTTGTGTCCACACCAACCTGTGGTGTGAGATTTAATGAGGAGAATCCTTGAGAATGCTGAGGGGCTGCTCCCTTTAAGTTTCACCTTTACTTTTAACATTTTTAAGAATGAGAGTGGGGGAAAGATGCTACTTGTGGATGCTATGAATGCAGCTTGTATGGTGCAAGTAACAGCCCATTTATTTCACCTCTTTTCTTTTTATTCTGTCTGCAGCTGAATTTCATTGGTGTGACCCTGAGGCTGGGATGCCACTACATTCACTTCACTTCATCTAAACATATGTTCACACCTATTGCTATTGGCACATATAATTCTCCTAAACAAGTGAGTCATCAAAAGCCCACCTTCTTTCTTTGACTGCTTTTGATTTGCTGGTGCTGTCTCCTTCATCTTTGCAGGGAGGTAGGATCCATCCAATCTTTCTCCAATGAATGGACCTGGATAATTTCATGGGGAGTTTGGGATTTTCCCTTGGGAATCTGGTAGGCAGTTCCACCAAGGTCTTAATTCCTGCCTGGAAGGGGTGTGTGATGAGAGCCTTGGACCAAATTGTGCTTCTGCAGCCTCTCTTTGTGCTTTGATCCCATGGTTCTCCTTGATGGTTCAAAGAGCTCCAAGAGATTAAGCAGCATCTTAATGCCTATAGGGCTGTTGAAGAAAAGCAACTAACAAACCTGGGTAAGCTTGTGTAAGAGCTTATATTTGAGACTACATTGTAGTAGTAAGAGTGGCAAAATGTAGTTATTTTTCAGCTCTTATTACATCCACAGATGGTTTGCTGATGACTCTATTTAACATAACCCTGTAAAGTGACTACAGGTATCTGAGTGACTTTTTCTGCAGATGCCAAAAATATTGTTTATATTCTCAATATACTGTATACGAGGAAAATTCTAGACATCTGGCAAAAAAAAGTACCTCAGATCTACTCTGTTAGATTTCAATCAGGCAGATTTTTTTTTTTAGTTATCAAAGGGATGATCTTGTGTTATTACCTGGGAAGTGTTTGACCCAGTGATGCCAGAGGAAGTGGACATGGTCCTTAGGTTTGTTAGTATAGCCACCTGGGTTTTAGATCAAAATTCCTCCTATTTGGTTAAGGCCTCCCAGAATGTCATGTATAATTAGGACCATGCAATGATTTTTGCCTGTCTGGAAAGAAGTGGAAGTGTACTCTTTCTTAAGAAAGCATTGGTGAACCTAATGGTTCTGGACAATTTTCATTAGGTCTCCAACCTTCACCTTTTAGGTGAAGTTGAGATGGTAATTGGACTATCATTTCAGAGGACCCTAGAGGAAACAGGACCAATTGCAGTTGGATTTCAGGCTGGGGCACAGTTTGGAGACAGCATTGGTCACATCTGTTGATGACGTCTGGTGGAGCCAGGATAAGGGTAGTGTGACTGTCCTGGTTTTTCTAAATTTCTCAATAGCTTTCAGTATCATTGATCATGGCATCCCATTATTCTGGATTTGTGGCTTGGAAGTGGGGGCGTTTCCTTCTTTCTTTATGCCAAGTTCTGGTCAGTGTTGACAGATAGGGAGAGATCCAACATGAAGCTCCTGATTTGCAGGATACCTCAGGACCTGACACTCTAGCTTCTCCTATTTAACATCTACATGAAACTGCTAAGTGAGGTCATCCACCAACATGAAGTCAGGTATCATCACTATACTGATGATACATTTTGACCCTAGTCAACCAAACAATGCTTATCAATGTCATATTTGTTCCTGAAAGCTGCTTAAGTCTAGATGGGGAGGAACAAGCTCAGGTTTAACCCTGACAAGATTGAATGAGTATGGGTGCTGATTATTTGGTCCCAGTGACTTTCCTTCTTTGATTCTGGATGGGTTTCAGATCAACTTGGACAGTCTTCCTAGACTCAAAGCTTCTGAATAATGAGCAGGTAGTAGGTAACAGCTATGGCCATGAGGGCCTGTTCGCAGATTTATGTGGTAACCTAATTGCACCCTTTTTCTGGACTGTGAATCTTTTCTCATAATCATTCATACCTCGGTCACCTTTCATAAGGATTGTCCTTGAAGATATCTTGGAAGCTACAGCTGATCTAGAATGCATCCACCCAAATAGTTATGGATGCATTCCAGAACACCCATGTAAGATCTATACCCATAAGATCTATGCTAGTGCACTAGTTCCAATGAGCTTCTGAGTGCAATTTAAAGGACTGGTTACAAAATCCTTCATGGCCTATGCCTTGGCTATCTGAGAGATGAGCTCTCTCCCATTATTTCTGCCTGCTCCGGCAGGGCTGGTATGCGTCATGTCCCAGTCATTAAGTAATGTCATCTGATGGGACCTAGGAATTGTGCTTTCTCTGCTGTGGCACTTGCCCTTGGAATGTTATCTCTCTGGAGGTTTACACCACCCTGACCCTGCAAATGTTTAGGCAATTTTTAAAAATGTGGTCATTTCCCCAAGTTCTGGGATAGATCAGTGATACACCATTTGCCATGTATTGTTTGGTTTTGTTGATGTTTCCTTTGCTCTGTGATGTTTTTTGTTTATTTGGTTTACTTGTGTAGGTACTGGCCCTGGATAGATAGATGGATGGATGGATGGATGGATGGATAGATAGATAGATAGATAGATAATAGTCAGACAGACTGCTGGATAGATGATAGACTGCTAGACAGATGATAGATAGATAGATAGATAGATAGATAGATAGATAGATAGACAGACAGACAGACAGATAAACAGACATGCATACATATATAAATCCACAGCAATATTATTGACAAATAGCTTGGGAATCCTGCTGGGGAATATTTTTCATTCATTCATGTTATGTCCATGTCAGAATATATTTTAAATTTTAGGATTGCTTCATAATATCACTCTTAGTTAATATTAAATATTCATATCTGCCAAATTAATTTTCCCTTAGCAATGGTTATATAATAGAGAAGTAAGAGGCTGGAATTATACAAAATGAAGATATTTGTGTACCTATAGTCGTCTTGTCAGAAAATACCTAATAGTCTTTGCCAACAGACCAAATGGAACTGGTTTCTCTCTCCTGCAGATCTATGAATTGTATAATGGAGGTTCTACCAGTGCAATCTATGAAATTCAGATGGATGCCCTCCTGCAAGCAGAGAAAGAGAATCACCACCATGCAGTTTTTACCTGCCTAAATCCCAGAGGAGAGATTGGCCCCGGATTAACAGCCCACACTGAATGGATTTTTTGCCCACTGGAAGCCAAAATGTACTCGGTAAAGACATTATCCTTAAAAATAAGCACTTTCCTTTTGGAATTTATATTCCGTGCCATTCTTGATGCCCTCTAGCTAGCCCACTGAAATGTATCAGTCCTTAATGAATCATGCGAAATCTGATTCAACTTGTTGGTCTGATTTGAAAAATCAGTCCCGTTCTGAGTTTATGAGTGAAACTAGATTGATCCAGATTTCCAAACTGATTAGTAAAAAAAACTTTCTGTACACACACAGAAACATTCTAAATCATCTCAATTGCCAAATCCAATTTTGTCCAGCTTTAGAGCTTTCTGGTGACTCTTATTCAATTAAGTTCTGATATTCTGTTCACAGCAGCAAAGCTGCTCTTTGTCTGTTTCTGTTCAGAAAGGTTTCTTAATCGTTCCAATTTTTTTTAGCTATTACAGATATTTTATTAATTGATAAAATTTATAGGCCACCGATCTTACCTCAATTTACCTGATCTATGACTGATTCCACTTTCCTAATCTCAGTTCTTCATCTTGATTTGAACAATATTTTGTTTTTTGTACCCCCAAACACCACAAGATTTGCTACACAGATGTTCCCCAAAGCAAATTGATAGAAGAGTTAATTTCAATCCGTCTTTTATTATGGCCATTATTCTTTCAGCTTCAGTTTTCTTTTCTTTTTTTCTCTGCACAGGTGGACGTACCTATCCATATCCTTGACGGAGATTCTGCTTTAATTACCTTTCAAGGAGTAGGCTTTGATCCGCAAGTTATGGGAGAAACTGCACAATTTGATAAAGTTGTATGTGCTGCAACAACTCCAGTCACTGCCAAATTAACAGTACCTGGTCTGGTAAATCTGGGAGTTTACTTGTTCCAGTATCACACAAGAGAGTATTTAACAGAGATTTCAGATTGCCAGTAGGAGTAAGTGAGCCACTGGCACTGGGAAAGCCATTCTTATATGATGCTGTTTTATCTCAAGTAATGTCTTCCCCCCACCCCCTTTTTAAAATAATAAAAAAATAATGGTTCTTGTTTATCTGATGAGCATCTGGCAAGGATACAGTTTTCATGCTGTATCAGTGGTGGGTTCCTCCCGGCTCCGCCCAGTTCCGCCGAACCGGTAGCAGTGAGGATATGACATCACCGAACCGGTTCTGCCCCCCTCCCCACCCCCGCGTTATTCTTACCTTTTATTTAGCTCCACGCCCAATCTATTGCTGCCTCCTCAGTCCCAGTTGATGGGCTATAAGGAAAAACTGTTTAAACTCTTGCTGTGGGGCTTCAAAGGGCTGCCCTACAGCTGATCAGTGGTAAAAGGCAGTTTGGTGGTAGACCGGTGCCTGCAAAAATAAATGGGTAGACCAGTACCTGCAAAAATACATGAGTAGACCGGTGCCTGCAAAAATAAATGGGTAGACCAGTGCCTGCAAAAATACATGAGTAGACCAGTGCCTGCAAAAATACATGAGTAGACCAGTCCCTGCAAAAATAAATGGGTAGACCGGTACAGCTCTGTAAGCAGTTAAAAGCCTGGTAGACCAATACCTCTGCTAAATCCTAAAGAATTATCACATGATCATCAAGCCACGCTCACAAAATAAGCCACGCCCACAGAACCGGTAGTAAAAAATTTTAGAACCCACCCCTGTGCTGTATCCATTGGTCAAGCTGGACATTGTGCAGGCTTTTATGTGTTCTGAGAAGGTCCAGTATGACCTCTTCAATGATGAGCCAGGCATGCTAGGACATGCAGTCCAGTCAAATGAAAGATAAATGCACTGATGCTGGTATTGTTCTGTTGCCATCTGTAGGATACCAGAAACTGTACCAGCAGGTATTTGTCTCACACATTGGAGAACACGGCCTTGTGACTCTCGGCCTGCATGAATATTGGCAGCTCCCAACAAAACAAATTTGCCATAATTTCAATATTTGTTGATCTGTTATGCAGAATTATTGTTCTGCCAACCTATAGGCAGAAAGTGGTGTTGGACTTGTAAAACTGAGAATGGCGATCTCTTCAATCAGATTCTTTTCCTACAAGCTAAGGGTGTTACATTGATGATAAAGCTCCTGAGTCTCAAAGGTGCTTTTTCAAAAGGCAACTGGACTTGGTTTTTTTCCTTCAGGAAGAAGAAGAAGAAGACATTTCGCTTCTTGTCCAAGAAGATTCATCAGTTGTGATTGGATGGTGGGAGGATGGAAAGCTACGTTATGACAGGATGATGAGGGGAGGGAATGGAAGGATTGTATTTCTTTGCAATCCTCTGGTTGAAATATAGGTAGTCCTCGACTTACAACAGTTCATTTAGTGAACGTTCAAAGTTACAATGGCACTGAAAAAAGTCACTCACGACTTGGTCACATGATCAAAATTCGGATGCTTGGCAGCAGGTTCACATTTATGACGGTTGCAGTATCCAGGGGTCATGTGATCAGCTTTTGTGACATTCTGGCAAGCAAAGTCAATGGGGAAGCCAGATTCACTTAGCAGGCATGTTTACTAACTTATCAACTGCAGTGATTCACTTGACAGCAAAAAAATGGGGCACTTAACAAGCTCACTTAACAAATGTTTCACTTAGCAATATAAATTTTGGACTCAGTTGTGGTCATAAATTGAGGGCTACCTGTGGAATCCTTCCATTCCTCTCCCCATCCTGTCAGAGCCTAGCCTTCCATCCCTCCACCATGGAGTCACAACTGATGAAGCTTCTTGGATGAGAAGTGAAACGTCTTCTTTTTCCTCCTCAAGAGAAAAAAACCCAGTCCAGCTGCTTTTTGAAAAAACATCTTTGAGACAACTGGACGACTGAGAATCTCCATAGACATAAAGCCCATGGGGTTGCTAAGATATCCTATGGGAGATTTCAAACATAAATATCACATGATTAAAATGAAAACAACATCAGGTTGCTTTGCCTGCAAGGAATCCATATTGTGCCATAATGTTTCTAAATTGGATTAAATGGTTCTCATAGCGGAGCCAGTATCTCTATGCTGTCGAGTCAGTCCCAGCTGTATTGCTTATACTTAGTATGCCTGAGGCTGGAAGGTTTGACAAATGGAAATATTTTCCATTGGTAATCCTGGTGCATTTGAGTTTGGCAGGGTACTAAAAAGACATAATGAATGAAATAGAAAGTTTGGATGTATTATGCATTCTTTTGAAAGTCAGAGATTCTTCTGTTTTTTCCTAAAATATCATGTATAAAGAAATAATAGAATAGCCGCAAGTGTGTGTACTGCCCCCTCCCCACTCTTCCATCATACATACAGTATATCGTATATTCGTCCTTGCTGACACAACTTCCATACATTGTTTTCTACATTGCTTTTCGTTTTTTAAACTTCTCAGTTTTTGAGAATCTCCATGCAATTATGATTCTTTGACTTTTATATATAACTTGCAGTCATTTACTCTGTTTGTTAACTGCAATCATTTTGGTCTTTGGAACACTAATTTTAAAATACCTATATAAAAATATAAAATACCTATACTTTTGCTGCATTGCATAATCTATTTGACTCAAAAAAAAAAATTGCCCTTTTCCAAACAATTTTCACATCCTCTTCCTATTCATTCTGTTGGAAATTATCTATGTTCTAATGCATTTTCAAGGAACCATACTTTTCTCATCTTGCAGTCATTCTTTCTCTGTTTTTCTTCCATGTTCACTTTTTCCAAATCCACTCTTAGATAAAAGTTTGTTCCATATTCAGAACATTTTCATATCCTTGTATCCTTCACTAATTTTCTTTCATCATAAACATTCTTTTTGATTCATGCTTTTTGATTCAATCCTTTCCAATATACTGTACCTATGAGTAAGAGACACAGTGGCTCAGTAGCTAAGATGCTGAGCTTGTCGATCGAAAGGTCAGCAGTTCAGCGGTTCGAATCCCTAGTGACATGTAACGGGGTGAGCTCCCGTTACTTGTCCCAGCTTCTGCCAATCTAGCAGTTCGAAAACACATAAAAAATGCAAGTAGAAAAATAGGGACCATCTTTGATGGGAAGGTAACAACACTCCATGCGCCTTTGGTATTTAGTCATGCCGGCCACATGACCACGGACAGCACTGGCTCTTTGGCTTTGAAACGGAGACGAACACCGTTCCCTAGAGTCGGGAACGACTAGCACATATAGGTGAGGGGAACCTTTACCTTTACCTATGCCCCCAGGCATAATTCTCATTATTCTCCAGTGTCTGAAGACCTAATGAATTTTTCTGTACTCTCTTGACTATTTTCTACCCATCCATTTATGCTGCCTACAGAATAATATTTTCCCTCGATCCCATTCATTTCATACTTTATGTATGAAATGCCCCATAAACATCTGCCATTAGCTACAAGCTCTAGGTACTACTGTAGATCACCTAGCTTCCTTCCACTGGATAGGCCAAAAAAACAAAGGAATCCTTATTTATTAGGCTAGCAGTTCATTCTGTTTATTTTCTTTCCAGGCAGTATATTTATCTCAGCCTCGGATATGTCTCGGCAATATCCCTGTGTACAGCAAATGTAGTCGCCTTTTTTTCCTCAATAATGCTTCTGAGGATGAGGCCATCATTTTTACCTGGCACATACCAGGGATCTCTCCTGCCGTGGTGGTGAGTTTCATCTGCATGATTGTTGTTTTGGCTTCCTTGTCTTTCTCCTAGCGATTCTGTTCCTTTCAAGTTTCCTCAATGGCACTGTGAGAACACTTGCTCAATTGGCTTCAACTTTTTATCAGCTCAGACTTCTGAACCAGGTTTCATCACAAATGCAAAAATCTCCAAAAGTTAATATAAACATTTGCTAAAAAGAACAGGATGGCCCAATTGCAGTGTTGTATTTTATGACTTCAAAACAATCAGTATTCTGCTACTGTGGCTATATTAGATTATTCTAACTCTTTTTTAATGTCGGGAGGAAAAGAGTCTAGTTTCAGAGCAACCAACAAAGATATTTAATGTGAATGTAGTATCTTGCATGCTTTCTGTCCTCATTCATTTATTTCATTGTTTTATATGGCCACCCAATTTACAAGACTGATCCTGAGTAAGTTATAGTTTAAAGAAACATGAAATGTCTTAAATATATAATATATAATGTAATATAATACGATATAATGTAATATAACATAGCAGACGTAAGGACATAAAAAAACAAGATAATGGAATAGCAAAGACAATTATAATAACAAAAGCAACTAAGGCCAACCAAACATGCATCTCATTCAAGGTCCTTGCATTCTGCATAGGCTGATGCCACAATCTTTAGAGACTCATGGAAGGACAGAAGGATGAGGGCTGTCTGAATCTTGATATATTATGATATAATAATCAATTGTTTTGTTTCAAGGCACTGAAGATCATACCTCAAACTGGAATTGTGCAGGCTGGAGAGAGCACTCACTGTGTTCTTACACTGCATGCTGGTGAAAATCCATGCTTCTACAATGTGGATTTGATCTGTGAGGTGAGACTTAGTGGATACCTCAGATCAAAGTTTCCTTTAATACCAAAAGCCAGGGGTTTTTGGTTGCTTACATTCAATATAGGAAATTTTGGTACCAAACAGAAAAGCTATAGTTATAAAGAATATGAGACTGCACTGAAGTCTGTCACTGATCAGTTCATTAAAATTAATTAATAACAAATGCGGGATTTATATAATAGTGTAATTAAAGCTGACTGGCTTTTGTCAAGGGAACATCTGCACAGAAGCCTCAAGAAGATAGAAATAATGTACACTTAATACAAATTATATTTTTCCATGATGCATGGGTCACTTAGAATGCATGATTGAATATGCATAATTTCATTTCCTCTTTCCTGTAATCCAAGCACATTGGATTAACTATTGTGCATATAATGATTTTGTTTTCTCTTTGGTGAGATAGTTGTTTCCAGTAATTTCTATAAAGTCATAACATCAAACTAAAGTGCTGCCAAAAATTAAATTTCAGAAGGCATGTAAGGGGTGACCATATCTCACCAGTTCAGAAGAAAAGTAGTAAAAAACCCAGGTGAATAATGTTAATTTTAGATATTTTCCCTGTAGATTTTTACTCAAAACTCATTAGATCAATATGAGAAAGAGCTGCAGGAATGGGAAACTGAAAATGCTCGCCAAGCTGTGGAGTTTACCATCACCGAGAAAGACCTGGATACGATGAAGGACCCAAAAGAACCTTTCAAGGTAAAAACTAGCTGCTATGAAGGGACATCTATTGTATATCTGGATTAGAATGTTTTGTTATCAATTGATTCTGTGTTTTGTGAACATATGTAAGAAGATGGGTAAAAATATCTGGAGATGTTTTCAGTTTGTAGGATACTCTGATATAAGACTTAGCCACATCATTTAGATGCAAGGATCATTCGGCTCCTCAGAATTAGCAACTACTTATTCAGAAATTATAATATATATATTTGTAAATGATTGTAGATGTAATTTGCTGACAGTGAGAGCAATTAACCAATGGAACATTGTCTCCTGGAGTTGTGGGTACTGCATCACTGGAGGTTTTCAAGAAAAGATTGGACATTCATTTGTCTGGGGTGGCATAAGGACTCCTTCCTTAGACAGGGGTTGGACTAGAAGACCTCTAAGGTCTCTTTCAGTCTCATGATTCTATATTCTATGTTTTCCTTAATACATTTTCTAAATATACCAGGGAAACATAAGTCGAAATTAGTGTTCAGGTTTTAGCTACGTAATTTTCTTAAGGCCAACCAAGTCCTTTGAGTTGCTAAACTGGAAAATCTAAGTGGCATCTTCCTCTCACTAATTTATTTTCCTAAGTTATCTAGGAAACTTTCTGTGGAAAACTCATTGGTTCTCATTCAGTTCATTGAAGCATGTATAATCTTGTATATTATTATCTTAGTTCCATTTGTATTGTTTTATTATTTGTATTTCTAAGTACAATTAGAAATATAAATAAAATTTGTTTTATTTATTGAATGTGTATGCCATTAACTTCATATAAATGTCTCATGTCAACTTACACAAAAATTAAAACATCCATGGTATGATATATAAGTGATAAAGGGTACACAATACATTTAAAATATCAGTAATAAAGCATGCACAATAAATTTGAAACATCAACATTTCAAATTTAAAATGTCCATGGTCAGAACCAACCCCATGACATAAAAATACAATGAAATTATAATGGTTGCAATGTTAAATAAGTACATTTATTTTCTATTAGGACATCTTTTTACAAGGGTTTGGGAATTAACAGCCATGGGCAATGGTAGAAAGAAGACGAGAAATTTACAACCCCCCCCCCCCCCAATACTGTATACCAGGGGAGTCAAACTCGATTTCATTGAGGGCCTCATAAGGGTCGTATTTGACTTCAGGGAGTCAGGGTGGGCGTGGTCAGGGTAGGCACGGCCAGCTCGATATTGGGGCACCTGTGGTGGCATGAGCACTCTGCCAGCAAAAACGGGTCCCCAAGCCCTGTTTTCAGCTGCGATGGCCTCCTGCAACCCTCTGCCAAGAAAATGGAGCTCGGGAGGGCCGTGTGTGGCCCTACTGAGCTCCGTTTTCGCTGGCAGAGGCAGCGCGGACCGACCCTTTGCTGTTTCCAAGGCAACCCTGTGGGCCAGATCTAAGCACCCATGGGCTGGATCTGGCCTCTGGGCCTTGAGTTTGATACCCCTGCTGTATACAGTAATATGTCAATAGTTTACTAAACACCGGGAATTTTCACAGTAAATCCATGGCTTGATGTTGAGGGGAAAAACCAGCAAGGGCAGGAGCGTACGCTTGACTTTTTCTGTGAAGGCAATTTTGTGCTTAGAATCCATCACTGATTTTTTCTCCAGCCTCATCTAGACACCCACAAGGAGAAAAGGATCTTGGAGATTGCCCACTTTGAGCAGAAAATTGATTGGCAGAAAGAAGGTTAAGGTTTCTTTATTCAGGGTTGCAATCTTCTTTTTTAAAAAAGGCCACATCCTACAATTTTGTCTATATGGGTTAACTTCCTTCATTCAGGTGTATATCACATCTATTCAAATTCTATAACTTTTTGTTACAATTATCCTCTTTTTCTTTAGGGAGCTCCAAATATGCCAGGATTATCAAAGTTTTCTAAAGTATTTACGAAGATAAGAAAATACAAGGTAATTAGTTATATGCCTTTATATAGTTATAGTGAAATCCCTTGTTGTCAGCCTCTGCTCCAGAAACCGAGCAGGAAATGTAAATCTTCCAGGCATATTTCTTTATTGTTCCACACCTATAGGTATAATGGATATAATTAATCATGAAAGACATAAGATCATAAGTTCATGCCATGAAAAATCAAAGGATGAGATGTATATAGATGTTTATAGGCAAATGCTAAGAATAGGGGGAGTGTTTGATGTTAGGAAAAAACATAGCATAAATTATGGAAATGTGTTATAACCAGTGGGATACAGTTGTCTTTGTGACATGACCTCTGAAGAAAAGAAAGGGAAGGACATAATGGGAGCAGATCTGCTTTGTATGCAGACTGACATAAAGCAGAAGCCACAAAATGGAGCAGAATCTTCTACTGATGTCCATATCAATCCTCTAAAGCAGGTTAGTACTCAGCACATACTATTGTCCCACACCAAGAGGCTAAAGCTGACCTATGGATAGAAAATGAATGAGAGAAAAACAAACAAAAAACATAATTTCCCTTCATGTAAGCATAGTTTGGGAAAACAAATGTTCTGGACAGGACCAAATTTCTAGATATTCTAAATAGTTGTGCACTCAAAATCTATTCAAAAAGTTAACAGGAGGAGTGTTTTGCATATTTTATTGATGCCTTATACTTTTTGGGTCAACATTTTGCAAATGTTCTTTCTGTTTTCATCCACTGCAACACTGACTCTAATGCTAAGCACAGTCCTGAATTTTGTTTGAGAGATGTATTGAACCAATTGGGAATCAAAAAGATATTATCTTCAGGTGTATCTAAAAAGCCCAACTCAGTCTAATATGACTTCAGAAGATCATGCTTTTTAAAAAATAAATGGATTAATGAAAAGAAGATTGAAAGCAAGAGTCAAGAAAGTCAGTGTCTAAATGTTTGGCAATGTTTTCAAAACAACAATAGAATCTTAGCTACAATGTCCAGAAAGGGTACCATAAATCCCAAGAGAATATCAGAGGATATCCAAATATCATTTGGAAAATGTTGACCAAAAAAAGTATGAGGCATCAATAAAATAAGCAAAAGATTTTGCAGAGCACACAAAGAAAAGAACATTAAAAGCAAAAAAAAAAAAAAAAAACCTTCGAAGATATTTGGAGTAGGAAGCCTATCAGCTAGGGCATGTGGGGAGGAGGAGGGGGGAGAAGGGGAGGGAGGGATCGGGAGAGAGAGATCTGCATATAATTCCTAGGCGATTCAAGGGAAAGGCTGCAAATAGGAAAGATGTATGAAATGAAATGAAATTAGTTCCCACCTACCTATTCCTTCTGTTACTGTATCTTCTCACATTTAATTACTTAGCAAGTTGCTTGAATGTTACAAGTTAGACTGGTTAGATAATCCCTTTCGCTAAACGATTTATTTTAATTTCCTCTCAACAGACTCTTCCTCCTATTAAGAACATCTGTGAGCCAAATGCCCCTGCTAGCCGTAGCCAGAGGAGGCAGATAAGAGACAAGGAGGCCAGCAGGTTTTGGCCCAAGCCCGAATTCCCCAAGCCCTTTCTCATGCATCTCGGCTTTACAGCCAGGTCCCACTCAATTGATGATTTCTTGTCCAACTTCTCTAGTGACTTGCCCCAGCACTTCCTTTATCGGTAAGATGCATTGTTTTCCTTGCTTTCTCCAGTTCTCCACTCTCCAGTTAGAGATGTTGGATCTCTGCCGATTCTCCACGTAGAGATGTGATGTGTGCCTTACACTAAGCCACAGTTTATGTTGCTAAGTGAAACATTTGTTAAGTGAGTTTGCCCCATGTTATGACTTTTCTTGCCACAGTTGTTAAGTGAAGCATTTGTTAAGTTAGTAACACGGTTGTTAAGTGGATAGTGATTCCCCATTGACTTTGCATGTCAGAAGGTCGCAAAAGCTGATCACATGACCCAGGACACTGCAACCGTCATAAATACGAACCAGTTGCCAAGTATTTGAATTTTGATCACATGACCATGGGGATATTGCAATGGTTGTAAGTGTGAAAAACAGCTTTAAGTCAGTTTTTTCAGTGCTGTTGTAACTTTGAACACTCACTAAAGGAACTGTTGTAAGTCAAGGACTACCTGTAGTGAGTTTACCAGATGTACTGATCTGGTTTAGTGCGTTTTATGATAGGTGAAACCACTTAGCTTTTAGCACTGAGATGTTATCTAGTTTGGTAATGAAATGCCTGCAAGAATACAACTAAGCTCAGAGAGCATCAAGAACCCCATCGAAAACCACTTAGTACTTGCTTTAATTTTGCAAGTTAAAATTGCTTGTCTTAATGTGGAAATATTGGAATTGTGGCATGAGAATATTTAATAAACTGAGCTGAAGGACAAATCCTATCTGCTTGTTTCTAGGCACCTCATGGTTGTAGGAAGACTTAGATCATTTAGAAAAAGAGTCTTAATGTTTTCTTTACAGCCAGCTGAAGAAGAAAAGAGCGAGAAAAGATTCTGCACGTAGGACATCTCTATTCTCAGTTTCGAGCAAAACTGGAAGAGGATCTATAAAGGATGTTACCTGGATGGATCTAGAAAACTGCACAGAACAAGAAGCCCAGCTACTGACGGACATGCTATCTATGGTGATCAAGTAGGTGGCTTGTCTGTCAAAAGTCCTGAAATATTTGGATGGTATATATGCACTGCCTTACTCTATATAAGCCAGGGGTGAAATCAGTGGTGGGATTCAAGTAATTTAACAACCGGTTCTCTGCCCTAATGATTTCTTCCAACCAGTTTGCCAAACTGCTCAGAAAGTTAACAACCAGTTCTCCTGAAGTGGTGCAAACTAGCTGAATCCGACCACTGGGTGAAATCCAGTAGGTTCTGACAGGTTCTGGAGAACTGGTAGCGGAAATTTTAAGCAGTTCGGAGAACCGATAGCGGAAATTTTGAGTAGTTTGGAGAACCAGCAAATACCACCTCTGGCTGGCCCCAGAGTGGGGTGGGAATGGAGATTTTGCAATATCCTTCTTCTGAAGTGGGGTGGGATTGAAGATTTTGCAGTATTCTTCCCCTGCCACGCCCACCAAGCCACACCCACCAAGCCACACCACGCCCACCAAACCACACCCACAGAACCAGTAGTAAAAAAATTGAATTTCACCACTGTTATAAGCTATGTATTTTAAAAATATACAGACTGTAGGCTTAGGATATGTATCTTATGTATGGCCTGCTGTTTCACAAGGCAGGATGCTGAAAATAATGTAGTTTGAGTTATTCCTGTTTACTTTCAGAATAACTCCAATAAGGAAGGTTAAATTACTGTAAATCAATTATGAGAAATGCGAGGCCTTACAGGAGATTGGATTCCTTGTCCAGATCCAGTGTACCAAACTGATATGAACCACCCAGATTCAACTTTATGCTCCAATCAATAAAATTCACTGGGGAACTTTAGGCGAGACATTATATCACTCAGTTCAACCATTGTCTGCCTGGCCTGTATCTCTGCCAGAGTATGGATGACTCCTAGTAATTTTGCCTTCTTTTATCCCTGACACATAAATGAATCATCTTAAGCATGTATTAGCTTTTATATTAGTAGGTTTTCAGGTGCTATGGACAACAAATCTTAATGATCATTAAATTAAATTACAATGGGTATCCTTTTTGATATTCCAGGGGCTTGTTGGAGGAGACACAGTTCCAAGAAGCAGTGGCTAGAAGCCTCACAGAGCCCATACCTTACTTCTACCAATTCTGGAGTGAAAAGTCAGCAAAACAGAAGAAGAGTCCAACTGGCAGCTCTCCAGAAACTCCTTCCCCAGAGTTAATTGTTAAGGGTAGGACAGATGATGAAGACTTGGGAAAGGAAACAGTAACTCCCAGAGTCACTTCATTTGTTACCGAGAACCTAAGTGTCATTATTCGCAAGGAACAGTCCCGGGAAGAGAAAGAATTCATTATCAGGTGAGACAATGTGAACATCTCTCAATTGAAAGTACAGGCAAAATAGCTGTGTTCTAAGCCATCATTCCTGTAATGCAATCCTCCTCCTCCTCCTCCTCCTCCTCCTCCTCCTCCTCCTCATCATCATCATCATCATCATCATCATATTTATATATTCTATTTATAAGGCTGTTCCAATTCAAGACTTTTCTACAGAAAAATATTGACCAGAGAAGTTAATGATCAGGAAGCCATATTTGTCCTGAGAATTTAGAACAATGTATCAATATGTGCAATTTGAATCACAAAAAAGATTAATTTAATAGTGTGCATAGTTTACCGAGAAGCCCTCTCTTACTTATAGGTAAAGGAAAAGATCTAGCAAACACGGCAACGGTGTCTTTTGAAAGCTTAGGCCCTCACAATGGCCTTAGGCACAGAGCTTCAGTGTCTTAACAATTCTCTTTTCCTGCCCTTGCCTCCCGTTGGTCTCTTTCATGAAGCATAGTCCAAATCAGGCATGTTGAGTTCCAGCAAAAGAGTATTAGAATAAGAATCTAAGGGACCAGAGGCAGGTATGTGATCAGAAGAACAAAAAGATGCTCAAATTCCCAGACAAATGGTACAGAAGAACCATACAGAAGGAACCATATAGTCGGAGGTTAGAATTCAAAATATTAGTACCAGGCTGGAGAACCCAGAAGTAGAAATATGTCTAAATCCAGCCAAAATTGCAATCTGGATACAATATACAGTGTGAGAAGTTTTCTATACATGTATTTAATGTTCTGGCATTGGTACTGAAGTTTGAATGAAAGCTTAAGTCTGCCAGGCTTGTTGTGAAAGTACAGGAAGTCCTTGATTCATGACCACTCACTTAGTGACTGTTCGAAGTTGCAACGAACCTCTCTGGAGGTACTTACAATCCGGTTCCAAAGTTACGACAGCTGCCACAAAAAGGACCGTAAAATTGGATCAATCGTGCACATTACCTAATTTACAACCATCACAACTTACAAATCATAAGTCAAGGACTACCTGTAGTATTAGAGCCATGGTGGGGCAGTGGTTAGAATGCAATATTGCAGGCTAATTCAGCTCACTGCCAAGAGTTTGATCCTGACCAGTTCAAGGTTGACTCAACCTTCCAGGGTCGGTAAAATGAGGACCTAGATTGTTGGGGAAATATGCTGACTCTGTAAACCACTTAGAGAGGGCTGTAAAGCACTGTGTAGCGGTATATAAGTGTAAGTGCTATTGCTAAGTGCTACTGCTATTAGTAATGTCTCCTTACAATGTTAATCCTGGATGAAGTTTTCCAAATCTTTCAATATAGAATATTGCCAAACAAATTATAAACATTCTCTAGTCTTATGCACTGCCAAAATATCCCTCATTACTTATTTCCTCATATCAATTTAGTTTCTCATTATATATAGTATTTTCTACATAGCTGACTTTAAGTACACTAAGGTCAGGGTTGGTTTTTTCCACCACAAAAATATTATCTTTGATGATGCATACTGGACTGGTTAAACCCGGGCATGAGTTTGCACTGTTGACTATGGCATTATAAAAGGTGCCGTGGGTACAGTCCCGTGACAGCAAAATAGGAAACACCAGCATCAGTGAGCATGAAGATTCTGAAATGTGCTTTCTGTTAAGGATGCCGGCATTTGCAAATGTGGCTGAAATGGTGCTGGATAACACCATCCAGAACATTCTGGTGGAGGCCAGTCGTGGGGAAGTAGTGCTGACAGCACGGCCGAGAATCATTGCACTCTCTCCTGTTTTCTCCCAAAAGTGAGTAGATCAGCAGGGAGGGGATAAGGGTTCCTAGCATGAAAGGGCTGGTTCAAAATTAAAATGTAATCTAGTAGAGCAGAGTTGATGCCTGTTTCAGTGAGTTTAGGAATAGCCGAAATGTGTTTCTGCACAGGTTCTCTTTTGTAGTCCATGGATTTCTTCTTTGGCTGCCTCCAGGTATTTATTGGGCTGTACAGGTAGTCCTCAACTTACAGCAATTCATTTAGTGACCGTTCAAAGTTACGACACCACTGAAAAAAGTGACTTAAGGTCATTTTTCACAGTTACTGCCTTTGTAGCGTCACATGATCATGTGATCTAAATTCAGCTGCTTGGCAACTGGTACATTCTTATGACCATTGCTGCGTCCCAAGGTCATGTGATCTTCTTTTGCAACCTTTTGACAAGCAAAGTCAATGGGGGAAGCCAAATTCACTTAACAATCGTGCTACTAACTTATCAACTGCAGTGATTCACTTAACAACTGTGGTAAGAAAGGTTGTAAGATGGGCCAAAACTCACTTAACCAATGTTTCACTTAACAACATAAATTTTGGGCTCAATTGTGGTCATAAGTCGAGGACAACCTGTATAAGATCCAGAAGAATCCCAAGGAGTCCTTGAAAAGGATTGTGCAGAGGAAAGGAAACAACAGATAATCTTCAACTTACAAAAGTTTGTTTAGTAACCGTTCTAAGTAATAATGGCACTGAAAAAAGTGACTTATGTCCATTTTTCACACTTATGACCGTTGCATCATCCCCATGGACGTGTGATCAAAATTCAGACACTTCAAAATTCAGACAGTTGCAGTGTCCCCAGGATCATGTGATCACCTTTTGCGATGTTCTGACAAGCGAAGTCAATCGGGAAGCCAGATTCACTTAACAACCATATTATTAACTTAACCACTGCAGTGATTCTCTTAACAACTGTGGCAAGAAAGGTCGTAAAAAAGGGGGAAACTCTCTTAACAACCGTCTTGCTTAACAACAGAAATTTTGGGCTCAATTGTGGTCGTAAATTGAGAACTACCTATAATTGGGAAAAAAGCTTAAATGAGGACCATGGATTCAATGGGTAAGAGACGTGAGAACTAAGGAACAGTAAGGAATTGACACATTCCTTAAGCTGAGGGAAAATTGTGCGCAACAATCTTGTGAAGGAAAGGCATTCATCTGCCAAAATAGTACTTCCTTTCTAGAAAAGGACTTGCCCAACCTTGTTCTTTAACAAAGCATGGACTTTATAAAATTAATTTACAATGGTTGTAAAGTTGTGAACATTCAAAGGTATTTTTGTCTTTCAGAGGTGTCAGCCCCATAGTTTCGATGCACAGATCATCGGGGACCAATACTTCCAGTGAAATCAAGAACTGTGAAGGACAGCGGCACATAGTCTTGGCTCCATAGAAGCGCACGGAAGACTCTGGGATCACTGTGGATATTACTGGTGGGAAGACGGCCCTTTGTGATTAATATCCCTGCTAGAAGATGCCTCTACAGAATTAGGTCCAAAGAGAAATGACATTTGCAATAGAATTTGATCTGATTTTGCTCTGTGCAAAACCATAATAGCAGAGGGCCTTGTCCTGGATTTAACATTCAAAATAAAATTTCATTTTGTATCACAGGAAAAGTGATTCTAATTGTGTCATAGGAAAGAGATGGTGCTTTTACCTTTCATATAAACATATGTGATTCTGCTTTCATTTTTGTGTGGTAAGTGGTTTTCACTCCAGCAGGGGGCAGTTTAGGCTTCTGGCCTAGTTTGTCGATAGCAGGTTTCACTAGATGTTAAATGCAGATGATACTTTCCTTGGTTACTGTGATCTCCTGGTAACAATGAAGTTTAACAACTGCACATGAATACAAAGCTATAGCAACTATAAGAAATAATATTGACCAGGAAGGAAGTTGGCTTCCTGGAGCTGGTTAAAAAACAGGTCATACACAGAAAGAGTCCTTTATTCCTTTTCAGTTTTAATACGGTGCTTCACAATTTCATTTCAACTCTCTCCATGGGGGTTTGCTTTGCCTTGTAATCAAATGTTTCAGAGTGCAGTGGATTACCGGCATTATAAAGAAAAAAGGGTTTCCTTCAAATCATGTTGAAATAGTGATAAAGTCATGGGCACCTCTATATAATGTACTTGCTAATACTAAATGGATATCGATGGAAGGATCTTGGAGCAAAGGATCTAGTAGGATTCTTTTCGGGATTTTTTTTTTTTTAAAGGATCAGAGAACATTCTGTGTGGTTCAGTCATCAATCTGGCCTGTGCTGGACATCACTTCATGCTTCGAGGCATGGAGTAGACACACCTTTGGAGCACATGATTGGTGGCAAAATGCCATCGCAGCTCAAATGGAATCAAATAGAATTGCATGAGCATTGGAAACAATGGCTGCATTCAACCTTTTCAGAGAATTTGCCTTCCACTGTAAACACTTCTGTACTCTCCATACTACTAGCACTTTCTCATGTAATTTACTTTAGCAGTAGAGTTTGACTATCACGGGAGAATGACTGAATTGCCCAAGCCGATGATCCTATTAAATTTAAAAAAAAATAATTTAGACTGAAGCTAATTTATTGCAGTGAAACCACATTGGCTTTAATATAAATACTTTTGATTTTGTTGGGTGTCTACATATGAGTTTCATTGCTCACATGCAAATCAAACTCTCTCAACCTTTTTTACATACTGCTGCATTTTGGCCACAAAAAACAGGAAGATTCTCAGGTACAATTTCTTATTTAGAGAATTTATCCCCTCTTGCCTTCATTTAAACCCAGTTTGCTACTGTGGTTAAGGCATTAAGCAGGAGATTGAGAAGTTTAGTCCCACCTTAGGTGAACAGCCAACTGGGTGACCTTGGGTCAGTTAGTTTCTCTCAGCCCTAGAAAGCAGGCAATGGCAAACCTTACTGAAACAACCTTGCCAAGAAAATTTGGTGGACACGTTCCATTTTAGTATGTTCATAGTGACAACTTTTAAAAAAGTGCTTCTAAAACAGAAACTAGAAATAGGAAAATAAAGCTGCAATTAAAGTACATCCTAAAACGATTAAACCCTGAGAATTCCCCAAAAAGCCACTGATATTATTACACCAAAGCCCCCCCCCCATTTCATTTGCTTACTGTCCCACTTTTCATACAGTACAGAATAAAGTGATATAATCTATCTGGGATAAAGAGAATTTCAATCTAAAAAAGAAGCCCAGGACCAAGTCATCTCACACTTTCACCTTACTGCAATAAGCCACCTGATCATTTGTGATCATTCAAAATAATATAATCACGGAACTTGGATGTTTGGATGTTTTGGGAGCTATTCTTCATATGCCACTAAGTCATTGTCAACTCTGAGTC
This sequence comes from Arizona elegans, assembly GCA_022577455.1. Lineage (NCBI taxonomy): Eukaryota > Metazoa > Chordata > Lepidosauria > Squamata > Colubridae > Arizona > Arizona elegans. Next base: position 1,081,591 of record JAKOOJ010000040.1, on the reverse strand, counting down.
ACTGCACAGAATTTCTCTGTGACTACCTGTCCCTAATTTGGTCTTTCACATCTTCCAATAATGCACTCATTTTTATTTATTTATTTATTTAATTTGATTTATATGCCGCCCTTCTCCGGAGACTCAGGGCGGCTTACAATGCGTTAAGCAATAGCCTTCATACTTTTGTATATTTATACAAAGTCAGCTTATTGCCCCCACAAACTGGGTCCTCATTTCACCTACCTTAGAAAGGATGGAAGGCTGAGTCAATCTTGAGCCTTGGAGAGATTTGAACCAGCAGTAAATTGCAGGCAGCTGTGTTAATAACAGGGTGCGTAGACCACTGTACCATCAAGGCTCATTGCCAGTGGATGTTAATTCTATGAATGCAGTTAAGCTGCATTGCCTTGGATGGGATGGGGGTGGGGGAAGGCATAGGTAATCTTCAGATATTTTATGCTCCCTCCTTGCCCCAATCTGTTTTCTAATGGTGGTTCTGAACATGGAGGGGAGATTTCATTGGCACTCAAGTCGTAAGCTTTGCTTCCCATCTTTACCCCTTCTAGCATTAAGGCTGTTCGGTTTTTCTGTCACAGTTACCATTGCCTCAGATTTGGCCTTCTGACTTAGCTCTGTGACTATTTCAGATTTCTGTTTCCTAAATTTAATGAGCGTTGGCAATGTAACTATGTCCTAATAGCATAAAGATTACAAAGAAAAGAAAAGAAAGGCCCTTTGCAACCATGATTTAGATTTTTCCTTTAGCTTTCCTTTATGAAAGTCATCTGGAACAAACCTCTTGTTTGTTGTGAAATAGACACTCTCTTGGAGGACTTTCCATTTAGTCCCCCTCTGTATTGTGCCTTTTACAGTAGCTAAAGAATACATTTCACTAAATAAAAAGTATCATCTTCCTTGCTGGGTTCATACACTGTATCCTAAGCCAGATAATACTCTAGTTTTGGCATATGGTGTTGTGTGAACCCAACTGGGTCCCTTGGAAAATTTCTAAAGTGAAAGTCTGTAAGTCAAAAAGTTGTTGAGGTTGAATTGCCAAAGTTGTTTGTGTTTGCATTGAGTCAGCTGGCAACTATACACACCATGTGGTAATTGTGGCAGGCAATCCTGTAACAATCTATCTTTTCTTTCCAGAATGTGCACTTCTTAGCCCTCCCTGTTATCTTCCTCTATGTAGCTTTTGCTTTTCATCCCCTCCTAATTGCACAGCAGTCCCTGGTTTCCCAGGCTACTATAATGTCTCCTTAATGCTGCTCTCAGTGGCTAGGATTGTCAATTGCTGCTTCTCTGATGGGCTCCTATAGCTTTAACCACATGCAGTAGCAAGAAATTAAATAATTGAATGTTTCCTATCACAGCCATGCTCTCTTGTATCTGCTGAACTTTTGTAATTTAGGTAAGAGCCAGAAGCCCTCCCAGAGCAAATGTGGCTGTCATATGGCTATAGATCTGCCCATATTCAGAATCCTGGAAGATAAAAGAACCTGTTTCCCCAATTAAATGCTATAAATACAGAAGCAGCTCCTTTCATTTTTATTGCCTTATCCAGTGAATGTAATAAGTTGCATTGGCAGTTCTTCAATACTAAATAATTGTGACCACACACACTCAAGATATAAAAGTATAGGATATATACACTGCTCAAAAAAAATAAAGGGAACACAAGCAGAAGACATCCGAGATCTGAATGAATGAAATAGCCTTATTAAATACTTTGTTCGTTACATACAGTAGTTTTGTGTTCCCTTTAGTTGTTTGAGCAGTGTATAAACTACTGTATGTAAAGAACAAAGTATTTAATAAGGCTATTTCATTCATTCAGATCTCGGATGTCTTCTGCTTGTGTTCCCTTTATTTTTTTGAGCAGTATATTTGTTTGTGTGTACGTATGCTGAAAGAGAAAACAGTACAACGTTAAGCTAAGTAAATACATAAGGTTTAACTCTTTAAACTTTCAAGGTTTATCAGTATATTGTACTGCAAAGTCTTCACATATATTCTACAAATGGGGTTAATTAATATAGAGTGGAAGAATGAGATTTTACATGTAGTAATTATATATATTTAAATTAAAAGATAAAGGATATCATAGTTACAGTCTAAGACCAAGGGACCCTAATTATTACAAAATAAATTCTGTTGGTTTAAATTTGGCATTCTAATACCATGACCAGGATAATGACAACAATCAAGTAATAATTAGGTCATGTGGTTTCCAGTTGCCCCCAAAGAATCTTGGAGGAAATATTGAAGCTTTCCCAAAATCATAACGAAGAAAATGTGTTAAAAACATTATGATATATTATAGGGACTATTCTTTATCATACTCTGTGTTTAAAGGTTAATCTATGCTGCAAAAAGAAATAAATAGTCAAGTAACATTCAGCAAGTAAGGAGCTTAGAAAAATTCAGCTGGAAAAGGATTTCCTTGTTTTTCTAATTTTTGTAAGGTTTTCCATCTCCTCTTGCATAAACCATCTTGTCTTTTAATAGAAAACCCTTTTCTCATACCTACTTTTCATAGAAGGAGTCTCTTTTCTGACATTGTTGTTTCTTCTTTAAGAGGATATGAGCAGATATCCAGCTTTATTGTCAACTCACCACGCCCCAGGAACTTTGTGATTGTAGGATATCGGTGTCCTTCCTTTAAGGCTTTTGCGGGTGGGAAAACCGGTTTTACTCAGACTAGGACTTCGTAGCTGTTAGCAACTGTCATCCCACTCATTGCATTAGTTATACTTTTATCAGTTTATTCTTGCATATTTGTCACAGGTACATCTTGAATACCATTTACAATAAGAGAGCAATGTTCTCTCTCTTCACATAATTTTAATAAAGATTTCCTCCATCTCCTCTCTATGACACTCACATAGTTGTTTAGAAACCATTTTCCAAATTCCTAATGTAAAAGAGTTGATAACAGAGCAAAAGTTTCCACTTAAAATACAATTGAGGATGCATATGCCCCAGATTTGTTCCAGGGCAAATCTGTTCCAGATTTGTGAGGACAAGAGTAATTCAATTTCAAAAGTCTGACAACACAATCAGGTTATTTTATTTATTAATTTAAATAATTATGATGAAATATGTGGAGATTTGATCTAAACCAGTGGTATCAAACTCAATTTCATTGAGGGCTACATCAGGGTTGTGTTTGACCACGAGGGGCCAGGTGGGTGTGGCCAGGGTAGGCATGGCCAGCTTGACATCACTCATGTCAGGGGGTGCCTGTGGTGGCCCAAGCGCTCTGCCAGAAAAAAGAGAGCTCGGGAGGGCCATGTGCACAGTGGGCCGGTCCTTCACTATTTTCAGGGCAGCCCCATGGGCCAGATCTAAGCACCCCATGGGCTGGATTCAACCGGCGGGCCTTGAGTTTGACACCCCTGATCTGGGGTGAAATCCAGCAGGTTCTGACAGGTTCTGGAGAACCGGTAGCAGAAATTTTGAGCTATTTGGAGAACCGGTAGCGGAAATTTTGAGTAGTTCAGAGAACTGGCAAATACTACCTCTGGCTGGCCTGAGAGTGGGGTGGGAATGGAGATTTTGCAGTATCCTTCCCGCAGGAGTGGGGAGGGAATGGAGATTTTGCAGTATCCTTCCCCTGCCATGCCCACCAAGCCACGCCCACCAAGCCACAACCACAGAACCAGTAGTAAAAAATTTGGATTTCATCACTGCCCTGATCTAAACTATAATTGGAGTGATGCTGCCGTCATTCTTGATGCAAGTGACAGATTTAAGATGATTTTCACAAAAATAGGCAATGTCTTAGCAAGTTAATTGAAAGTGTTCTATTTAAACAATCTTATTATTGCATATAATATGTCTGAAAATACAATATTTTGATTCAAAAACTTGCTTTTAAAAATATTTAGGGAGGGAACACACACAACATTAGCATTTGTCTATGGCAAGAATCCCCAAATCCCTCATGCATTGACCCCTTTGTGAAGTTTCAGTTAGTTCATCAACCCCCAAACATTTATTATGTGAAAATAATTTAAATGATGCCATTTTAATCATACTAATGAAAGCAACAATGATGCCTTGGATAGTCCCTTTGACCCTTGAGGGTTGATATTGATCATTTTTGGAGAGGCTTAGTCAAGGATATTCTCTTCTTTAACAAATAGAATAGAATAGAATAGAATTTTTTATTGGCCAAGTGTGATTGAACACACAAGGAATTTGTCTTGGTGCATATGCTCTCAGTGTATGTAAAAGAAAAGATACCCTTTCTAAATGTGCCTTTAGATGTGACTCCACTAAATAGAATAATCAAATTTTATTTATTTAGTCTATATGCCACCCACCTTGTTTCAACTTTCCATACTGCCAAATACAGTACGGTATGGCTCTTATTATACCTTACTATATAGCTTTATACCTTATTAAGCAAATAAGGTATAGAGCTATAGTAGCTATACTAGCTAGGCTAGAACAGGTGGCGATTTGCTTTGGATGATATTAAAATCTCATTAACCAAGCTTTGGTTAATATTTGGTTGGAGGCTACCACCTAGTTAGTCTATTATAGACTAAAAAGTCTTTTTTTGAGGGTGGGGAGGACTGAGAAGTCACTTTCGTACCATGCTAAGATAATTCTTTTTCAAAGGAAAACAAAATCAGGGAAGCCAAATCTGACCCCCCCCCTTAATTAAATTTAAGCATTTCATGTTGTTATGAGCATGGCTGGTTTATTCGATTTGCTGAATAAGCCACAATGGATAAAATCAAACAGGATGCTAAATCAAGATTAAACAAACCATGAAGTGATGCGGCGAAGTCAACCTAAGACAACCATAATCCAGAAATGGCTTTCCCTTATTAGTTTTACTACCCTGTTTTCCCCAAAATAAGACATCCCCTGATAAGAAGCCTAATCGGGCTTTTGAGCAATGGCAATAAGGCCAAGCGTTTATTTCAAGGTTCAAAAAAATATAAGACGGGGTCTTATTTTTGGGGAAACACAGTATCTCCTTATCATTCAACTGCTAAACCTATTTCCTTTTTTCTCAGTTAGCTTAAATTTAAAGCAAAATCATCTGGAAGGGGCAACCGATCATTACTACTCAAGTTCATATAACTGGACCTTGAAGAATACATTTAAGATTTTGGCTAAGTCGATTAAGCAGCTTGTTACCAAATATTGTATATGGAGTTTCCCTTCCCAGTGTACAGACCCAGACATCCATTTACAAGGAGACCTTCAAAACTAGCACAGCTCTCAGCAATGAGCTCCAAGCACAAGAGAAGAACCCATTCTTGCTGCTTGCCATCTGACAGCCATATAGGGAGAGAAGGGGCTCTTTACACCAGGTGTGATCCTGAGGCCTGTTAAACATTTAACACCTGCTGAATCCCTCCATTGTCAGGCTGGAAAAAAAATGAGCAAAGGAACAAAAGCAGCACATGGGATCACCTGGTGGAAAGCTGCCTCACACAGGTTTAGATGAAGCTTTTTTTTCTTTCAACAACAGGAATATCGATGTCCATTTTAAGATACTTTTCTAAGGCTTCCTTGTCCTGGAAAATGTATGAGCTGTCATCTAAGATCATATATACTGCATCTATGTCTATGTCTATGTCTATGTCTATGTCTATGTCTATGTCTATGTCTATGTCTATGTCTATGTCTATATCATCTATCTCCTTCTATATACTCAACTTTTTAAACAGGATGGAGAGAGAACTGTTAGCCTGTTAACCTAACTGTTAACTGTTATAAATATGTCCCTGTCTTCTTATTCACAATGATTTCAACTGAACATTCCAATAATTAGGTCTAGTGCATGGATCAGCAACCCACGGCTCTGGAGCCATGTGTGACTCTTTCATCCCTCTGCTGCGGTTTCCTGTTGTTGGTCAGCTCCACAATTGATAGGGCTTTCGGTTAGGACTGGTAGAAGAAAAAGAATGCCGTGCTAGGAGGAGACTCTATGGTGGGGGAAACCAGACTTCTCGTTGGCTCCAGAATTGAATGGGGGCTTCCGGTTAGGACCTTTGTGGCTCTTTGAGTGTTTAAGGTTGCCGACCCCTGGTCTAGCGGTTAAAGCATCCAGCTAGAATACAAGAAACTGTGAGTTCAAGTCCCACCTTAGCCATGAAAGCCTGACCTTAGGCCAGTCATTCTCTCTCAACCTAACCTACCTCACAGGGTTGTTGTTGGGGGGAAATTAGAAGAAGGAAGGTGTCTTGGATATCTTCGCTGCCTTGAGTTATTTGTAAAAAAAATAAAGGTGTGATAGAAATAAATAAATAAATAATGAGTAAAAAGGTAAAACATTAGGAGGGGTCATTGTTTTATAGTAATGATTTATAGTAATGTATTGAAAGCTTGGATCATTTTGTATTTTTGTAATGTATTTTGAAAAACTAAATGTGTTTTTCAAACAGAACAAACAAGAGTGCCTGAGATTCAGGTAAAACTGCCATCATTATTGCACAGAGAATTTCACATATGAAATATTGTTCTCTTAACTGTAAAGTTAACATAACCCTAAAAAAATTTTTTTTTCAGTTAGAGAATATTAGGGCTAAGCATCACCTTGGAAATAATTTGGAAAAGATGCTTTGAAGCAGCTGCCATAAGATCCTAGAAAAACTATGGATGCTTTAAATGGCTGTGGCCAGGTGTTAGGTTTGTGCCTCTCATACTCTGAAGCATATTTTTGGAACTGATTCTGAAGTGTTGACAGCCCTAGAAAACGCAGTCTACTGTAATGTCCATTGAAAGGTTCTGAAGACCATCACATACCTCAAGCAACAGATAACTTGTGGACACCAAGGGACATGCATCCCCTCATTGATCCTTGGGACCTCTAAAATACACACACATACACGCACATGGACTTGAGAACTTGCGAGATTCCCAAATATGAGATTTCCTAGTGACTGCCTGGACTGCAGTTTTCTTGGCAAAATTTCAGAAATGGCCCTCTTTCTAGCCTGAGACGAAGCGGCCCCAAGTCACCAAGCTGGTTTTGTACCTAAGGTGGGACTAGAATATGAAGTCTTCTAGTTTCTACCCTGATGTCTTAACCTTACCCCAATCTGGCTTTATGCAATTAGACGATTCACCAAACTCTCATCAAGCATGATTTGAGGAACTACAGTTTATCAAATAATCCTGAGTTAGTAGGTTCACATGTACAAGGAAGCTAAAACATGGTTTATAAACCACAATACCCGGGTTTACCTAACATAGTAAACTGCAGTGTGTTTTATTGAGAAAAGGGAGAATCAAGATAGACACAGCAGTTCTATTTTTTTGTGATCATTTTCTCCTGGAAAGGCCATTGATTGGGACAGATGTTTTCAGATGTTTGTGTGATGCCCTAAAGACAGAAATCAGTATTTTTCAGTTTCTGATTTACGATGTTTTTGTTTTGTGTTTTTTTTTTAAAACCTGCTTTGGTAAATCACATTCTTCATTAATTCAGTCTGGGATTTTTTTTTTATTTGCTGCATAGAATGAGAATCCAATAATATTACACTCGCACACTGGATCCACACATCATCTGAAGTTCCTGTTTGATTCTGTGTTAGTAATGTGTATAATCCAGCTATTAAGATTCAATTAAACCGTGTCTTACCTTATGTGGAAAGCAGTTTTACCTATTTTACAGTAGTGTCCTATATATTTATATATAGAACATTACTCAGTGGTGGAATTCAAATTTTTTACTACTGGTTCTTTGGGCGTGGCTTGGTGGGCATGGCAGGGGAAGGATACTGCAAAATCTCATTCCCTCCCCACTTCAGGGGAAGGATTCTGCAAAATCTCCATTCCCACCCTACTCCAGGGGAAGGATACTGCAAAATCCTCATTCCCTCCCCACTCCTGGGGAAACAATATTGCAAAATCTCCATTCCCACCCCACTAGAAGTGACCCATAAAATTTCTAGATTCAGTATGGTTCTTAATGCCTGGCTTTAATAATAAGCATTTCATTTTTATTGCCATTTTGGTATGTCCACACAGGTTTTTTTTTAGAGTGAATGGCACCACCATGATGCCAAAAAAAAAAAAAAAAAAAAAAAGAAGAAGAAGAAAGAAAGAGAAACTAAGGAAGATTAGGTAAGAACAGAAGCCAAAGTTAGCTAGTCTAGGAGCTTCTTCCTCCCAACACCCCCTGGGTATCCCAACTGTATCAACCCATATTCTCAGCCAAAGCAGAGGGACAGGTTATCTGTGGCAGATTCTTATAGATATACACCTGGAGTTTAAGTCCCATCTCGGTATTCACTGAGAGAATCCCAGAGGAAAAGCACATTCCTCTCAGCCTCAGAATTCTGCCTGTACAATGGGCAGATTGTACAGGGGCTGACTGAGGCGAACGATGAAAAGCATTCAGGAGGCTAAGAAAACAATTAACATGAAGAATGGCCCTTGTTTCCTACTGGGTAGACCAGCGCAACAACTTTCCATATGTCTTGCAAAGTTTTCCTAGTGGTGCGCATTTATTTGCATTGGGCTGTTACCTTCCTGAGTCCCAGCCAGCCTGTGACACTCGCTAATCCCTCTAGCCCATCCCAAGGGTGCTGAGCCAAAGCACCAGAGCGCTGTTCCTCCTTCAGCAGGATTTGAACACCTCAGCCTCTCCCCGCATGAAGGAGCAGACCGCCCGCCTTCCTGCCCCACAACCTGCAACCTTGCTCTTCTCCCAGGTGTTCAAGGCCAAAGACTTTCTAGACTTTCTTCTCTCTTGATCGCTCTCCCCGAACCTCAGCCTACTTCCTCCCAGCACCTGTCAGCCCTCCCCTGCCCTCCCACAAAACCAGGACGTGGACATTTCCCCCTTCTCTCCCTCCCTCCCTCCCTCCTTCTGCCCTGCCTCTGCCTGCCCCTGGCCATCCCCTCCTTCCCCGTTCCCCACAGCACCCCATAGCTGCCCTGGCCTCCGCTCCCTCGCCACTCTGCCAGCCCTGGGGCAGCAAAGAGAGAGAGGCAGGTGGGTGGAAAGCGACAGCTGGTGTTGTTCCAGGGAAGGTTTAATGAGCATCTTTTCCCTTCCCTCCCCCTCTGCTCTTTGTGGAGCGAGTTGCCGGGGCTGCTGGCTCTAATCAACCCCATTAGCAAAGGCTCTGGTGCTACTCTGGGGGGCTCCCAGTGCCCCCTCCCCTTGCATGCCCGGCTTGCCTTCCTGCCCTGCTGTGTCAATATTTGCCCTGAGTAAATGCAGAGCCCATGACAGGTGTGCAGGGGAGACGGCACTCTTGGTGACAACACAGCCCTCCGGCTTGTCGTCCGTGCAGCCCCCAACACCCCAGCCCCCCCTCCCCGCTGCCTGCCAAGCCAGAGCTATTTTTATCAGGCCTATAAAAGGCACTGCCAGGCCAGCATCACCCTCATTTTCCACTCGCTTGGCTGGGAAGGTGAGTCGCTCACCTGGAGCTGCCGACGTGTCACCGGAGCCAGGTGAGATCTTCCCAGCCTGAGGCTTAAGGGGGGAAGGGTGCTGGGAGGGACTGGCACTGGAGGCCCCAATGGCCACTGCGCACCTAAGTGATGGGGGGGTCCTTTCAGTTATGAAACAAGGTTGGGGAGGGGGAGGCTGAGAAGAAGACTTCTTCTCAGAAGAAGAGCTGCCAGGGTTGATTGCCTTAGCACTGTGCTATTCGGCTTCTAGTGGCTTTTCAAGGGAGAATCTAAGTCACTAAAACTTCTGCCAGCATGGTGGGAATAATTACATTTGCCAAAATCCTCCCCTCTGACATTACTATTACTATTATTCAACCTACAGCAACTAAGAAATTAATTGAGTGAAAGTGAAACTTGAGTTTCAATCCTCTGTTCTACTTCTAAGAGTAAAGCTGCTAGATCCTGCTCTAAGTGTTGCATAGTTATGGCTATTGCTCCTCCATTTTTTTTATTCGTTTGTTTTATTCTTTTCTTCTCTCTCTCTCTTTTTTTTCATTAATTGTACCCATTTCTTCTATTCCCCTCTTACCCGCTTTATCTATGTATGCTTTGTCCTTCACAGATGCCATCTTCCAGGAGAGCCATGAGACCGCAAGGGGCCATACACAGTGGCTGATGGGCCTGGCAGAGCAGGACCCTTTCCTCATCCTGGGTGCCAGCTGGGCTTGCCTGGCGTCGAGCCCCACGCACAAGACCTGACGTGAATGTTTTGTTCGTTCGGCTCGCGTTAGGCAGGTCCAGCCTGTCTGCAAACACATGCACCTCTTACATGGCATGCATGCGTGATGAAAATGTAGCATTATGTAGCATTCATGTCTATGTGCACGATTCAGAAGGCAAAGTGTATATAAAATTGTACACTTATCTCCAGCAGCTTATGCCTCAAGAAATCTACATTTGGCACTGAACATAGAATAAAATTGTCTGGTAAAATTGCTTGTCTGTCCCATACAAGTCTATCCACAGTGGGATATTTTGAGATTTGATGTCCCTTTTTTTTCCTGGCAGCCAGGCTTAGAAAAAGACTTTCTGGAGGCTTACAAGCCCCTTAACGAACTGCTTTCAAAAGCCAGCACAACTTTACAATGGATGTTTGTGTGCTGCCAATTTTGTTCTCCATCTGCAACATCTACTAATTTACTTTAACCATTCCAAATTCTTTCCCTTGCCACTAATTTCTCTGAATTCCCACCAAGCCCAAGGGATTTGGGGTTCATTTCAAAGAAGGAAACGGAATTCTTATCTCTACTTACGATCCTTTGGAGTTTAGCTTTCTTGGCTGGTGAATTCACGTTGTCAAAAATTCAGATTCTTTCTCCCACTTTGCTTATCTTTTAGACAGAAAGGATGACCTTCCCTGTGGGGCTGTGACAAGAGAGAGACAGTTCTTTCTTTCCCTCCAAATGGTTTGCCCGCTACAAGATGCTACTGAGAAAACAGGCTGTGTTTGAAGGTTCAAAAAAGGGTCACAATCCCCTTCTGCTCAGACACAAAATTTGATTAGGAATCAACTAGGGATGTGGATGGGAGTCTAGTGGGAATGGAATTTCTAGTAACAGGCTGTTATAGAATGGCTGGATAAGTGAGCCTGAGGACATCCCGCACCCCCGCCCCTCAGCCCCATTGGTCCAGCATTCTAGAAAGTTCCTAGAGTGCCTCAGGTAGAGAGCAAAAGAGCCCAGGGTTCTTCTCTTTTACATAAGATCTCTGTTCTCTCTGAGAGAAACCAGAGGAGTCGTTTGCATCTGGTAAAGATTAGTGCAGCCAGCTCCAGTTTTGAATAAAAAATTACCTGACTGTGAGCTATTTTGGGAAAAGCCAGAGCGCAGTGATAGATCTACTAACATGTGCAAGAAAATACACACCCAAGGAGGGTGACGATGCCATGTCAGTGAAATTCTTTACACAGAGCAATGTTTGCTATTACTATTGCTGTAGTTAGGAAGAAAAGAGAGTGACTCCCTTCAACACAACTAGATAAAGAGTTTAGGGTTGAGATATATTACATGGATCTCATTGAACTAAGCTATCTGATTAACAGACTAATTCCTTATGTATATCTCCTTGGTACCATTGTTTTAGGAACATATTCATATGATCTCGGTTTAAAGATGCCAGTCTTTTATATACTTCCTTGACATTTCCATAAATGACGTGCATATTGCTCTCTTGAACTCTGGCAAGTTTATCAATAATTCCATACAATATTTTTTATCGTAGTCAGTTTTTTCTTGTCACAAAGAAATTGACAATTGCTCTTTTAGGTCTTACAGACTTCCATATCAACTTCTAGTTATAACCCACCTACAAATACACTACAGAGCTGGAACAAATGGTGTACATTAGGAATCTCTCAGATGGCATCTAATATTTCATGCATGATCATATATACATTATTTATTGTGCATAAAAAGGTCCCTTAATCCAAATCTCTGTATTTTCAGAAGACAAATAGTTTCAGTGTTACTACTCATACATAGCGGGATGAGTTGAGGATCCAACTTCAATATGAATTTCTTATTTTTGTCAGAGCTCATTATGGCTGTAACTAGCCCTTTTCTTGGCAGGATTTACTTTTACACCAATGACAAACAGACATTCAAAAATATGATGATCTTTCAAGTATGGATAGGGAAAAATAAATATACAAAACAAATAATGAATAGCCACCCGTCTTCCTTGGCCCAGTCTCATAAAAACAGCAGAAAGCTTTGTAATCCATTCAGATGCAATTAAATGGGGCTTCTGCACAACGCTTAGTAAATGTTCTTACTTTTCAAGCAGACCTTGAAGAGTGTGATGTGCAGATATTAGCAGGGGATGATGCTGATCTCCACGTTGTAAAGATTTTTATCTCCTGATTTCTTGCATCAAGGGGATGTTACAGGCATCAGTGCAGGTCAAGACATTTCTTATCCTCCTGGTGATCAACCTTTGCTTTCTGTTGCCTTTCCCTAAAGATTCAGAGATTCAGAATAGGTTATTCAAACAGGAGCACTTAGTGTCTTGGTGTCTGTACAAAATCAAGTTCATCAGCTATTAAACTTGGTTCACTTGTTAGAGTTCAAATCCAAAGGTTCAGAATATAAAGTTGCCACGTTGTTGTCTGGAGATGGCATTTAATTATTTAAATGCCTTTGTTTCTTCACATATTATTTCTTTGATTATTGGGTATTTTCTCTCCAAAAAGAAAAAAAGCAGTTCTCTCTCTCTCTCTTTCTCTCTCTCTCTCTCTCTCTCTCACACACACACACATGCACACACACACACGTACACACACAGAGTGGGAGAGAGGGGGGGGAGGGAGAGAGAGAGAAGAAAAAAATTGTCAGAGAAATGGCTGATTTACTCAAAAATAATTGCAGTTTCCCTCAACATAGTGTATCCCACCCATGTAGGATTCCAAAATTCTCCAATTCCAGAAAATGTTGGTTTATATGTTTGCTATGCTTCCTGGATCTAAAGCATAAGCAAAAAATTATAGCCATAAATGTAGATGATCTTTAGGAAATTTACCCCACTCACTAAAAAGACAAGCTGCTCCTCTGAAAGGATAGCAAATGTTACTTTCTTGTAAGATCACGTGATGAATTCTGCCTATTTAATCCAGCCTCTCTTTCCCACTATGGCCCTTCCCAGAGGAAATAAACAGGTAGAAGAATCCTCATCTTGTTATGGTGGTTCTCCAGCAACTTCCCTGGTTCTAAAAGTAACACATATTAGCTTCTGATCACTTACACTGTCTTTATTGATCAGGGGTGAAAAAATCCAGCAGGTTCTGACAGGTTCTGGAGAACTGGCAGTGGAAATTTTGAGCAGTTCGAAGAACCAGGAAATACCACCTCTGGCTGGCCCCAGAGTGGGGTGGGAATGGGAGATTTTGCAATATCCTTCTCCCAGGAGTGGGGAGGGAATGGGGATTTTGCGGTATCCTTCCCTTGGAGTGGGGTGGGAATGGAGATTTTGCAGTAGCCTTCCCCTGCCATGCCCACCAAGCCACGCCCACCAAGCCACACCATGCCCACCAAGCCACGCCCACAGAAGCAGTAGTAAAAAAATTTGGATTTCACCACTGTTATTGATGTATCAGTTTGTTTCTCTGTTAAAGATGCTGAAAATGGTAGTCATCACCAAAGGATCTTACCTCACCTACCCTGGTTTAGCAAGTCACTGTTTGCTAAATAATCGTTTGGTGTTTTCTACATCTGCCATCATTCAATTTCTTTGGACGAAACCTCAGTAAATGGATATGGAGCAGAGTATACTTCATGAAACAAAAAGAAATACATTCTATAAGCTGTAATATTTGTATGTTTGCTAAATTGGAAAGCTCTTCAAAGCAGCCACTTTGAATCAAAGTGATAAATAGCCAAGCAATAATGTATCTACTATCATCTCCCCGTCAACTCAATTCTTCCAAGAGAATCTGTCTAGTAAAGGACAAAGAGATAACTGTGATAACTAATTATCACAGACTTTTTTTACCCAACATACTATCCCCAGGCTTCAACATAAAATGTAAAAAAGGCCCTGTTTTTCATAGGTTCCTCTAATCTTGTAAGAGTTCTTGTGTGTGTAAAAATTAACATTTAGGGGAAAAATGATTAATGTTTATTCTCTCATGACTACAGCATTTTGATAGGAAAGAACACCAAGTTATTTCACTTTTTGGTACAACTTTTACAGATATCAAATAAGGCCAAACCAGATATTTTGTCAGATGAGAAAACCCTCAAGATTATTTTCTGTCTCGATTTTTACACACACTGTTGAGTGGAGCGCACTGGTAGCTGACTCTTTCTTCAACGTTGTTCAAGAATCGCATCCTCCATCATGTCCGAAGACAAGCTAGCTTCAGAGGCACCCATCTGGCACACAAAGTTTGTCCTCTGACAGATAGACAACTGCTGCCACCCAATCCCACCTTACTACCTGTTGCATCTGCCCTCTGACTGACGCTAAGGCTGGTTTGAAACAAGGAGCTCTTTTAGAATCTGAACTTTGCACCTCTCTCCCAAAGAGCTGGCCTTTGTTTTTTACATTTTTGACCTGGCATCTTTCATCAGGTTTTTTTTAAACCCTTCCACTCAGGAAAAAATAATAATAATAGTGAAAATAAGTTCCCAGTTGGAAAGGGTGAGCCACCAGGATGTGGTAATCCTGCAGCGATTTCTAGACTGTTTGACATCTTATTAGGCAAGCAAATACAAAGCAGGAATGCAAATGTAGGCAAAATAGGATTTCACAGGGTGGCATAATGCAAAAGAAAACGAAGCTCCTGTGACTTGACAGAAGAAGTGGGGTGTGGTGGGGGGAGGCTTGGTAGATGTATCTTATCAAGCAGAAATGATCATTAGCTTTCCCCTCATGCTCCCCCCAACCCTAATCTCTGATTTGTTTCCTTTTGGGAGCAGGTAGAAAATAGTTTTCTTGTCATGTCCCACAACCAGTAAAATTTGGAATAACTTGTATTCACAAGAGCACTAAATATGGCTAACCTTTTTCGGACCGAGTGCCCAAAGCCCCCCCATGCATGCACACATGCCCCCACACATGTGCCCCACCCCTGCACATGTGTGGACCCCATGTGCCACACCCCTGCACATGTGTGGAGCCCATGTGCCACACCCCCATGCATGCACGTGTGGGGGTCCCCATGTGCCTACCCCATGCATGCATCAGAGAGACCCGAAGACCAGCTGGCTGGCGGGATGCGCATCAGAGCTGAACTGGAGCAACGGCTCACATGTCATCAGAAAGGGTGCTGCATGCCACTTCTGACACATGTGCCATAGGTTCGCCATCACAGAAATAGACAAACCATATACAGTAAATACCAAACCAGGATAAAAAATACATTATTTTAAATTTATAAATTTATTTATTTTAAATAGTCATATTGAGTGACATTTCTGCGTTGTCTACAGCAGCCAATAATTCAAAAGTCTCAAGCTTAATGCAGAGAATGACTGGAGAGGGGAGCTTTTGGAGCAATATAGCCACTGAAAACATAAAACTGCTACCAAATATATTTTATACTGTTATCTTAGAGGCATGCATTTTCCTACACTCTGGAAAGCACACTTTCATGTTAACGCAGGCAGTCCTCGTTTTACGACCACAGTTGAGCCCAAAATTTCTGTTGTTAAGTGAGACATTTTGTAAAGTGAGTTTACAAAATTTTAGGACCTTTCTTGACTCAGTTGTTAAGTGAATTGCTGCAGTCGATAAGTTAGCAACACGGTTATTAAGTGAATCTGGCTTCCCCCATTGACTTTGTTTCTCAGAAGATCGCAAAAGGGGATTACGTGACCTTGGGACACAGCAACGGTCATAAATATGAACCAGTTACCCAGCATCTGATTTTTGATCACATGAACATGGGGATGCTGCAAAGGCTGTAACCTTTGTGTGAAAAATGGTCATAAGTCACTTTTTTTCAGTGCCGTTGTAACTTTGAACGGTCACTAAACAAACTGTTGTAAGTCGAGGACTACCTGTACAATACATTGAGAGGGGGAAAACTGTATACTGAGTGTTGCATAAAGAAGAACAGTCAACTCAAACTTTCTGAATGCGTGCCTATTGATTACTGATTTTAAAAGGGGGAGTTTCTGGTTCTAGACATTGTAGAAGAAACTCCGTTGTGAGTTTATGGCAGTGATGGCTAACCTTTTTGCCGTCGTGTGCCAAGAGTGGGGGGAGTACGGGGGATTTGTGCACATCCGGGCCCACACCCATAATTCAATGCGCCCCACATATGCACATGTGACCCTCCCCCTGCGCTCCCCCCACTTTTGGGACACGATGGCATGGTAGGCCCAGTAGGCCCGTTTTTCACCCTCCCCAGGCTCCAGAGGCTTTCTTGGAGTCTTGGGAGGGCAAAAATGGCTCCCCCTGAGGCCCTCTGGAGGCCAGAAACGGCCCATTTCCCGGCTTCTGGTGGACCCAGAAAGCCCGTTTTTTGCCCCCCCAGGCTCCAGAGGCTTTCTAGGAGCCTGGGGAGGGTGAAAACTATCTTCCCCACCTCCGGAGGCACTCCGGAGGCCGGAAACAGTCCGTTTCCTGACTTCCGGTGGGCCCGGAAGGGTCGAAAATCAGGTGGCCAGTGCATGCATGAGTGCTGGAGCTGAGCTAGGGCAACGCTCGTGTGCCCACATATATAGCTCTGTGTGCCACCTGTGGCACGTGTGCCATAGGTTTGCCATCACAGGTTTATGGCATTCAAAAATCAGTCTGGTGGCATCACCAAATTTTGTTAAAAGTTATAGTTTTGTAAGATCAAATGTGAAGAGCACGTGTCCATAGGCAGACTGAGCTAATTCTGTTTCTGCTGTCTGATTTGACAAAGGGAGCCATTCCCCTCCATCTTTTAATACGCAATAAGGAAGGAAAGCAAATGAGCCAGGCACAAAAATATCTAAGCATTATTCCCAGGGCTTGCACTGAAGTTCTTACTGCCTGAGGTGAAGAACAAGGAGGCACTGGCTCCAGTGAAAGCACAAAGCTGGTCAGACTAGCAGGAGCACCTTATTTGAATGTTGGCAAAGAGCCAGTATCTTTTTACCACATGGCAGACAGCTGGCAAACCAATGAAATGATAGGCCATTTGCGTATAAACACATACAGCCCTGTCTTCCAAACCTCTTGGCATTGCCTCCAAATATAGCTATTTTGTTCTTTTCAATGGCCAGCCCTATTTACCCCTCTATCTTTCATAAGAAATACTTCACTTCTATATCACCTCTATTATCAGCTCACTGAAGAATGATTTCAGTGGGCATTGAGAAAACTTACTAGTGAAAAATTGGACTGTCAGCAGGGGTGAAATCCAGCAGGTTCTGACAGGTTCTGGAGAACCGGTAGTGGAAATTTTGAGTAGTTTGGAGAACCAGCAAATACCACCTCTGGCTGGCCCGAGTGGGATGGGAATGGAGATTTTGCAATATCCTTCCCAGTGGTGAAATCCAATTTTTTTTACTACCAGTTCTGTGGGCATGGTATGGCTTGGTGGGCATGGTAGGGGAACAATACTGCAAAATCCCCATTCCCCCCCCACTCCTGAGGGAAGGATATTGCAAAATCTCCATTCCCACTCCACTCTGGGGCCAGCCAGAGGTGGCATTTGCCAGTTCTCCGAATTGCTCAAAATTTCCGCTACCGGTTCTCCAGAACCTGTCAGAACCTGCTGGATTTCACCCCTGATCCTTCCCCTGGAGTGGGGAGGGAATGGGGATTTTGAAGTATCCTTCTGCTGGAGTGGGGTGGGAATGAAGATTTTGCAGTATCCTTCTCCTGGAGTGGGATGGGAATGGAGATTTTGCAGTAGCCTTCCCTGCCATGCCTACAAGCCACGCCCACCAAGCCACACCGCACCCACCAAGCAACGCCCACAGAACCGGTAGTAAAAAAATTTGAATTTCACCACTGACTGTGAGGAAGTAATATCTATGGCTTCAAGTTGCTATTTGCTTTGAAAATAGCCTAGGGCAGGTGTATTATTCCAACTTTTAGCACAGACCTGCATTTTAGGGGTCCAGAACGTTCTTGCAGTCATAGATCTTCTACCTTGTTAGACCAAGAAGTGGTATTTGTAAAAAAAAAAAAAAAAACTGAGTGAGCAGCTTTCCATGGCTGATTGAACATTACTACACTCCTTAACAGGTCACCTTAACCCTATTTGGCTAGTACCTGGCACTACTTTTCTAAGGCTCCTTCAGACAATGTCCTGGCTGTGAGACAGGGAGTGGTTGCCATCCTGGACCATGTTGGGGGTCACCCAAACTAAATACTATTCAGTGAGCAGATCAGTGAATCCATTTTGACAATGGCTTGACTCATGTGAACAGATTTCTGTTGGGGGCATAAAAGGGAGATAAGTTTTTAAAAGAGCAACGTTTTGTCTTAGGGTGAAGTGGTGAATGAAAACGGAATTGTGTTAACGTAGCTGGGCTCCTCTGCTTTTTCCCCCTTTCCAGTTTGAGAAACGTTTATAACATTCACAAATTGGTGCTCAAGCCATATGTTTAGGATGCCGTGTTTATTTCTTAATTTTATATAGCCACCTATCTCACTGCCATAACTCTGTCTTGAAGTAATCCAGGAGACCACTAGAAAGTAGCAAAGAGGTTGAATTCTCTGAATCTATTTGTTGCTATTGAGGGGTCACTCAGATTTCTGCCGCCCACCTATGGCCAACCTATAGCTCTCTTAAAAAAGAAAAGAAAAAAAGAACAAAGCCACAGGTTCATAATAGAAAAAGCCAGGATAGACCTTGTTTTCACTGAATCTCAAAAATAAGAAATGGAAAAAAAACGAAAGACCCACAAATTCAAAAGAATGAAAAGGTAAATAAACTATGCACAGTTCAAGAACAGGACACACAACTTGAAACTGCTGCTGGTTCTAATCTCACATCTTGGCCGTGAACCAAGAAGGTGAATGAAGGAAGGAAGGAGAAAATAGTCAGGAACTGTATCAGCCCTGTTTTCCAAGCCCAGTTGCCAGGCTGGGAGCCCTCAGGCACAAGAATGTTCTGTTCTCACACAATTTTTCCTGTGTGTTTTCATGGATGGGAGGAACAGATTTACCTAGCAGAGTTTCATTCACGAGATATTGCAGGCAGGTTTTATTGCTGATGATATCAGTTTTTGTTCTGCTCCCCATATTATCTAATCTGTTTGATTCTTTCTCCAAAGGCAACCTCTATTTCCCTCACTTAAAAGACTGCCATTTTATTTATTAGGAAGAGTTAGAAATTATTAGTCAAAATGCTTTCTTGGCTACAGCTGCTGATTTCATGCAGCTACTGAAAACACAAAGCCTCTGATGATAATAATAATAAGTGGCATCTTCTGCCCCAGGGTTGCCAACTTCTTTACCAATTTATTCTGGGCCATGAATATCAGTGTGAACTGCAGACATAAGGAGATGATCACTTCTGTCTATCAAAAACTTCACCAGTAATTCTGTTTAAAAAAAAAAAGAGCTAAGGATGAATCCTTATGGCGACATATTTTTTTTGCGGACTTTTTATTTGACTGAGAGATGGAACAAATTTTCAGGTGGAAGAAAATTCAATAATAATAAAAACAAGCGTTATTCTTTAAAATTCAGTGCATTTATTGATGCAATTCTATGAAGTTTGACAGCTTGAACCGTGGCATGGCATCAATTAGATACCCTTGCTTCAGTTCCAATAGGCAGGCATTGTGAGACGTCATCATCTGCATGGGAACAGCTGGCTGGTCCTTTGTGGCCTTCTAGGTGGATTAGTCCCCATAGCAATCAGAGAGGCCAGATAGGTAACCTGATGTTGGTTTGTGTGTGTGTGTGTGTGTTTGTGCTATACTTAGGATGGTTGCTGCTCTGTTTCTTTTCAGCCATCCAAGGGCAGAGTAATATGTTTCTCAGCATCCAAATGCAGCCATACATTAAACTAGCACTCCTTTTAGATGGCTCTTCAAAGAACACTTCTCCTTCAAAAGTTCCCTCTTGGTAGAACTCAAGAAGCAATCAAGAAGAAGGTAGATCCAGCTTTTACTTAGACAGATTTCAGTGGATGCCCTTAGATGAACTGCTGTCTCACCTTTCTTCCTGATCTGCAATCCCTGGCCAGCCTCACAGGAAAAGATTGTCACGATTAATCTGATGTATATGTAATGTGTTCTTTGGTAAAGAGCTCTGTAAATGTTCTTTAAATCATGACTCACTTAAATCAGGACTGGGCTAGTTAAAGCTATTTTTCACACCCCTCGGAGCTCCCTAGGACTATGAGAGACGACTCAGTTTCTCACCATTTTGATGTGGGAAGCAGAACAAAATAATATAAGCTGTAAAATAGGCAAATCATAACTAAAAACTGAACAAAATTTTTGCACGTGTGGTGTGACCACATTTGTTTTGCAGCCCCCACCTCCCACAAATGTTAATAATGCCCTTTGGCATTAGGATGCTGAAAAAGTTGTGTGTCTCTTCCATTTCACTGTTGTTTTCATCCCCCAGTTTAAAATGGTTTAGATATGACTTCCTTTTGTCTTCTAGTTTTGAGAGCTGAGGGATTGGAGTCTAAAGAAACGCAGAAGGTACTTTTTAAGGACAGGAGAGGCTCACACATTCCCATCAGACAGATAGGCTATCAGAAGCAGCAATATATAGGGGCCACCTATAGCAGAAAATATGGCTTCTCTTGGCTTATAATAAGGGAATAATTAGCAAAATTCCCTTCTTCATCATTATTTGAGATATCGTAACCATCAAAGCTGACACCAGCCAAAGCACAGAAAAACACAAAGTAGTGCAAGATAGACAGATTGGGGGAGATCTGGTCCAGAGAATTGCCAGTTGGACATGACTGGATAGATAACAACATCATCAATCTTGCTGCATTGGACAATCCTCAAATAGGCCCAAGCAAAAGCCAAAATAAGCCAAATAGACCTACTAGAGTCTTAGAGCATCATGAATCCACCCATTTATCCAAGCCCATGGTGCCAGTGGGAACAAAGACTATGAAGGCAAGCCTGGTCTAAATTTTCTTCCAAAAATTTACACTGGTAAAAAAAAGACTAGATAGCTAAGACAGGAGAATTGTGGAAACTGCTGTGCTGGAAAAATATGCCAGGCAGCTCAAACAGGTAGAAAGGCCTGTCTCTAACCATCCAAGTGGCAGTGAGGCTTAAGAACTAGAAGCACAGTTGGGGGACAGAGGCTAATTAACACCAGTTCAGTATATTATCCCCACCTGAGACAATTGAAGTAACTGGAGAAATGATGGCTGCATTAACCATGATCAAGCAAGTTATGCAAACACAGTTTGAATGTCTAGCATGGCTATCTCAAACTTAAGGGAAGGCAGTATTTCTTCCACAGCTGCTCTTGCTCCTGGCATGATAGGAGAAATCACATCCCTCTCTTCTCTGCATTTTCTTCCTTTGGATGCAGAGTGATCCCTTAGTGAAATGAGATGGGAAAGAGAGAGCGAAGGGCAGCAGCAGGAGGGATTCCTGATCTAATCAACCAGGCCTGGCAAATAAACCCAGCTGTGCCTCTGCCTGCAGCAGGAAACAACTTTTGGAGCAAACATTGCACCGGGCAACCGGTGGCAAAATAAACAGGGTTGGCGCTACTTCCATCTGCTCTAGGCAAGGAGGGAAGGATGAGATGGGGCTCAAGAAAAACTGCTCCCCCTGGAAGAAAGTGGAAAACAATCTACATTGCCTCAAAGGGCTCAAAACATTCATTGTAGTACATTGCAGTAGCACACTTTTTCATAATGTATTTTCCAGCACCTTTGGCCATGAAAATCTAGACAAGGATCATCCTTACCTCGTTTAGCATTTCTTATTGCCTCACTTCCTTATTGAAGATGCATCTAATTTATAAGTGCAATGTAAATGGCACAGTCACAAAATATGGAAGAAGTTTCTTCATTGGTTGGGTCGCTTTTAATGAAATAAAAAATTTGGTCTCATTACCCAGCTCAGCAAATGAAATTATGCCTTGTAAATTTATGACAGCCTTGTATTTCAGCCTGTCATAAAAGAAAACAAAGTAAATAATATTTTGTTCTTTGTAGATCACCTAGAGGTTTATTAAATGAAACAAAGTCCATATAATATAGAAACAAATTTACAAACTGTTATTTTTAAGCTTATGTTAGATTTAAAACAGGTATTTTGTCTGCTGAATATGTCCATCAATATTGGTAGGATGGTCAGATGCAGACAGATACTGCTTCACTGCTTTTGGAATATATCAAGATGGGGTGGGGGTGGGGAAAGACATCTTAAAAATTGGTGATGTGAAATCAGCCTTTGTGGTAATTTGATCCATAGCTTCCCACAAATTAAATCCAAGCAAATCTTCAATTAAAAAAAATATCATTAACCCAGGATTTTTAAGTGATAGTTTCTTCAACAAGCTATAATGCCTTGTTTTGCATAAAATGCTAAGGCATAATGGATACATGGTACTAAGCTAATGAACAAAGTACACAATAGTTTAACACAAAGAGTGAACTCAAGTCTTTTATTCAATCATGCCAAGCCAGTAAGCATAAAGGACAGTGAAATAGGAAGGCCAAAATAGAGGTTATATAAGTAGCTTGGCCCTTTAGTACAGCTTGTAGGGAGCGGGAAATGTGCCTTCAAGTCAGTGTTGACTTGTGGGACTACCTGGACAAGTGCCTGTCGTTTTCTTGGCAAGATTTCAGAAGTGGTTTGCCATTGGGTCCTTCTTAGGGCTCAGAGGCAAGGACTAGCCCCAAAACCACCCAAGTGAGTTTGTGCCTAGGGTGAGACTACAATTCACAGCCTCCTGGTTTCTAACCTGGTGCCCTAACCAGTACACCAAATTGACTGTTCTTTAACATGTAAATCTGACATTGTTTTTAGGGGGAAATGCAGTTGGAGGTAATCCTTGCTTAGCAATCATTCACAGTTACGGCAGTGATGGAAAAGTAACTTTATGACCAGTCCTCACACTTATGACCTTTGTATGTCTGTAAAGCAAAGAAAAGCTGAAGCAAAATAAGAAGCACACTTGTAGTTTCACTCAGCAACAAGTTCATTGCCAGGCTTAACTGTGGTCACTAAACAAGGTCTACCTAAACTATTTCTTGTTGAGTATAACATTCTGTTTTCCTGCAGTGTAGAATGGGTTAGATCAATCCAACTGATTTACACAGTAGAACCAAACAATGTAAAAGTAGCAAGTAAGCTCAGAGAACATTTAGTCCAACCTTCACTGCAAGAGTCCACAACTGTCCCATCCATGACAGATAGCCATCCAGCCTGTTTAAGTCCTCCAGCAAATGAGAGACTCTTCCATCTCTGGAAGAAGTAATGATTAGCCCTGATATAATCAGGGAGAGTGAAAACTTTATCAGAAAGAAAAGATTTCCAGCTGCAAGGCTAGATGGCTATTCAGAATATCTTGGAGATAACATTAAGTAGCCACAATGGAGCAATTGTTCTCCAAGCAGCTTTCCACAATCTGTAGAATGTAGAATTTTCAGAGATGTAGAATTACAGCTCCAACAATTTCCAGTCGAGATTAGGTTTGCTAAAGGTTCTAAGAATTATACTGGAGTCAAACATCTCCAGATGTTTCAACATCTTCAGATACTGAATCAGGCAAAATATGTTAGAAAACATCTAATTTTTTCTTTTTTTCATCCCATCTCCTTTTTCCTGATAGTAAACAAATTCACAATCTCGCTATGATTCGATTCCATTTCTCCATCTGATGTTGGCTTTTTATTGGGTGGAAGCACAATTCACAACAAATCCATATTCCTCTTAAGAGTACGGCAAGCAACAAAGTGATGGACAGCCTGTGAATAGGGTCAAGGTAAAGTACAGAATGACACAAAGAGAACATTCAAGGGGCCTCAAATAAAATACACCAGTAGCACAACTGTAGTCCTAAACAATTAGGCAGGAAATCCCAGAAAAAAAGCAGTGTGAGTTACATTGTATAGTGCTTCTCTTTATCTGCCATGCTTTGTGCCTCACCTTGGGGAACCTTTATTTTTGTTCAACTCATAAGCCTTTTCCCAGGGGCATGAACTATTCAGGAATTGGATTTTTCACCTTTTCATCCCACTAAAGAGGTTAAACAAATACACAGCTTAAACACTTTTTTAAACAAATGCTGTTTTAAATTTATGTACTCAGCATTTAAACAAAAATCAAGGAGCTTCTGGTAGCAGCTTTTCCAATGAGCAAATTTATTAAAATTGAGCTTGAAAAAGCTACTACTAGTTTCTCACTAAAATAGATTAACACAGGTCTCCTATAATACAATCAGAATTTGACATGTCATTTCCATGTATACAACGGCTCACTAAGGTTGGGCAATTTTTAAAAAATGCACCCCATTCTAGCTTAATCACTATAAAGCACTGCCTGATATAATATATAAATATATTTCAATAGAAGAATCGATCAAAGTTTGTTAAAAGATATTACTTTATTTCCCTGGGCAAAAACCTCATTAGCTTGATATATTCTTGAATTTATTTCAGGTTTATTTTGATCAGATCAAATTTCAGACACATTGTAATTTTTAAAACACCTAAAATGCCTTAAAATGCTACACAAAATCGCACAAAGCACAGGATCAGGATCATATGTATACATTTTTTTCAAAATGTATACATTTTTCAAAAAAAAATAAATCAAAATTGTTTCAAAAGATCTGAGAGAAGAATACCAGAATAGAGGTAAACAGTGGGGGGTGGGACTAACCCACCTTAATATACATGTATTTGGGAATTATCATTAGGGAGAACTCCACTAAAGAAAATGAAGTTTTAATTATTTCTTAGGAAATAAACTGCCAACCAGTCTCCTCGATTGCAGTTCCATGTACAATTCCTGCCTTTTTATGCCCTCTAGTGGGACCTGAAGAGATTGTACAATGACTAGCAAATCTTAATGGAACCGATTTTGGTTCTGGGACACAAAATTCAGTGTGGCTTCCATAGGGCTTCTCTAGAAATGCAAAGGATCGAGCCTTGCTCACTTTCCACCCAACTATGAACTTTGCAGATGGAAGGGAAACCCCGGTGGTTGTGAAACGATTGACATTTTTATGCATGATTTCCCGACCCCGTTTGCTGCTGCCTTCTGCCTCCCGACCAACCTCACAGGGCGAGGCCTGCTGATTTTGTGGGGGGGAGATATCCCTAGTTCCTGCTGTGAAACTAAAGAAAACCTTCCCACGAGTTTGAAAAACAAACAAAAACGCGTGTAAAAAGTGCTCTTGAGAACCGTGGAGCCCGCTCCTTGGGGGGGGGGGGGGGTTGTATGATTTAAGAGGGAAAAGCAGCCGTCGAAGCAGGCCAGCTTGGTTTCCCCCTCTGCTAGGTAGTAAGCCAGGTCATTTGGAGGGTCCTCGAAGTACTGGCTTAAGCGCGACTCTTTCTGAAGGGGGGAAAAGGCCGGCCATTTCGAGGGAAGGCCTGGCGCTTAATCTCGCCTCGCGACGGCGCCACGGGCACTTTCCCCCTGCGCTTTGGAAGGGCGGCCGGTCGGTCCCTCCCGCGCAATGGCCTGGGAAAAGGGCGGCGAGCTTAATCCTCCAGCTGAGCTGGGCTTTGTTCCGAGGTGAAAGGGAATCGGTGCGTCAGGGCCTTTATCTTTCGCTCTTCGACTGCTAAACTAACATGCCCGCTTCATCCCTTTATGGGCCTCGGGGAGGCGAGGCATCTCGCCAGGATGGGCAAGAGGAATGGACAGGGCCCGGCTGACCGCCCTCCCATAGTTGCCCCTTCGCTGACTCAGCGCAACCTGTTGTGCTCTCCCCTTGTCACTTGGCCAGGCCAGGCTATATAATGCGGCCGGGGACCCCCAGCCACCTATCTCCAATCTTTGCCCTTGTCTGCTCCGCCAACGGTAAGTCCCTGCGCGCTGCTTTGAGGGGGTATCCTGGCATTCCCTTTTTTTTTTTTTTTTGAGGATTCGCCCGCCTTTCCTGGGCTTGGGGAAGGGCTCTTTTTTTGCGGTGGGGTTTAGGGGTGAACGGTGGTGGCGGTGGCTTTTCTGGGACGTTAAGTCTGCAGTTGGTCGGTCGGCGGAGGATCAGCGCGCTGCGCCGAGATGTGGCGCTTTCTTGGCCTTGGATTGCCTTAGAAGCCCTTTGGAGGCGCCGGCGCTGGATGGCTGAGGCGCCTCTACTTCGCTGGCTTGGGGCAGGGATGCTGCGGTCGGAACTGGACGGCTCGACCTGGAATGCCGACGGGGTCCGATGGCATTTCAACTTTCAACTTTCCTTTCTAATTCTTCGCGTCTCGCATATTCTCAGCAGGGCTATTAGACTATGTCGACAGAGCGAGAGAGAAGAAGCGGAGCGCCGAGGTCTGCAGGTGTGTGCGCGCCCGCATTTGAGCGCATGCCTACACTGCTCCCTATACACTTGGGATTGGGAGCAGTGGTGAAATTCAATTTTTTTTACTACCGGTTCTGTGGGCGTGGCTTGGTGGGCGTGGCAGGGGAAGGATACTGC
Organism: Arizona elegans; assembly: GCA_022577455.1. Classification (NCBI taxonomy): domain Eukaryota; kingdom Metazoa; phylum Chordata; class Lepidosauria; order Squamata; family Colubridae; genus Arizona; species Arizona elegans. The sequence continues at coordinate 1,055,158 of JAKOOJ010000040.1, read as the reverse complement.
AAAATCTCCATTCCCACCCCACTCCAGGGGTCAGCTAGAGGTGGTATTTGCCGGTTCTCCGAACTACTCAAAATTTCCGCTACCGGTTCTCCAGAACCTGTCAGAACCTGCTGGATTTCACCCCTGATTGGGAGGCGTGCATAGAATTCCGCGGGTGCAAAATCTGACACCAGGGTAGCGAACGAGGCAACCTTGAAGGAAAGGCTCTTGGCTTTGGCTTGCCTTACGCAATTGGGAGGCAAGAGAAAATTTCCTTGAATTTGGGAATTCCTTTTGGCCAGGCTTCTTCTATTCCAGAATCCTCTGGTGTTCCTCCGGATCAGGGATTTATGAATTCAAAGAAGGATTCGCAATTGCTGAAGGCATTTGGCACCCAATTCAGAAAATTAAAATGCCCCTGCCCAAATACTATACTCTACTGTATGTTCAGGCTGTCTTTGCCACATACTAAACCCTGCTCAACCTTAAACAAGTTTAAAGCATGCTGTGTGAATATAACCACTAATTCTTCAGTAGATCTAGCTAAGAGTATTGAGTGAATGCTGGCAATTTTAATCATGCTAATAAATAATGCCAACTTTTTGACTATGCTGCTCTTGAATGATACTCCTAAACATGCTCCTCAGGGTAAGACTCTCCTTCCTGTCTAATATAATTGCTGTTGGCATGTGTATGTCTTTATGGCTGAGTGCATAGCATCACAAGTAAGGTGTAATATAGTTTGATTCTGTCTTGGTGTGTTGTGTGACCTCACTTATGCTTTCTAATTCTCTGTTTATGGCTAAGCATTATGTCTGAATCCAGCCAATGGTGGCATAATCAGTAAATTAGGGTTTAGTCTAGCAAAATGAAAAATGCCTCGCATGAGAGTATACAAGACTACATGATGTGTAAGAGCTGAGATGCCATGTCATCCAATGAATGAATCTCTTAAGGCCTTCGTTGGTGTCACACTCTTAATTACCACCTCTGTGACTTCAGTCTCTGCATGGCCAGTAGAAAATAGGGCTCCATTATGTAAATTAGTCAGGGAGAAAGATAAATAACATAAAGGGAGAAGAAAAGTAGATGAGAAGGAAGACTACTTATCTGTGCTTGCAAGCCATGCAATCCTGTTTTGCTCAAAAACAAAGTTTTGAACAGTTTTCCTTTTCTCAGCCTCTAAGGTGTTCCCTAAGTCTTCCTTTTCTCTTTTTTGGCAATCTTGCATAATGCTTGCCACTGTTCCTCCTTGACATCTTGGTCCATAGTTGAGGGGCTTTGCCAGAAGGGACAGATGTGACTCACACATATGCATCTCTCCCCTTCTACACATACAATCTCCAGCTGCTCCACAAACGGATTCCTAACCATCCTATTCCACCTCCACAGCCAAAGATCTACCCATGACCAGCCACATGGAGAGCATGGGGCAGTTCAAGATCATTGTCTGGGAAGAAGAAAATTTCCAGGGGAAGCGTTCCGAATTCCTGATGGAATGCCCCAATGTCATGGAACGTGGTTTCCGCAAGATTCGCTCCATCAAAGTGGAAAATGGCCCGTAAGTGTTTTTGCAGTTCACAGTGTACAACGGGAAGCCCACAGCAGTTTCTGGTCTTTTCAACCAATTCTTTTTAAAAAAAGTTTATAATATGATAAAGTAAAAACTGAAACAGACTTAGGAAAGTTAAAGAGGAAAGAAGTGAAAAAAGAAAAAGAAAATAAAGGTCATTGCATCCCACTTTTTCAGGGCAGTAGAATACAAAAACAGTTACAATTTCAACCTTTGGCTTTACATTTCTAAATGTTTCATGCCATGTCTCTAAGAGTGAAGTCATCCTAGTCATCAAAATCTAAAAGCTTCGTTTTTTCAGTTTTGAGTACAAAATCGAGAAATGGTTTCCAAATGGAAACAAAACTAGTCTTTTTTTTTAATTAGAGCAGTCAATTTTGCCATCTCAGCCAATTACATTACCTTTATAGTCTTTTCAGTCAATTCACATGGAGTATGGATGAATAAAGGAACAGTCATCTTTAAAGCTGATCAGGAAATTGATCGATGGAAGGAAATCTTAGAAAATCGGACATTAAAGATAGCACTGCTACAAATTTTAACAATTTGTGTTTTTGCTTACTAAATTCCTAGGTATCTTATTCTGCCATTGACACTTTAAAAAACCTCTGTTGAGTTATAGAGGTATATAAAGGTAAAGATAAAGGTTCTCCTTGCAGATATGTGCTAGTCGTTCCTGACTATACATGTGATATTTAAATACATCTGTAGAGGTATATAGATGTATTTAAATATCACATATGTATCATGTATATATTGCTTAATTGCTCTAAACAGAATTGAATCGTTGGAAATCACTGAGCCGTTTTTAGAATATGATCCTGTGGGTTTTGAGAAAATACTAATTCTTTTAATGAACTATTTGTAGATAGCAAAGTCAAAATATGAATTACTTTTCCAGGTTACTTTTGCTTTGGTACTCTGCATTACATACTTCCATAAACAACCTATTTAAAAGGGAAATAAATAGAAGATAAACTCTAGCAAAGAGTTACACAAAGTGAGGGAAAGCGTAATTCTGTAGTAAAGCACCTGCTTTACATGCAAGGGTCACAAGTTTAATACTTAGCACCTGGGATGAGAGGCCATTCATTTGAAATAACTCTGCTTGAATTCTTAAAACTCTTCTGGCAATGAGAATCCATGTAGGTTTGAAAGGACAATAGTTTGTTTGATTGCAAAGCAACTTCTTCTATGTTTACCCCAAACATCAAATAATATTTACAGCAATCACAGTGCTGCAGAGAAGATAATCATATATGTAGGAAGTAGGGTGACCAATCTTTAACTTTTTTTTTAAAAAAAAATTATTAAACATTTTTTTAAAAAACAAACAAAAGGAAAGCTTTAACACTTTTTCTGTTTCAACAGTTTCACAGCCGACAAAAATTTCATAGTTATACATATTTTCCCTCCCTTATTTCTACTATATCATTTATACATATACTTCTAAACTTTATTTACATAACAATATCCATGTACCCACTTTCATTTCTACAATTTTTGTTTCCTCATATTAACAATTATACTTCAACTCCTACTTCTACTGTATTTTAATTCTTAAAGAACATGTATGCTTTTTATCGTGGTAGTTATGTTAAAAAGAGGCACAGCAAATACTTGCTTCATCAAATAATATTTGCAGAACTAAAAAAATGTGCATTTGTTATCATTACTGTGGAGGAGAAATTGGGACAAATGTCCTATATCATATATCTTTTTTTCCATAACTTTTTGGGTGATGCTATTAAGATTTGAGCTGAATTTGAGTTTGATTTTAGAATCTGAAACCACACGTCCTCATGCTTTTCCCCCCTCTCTTTTCTTGACCCATAGCTGGGTAGGCTTTGAGTATCCTGAATATCAAGGACAGCAATTCATTTTGGAGAAAGGAGACTATCCTCACTGGGAGGCCTGGAGTGGAAACAGTGCTTATAGGACTGAGCACCTACTCTCCTTCCGCACTATCAGATGTGCCGTGAGTGCTCTTTAAAATACTCAAAAAGTATTTTAAATACTTCAGGACCCATCCTGAATTTCTCCCATGGGCAAAAGGCTCCTTTTTGCTTAAAAAGAGGGCCACCAGACAAGGGAAGCCCAAAACATGGGAGGGGGGAATGGGGGCAAATGCTGCACTTGAATTGATCTTTTAGGAAAATAACTGCACAAAAGGGTATTGCATACTAATTTATTCCTTGAAAATAGCTAATTTGCAGGTAGAAATGGAATGCTGTCTCTGCTGGGATTTGGGCTTTGGCATTCAAACTGATGGTGCAATCATGTGCCCGATTGGGAGGGGTTGGGTAGCAGAGCTGTCTCTTCCTCTCCAAACATATCTGCAAAGTCTGCATATTTTTTTGGTTTGTTCTGCATTGGAGGGAGGTGGAGGATAAGCTTTCATTGCCTGCAAGCAATGTTGCGGGCATTTTAGGGGAGTGGAATGAGAGGGTCACTTGTGTCCAACTTACATATGGATCATGCGGCTGAAGTCGCTCTATTCCAAAGATGGTGGGCGCTTGAAGGAGGCAGTGGCATAGAGATTATGAGCTCTGTGTGATCTTTGATGGTAAACTGCATCCAAGCCATGAGTTGCAGAATTGGCCCTGCTTTTAGTGGCTGTCCATCAATCATCTCAACTATTATTGGGCTTTCTATAACTTTAGTTTCTATATTATTTCTATATCTATGAAATCAGTGGTTGCCTCAGACTCTACAACGACAGAAATTTCCACCCTCCACTTGGAATCTAAAATAACAATAGCAATAGTTCAGTCTTATCTGAACTATCCTCAAATTGTGAAAGGTCCTCCTTCAGAGTTCTTGGGAGATGTGTATGTGTGTGGGGGGTGGGGGTGGGGGAAGGGGTTAATGAAGTTTCCTTGAAATGCTGCTTCAGACAAGGGCATTTACTGGCTACATGCTTTTTTCATTTACAAGTTCTGCATCTCGTTGCTGTGTTTGATGAAACTTCATTTGATGTTTTCACTGGGCATTATCTGGCTATGTGTCCTGGGATCCCACAGTCCTGGGGTCCCTTCTTCTTTGCTTCTCTCCTGATGACAGGGATCTCTCGGTTACTCAGATCTGCATGGGTTCTCCCATGCTGGATTTAGAGGAAGCCATTGGGAGGGAGACAAGCTGTAGGTTTTTTCCCCTTCCTGTCCCTTCCCTGCCTTAACTCTTCTGGTCAGCAGCCCATTAGTACACAATTGTAACATAGCTCTTCCAGGGTATTTGGGGTCCCTTGCATCATTAGCTCATCTCTTAGGTCCTCAGCCAGCCCCAGGTCAATCGGGGCTAAGTCATTCCTTCCACCCTGCATTGCCAGCAAGTAACTTAAAGTCCAAAATATATGACCTTACTCTCCTCTGTGTCTGCTTGAGCTTCCAGTTCTCTCTCCTAGCAATTACTCTCTGTATGGGATCCCCAAAGTGTCCTTGGAGTTTATGCATGAAATCCTGATAAGTTGTCCTGCACCAGTTTGTTGCCTTCCATGAGCTTAGCTGCTGCTTTCTTTAGCAAGCTTAGCACAAAGGTCACTTTGGGTGCAATCAGTGGGAAACTCCACCGGGCCTGCTTGTCAAAAACATTTTCACATTCACATCAAATTCTGCCCCCAACTCTGTTGCATTAGTTATATCATGGCATTCTGCAAATTGATCATTTATGCATCCACTTCTGCTGGTGTAGCAACAAAGCAGCCAGATGCTTGGCACATAGCAGAGTTCCTTGAGGTTAGGAGGCCATTCCTGAAATTCCTCTCTTTGTACAAGAGTACCAGACTTGCAAGATTGATGTCAGTTCGTCTAGGTAGATCAGACAGGAAACACCACCAGGTAAACTAATTCTACTTTACTGTAAAGCTACATTAAAAGAATCCTGCAAGTCTGAAAGTTAAGTTCTCCCACTGCTGCTTACATTTATCTCAAAGCTAGCCAATCAGATTTTTGCCTTTTTGTGTTATGTTAATCCTGTCCAAATTTGCCCATCCAAAAGATTACTGGGTGGGGCTAAGGTCACCTTTGCGGGAAATTTTTTTTAATGCATTCATAATAATTTAGTCTTGGGTGGAAGACAAACAAGTAAGTTAGGCACTTTGAATTTAGGTGAAAGATTTTAAAAAGACCATATTACAAAGCTACCCAAAGCAAATGACCAGTATGAGCAGGAGTGTTATTTATTGGGATTTTAAAAGGGGCATAATGGACAGTTTTGTGTGTGTGTGAGAGAGAGTCAGAATATATAACACCCATTGCCACAAAGCTATATCCAGCACGTATCATTCCATCTCGAAAGCAGCTGCTTCGGTTCTGAACTGGGCTTTAAAATCTCTGCACGTCCCCATCTGTGGGCTTTAATAAGAACCAGTCAGATTATGTCTGCACTTTAATAAAGGACTGCAAGATAGCATCTCCTTCTCAGCTGGCAGGATCACTTGGCGGAGTTCAGGCTGCAGGATGTGCAATGGAAGGAAGAGAGAGAGACAAAATGATGCCAGCTTAACCCCTTAGATCCATGGGATCCTACAAATCCTAAATACTTGAAAAGTTGGAAGGCATTTTCTTCATATAATATCCGGGGCTTCAATTCCGTTCCCCACCCCCCAAAGAAGCAGGTTATCAGATGTTTCCATGCATTCACACTCACAATAATTGACAGAAATTCACAATAGCTGCTTGGGGAGAATTAAGGTTGTCCTCGACTTAATGACCACAGTGGGGATCAGAATTTCCATGCCTAAGCAAGACTGTTATTGAGTGAGTTGCCACCCAATTTTATGACCTTTTTACCATGTTTGTTAAGCAAATCTCTGCCATTGTTAAGTGAATCATGTTGTTAAGCGAATCCAGCTTCCCTGATTGACTTTGCTTGTCAGAAGCTGGCTGGGAATTGCCTGCAACTGTTGTAAAAACAGGCTGTTGGCTATGCACTTAAATTTTGATCGTGAGAGTGTGGGGATGCTATGATGGTCATAAGCATGAGAGTCAGTCGTAATTCACTTTTTTCAGTGCCGTTGTAACTTCGCATGGTTGCTAAGCAAATGGTTGTAAGTCGAGGACTATCTGGTTATAAACACAAGTTGTTATCCAAGGAAGATGCAGAGTTAAGCTGCATGAGAGTCGGCGACCTTAATTTAGAAGGAAAAAATAAATAGTCCCCATACATTAGTCAATTTTAGTCTAATATGTTGTCTGAACTTGGTCTCTGTGGATCATTTTGGGTACAATGAATTGCATAAGTCCAGAAGATTAATAAGATGATGGATAAATGTAGTAAATGAGCTATGAGTTAATTTGCTAGGGATTCACTTGTGCATAGCGCATTATGTATACAAAGTCTAAACTACAATTCACAGAAGCCCTTATCTTCCTTTTCATTAATTCTGCAATATCTAGCTATTAGAGGGCCACTGAAATAGAAAAGAGGATTAATAGAGGTGGGGGGGAACGAAGATGAAAAGAAAGAATGACGAAAGTCATGGGGTAACTGATGCAGTTGTTTATCTCCAAGGAACTTTGCTTTCTCTCCCCCCCCCATATTGACAGGGTTTATAATCCCGCTAAACCATAATGTGATTTGTTTGGTTTTTGCTTGATTTTAGTTTTAAATGTTGAAGAATGAGAATAGCAATCACCACCACTGTTGTCCACTTAAGTTATGAACTCCTGAAAGCACCTGCCAACTGCTATTGGACTGGCAGATTAGGCAAGCTTCCCAATTGGTTCTGACCCAGCAAAGCAATTAATAGTGCTCTGTTTTGACATAGGAGGCAGAAAGCTTTAAAATAGGGGCAAGTCTCAAAGTAAGGATATGGCCTTCTACAATCCTGCTGCCCCCAGATGTGTTCTAGGACAACATCTGTCAACATAGACAACATCTGTCTATACTATCAGCCAGTCTAGTTGTTGAGGCTTCTGACTGGGAACTCTGAGAGTTGAGAGCCCAATACGCTGAAGGACATATTAGGAAGGGGAGGGCCAGGACAAGTCAAAACAGTAAGCATGAACCATGTTGCCCTATCTTTAAACAAACTTGAGGAAAGATGGAAAGAGGTCTGGGAGCTACCAACATCCATATCTCTTTGGAGAGGCATTCCAAAAATATCTAAAAGTACAAGATGGCGAAAGGAAGCCCTGAGACTTGGAAAAATCATTGTGATCTCTTTTGCTTGTGTTTATTCCTACTCTGAGACATCTTCCACTTTATGCTATGTTGCAGAATCACAATGACAGCAGAGTGACCCTATATGAGTCAGAGAACTTCCAAGGATACAAGTTTGAGCTGACTGATGATTATCCATCATTGCAAGCCATGGGATGGAGCAGCAAGGAAGTAGCCTCCATCAGAGTTCTCTCTGGAGCGTAAGTGATGTCTTCTGTTTCTCTTGGTGCAATTTTCTGTTCAAGATAGTAAGTATCAGAGAGCATCTATTGAGTATATCTTGATTTAATAAGACCATCTGTCCTACAGTTCTGGTATCTTCTGTATATGTATTGGGCTACTTTACTCACAAGCAAAATAGCTATGATGATGGTGCACAATGATCACTGTAGATCTGAAGATCCCCAAAAGAGGAAGCTGACCTTACATTTTTCTAGCAGAGAGTTTGCTGGTCACTCTTCTCCATAGTTTTAAATTCAGTGGTGGGATTCAAATAACTTAACAACTGGTACTCTACCCTAATGAATAGCTGGATAGGCGTGGCTCGGTGGTCATGTGACTGTGTGGGCATGACCAGCTCAATGTCACTCAGATTGATGGGTGCTTCACCTTAGCTGTTACAATGTAATAAGGCTTAACCAAAGAGGCAGTTTCTTTAAGCAGGGCAATAAAGATTAGGCTAGAAACAACACCAGAATGTTTCCTTCTTGCCTTCCTTACAGGATTAGCCCTCTAAAGTGGGAAAAAAAAATAGATTTCTTCCAACAACCGGTTCTCCGCACTGCTTAGAAAGTTAACAACCGGTTCTCCTGAATAGGTGCGAAGTGGCTGAATCCCATCACTGTTTAAATTCCATAATCAGATTTGGACTGGAAACAGAGGCTTCTTCTGTTTCTGATCACACATTGTATTAAGCTATAAGGGGGTTATTTGGCTTTGGCTGAGTATATTAAACTGGTTACTGAGGTGGGTAAATTATGGTTTATGAGTTAGTATTCCTATAGTGGCTTATTTAACAAAGAACAATTATAACAAGCAATGGCTGTGTGAACTCAGAAAGCCAACTCTTTTCAAGAGACCTAAAGGAGTTACAAGGAAGTTTCCTTTCTTGTGTCAAATTTTGTTCTCATATTGTATGAGATTAAATATATTTCTCAGTGTTCGGTGGCTGTATAAAAATCGACAGTACTGCTCCATCATATAAAAAATACGAATACGACAGATCCACAGACGCAACTGATGGAATAGATCTTCCAAAATTGATTTCTGCATTTCAAAACAGCAACAATTACTACAATGTCTCATTCCCCTACTCCCAGTCCTTTTTATGGTGTCTCTCCCTTGGGACTGGTTACCTAGTCCACGGACTGGAGGAGTTGGGATCCAAAGGACTAAAGACAATCAAAGTGCTATGCTACTCCAACCTACCACCCTCCAGATACATTGGGACTATATCACTTAGCCTTCACAACCAATACAATTTAGGTTGTTGCACTATCAACACATTCCCAAAACACCAGCCTAGGAAAAGATGTGCTGTTCCCTTTCCAATGAAGGAACATGTGTCAAATTGCCTATCATCCCTATGTTCTGTTTTATCCTCCTAGGTGGGTGGCATATCAATATCCAGGCTACCGAGGCTACCATTATATCCTGGAACGGGATCGACAGAATGGCGAATATCGGAAGTACACTGACTATAGCAGCCAAGCCCATAGCAGCCAGATCCAGTCCATCCGCCGTGTCCAGCATTGAGCCAGGTCTTAGCAGCAGAAACAGTAGTATTATATTTCCTGTGCAACCCCCACCCTCACTTTGGCCAAGTAGTAGACCTGCACCCAGTAGCTAATAAAGGCATTTACCAAACTCCTTTTTCGTTTTGTCCATCTGTCAATGAAAACTCTGTGCCGCGATTCTTAGGATTTGCTACAGTGCTTCCCACAGACTGCCGATGCGGGTCCAGTTACTTTGGAAAGTTGAAAATAATAAATAAATGAGAATCCTATTTGGTTAGCCAATCCAGGAAGGATTGGTTAAGGAAGCCCTTTGCAATAGAGAGAAGATGCCAGAATATGTATTTTTGTAAAATGTATTTTACCTCCTCCTTTCTTTCTCCTACAAAAAGAAAAAAAACAAAGTCAATGCATGTTAGCACATTATTTTGAGATTGGCTCATGATCAGGACCACAAATGAACAAACAGCATTTAGCAAGAAGCTGAACTGAAAGCATTTCCAAGAGGGTTAATCATATAAATCTTTTGTTGCACATACAAATAGAAAAACAAAGATTTTTTTGGCAATTTGAAGATTGATTTATTATCCCATAAACTTTAGTCAAAAACCTCATCCTTCAGCTATAACATTGTTTGAAGAGCCCTATTAGCAACACTGACTGGCAAATGATGTTTACTTAGTAGCCTCCTTCCCAACAGTTAAAATGATCAAGGGTGGACTTACCCAATTTGGGGTAAGGTTACCAACTTTAAAATTAAGCAGGCACAAATGTGTCCTAAATTTACTAGGTTGAATAGTTGTTAGATGTGCAGGATCAGCAGATAAAGGTTTTCACTTCTAAAAATACTGGATTAATTAAAAACAGTAACCTTTGGGAGAACTTAAGACTGCAATGAAACCATGCTCATTTATTCATACATGAATCGCTGGGCATCAGTAGCTAGTTAGACAGCCCAAGATCTCTGCAGATCCAGGCTCATTATAGCCTCTCAGTGGGCTTCCTGAGTTGGGAGGAAGTGTGGCTATTAGAAAATATGTGAACCAAATGTGTACCAGTCATAGTCTCTTTCCAAACTGGAAGATCTTAGTGCTGTTCCCAGATCTGCGGTAATAACAAGGTGTATGATAATACACGATAATACAAAAAAACATACTATGTAGATGCTCAGAGGCGGTCTCTTCATTTTTAATTTCTCTCAAGGCTGAACCGATTGGCCTCATTTCCCAGACAATGATTTGTGTTAAATAGCAACTGTTGAAAGAAAAGGTCATTTTTTTGGTCACAGGTCATGCTGGCGTGCTGTTTGATTTCAAGAAATGGGTTCATACAGGCTATTTCCTACAACATTTCACTTATGTCAGTTCACAGAGCTTGGAGCATGCTTTTCGACAGGGTGAGAGAACAGTAGCTCATGCTTTGACACCAATGGGAAAGCTTTGCTTTCACTAGGAGAGGCATTTGTGCCTTTGCAAATCATTCCTCTTTCTGTGTGGCTTGGCAAACTACATAATTGAGTCCTGCACACAGAAGCATACCATCCCCAACAGTACCCCTGGTTGGCTCCACCTCTCAGGTTCAGCTATGTGTTCACATCCGTCTAGATATCCGGGACTGGACAAATCTTTTGGTTTGCAATGAGCCTCTCCACCCTGAATAGAGGAAGAACATGCAAACACTCTGGAATGGAGCCGGGAAATGCTCTTATTCTTTGGCCCCTCCCCTCCCCCCCGGTCACACCCAACACCCAGACATACACACACACTACAGAACATGTAAGCAGCCCCTGCAATCCGATAGTTCAATTTTCTTACAATGGACCGACTTTGTAACAAAAATTCCCCCCTCCGCTTAAATCTATTGCAATGTCCCACCTTAAGAATATTATTCCTGCCAAATACCTACCTGAGATTGTTGTTGGGTTTTGTTTTGTTTTTTAGTGTCAGTTTCCTGATCTGCAAGTAGAACATTGTCTGAATAGGAGCAGGCTTTGTTGCTAGCTCTTCACAATTCATCTTGGTGGATGATGTTTATTTCTTTATTTCTTTATCGTAGTTGTATAACTAGTCAGCTCACATGAAAGTGACTCAGGCCAGCACACAACACTTGTATTACTTTAGAGTGAGCCCATCTGCCACCATCTGACGGAAATCCAATGGAACCCGAATGCAGGTGATGCTTCCAAGGCAAACCTCGTGTCCAGAAGAGGTGGAGCCACGTAATTGCATTTTTGCACCATAGACATAATGTGAGAATGCAGAAGCAACCCCTGACAACCTCAGAGCCATGACTGGAATGAAAATCCATCATTAAAACCATGGCACAGAAGGCTAGAGCTTTTCTTATTATTTGATTCTCAGAGGAGATAGCCTTCAAGTTACAAATTCAGCACAAATACAGACATCCCAAACAAATAACGAGTAATAGCTATCCCACCCTGAAAAGCTAATAAGCACCAACATCCTACAGCCCGGAGAATCTGAGATCTTAGATTAGCAATACGGACAATATTGTAAAGAAATTTACAGTTGCTTAATGCCGGCTACATTCTGCTTTCTTCATTGGTTACCACCACTACCATTCCAAAGACAATCACTAAGTTTGCAAAGATGCTAAACTTAGTGCATGGATTTATCTTGCTGTATGCAAAGTGATTGGTCTGCAAAGTGGTGACCAGTTCTGACACCCTGCAAATGACACAAGACTACAGAAGCTTAGCCATGCTGTGTTTGTGTGCGTGTGTGGGGGGTGCACACTTTTTAAAGGAAAATGTTATCAAATAACTATTCCGAGAAGCCTCTGTGCCATTACCAGTGACCCACTGACAGTAGTTCAGCTAACTTGCTGGACTTACTGTGATAATGGGGTCTGGCTCAGCTAGTCTCTTTTCATTTGTCACAGCCTCTGAAACCAAAACAGATGGCTGCCTCCTCCTCTGTATTGTTTGGCACAGATAATCTATTTTGAGGCTGTTCCTTTCCAGTCTCCAATAAGGAAGTGCTGGCTGCAGGCCTCTCCCCTTGCACAAACATTCCTCCGCACCTCCAACCTCCTATCCAGAGCTCTGTGGTCTACCCTCCCTTCCCTTTCCAAACAGGTAGCAAACCTGCAGCTCTCTCAGCCAGGGCCACGTCAGCTTCTGTCCTAACGGTAAGTAGAAACAAGGTACCTGGTGGATTGTGCTATGGGCATAGGCTCCAATGCCTGATGCGTGAGAGAAGGGAAGAGAGTTTCAGAAGGAGCCACTGCACTTTCTTGCTTCAAGAGAGAGAAAACTTCCTGGAGTAGTGCAGGTGTACAAGATTGCTTTATTCTGGTGAGAAAGGGGAGGTCAGGAAAACTGAACTGTTCTTACAGCCAAAGTGGTTTAATCTTTCGTTTTTGATCTGTACATAGAGATGAAGTGCTAGCTACTGTAGCTACTTCTAACTTTGTGGGAGAGCCATAGATTATGGTTTTCTTGATCTCAACAGAAAAAAAAAGTTCATAAACTGTGTAATTTATTATGCCTGTCTCAGGTTGGGCTAAGATCACCTTTCTGCCTCCCAATGCCTCATTTCTGGAAGCTGGAATTTATTTTGCCTCTCTACCTCACTCCCCCATCCCCAAATCTCCAGATCACTCCCAGAGGCAGTCCTAATCTTCAGCCTAATGGGGTTTTGGGGCAAAACAAAGTGATCCCAATTTGTTAAGATTTTAGAAAGGTTTTCTTTGACTACAAGCGTCTTACATATCCCAGGGCTCTTTCCATAATTCAGTTCATTTCCAGGCTTTTGCCATAGATACCCAGCACTTGGTTTAGGGCAGAGAATATCAGAAATGAGGTGGAGCACCAAGGAGGATTCCCTGTGATAAAGAGTCTCTTTAGCACTCCATACAACCAGCAGAAGCAAAATCCAGTTATTAAAAGTAATATACAACTGATTTGGCTTTGAGGGCCTCAAATTTTATATTGAGATAGATGTTTGTTCATAAGGCTCCACAGTTTTATGCAGGTGGTCGTAAATATTTATTCCTAACTTCTTTTTTACCCATCCTTCCTATTCCCTAGTTAATGAAAATGGTTTGTTCCAAGTCTCTGTGTTACCCCTTCATATCCTGTGCATGGGCAGCGTTCAAACACAGAGTGCAGAACGAGCAGATGATTGTTCACCAATTTTGAGGTTCTCTTCCAAGTATCTGCCTTAGAACTAAATGCAGAGAAGAGAGAATCTGTGACCTTCCAGATGTTACTCTCAGCATTCCTTGTATCAACCATACTTTGGTTGGATCTAGAATTCTGCATCTCTCTTAGAGAGCAGGTGGGATCTCCTGGGCTCCAAGCAGATCTTGAGGATGCATTGACTGCAGGGGTGGGTTCTAAAATTTTTTACTACTGGTTCTGTGGGCATGATTTATTTTGTGAGCGTGGCTTGATGGTCATGTGACAGTGGGAGTGGCTTGATGGTCATGTGACTGGGTGGGCCTGGCCAACTCAATGTCCCTCACATCAAGGGGTGCCTCGTCTGGCCACTCCCCTCCCAGCCATTCCTTGTCACACCCAGCCTCAACGTATCTATAGTTCTGTAAAAATGTTCACTTTTTTTCAACTTTATTACATACTATAGATTTACTTTCATGGACCACTGAAACAGTGGTGGGTTTCAAAATTTTTTACTACCGGTTCTGTGGGTGTGGCTTGGTGGGCATGGCGTGGCTTGGTGGGCGTGACAGGGGAAAGATGCTGCAAAATCCCCATTCCCTCCCCACTCAAGGGTAAGGTTACTTCAAAATCCCCATTCCCTCCCCACCCCATTAACCTGCTCTGGGAAGGAATCAAATTCCCCCCTCTTCATTTCCCCAAATAAAATATTACTCATAAGAAAAGGCTCCCAGAAAAGGAAGGAAAAATCAAGCTGCTAACAAGGAACCTGCCTGATACTCATTCCACATTCCTGCCAGCTGCATAAAGGAAACTTTGTAAGAAGAAAACAGCTACTGGTGCTTAGAGATAATAGAAGGTGGAAGCCGGAAGTTCGGCTCCATTTACAAGCAGGCAGAAAACTCATTCAGGACAGGATATTTCACAATGGAAATCGCCCAAACCTTTTTAAAAACACAAAGCCCATGTTGCACAAACCCCAAAACTTCAAAAACATAGAACCATATAAGAATCCCTCCTCTTATCCAGTTTGTTGTTCAGCTGACCCAAAAACGAACTGCTAAATGTCATTTCGCTTCTGCAAGTAAAAACCTCCTTCCAGCAGCTGCTTCTTGGCTTGTCAATTTAAAGCAACAGTGTCTTCCCCCCCCTTGGCTTTGTCAAGTGAGCCCTGATTTTTTCCATGTAGCCGATCAGCTGGGAGACTGGAAGGCAGCGAATAGATTGGGGGCGGGGCCAGGGAGAGGTGATATTTACCAGTTCTCCGAACTACTCAAAATTTCCATTACCAGTTGGCAAGAACCGGAGAGAACCGGTAGCAACCCAACACTGATTGACTGCCTGTTCTGCAAATCAAGCTGTTCACCCAGGTGAAGAAGGCCTTTAATAGCCACTCCACATCCATTACTGGCTCAGGACAGCATTTCTCCAGAGGCCACACAGGAAGCTTCGGGAAGCAAGAATCCAAACTGATCACGACTGCTCTGTGCCATATACCTACTTGTACTGGGCTTGTTTTCAGTTGCCTGCGGCTGGCTAATAGGACTCAGGCAGCTAAAGCAAGTCTGGGGCATGAAAGGTGAATCAGCAGAAATGCATCTTCCATTCATTAAGTATTGGGGGCCTCCAAACACTGGGACAGACGAGAATGTCCAGGGTACAATCTTCTGACTTTGTATACCCTGGGGACAAGGGGTCACATCACAAAAAGTGGTATTTGACATTTCTTCCCGCTTTTTAAAATGAACTTCAGGAGTTATCCATTTCCTTCTGCTTTTGTGAGTTCAGTTCTTAGGGTAGAATTAGTGGGTAATGACTCAGGCCAAGTCCAAGAAGTCTTTCTTTCAAGGGTGAAAGGAAATACTATATAACCTGCTTGGTTTTGTATGTTGGTTAAAAAAGAAAGAGTGCAGGAAGCAGAGAACTTCTCTTCCAAACCATCCCCCACCAGTCCTAATCTTGATATTTAAGAAAGTGCCAGAGGCAAAGTGCCAAAGGCCGAGTGATACAGCAACAGAACTAATGATATGGAAACCAACTGGGTTTGAACATTTAACCTCACATGCTCCCAAGTGTTTGTTTTTCTAGTAAAGCTCACATGCTGTGTTTACAAAAAAGGTACAGCCTATTTATTTACCTTAGAAACACCTTTATCCAGGAAATTCAGTCTCCAGTCTTGCTTTGTTCTTTCCTGTTATTTTTAAGAGGGAAGGAGTATAAAGAAAGAATGGGAGAGCAGGCTGTTCTCAGGGAATGCAGGCTCAGTGTCCCATTCTGGATCCATGTTCCAAGTCAACCCAGTGCCTGGTCAGCTGATTTTCAGGGTCCCTGGCTTTTGGCTGCTGTTCCTAAATGCCAAGGTCAGCCTATAATAAGGTCTCCTTCATTTGTGATTTAGTCACAGATGAGAGGACCAGCCTGACATGTATTACTACGGTCTGGTTGTGTCTAGAAAAAGGGAACAGCCCTTTCTTAAACACGCCCAGCTGCGTTTCAGGTGTGCCATCAGATGAGGCTCCAGGCCATGCATGGAAGTGTGATGGTTGTCATCCAAAAGTCTCTTAAGGTTTTCAGAGGTACTGCTCCACCGATTGCTAGGTGTGAGACTGTTCATTAAGTTGGGCTTTATGGATCTGTAGGAAGTTAGCACCCACCCCTTTCCTAGAAGAATGAAATATTTTGGGAAATATTAAAAAGGCAGAATATTATGTTTCCCTGGATGAGAAACGGAGAAGCATGTTTTAAAGACAAAGCAGCTCCCACCTTCCTGCCCCCCACCCTTTGTTAATGGGCCAGAGGCAGAAACCCAATCCTTTGTCAAAGGACATCTGCAACACAATGGGGCCCATCTAGGATAGAAACTCACCACAAGGCACCTGGGAAGATTACATCAGCCAGCAAGGCTAACTAAGATCCCCACCTCCTGGGAGTCTAACAACCAATCAGGATACTCTTTTGGGGCCCCAGGAAGTTCAAAGCCAGAGAAAGCATAAAACCCGGGGACTTGCTGTATCTCAACCCTTTTCTGTTCAGGACCTCAAACTATGTGATCCTGTCCACCATTAAACCATCTTTCCAAGCAGTCTCCATGTTTCCAGTGTCTTTTTCTCCACTTGGAGCTGAATCCAGAAAGATATTTCTTCCAACAGATCCGTCAGATTTTTGCTGTTGTACCAGCTTCTCTATTGCATAGCAACCTTTCTGCCTGAGCTGCTTGTCTGCATTGCTGCGTTAGCTCCCTCAGATGATGGTTTTGGAAGATGCCCATCTGCCTTCTCTGGAGACTGGGTCAGATACAGCTCAGGAGTTCATGTCTACCATGACAGCCAAGAGCCCAGCCAGGTTATCCAGAGCTCAGCACAGAACAGTGATCACACACCTGATCTGTTTTCCTGGCAAATCAATGACAGCGTGATCTGGAATTGAGGAATGTCTTGTGTCCGCCTTGTCCTGGTCAGATCATGTCCTGATTATGATGGATTCTCTAGCACCACTTCCACCACAGGAAGGCAGGACCTATTAGATTGGTCTTCCCTGATAGGTTTTAGAGGGAATTGGGGACAGTTCCAGCTGCTTTGTTGCACACTCCATCTGAGATCTTGACAAGAAGTGAATGAGGCTTTGAATTGGATCGCGCCTATGTGACCTCCCCAGTCTCATGGATCCCATCCCTCTTCATGTATACAGAAGCACTGAGGGAGATGAAACAGGAGAAGAGACATCTAGAATGTTGCTGAGGTTCAGTGTGGGACAAACTCAGCTAAACACTGGTTAGAGCCGCTATTAAGGCCTACCTCATGGCAATGAGGGAAGTGAAGTCACAATACTTGTCCACCCCTACTGCATCTGTAGATCAGTGGTGGGTTGCCCCTGGTTCGGACCAGTTTGCAAGAACCGGTAGTAAAACCGGTGGGAGGCTCTGCCCACCGACCTGGACATCATCAGGAAGTTTCTGTGCATGCACAGAAGCGTGTGGGTGCAGTCCCATTGCAAACCGGTAGTAAAGGTAAGTAGAACCCACTCCTGCCGTAGATAGTCTTTTTACTGCCCTATTTTGAATAATCTGTGCC